>CAWUPB010001010.1:649166-1298333 GCA_963924115.1 Dovyalis caffra | reverse complement strand
GCATAATAAATTACAACAAGATATGCCAAAATTTGAAATGTCATCCCATGAACCCAAGAATAATCAATAATTACAAAGAGAAGATGGGGTTCTGTTTTAACACACAGGATAACATAAGAAAGTATAACTGGAGGGGCCTAAAGAGAAGCATACAGAGCTTGGTTGATATAAAAATGATTGTAGAGCTTCAAGCAAAACATACATCTGAACGGAAAACGTATTTCACACCCTTAGTAACATTCCGAGCTTCATGCAACATACACTTGTCCCCATGAATATGTAGGAGAGCCATCCCTTCAGCAGGAGCCACCTACAGAGGTCAGATGGATGCAACAAGAGTCAAGGCAATACACAATTGATTCAATAGAACTCAAACTCATTCAAAAGGGTAAGAAAAATAAAATTGACTGTTGAACAAACACAAATGGAAGGAAGGAAAAGTAAACAGATGTTTAAAGAAAATAAAAGGAAGTTACATCAGCCACCACACTATTCCTTGAGCCATAGAAGACAGTCTCTCCTCCAACTAGAGGCTCTGAGGAAGAATCCTTCTGGCTGTTCGAATCAGTTTTGGGTTTGGCTTTAGTTGCACCACTTAAATATATTAAAAGAGTATAATGAGTGCGCTTCCCATCAACCAGATTAACACTTTCATCAATATGTCGTCCAAAGCGCTGACCGACCTTGTACCTAAGATGATAGAAAACCCATTGAATTCCAATTAGCATGAAATCCCAAAGTATACAGGAGGCACAACAGACTTGGTCTTTACTTCTTATAAAGCAATCACAGTACAATAAAAGCATGCAGGTGACACAGACATTTCTATGCATAAAACTCAACTGGACCAACTCAACTAATTTTTAATTCTGAAGTGGCGAGGCTCATAATGTGAATGATACCTAAGACAATTAAGTTTTAACATTTTTATAGATTGCTTGCAACTCATTGATAAGCCTCAAACAAAAATTTCCACGTACAAATTCATAGCTGGTAAAAGTTTTACAAACTAGCAAGCAATGCTGACCAAATATCTATAAGAAATGGTATAAGACTACTATATATCTGTATAGGAATTGAGAACAAGTGTAAGGTAATAAAATTCAACAAACCGGTAGAATCTGATATTTGGATTCAAGCCGACAGCAACCTTCCCCCTAATTTTAATGTCAGAAAACAATTTGCTTAGTCCTGACTCCCATATCATGTTTGCAAGAACAGGATCATTGACAGAAATTCTATCATTATCTCTATATGCTTCACCATGTGTTGGACCAAGACTCCCTTGGTGAACAAAACCAATAGATTCTGCAACTTTAACAAATGCCTTTGATTCAGCAGATGTGAAGAAATCTTGCACCTGAACATATTACACAAATTAAAACTATTTCAATCACAAAGTTGGACAAGAAAAATAGTATAAAAAAAAAAAAAAAAATCCCTTCTACAATGCATATCCAGGACTACCCTTCATGTCTAACTCAAGACGAGGGGAAAAGCAAGTTGAGGTAATACGTCAGCCGCTATCAAACAATTCAAACATTCCTGGCTTCAAACAGCTGAAAAAAGATTTGTTGTTTTTAAAACACACTGCATGTATCCACTCTGGCCATTTGCTTCATCTAGAACTATATTTGCATATGTTTTCACTTTTCTTTTCCGAACATTTCGTGATATAACAATGGCATGACACAAATTTTATTTCATTATCTCAATACGCATCAAACTTGATATTCTAGATACCCAATATCCATTTAACTCTGATTGACCTCTGATTGCATATCACCATGCAACCCAAGGGGCAACCTTCACTAATCCCTCTACAGGAAACTATGGATACCAAAAAACATTCCTTTGAGCTCAGCTTGTCAAACTAACAGCATATCCAAGTTCTAAAACAAGTCCAAACTAAGATTATTAGCCATATAATCGTTCAACAATCTTAAACCCCGCACAACTCATCCCGCAAAATGAAGAAAAGGGCTCTCAGTTGTTAAACCAGATTCCTGTTTAAACCCTTAATACAGCCAAAACTCAAAGATTTAAACTTTAACTAAGCCCCCTCATTCTCTTATCTATTTCATTTTCACCCCTGCATAATCAATTCCCTACTACAACTACAAGAACCCATGTCACAAACAACTCAAAGAACAGAAATTTAAGCGAGAATTCATTCAAAAACAAAAGTGGACACGATTGCAATTGCTAAATCTTGACCATTGAAAAGAGAAATTTGTCCAAAAGAAAACGAGAAAACTTACAGTAAAGAGATCGGTATCTTTTAGACGAGTAATTCGGAGATTCTTTTTGGGTTTGATGAGAGGCCACTTTTCTGCTTCTTTTCTATCTCCCATTTTTCTCTTCTTCGTAATTCTGCCTGTTTTTTCTGCTTCTGCCATTAACGGACAGCTCCAATTTCTTGTATTATTTTGTTTTGTGTTTCTATTTTGGGCTAAATTTTGATAAAAATGGGCCTCACTTTGAATGTCCAATCACCCAGCCCACAATAATTTTATCTCTTCTCTTTTTATGACAAGCTCAGAATAATTCGATTTCTATTTTGGGCTAATAATATATTTTTCGGGCTAAATTTTGATCCAAATGGGGCCTCAATTTGAATGTACAATCACCCAGCCCACAATAATTTTATCTCTTCTCTTTTATGACTACTCAGAATAATTCAATTTCTATTTGTCCCTAATTTCCGAAAAATCCAAACCTTGGATCTTTTGTAGAACCATTTTTATCACTAATTGACTTGTCAAATATAGATTTAGGATGAAAATTGATTTTTTAGAAATCATAATTTATACCAAAATGATTGACTAAACTCATTATTTGGTATATTTGCTCCTCGTAGTTTCATCAATTTGTCAAAAATATATATTTTATTATCAATTCGATTAATTAAGTACCTATATTTTTTAGTTTAGTTAATTAGCTTAAATTTTTAAAAATTTTAAAAACGAACTGATTAATAAAAATGATAAAATGAATGATGATATCGACACGAACGGAACTAAAATTGATAATAAGGACTTATGTAATAAAAAAAATATTCAATCGATTGAAATATTTGTTTAAAAAAAATCTTTTGTTTAATTGATTAAAATTAAAAACACACATTATTTAATTTATAAAACTAATAAAATAGGATTTTTTATCGAATTATTTAAAACTCACAATAAAATTAGTGTTTACTCATTGCGAAATTTTAAAACTATTTATTTTAAAAACATCATGAGAAAAAAAAAACTAGAGATTTCAAACAATTTTTTTTCAATAAAATCAGTAAAATGCTGAAAATTAAATTTTGTGAAAGAATATTATTCCCTCAATAAGAAAAATTTTAAATTACACGAAAAAGTTAAAGACTTTTTAGTGTGTCAATCAATATTCTAAAGAAAAAGAAAAACGCAGATGATTGGAGAATTCCATTTTCGGTTGATGGAAAACGTTTTGCTTTTGGATGAGTGCGAATCCAACATAGATGGGACCCATGGGTAACAGCTGCCATGGTCCCCATCTATCAAAATCGAAAATGTGGACCCTACATGCCACAACTACCCATCATCATTGATCGACTTCTTTTCTCATTTTTGGGTTTGGTTAATTTATGCAGCATATTCCTTGCATTATATTTCTATTTTTCTTCTTCTTTTCTTTTCATTATATGTCTTCCTTCTTTCTTCTTTTTTTTTTTTTTTTTTCATTCCATGACAAGGACAAATATTGATATGTTTGCCCCCAACAAGACTCAATATTTTAAAAATTACATTATTAAATAATTAGATATGCCAATATAGATATCGATATACTGACTATCATATTGATACAATATATCACTAAATTTTCTTTTATTAACATGTTTTATCTAATTTTGAACAATAAAATATTATTTTTTTATAAATATAAATGTATTTTTACGTTAGCCATTATCATTTTGAATTTATATAAAAAAATTATTACAATTTTTTTTAAAAAGTATATACTGATTTAGGTGTAAACAATTTATTTGAAAGTCTGAAAAAAGAAAAAGATATATTTAACTTGATATTTTAAGTTATCTTTTAATTAATCCGTATATTTATATTCAACTCATTTATAAAAATATTTTAATTTTTTATTTTAATATAATTATTTTGAGAGTCTTTTTAAATATATTTGACTGTGAAAAAACAATATTTTCTATCGAACATGTTTATCTATACCCCAATTAAGTTTAATATTAAGTTCTGGATTTTAAAGTTTTTCTTAAAATATAATTTGATTTTCTTACTTTCCATCTAAACGTATTTTTACAAAAATACATACATTTATGTACAAAAATATTCTCAAAACATCCAAGAAGGTTTTTTTTTTTTTTTACTACATTGATGGTGCCTGTTTTTATTTTCTTTAATCTCTTGTGAATTCCAGTTGCAAAAAAACACAAACAATTGACTGACGGTGCAAGAAGACCCACGTGGCAAGGTTTCTTCCCATTGGTCAGTGTGACTGTCTCGTAACATGTCAAAATTTTATTGGTTCTTTGCGCAAGTCATTGTACGATGATACAGACATGCTAACGTTTGCTTTTCCATATTTTAAAAATTGTTTTTTTTTATTTTTTTATTTTTTTATTTTTTTATTTTTTTTAATTTTAAGTGCTTTTGCTTCCCAATATTCTGACCACTTAAAATTTCGCACCTTTCTTTCCTCATCTACCTTCTTTCCTTTTTTCTCAATTTTACCAATTCAGGATATATAACGGCAATGAAGCTTCCAAGTTTCTTAATCACCTTCTTATTTTAGATTTTTTTTTTTTTCCTATTGGACATGCCTTTTCCTTTCTTTTTTGAGAGCATTGAAGATAGATGAAGATGAGCACTGCAGAAAAAAAAATAGAGAATTTGTGGTCATAGAATAAAGGGATCTATCTATCCAACAGTCTCATCAACCCACCAATCTAAATATCCTCTGCTTTTTTTTTTTTTTCGGCTATGTGCATCTAACTATTCTAGGGTTTTTTACTTCTTTGATCGTTTCCCCTTGTAACATTTCGAGAACAGATACCTCCAGCTCTTGTCTCTTAGTTTTTCTTCTTTCTTTTTTTCTATATAAAAAAATTGGATACCCCTTCATGATTTTTTCTTTTGAACCATAGAATTTCAGTCTAAATTTTGGTTTGCTTTTTAGTCTTGTTAATCATCCTAGCTTTCATTTTGTGAATATTTCAAGTTTTTTTGGTTGTTGTGAAATAGTAGCATATATAGTTAAAATTTTCTTGAGCTGAGATCAAACACAAGATTTCTGGGGTTGTGCTATATATTTGGTGAGAATAAAAGTATAGATTGACTTTTTTTTTTCCTTCCCCCTAACTCTAGGGTTTTCATTGAGAATATTTTATAACTTGGTTTAAAATTTCTATGAACTAGGAGGACATGGTGAGAGGAAAAGTTCAAATGAAAAGAATAGAGAATTCAGCCAGCAGGCAAGTGACTTTTTCCAAGAGAAGAATTGCGTTGTTGAAGAAAGCTCACGAGCTATCAATTCTATGCGATGCAGAAGTTGCAGTCATCATATTCTCACAGAAAGGAAGACTCTCTGAGTTTGCAAGCACTGATCAGTAGGTTTCTTTTTCCTTTTCCTTCCTCGAGTTCTTTGAATTGTTGTTGATGATGCATATATAGTACTTAATTATTAGAATTAAAATATGTTGTTGTTTTTTGAAACGCATAGCTGCTAATTGTTAAGAAAAATGTATGTACGATGTTATAGGGTCCTCCTAGATATATTGAGGGAAGCGATGAGATATCATTTCATTTGTACTTGTACATATAAATTTTACTTAAAGTCCTTTCAGATTTGCGCATTAACGGTGATGCTTTCAATCAGATAGCCGAGGCAGTAAATATTGTAGTCACCAATTAATGACCATGCCCTTGATTTTCCTTTTCTCTTCAATCTTGATGTTGTTTCAATTACACCTAGTCTCTTTAGCTCTATACTTCCCGTCTGAGCTTTGTCATCTAGGGTTGAAATTAATGCTTTCTTGAGAAATAGACAATGGCCATCTGTTTGCTTTGTGAAAAAGATGGGATGTAGCTACTGTACTTCTGGTTTTAGCCAACTGATTTAAATTCTCTATAGAACACCTGATTTTCATCTAAAATGCTACTGAGTCATTTGCCATTTCTTATGAAGGTTTCATTCCTTTTCTTCTTCCTTGGTCAGTATTATTTTCGTTTGTTTTTTCATTATTGTTTGAGTTTTAACTGGGAACCAAAGTGGAGCGAGGTTGTGGAATACAAGATTTATTTTACAATTACAGCTTGAACTCTAAGAGAAATTTTAAGACAATGGATTAATTGTATAACTCTTTGTAGTTTAATTGATGGGTTCTGTGGTTTTGTTTAGTAACATCTTTTCTCTTATTGTATCTTATCTTGTAAGTGAATTTTGATGTCTTTGTTTTGCTTTGTCCAGTGTCTAGTGTGCTCTAGCTTGTTTTTTTTAAAAAAAAAAAAAAAAAAAACCAAGGAGATAACCGTGACTAGTGATATTGAAATGCTTGTAAGAGACATATTATATTTGCTTTTTTTTTTCTTTTTGTGAGTTTGAGGTACTACAATCCCTCAGTTAAAAGAACAGAGACATCATAATCTACTTATTTTCACTAATTACCTTTCCCCCTAATAACTATATATTTTAGGGATTAGTATGTGTATAAGAATGTGTCTTGTGTGTGACTATCTATATGTTGTACTAAGTTGTGCCCGATAACTTTAATATTTGTATAAAACAAAAAAAAAGATTGAAATTAGAAACTAATTCCTTATATATATATATATATAAGGCTTTATGTTAGTTTAAAGGCTCTTAAATTGACTATTAAGACAGAATAAAAATTTAAGAGAAGATATATATGATTTTCTTGTTGTTTGGTTTCCACATATATATACTTTGATCCTGGACGTTTAACCACAAGCTGCCCATTTAATTTTTGTTTACAAAAATGTTTTAATTCCATATTTTATTTTGAGTAATGTTAATATATCTTAGCGAATATTTTTTTCTAAATCACTTTCTGAAAAGTCTCATGCAATGAGTGGATCCTATTCATCAATGATACTAATTTTTTTGCAAATAGTTTTTTGATAATATCAACATTAATTATGAAAACCACTAGCTAGCATAAGTTCTGTTTGATTTATTTCTCGACAAAATCCGCTTGATCACCTAAGCTATGTTCTAGTATTAGAGGAGTTTTGAGAGGTATTAATTTGGGGGAAAAAAGTACTGGATCTTTGATATTTTCTTGATAGTTCTTTTTCTTCTTGTCAATGGGAGAAGAAATGAAAGAGGGTAGGGGGAAATTGCTAGGGTTAGAAGATTCACCAAAACTCAAAATAATGTTGTGATGTTTTTGAAATTTACCAGTACTTGCAAGTTATAGTTTTGTTCTGTACTTTAAAAGGACACTTTCATTAGTTATTGGTTACTTTTCTTTTTATGTTCTCTGCAAAAGATTTTTCATATTTAATATTTAATTTTCCTTTTGGAATTTTGAATTTGATGTCAAAAACTTTTTTTCTTTTCTTTTTCAAGTATTTCTTGTAATTTGGTAGTTAATATGTCAAATAGTTAGTTTTATTGCATACGCAATCTAGTCTAGCTAAATCAAGATTTGCATTTTCTTTGTTACTCAAATCTAATTAATCTCTAATTGATCAAACATAACTACTATCATTCACAGGTTGTTGAAACAATACTTGATCATGACAAGGTATCCTTAAAAGGGTGTCTGTTGTCCTTATAAATAACTCTCTTTCTTTTATTCCATTGGGACTAGGCATTAATTTACATCTTTTTCTTCTTCTTCTCTTTTTTTTTTTTCTTCTTTTTTTTTTTTTTTGTGCAAGAAAGTTTATGCTTTAGAAATGGAACATATGCAGCATAGGTAGTTGTGATGTTTTGGTTTGGGTATACAATCCGCTAATACCTAGTGTAATGTTGGGACTTGGATGCTATCCACAGGGAGTTTATCCTAATTAAATTTACCGAGTAATCATAGTAAACAATATGTTATAATCAAGTTTTACAAGCATTATAGAGTGGTTCTCCCTTTTTTTGCCTCCCCATATTCCCTTAAAGGAAAAATTCATAAATTGATGACATCTCTTGTGTTTAGCAGGATCGAAAAGACCATTGATCGGTACTATAAAAATGCAAAACAAGTGCACAATGGCAGGATCGATGTGCAACAATATAAGGAGGTTAGGCATTTTATCTTTATTTTATTAATCTATGGATGTAAGATTGTCAAGGCAATGTGGCTGTCTAATTCAATCTAAAGGAGAAATTGTTATATACATTATTTATGTTAGTTGCGTTTGTTTCATTTTGGAATGTCCTTGACTTGTCTAATTCAATTATACAAAATATATGCATTTTTTTTAATTAGATGATGCACTTACCAGGATAAGATCAACCTTTTTGTTCACTTCAAAACAAATCATTTATATTCGGACTCAAAGATTTCTGATAATTTAATTTCTCTAGATCATAACCTCATATTGAAGTTTATTATAAGGTGCATGCATTGACATTATCACAATATATTATACCTAATTGAGGACTTATATTATTCAAGAAAATCCCCATGCAACAAATTAGCACTAAATTACTTAAAATCTGATATAATCAACATGGGATGTGCTTAGAATTTCCTTTTCTTTGAGATTAATTCTCAACCATATATAGCTAGGGCTTTCATGAAAAGTTTCAAAGGCAGTTTGTGATGCAATTTCTTCTCATCTTTGAGGAAAGTAATTCCACCAACATTCTGAGTGGAGCTGTAAGAAAAATATTTCTTACTTATTAGGTTAGAGATTCGATTCTCTTTTTTGAAAAAAAATAGTTTTTCCCTTTGTGTGGCAGCGAACATGGATTGTTACTATTGGTAGATTAAAAAAGTTCAGATTTTAGTATCGACTTAAAGTTAGGTGTGATTTGGTATTGACTTAGTTTAAGAATCGAAGATTTAGTCTTAATTGATGCAAAAGCTAGTTCAAAAATAATCCAAATAAAATACAATTTAGTCCCTCTCATTTAGAGAAATGAATTATTTAGTCTCGTTTCAAAAACTAACTATTTAGTCTCTCTCGTTGAAATTGTTGATAGATCCTTCAAATTTTTATGTAATACCTAAAATACTCTTTAAGCATATTAATTCATTTCAAAAATGGAACAAACCCACTCCTGCTCTCTTCGTTGTTATCTTTGTCGTGACAAAGATGATGCTCTCTCTCTCACTCTCCGAATCTTTTTATTTTTTTTGACTAATTTATTTTTAGACATGTTTAATCTTCATACTTCACTTGGATGATGGTTTTGGTTTTAGGACTCTCTCTCTCTCTATATATATATATTTTTCTCTCTAAGTTGTTCTTAATTAGTTTACTCTTCATACCCTTTTTTCAATCGCAAAATCAAAACTGCAATTGATTTTTTAAGGTTACTATGAACTCTAGGGCTACAATGCTTTCCATCTTCTCACCAGTCATCTTGTTCTCATCCTTTAAGGCTTGTATTTCATCTCTTAGCCTAGTAATTTTCTTTAAAACAAGTGTTCTTATAGATTGGTTAACCTCCCCATTACATGGGCTCGTTCAAACTACCATCAAGAGGTATCCCTCAGCCAAGCCAATGCCCATGTACTCCTTCAAGACAAGCATAATATGATTTGTGCTTGTTTATTTGTGACTACGAGATCTTGACAATTGCTCTCCTTCCACACCTGTAATTGATATTCAAAAATCGATCACCATTCCAACCACTCTAAAGTGCACTTTCACTTGACATAATTGATTGTAGTATATATAGAGAAAAGAGATGCAAAATTAGAGATTGAGTTTAAGAAATTAGGTTTAAGAAATAGGAATAAGAATAGTGGGAAAAAAGAAATAAAGGGAGAAGAGAAGCTGCAAAATTAAGGAAGAAAAGCAATAAAATAGAAGAGAAAGAGAGGAAGAGAAGCTCAATTTTAGGGTTTGTTATTAGTTTTAGATATCACTAGAAAAGTTTTATATATCACTAGAAAGGCTATTTGAGAATAAAAGATATTCGGGTAAGTACACATCACTCGTACTAAAAATAAGTAGATAGAAGGAAGAAGTTATTAATGAAATTTAAAAATAGAGGATTAAATGATTAGTTTTTAAAACAAGAAGGATAAATAATTTATTTCTCTAAACAAGAAGGATTAAATTATATTTTACTCAAAAAAACCCACTATCTATAATATCAAGGAAAAAAAAGGGTAGCACTATAATTACGATAATTGGGTATGTGATCTGTTGAATATTTTAATATTATTCACATGATAGATATGTGATAAATATCCATTAGTATCCATGGTAGTATATGATTCTTTTTGTGTGATATTTTTTATTAATTAAATTGAATAGTTTAGTTTTAAATTTTAATATAATCAACAACTTGATTAATATTTTCAACAGAAATGGCTAATTGAATTGTATCTTAAATTTTTGTGATTAGTTTAACTCTTTAGTATACTCTTTCTAATTTTTTTTATGACATTAATACTTCTTCCTTTGTTAATCACTATTTCCTTATGATATATTTAATTCGACATGCAGCAATTGAGATATGAATCAAACAAACTTGGCTAAAAAGATTGAGATCCTCTAAATTTTGCAACGGTGGATACATTAGTTTGATTCTTCTCTAATTTTCTGCATAGATGCTATGCCTAGTTAGTGTATCTGGTTTTATTGAACTTTTGAAATGTGTTTCTTAGGAAGCTTCAAATGCAAGATTTAGATTCATGTTCTCCCGAAGAGCTCAATGACATTGACAGCCAGCTTGAGATCGGTTTAAGCAATATCAGGGCAAGAAAGGTATATGTTAATTAAGAAACTTGCCAAATTAATGTAGCAGATAGAAGAATATTGGAGACTTTGATTGCCTAATTTGGAGTTCTGCATTTGTTCAATCCATCGAAAAGCTAATGAAATTTTATATGTATATATATTGCTTATGATTTAGGCTTAGTTAGTCAAAGAGCAGATTGAATAACTACAAGAAAAGGTAAATAGAGATTTTATAATCATGAAGATTCGAAACTAAAGATCCATTGGAGATTTTATAATTTTTTTTCTCATTCTTACTGCAGAAAAGGTTGTTGTTAGAAGAGAATGCAATGTTAAACAAACAAGTAAGCATTTGTTATTTGTTTTACGACAACTAGTTCTCTATACCTAATATACACAATGAAATTATGATGTGTATGGTACTGTGGTTTTGAATTGTTCTTGGCTTGATCAATCCATTGAAAAGCTAATAAAATTTTATATTTATATATATTGCTTATGATTCAGGCTCATTTATTCAAATAGCAAATAGAACTACAAACAAAGGTAAATAGAGATTTTACAATGCCATGAAGATTCGAAACTAAAGATCCATTAGAGATATTATATTTTTTTCCTGATTCTTATTATAGGAAAGGTTGTTCTTAGACGAGAACACAACGTTAAACAAACAAGTATTTGTTCTTTGTTTTACGATAACTAGTTCTCTATACCTAATATCCACAATGAGGGTTCTTAGTGTTGTGAAATGATGACATATATGGTACTGTGGTTTTGAATTGTAAACACCAATTAAAGAGTAGGGATGGCCACAGCCCCAACAATTCCTCACTTTTAAAGCCGCATTGTTACATGTGAGAAGTTATATCCTATAACACAAGTAGATTTAATGTAACGATTGTATACTTAAATAGTTTTTTTTTAAGTAAAGTAAAATTTAAGTTCTAGTGAATATTCAAATTTTTTGAATAATTATATAAGGGAGAGAGAATTATTCCGATTGTGTAGTTTAAGGTCTATGGGTCTCCTGAAGAATCAAAAGTTATATTCTATAGTCGAAGTCCATATTCAAATCCAATAAACATTCAAATAAGGATTCAAATACTTATCTCCATCTAGTTATCTGGCAGATTTTTTATTTTTTAGTAATTTTTATGTATCTAACATGGAGGTTTTATTTAGAACTAAAAGATGGGACAACTATGGTTAAGGTTTTAATATGCATACATAGTTGTGATAAATTAAATTTCATGTCTCTATTTTATGTGATATGCAATTGGCAGGGACTCTGTGCCTCCACCTCTAAGCAGGTTTTAGCACCTATACTTGTTTTTTATCTCCATAGATGGAAAACTCCCTCCATATTTTTTAACGTCTAATGGTGCAGAACAAACCTCCACTGGGTATTTTTTTTCACCTTCTATCCCAATTCTTTATTGTTGAACGTTTTATTGATATGTTTGTTTTGGTATTTGGCTTAGTGGGATGCATGACCATTGCTGCAATCAACTCAACCGAACCAAGCTGTGACATGCATGGGCACATGTAGCCAGTGGTCAAATGTCGAGATTGAACTATTCATTGGACTGCCACAAATGCGCTGCTTGTAGGTTTTGTCCAATAATTCATTAATAAATTAATAAAAAAAATTTAAAAAGACCAAACACCTTATCATCATGATTCTAAACTTACACTTTGATTGTAATGGTAGGAGTGAGCAAACGACTCGGTTAACCAAAAACCGAATCAAACTGAATCGAATAATGAAATTTGGTTAGGATGTAAATTAAAAAATGTACAATTTATAACCGAACCAAAAAAACTAAAATAATTTCGGTTCAGTTTGATTTTTTTTTAAGAAATAGTTTGAACCAAAAATTGTTTTTTTTTTAATTCCTAATTCTAATTTCTAAATCCCTAAGAATAAGAATAAGATCTAACCCTAAGCTACCTCTTTTAACTTTCCTTTCCTTTTGAAACAGACGCAGTCACATAACAAGTTGGCAAAATCTTGCAGCCTTCTGGTTACTGCGTCTGGTCTGATGACACTGTACATATGCTGCAACAACCCAAGCTTACACTGCAGCAACAAGCACAACAAAATGAAAGTACTTTGTTGCCAAATCAAGGGCTGCAGTCACAACAGCAATTGATGTCACAGATCCAATCGCAGAAAACACAGCTGCAGCAGCAGTTGGGTCTGCAACAGCAATCGAATCCATTACAACGTGATCTACAGCAAAGGCTTCAAGCATCAAGTTCCTTGCTTCAATACCAGAATGTGATTGATCAACAAAAACAATTATATCAATCTCAAAGAACCCCTCCAGAGACGTCCTCAAGTAAGTTATTTCACCTATGTTGCTTCCTAGCCTTACTCCAACTATACTTTTGCAGTTTTGGGCTTTCATGTTAAATTATAACATTTATTTACCAATATGATAATATTTCAAGTCAGTAATGCCCTTGTTGATAGCTTCATGTGCTGCTGCTGCCACTGATAGCATTAGTAATGTCACCGTTATTGAAACCATTGCTACAATCACACACCATATTTGCTACCACATCATTCCCTCCGAGTGCATTGTGCCAACTGTTCGCTTTTCATTTTGAATTTAACGAACAAGAATTTAAAAATATCTCTAAATGGATAATGCATTTGAGACTAGGGGAACTAATAAGCTAACTAATTTTATAGGAAGAAAGAAATCAGTAAGTGGATTAACTCGTGAGTTGTTAAGGTGTGTTATACTGATAAATCATTACATTGCTGGAAATTTTTCATGATTTCCTCTTCAATGCTAACTCGTAATGCATGTGAAGTGTTTCATTGTTAACTTTTTAAGGAACAAGGACTCGTGATGCATGCTATTCTATATTTTATGAGATGGTTGATTTTAAAGATTTTCCTGGTTAAGAGGTAAAGTGCACTTTCCTTTTGTTTGGGCTTGTAATCCTTTCATGGCTACTAGAAATAAAAATGCAATTTCGATTTTGCCTTTCATGCTCTCAAGGCTTCTTGAAGAATTTCGATTCTTTGGGTGGCATACTTCTTGTGTACTTCCTGCATCCCTAGGTGCTACCTATTTTTTTTCTTTCTTTTGCCTCGCTAAATTTTGCTACCACCCAGTACTTGGACTTAGAGAGCATATTTTTATTGAAAGGTAATGTGTTGTTCTTTGTCTATGCGACTTTCTCCGGATATATTTTACTGTGATTATGATCATCGGATTTTCTTTCATTGCTTGGTGTAGTGTTTCATCTTTTGTATGGTTTATGTCAAATCGGGAAACCGACTTTGTGACTATAGGATGATTGGATTTGTTAGCCACCGCCCACCGAAGACTGATGTGGTTGAATGCGGTAACTAGTTAATTATAAGCCATAGCATTTTTCTTCCGTAAAACATGTCATGATCCGAGCGTCCAACGGAAGATTTTTCTTGGTTACACTTGCGGGTCTTGGTCACTTCTTTTTGGTTTATATATGTCTATTTTGTTTCTTTTTTAATTGGCTTGTTCATATAGACATCATTCTCTCTCTTAAGACCCGGATGTCAAAGGAGCTTGTGTTGATGAAGTTTTTTTTTAACAATAGATTTGTTTCATTTTTTCACTAGGCTCGGCAAGAATCGGGGTTGTTCTTTAACGCAAAGTTCTTTGAGGAGCTTGTGTTGTGTGGCAACTAGGATGAGGTTGAGAAGTATCTCTTTGGGTTTACTAAAGTGGATGATAACCGATATTCCATGAAGATATTTTTTGAAATTCACAAGCGAAGTACCTCGAGGCATTGGATAAGTAAGATTATTGATCTTTTATGTGTTTAGTTTTGATGATATGCTTCGAGCGGTTTATTATCGAGTCGAATCACGGTTTACATTTTTATAGTGTTTGTTGCTTTGAGTAGATGTCACGATTATTAACTTGATTTTTTGTTCAACTATTATGCAAGGATGCTTTTAAGATATCATAAGCAATCAAGTTTATCAAAGCATGCATCGGTTCTAGAAAAATTAAACGATTGCAAACACTTCATATTTACAAAGCTATAAGCACACATTGGTTCAATTTTTTTTTCACGGGAATAAAAGTTTGATTAAAACGGAAGTATTTTGATACTGAATTGAAATAATTTGATTACAAATCGAATTAACAGAATTTAATTTGGTTTGATTTTGGTTTTCATTTTTTCTAATTTGATTAACCAAAAATCGAACCGAATTAAGCTTAACCGAACCGTTTAACCGTTTGCTCATCCCTATGTAATTGTGTGAGTACCGATGATTGACGATTTCCAAAAAAATAAGCATAAACCCAAAAGGAAGTATGAGCGTTTGGCTAAGAAGAAAGAAAACCGGAAAACTAACATAACAAGAAAACGAACAAAATGATACTTCCTCGGTATTGGTAAGACAAATTGCTCACCTTATCCATTAATACAAGGTTTTTTCTATAATCAAACATAGTCTTTTGCTCATCCTTAATTTCCTAGACCACCTCTTGAAGATTCCATGTACATGAGTTGACAATTTAGTAGTAGCAACACTACTAGGTTTTGAAGACTCAACATCCATTGCTACATTATATACATTTTCAATGTTAAAACCGACTCTTTTTTTCCTTACAATATCCTCTCCGGGACTCTTCAAAATAATGCTATCAAAACTCTAAATTGTATATAGATTTTTATCGTTTTTCATTCCTTTATCCTTATTTGGCTTTAAACTCGCACTACTACTTTTTAAGCACACTAATTTCAAAGTACCCTCTTCACACATCCTTTTCATTTTCTCATTTAAATTCATTTCTTCACTAGCTTTCTTCTCTTTATAAATCTTTTTTTATCACTTTTTATTGTTTCATATTCCAAAACAAGAATCCCTTCTCTCTCCCTCGCCTCCTTTGAATCTAGGCTATTAGTACTCGAACCATACCCGTATCTCGCATTGGGATGATAACCTATAACTACTATCATTGTTTTCATGCATTAAACATGTTGAAATAATCACATGTTGACATTTTTAGTGCTGATGGTGGTACTGGTGCTTGGCTTTTCAAGACTTTAACAAATGCCTTTGATTAAGTAGATGTGAAGAAATCTTGCACTCGAACATATTACACAAATTAAAACTATTTCAATCACAAAGTTGGACAAGAAAAATAGTGAAAAAAAATCCCTTCTACATGCATACCCGGGACTATCCTTCATGTCTAACTCAAGACAAGGAGAAAAGAGTATTCATCGTTAGCAAGTTGAGATAATACGTTAGCCATTATTAAACAATTCAAACATTCTTAGCTTCGGATAGCTAAAAAAAGATTTGTTGTTTTTAAAACACATTGCATGTATCCAGTCGGCCATTTGCTTCATCTAGAACTATATTTGCTTATGTTTTTTCACTTTTCTTTTTCGAACATTTCGTATATAATAGTGGCATGACACAAATTTTATCTCATTATCTTAATACGCATCAAACTTGATACCCAATATCCATTACCTTTGATTGACCTCCGATTGCATATCATTATGCAACCCAAAGGGAAACCTTCACTAATCACTATGTATAGGAAATTATGGATACCAAAAAACATTTCTTTGAGCTCCTCTTGTCAAACTAACAACATATCCAAGTTCTAAAACAAGTCCAAACTAAGATTATTAGCCATATAATCATTCAACAATCTTAAACCCTAGACAACTCATCCTGCAAAATGAAGAAAAGAGCTCTTCGTTCTCCTACCATGTTTAAACCATTAGCGAGCCAAAACTCACAGATTTAAACTTTAACTAAGCCCCCTCATTCTCTTGTCTATTTTATTTTCACCCTTTCATAATCAATTCCCTATTACAACTACAAGAACCATGTCAAAAGCAACTCAAATAACAAAAATTTAAGCAAGAATTCATTGAAAAGCAAAAGTGGACATGATTGCAATAGCTAAATCTTGACCATAGAAAAGAGAAATTTGTCCCAAAAAAACGAAAAAAATTAGACTAAAGAGATCGGTATCTTTGAGACGAGTACTTCGGAGATTCTTCTTAGGTTTAATGAGAGGCCACTTTTCTACTTTTTTTCCATCTCCCATTTTTCTCTTCTTCGTAATTCTACCGTTTTTTCTGCTTTTGCCTTTAATGAACGGCTCCAATTTCTTGTATCATTTTGTTTTTTTGTTTCTATTTTGGCCTAATAATATGTTTTTTAGACTAAATTTTGATAAAAATAGGCCTCACTTTGAATGTCCAATCAATTAGACCACAATATTTTATCTCTTCTTTTTTTACGATAACTCGGAATAACTTAATTTCTATTTGTCCATAATTTCCCAAAATCCAACCCATGGATCTTTCGTAGAATCATTTTATCACTAATTAACTTGTCAAATATAGATTTAGGATGAAAATTGATCTTTTATAAACCCTAATTTATACCAAAATCATTGACTAAACCCATTATTTGGTATATTTACTCATATTTTCATCGATTTGTCAAAAAACTTCTTTTATTATCAATTTGATTAATTGTGTATATATATTTTTTATTTTAGTCAATCAAATTTAATTTTTTAAAATTAAAATGAATTGCCTAATAAGAATGATGGAATGAATGATGATATCGACCGGAGCGGAACTAAAATTTATAATAATGACTTATGTAATAAAAAACAATATTCAATTGATTGAAATATTTTTTAAAAGTCTATATTTAAATTATTAAAATTAAAAATGCACGCTATTCAATTTATAAAATTAATAAAATAGGATTTTTTATCGAATTATTTAAAAATCACAATAGAAATAGTGGATTTAACCAAAATTATAGTTTACTCATTATGAAATTCCAAAATTATTTATTTTAAAAAGATCGTGAAACAAAAAACTAGAGATTTTAAACAATTGTTTTCAATATAATCAATAAAATACTGAAAATTAAATTTTGTGAAAGAATATTATTCCCTCTATCATACCATCTTTTGTTTTTTTGTTTTTTTACATTTCTTTTATTCTTCTTTTATTTTTATTCTTTAGTCCCTTTTTTTCTTTTATTAAAAACCAAAAAAATCAACAAAAAATTAAGGAAATTAGATAATCAACAAAATTTTATTTATTTGCCTAAAACTCAATACAAAATTACATAAAATTACCAAAAAAAAATATAAAAAAAAAAAAGAAAAGAAAAGGAAAACGAGAGATGGAGGGACAAATCCCTTCCATCTTTTGTGCTTTTCCTAGCTACCTTGGACAAATTCTCCAAAATCCAATAATCTCCTTGGCAATCCCCCAATTTTTGTAACCCCTCTTACAACGGTTTGCAAGCTATGTTGGAGTCCCCTATCCTTGCTACAATTGAATAGCCACCCCGCATAACCTCTCCCTAAGTCAACCTTTAACAACCTAACCCTACTACTATAACTCTCATAGTCTTTTTAGACAACTTCCCCCATTTTCGGTAATCTTCCGTGCAATCCCCCACTTTCCGTAACCTCACCATGTTACAACTTACGATAACCGGACAACAACCATTACCCTATAACAAAAACTATCACACTTTGTGTTAATCCAACCCACACTCTATATCCTGCAAAATCCGACCATCATGGTGGAGAACCAACACACACACACACACACAATTCATAGGAAAAAAAAAAGGGAGATTCGATCAAAAAATAAAAAGGAATCAACAAAACAAAGAAAGTTAAGAGGCAACAATAACAAACACGAAGGAGGGGGATTCAATCCAAAAAGAAAGAAAATCGAGTTCAAAAAAATTGAAAAGAAAAATGTAAAAAAACAAAAACAAATCATAGAAAAATTTGTCCTAGTTTATTGGAATTAAGAGAAAATTAAGTTAAAAGAAAAAGAAACAAAGATATGGAAGAAAGAATAAAAAAATAGGGTAATAAAAAAAATAAAAAGAGGAAAAAAGGGAAATTTTGAACAAAAAATGATAAAATGTTTGACGAGAATTTAAATTTTATGCATGTTTATCATTCGAGTGTTTCATTTAGATGTTTAATTATCTTTAATCATTTTAATTAATATATTTTTAATCTTAAATTTATTGCATGTTTGTTAGTTTGCATTTAGTTTAAAATTTTATGTTAAGATTTTATGTAATTACTTTAATTAATGTAATTTTAATCTTTATTTATTTTATGCATGTTTTGTTATTAATTTAGATTTCGGTAGTTGAATTTTCTTTAATTTACTTAATTAATTTTATTTTTAATTTACATTTTTAGTAATTAGATTTGGTAATTGATATGTAAAGGATTGTCAAATCTCCTAATTCTTTAGGGTCGATGACTATCTCCCACCAAAAAGAAAAAAATTGAAAAAAAAATCATAAAACCCTTAAATAAGTCTATTATCCGATACGGACAATCTGTTTAGCAAAATATATATATATATATATATATATATATATATATATATATATATATATATATTTTAGTAATTTAGACTATTTTCCGATATACCAATTATGTTGAGACTCGAAAAGTGAATATGATGTCTAAACCGACGTGTCTTCCGACAAAGAGATCCGACATCATTTACGCTCAAAACTAAAAAACTTAATTTGGCTTGGAAAATTAGCATTTTAAATCGAAAAATAATTTGGCATAAATAAAATACTTTAGGAGATAAATTTTTGGACTAAACCGGACATGGTATCTTTATTTGGAAATGATGTTTTTGTGTGATTTAATTTCTTCTAAAAAGCATAACCATTTTCTTACTACTGATTCTCCGAACTAGTGTCCATTTTAAGTTTTTAGTTCCTTCAATACATGGTGGCGACTCCAAACATGTAAATTATTTTGTAAATAAATAAAATCTTAAATTAAATTTTTTTTTAGAGTCCCATCCGATGTCGGATAGCGACGGAATGATGACTCCACTATGACCTTAAAGTTAGGCCATAGGTTTAGTTTGTTAAGTTTAACTTTTGTATCTACTTTTATCAATTATTTTCTAAGTAATTTTTTTCATTTAATCTGGGTTATTTATTTCTTATATATATTTTTAAAACTTTTAATTTTGTGTAATTTATTTTTCTTGCATTCATGTACATTAATCCTAAACTTGGATTGGATGCTTTCTTTGAATTGTTGTACACACCACTAGGAAACCAACAAAAGCTCTATACCCAAGCTAAACCCCGTTATGATTTAAATAGAAAGATATGGAGACACGTATGATGAAAGTCCACCGATGCTCTTTCGAGCTTCTTATTTAGACTTGAACTCGTCCTATGCATTGGAAATGATGAAATAATCTTTCCCTACCTCCTCGTGCAAAAAGGTAGAGATTGGATTATCTCATCGATAATTTATATGGTTAAGAAACTTGAAAAGACTTCGGGATTAGATAAGTTTTGTCTAAACCCATGAAAAGCTGGATCTTGTCCACTAGGGTTAACCCACTAAGACATGAATCATTTTCAAATGTTGTCTATATGTAACCTTCGTTTTTATAGGATATCATCAAAACAAATCATGATAGAGAATGCTATCGAGAATTTTAGGATCGAATCGAAGGAGCTTACTTGGAACGGAGAGGTTATCTACCCTAGATCTTATGTAAAAAAAGAAAAAGAAAAAATCAAAAGA
Source organism: Dovyalis caffra (assembly GCA_963924115.1). Lineage (NCBI taxonomy): Eukaryota > Viridiplantae > Streptophyta > Magnoliopsida > Malpighiales > Salicaceae > Dovyalis > Dovyalis caffra. Next base: position 1,277,845 of record CAWUPB010001010.1, on the reverse strand, counting down.
AAAAAATGGATCCTCGAAGCAATAAAGATACCATTGAAGATGAAGACATAAAAGATTCAAAAGCTGCACAGTTCCTACCGCCTCAAGTCTAGGTATGGAATTATGAAGGTAGAATATGAATCTATTTGTATTGTAAACATTGTAATGTAAGTAGTTGTTACTAGTAATTGTTAATTATAGCAACAATATTTTTATTCTTCAATGAAAAATGACTCTAAGTCACTTTCAAAATGTGCTTAGAAGTTTAAATTTTAATTTCTTCTATGTATGTTGTCACAAGATACACTCATCACTAAGGGTCTTAAAAAAATTCTTGTTAAAAATAAATATAATTTAGTGTAGATATGTTTCTTGAATCACCTCAAATATATGTAGGATTAAAATCCGATCCGATCCGTCCTTGATACAAACTTTATCTTGATTTAGAGTGTACAATTCACATCATGCATGTATATATTGTATATTTGCTATACATATTTGTTTTGACTTGTTTATAGGATTTGAAATATAGGCCTCTCTCGTCAAAACTCAATCGCTCTTGAATTCATCACACGTAACCGTGATGAGGCTAGATGGAAATTGAAGAGAGCACTAATGGGAACATGTCCACCAAAAAAATGTATTGATCTGTATGAAAGGGAAAATTACCCATTTTTCTAACTTCTAAAAAACATTGCTCGTATTACTAAGTGTTGGGAGCATATCAAGCTAAGGGCAAGCTAAGTTTTAAATTTTCATTCACCCTTCTATTGCTAACTTACATCTCGTGTCATCTACTATTCCACTCACTAATCTAGAGTAATCATTTTCTGCTAAAGCATCATTTTCGACTAGGCCACTCTCATATACAATGGGCTCACAGATTCCAATGGCGCAAGCTACACCTATTACATACATCACTGTTAGAGACATCCACAAGACTAAGGTAATAGAATAGCCTAGTTCAAACAACTTGTTAGTAATCGAAAACCGCATCAAGGCTACCAAAGGCACTAATATGCATGAGTCACTGCGAGTTACTTGGAATAGACACGGTGTCAAATGTGGTAATTCTTATAAAATTCAGAGTTTTAGAATTCAAGTATGTGGGCTCCAAATGTCCAATGACTCACTAGCGAGCAAGACGGTCGAATTGGGAAAATCTACCGATACATTTTTTTTTTTTTTTGCAAGAGCGTAGATGGATCTACTTTGAACTAGTATATGAGATCGGATGGTGCCAAGATCAAAAAATAAAGAGATCAAGCCTATGCTTTCATCCAATAGAATAAATATAATAGAGGGGTTGCTCCAAGTCGATCGGACTTACAAAGCAATTAAAATTGGGACGGTTCCCAATGGTTCCAGAAGAAAGGAAGTAAGGTCTTAAGAGAAGAAATGGTGAAGTATACCGGGTTGGAACTAAATTCTCTTGGTCTAGAAATCGATGGAGTAATCAAGAAAGATATAAAAATCCTAGCAAACATCCAAAACCCCACATCTATCCAATACATCTCTAACCTAACAACCATAATAGTCCGCATTTTATCAAAGCCAAATACAACCATATATAAAAAAAGACCCAAGTATGACCATGCCTAAAAACTCGAATGCAATCACATCTAAAAAAAAAAAAACCAAACATGACTATGTTCAAAAACTCGAATGTAGCCACATTCCAAAAAGCCTACCAGTCATGTTTACCTAATCGACCAAACTAATCTTATTTGCCTAGTCTAACTTAGCAAGTAAGTTGATTCCTCTAAGATGCTTCAATATTCAAAACCATAGGCAACTATGTCCTAAATTTTCTCATTGAATGAAAAACTCGGGCATCTAGTAAACATCGAAAGAATCACCATATCCCTACCTAACTTGATGAAACCCTTTCATTCCTCTATGGTACAAATCGGATGAGGGATGTGAATGACGATCATGTATGACTTGGTATAACTTTGATGATTATCTTACTTTTAAGAAAAAACTATTGGATTGGTCAAGCAAAATTGGATCAGTTTCGATAACAATCGATAATCCTACTTTTAGATAGAAGTCTGTTGGGTTTAATCAAGCAAAGTTGGTTAGTTTTTAGGTATCTAAATGCTCTCAATATTAACATCAACCTAATCCTAAACCATCTAGCCACCCATGCATGAATATTGTGTGAGCTTAAAATTTTTTATGCATGCTCAAAATTTACAATTATGGTCTTCTTAATTTTGTTAAATTTTGAACTCTATTTCAAAAAAGCAAAAAAGAAAAGAAAGAAAAAAGAAAAAAAATGTTTTGACTATGTATGGATTGGGTCGTGTCTTTGAATAAAGGAGCAACTCCTATCCATTTTCTATGATTCCATATTATCTTATTTGAAATCAAGAGATTTTCATTTAAAAGTATTATTTAGCATTACATCTTCCTCCATCGGAAAAGTATAATGAAAAATTCATTAAAAAAAAACGTTCCAAAAATTGATTAAATTTAAAAACGTGAAAGATATATATTAGAGACAATTCTTCAATTCATAGAAGCTGATGATATATGCTTCTAATAATCTTTCCGACCATAAAGTAATGAGGTAATCCTCTATTTTGTTGAAACCAAAAAAACAAAAAAATAAATTCTTTATCCTTTCCTAACTGAACCTTTGAAGGAAAAGTTTTGCCTAAAAAAACATCATGATGCCTAAAAGAAAGCAAAAATGATTGGTTTTTTAAATAATTATAAAAAGTACATCTTCAAATCATGATCTCAAATAACATTCATCATTTCTTCTTTTTAAAGTTTTCTAAATTAATCATCATCATTTAAAAGAGATTAGTGTTTAATGGCAAAGGTGAATCAATCTTTGAGATGAGGAAAGACCATCTTTCGTATATCTCATAAAAATCTTATCCCTTTATCATCCCACTTTGAGCTTGATGATTTCTTTCATGATAACTCAAATTAGGATCACCTTTCACACCGAGAGCGAAATTTACGAGTCCATAAATGATTGATAAAACTCTCAACAATTTTCATCAAAAGAATCCCATCAATAATCCTAAAAGTAAAAGGAAATGTGAAAAAATGAATGAATTTTTTTGAAAGAAACAAAAGAAAAAAAATGTACGTAATATAAAAAAAATAAAAGTCAAAATGGGAGTCGAATTCAAACAAATAGACAAAGAAAGTTAAAGCTAGGAAACAAAGTCAACGAGTCAAAATCACAAAGTTACTATGACAAGCCTAAAAGAAAATTTTTTTTAGGGAAATCAAAGCCTAACTAATGGCTAAAGTGATAGAGTTCAAGCCGTATGGCCTAAAGAGATTTTCATGGACAACAAAGTGATCCTATGTCGGGAAACCCTTAAAACACTTTAAGCCTTTATATTAATTTCTTTTTAAGCGCAAGCCATAGACTACATTACGTACTTTTACAAGCCTTTTCGATTAAAGACGGTTTGCTTAAGTTGTTGGATTCTAATTTTAGAAAAAAAAATATGATTAATCGGTGTGTTATTTATCATCCTTTATGACATCGAATCATGAGTCTTCATTAAGCTGAATTAGAGGCAAAATAAACAGAATCAAGATATTCTCGGTTAAAATTATCATTTAAAACTAATTTTTCATAATACTTTCTACTCGAAACCTTTTTCATTTATCTAAAATGAACTTATCATGGACTAATTACCTTCAAGCCCAAACCATAGCCTATATTACGTACTTTTACAAACCCTTTCTAATCAAAGGTAGTTTGCTTAGAGTGTTCTATTCTAATCTTTAAAAGAGAAAAAGGAAAAAAATGATGGAGAAAAATAAGAAAATATGATTAATCGGTATGTTGTTTATCATCCTTTATGCTATCGAATCATGAGTCTTCATTAACTAACTTGGAGATAAATAAACGGAATCAAGATATTCTTAGCTAAAATTATCCTTTAAAACTATTTTTTTAATACTTTATGCTCAAACCATTTGCATTTATCTAAAATGAACTTATCATGGATTAATTGCCTTCAATCGTGCATTAATTACCGACTTTTTATAAATTTTGCATAACCTAAATACCTTTTTGCTTGTTTAGCCTAACCTTATTAAGAAAATTACATCATAGCATTTGAATATCATGCTTTGAATTTTGATCAATCAACTTGAACATCTTCATGAATAAAAATACTTTCATCGAAACATCTCTACATTTCGTTCAAATATTCTGAATTGTTTAAGAAAGTCATTCAACCATACGGCTTGGTCCACGCAAACCAAATGTCTATTTAATGATCTTTTTCAAAAGATGATAAAAATTTCAAGATCAATTTGCAAATTATCATGCAAGATCAAAAAACAAACATCCGAACATAGATGGTGATTGTATAAAAAAAACAATAAATGTTTGATCTCAATCAACACTTGAGGCCATCTCATGGCTTGACAATTTATAAAATTAAAAACACTTAGGGTCAAGACTAAAGACCTAACAACTCAAATCGAGTTTAACAACCGATCGGACAATAACATGACTATGCTAGTTGAAGGAGTTGAGGCCTAAATAGTAAGCTTTTGAGCATAAATCAAAAGAGTCGAGGCCATCAAGCTAAAGGAAAAAAGCATTCTTGAGGGATGATAATGACTCAATAAAAGTTTAGCAAATAATCGGAGCGATCGATCATGATCTCATAGGGGTAGACCACAACATATGGATGGTTAACCACTTTAAATTTTAGAAAAAGTTCATCTACCTCGGTTGGTTAAAAAAAAACTCAAGTTTACAATAAACGAGTGATCCGGGCACGGAGGGTAATACAATTTCGACAATATTGCGGGATACAATCCGAGTATATAAGTCCATAATGAGGCACCAAAGGAGTAGTTGAGTGTCGATAAGGCGAGACAACCCATGTTTCTCTCAAGTAAGAAACTAATAATTACTATCAACCTTATTGATACATTTCGAAACGTCATCTAAAAGGAAAAGATGGAACCATCATTCAAATTTAAAATTCAAAAAAAAAATAGAGACTTAAGTTTTCCCATATATAGTCTCGAAGCAAGGTTGCCTTACGAGTAGACCATTCACTCGAGCGAGTCGCCTTATAATAGACCATCATCTTAGGCGGGATCATCTAAAAATAAACCATCATCGTAGGTAAGATTGCCTAAAAATAAACCATCATCTTGGGCAAGGTCACCTAAAACTAGACCATCTCGTCGAGTAGGGTCGTCTAAAAATAGATTATCATTTCAAATAAAGTCGTCTTATAACGAGCCATCATCTCATGGAGGATCAACTAAAAATAAACCATCATTTCAAGCAAGGTCGCTTTATAATAGATAATTTTCTCATGTAGGGTCGTCTAAAATAGACCATCATATCGAGCAAGGTTACCTAAAAATAGATCATCTTTTCGAGCAATATCGCTTAAAAATGGACTATCATCTCGGGTAAGGTCGCTTAAAAATAGACCATCTTCTCGAGCGGAGTCGCATAAAAATAGACCATCATCTCAAGTGTGGTTGCCTAATAATAGACTATCATCTCACATGCGGTCACCTAAAAATAAATCATCATCTCATACAAGATCATCTAATAATAGACCATTGTATATTTAGTTTTCCAAGACACACCATCTTTACAACATAGCCACGTACTACATATTTAAGTTTTCAAGACAAGTTATTTTTACAATATGACCATGTATTGCATATTTAATTTTCTAAGGTAAGCCGCCTTTACAATATGGTCATGCACTTGTATATTTAATTTTTTAAGGCAAGTCGCCTTTAAAACATAGCCATGTACTCGCATATTTACTTTTTTAAGACATGTTGCCTTTACAACATAGCCATGCATTATATATTTAATTTTTAAGAAAAGCCGCCTTTGTAACATGACCATCTATCGCACTTTACTTTTGGGGACAAGCCACCCGCACAATGAGGTTATTGCATTTTTTGTTGGAATAATCATTCAACATATTCAAATCATTTTCGCTTATCAAGTTAATTTTCTTATTTTCTTTACAAACTCACTAAGCAAATACATGTTGAAGTTCATACTTTAACAAGTATTTTCCCATAAACGTTGTAAAGAAAGAGCAATTGACGATCCCTTATCCTCGCTTACAAGTCGAACAACCACCTTGCACGGCATATGCCCGACTCAACCTTTAGCAACCTCACCTAACTGGAAAAGAAAGATAAGAGGGGGTATTCGATCGAAAAATAAAAGGAAATCAAAAAAACAAAGAAAGATAAGAGGCGACAATAGCAAACATAGGGGATAGGGGATTCAATTCGAAAAGAAAGAAAATTAGTTAAAAAAATTGAAAATAAAAATGAAAAAAAAAATAACATAAGCAAATCATAGAATAACTGGAGTTAGTTTACTAGAATTAAAAGAAAACTAAGTAAAAAAAAAAATAATAAGAAACATAAACAGGGGAAGAAAGAATAAAAAAAGGTAATAAAAAAATAAAAAAAAGGAAAATTTTGAACAAAAAATAATACAATATTTGACTAGAATTTAAATTTTATGCATGTTTATCATTCTATATATATATTTAATTTAGATGTTTAATTGCCTTTAATCATTTTAATTAATATAGTTTTAATCTTAAATTTATTACATGTTTGTTAGTTTATATTTAATTTAGAATTTAATGTTTAAATTTTATGTAATTACTTTAATTAATGTACTTTTAATCTTCATTTATTTTATACATGTTTTGTTATTAATTTAGATTTTTAGTAGTTGAATTTTTTTTAATTTACTTAATTAATGTTAACTTTAATTTACTTGTCTAGTAATTAGATTCGGTAATTGATAGATAGAGGATTGTTAAGTCTTCTAATTCTTTATGGACTACTAATGATCTTTCACCAAAAATAAATAAATAAATAAAATAATAATAAACAAAATCAATAAAATCAAAAATCCTTTAACAAAGTCTCCTATATGGTAGGAACTCGTTGTTTAGCCAAAAAAAATATATTTTTTAGTAATTTAGATTGTTCTCCGACACACCGGTTGTGTTAAGACTCAAAAAGTGGATTCGATGTTTGAACTGACGTGTCTTTCGATGAAATGATCCAATGATCATTTCAATATGATGTCACACTCAAAGCTACAAAACTTAATTTGGCTTGAAAAATTAAATTTTTAAATCGAGAAAATAATTTGACGTAAATAAAACACTTTAGGAAATAAATTATAAAACTAAACCAAACGTGATACATTTTTTTGAAAAGAGTCACTTTTGAATGATTAAAGATTTTTTTAAAATATAATCGATTTTTTATCACAGAATCTCTATACCAATATCCATTTTAAAATTTTAATTCATTCACTGTCAAGTACATACTCTAAATGAAAAATAAAAGGCTCATGATTAGAGAATTCCATTTTTCCGGATGGAAAACGTTTTGTTTTTGGGTGAGTGCGAATCCAACGGAAATGGGACCCAATGGTAACAGCTGCCATGGTCCCCACCCATCAAAATCGGAAATGTGGACCCTATATGCCACAACCACCCATCATCCTTAATCAACTTCTTGGATGTGGTTTATTTATGCAGCATATTCTTTTCATTATATTTCTATTTTTCTTCATCTTTTCTTTTCATTGCATGTATTTCTTTCGATTTTTCTTTCTTTTTCTTTTTCATACAAGGACAAATATTGATATGTTTGCTCTAACAACACTCAATATTTTAAAAAATTGAGTTACTAAATAAATAGATATGTCAATATATATACATATCGATGTACTGACCATTATATTAATAGACTATATCATTAAATTTTTTTATTAATATGTTTTATATAATTCTGAAAATTTAAGTATTATTGTTTTATAAATATAAAAGTATTTTTACATTAGATGCTATCATTTTGAAGTCATATAAAAAATTGGTATAATTTTTTTTAGAAAAATATATACTAATTTAGGTGTAAACAATTTATTTAAAAATCCAAAGAAAAAAAGAAAAAGACATATTTAACTTGATATTTTAAGTTTAACGTACTTGTCATCGATATTTTAATTCAATTAGTTCGTTTATAAAATTATTTTAAGTTTTGATTTGGATATAATTACTTTAGAGAGTCTAATCAAATATATTTGAGTGTAAAAAAATAGATTTTTCATCGAATATGTTTATACATACACCAATTACGTTTAATAATGAGTTCTGCATTCAAAACGTCTTTTCAAGTGTAATTTGATATTCTTACTTTCTATTTAAACATATTTTTACAAAAATACATAGATTTATGTACAAAAATATTCTCCAAACACTTTTATGTATTTATTTTTTACTAGTGCGGGCCAAAGATCAAGCCATATCAAAATGTATGTCCACCACCATATCAAAATGGAGTAGCACTAAATGTGATTTTCAGTAACTAGTCCCCAGAAGACAAAATCAGAAAGTGTATCCGCCACCATATCAAAAGGTCTTAAAACGCCACTTTACTTAATTAAGTTAATTATAGTGGGGAAAGGAAGCCGGAAGGATTATCCAGCAAAAAAAAAAAAAAAAAAATCCACAAATGAACAGGTATACACACCTCCATAAACCAGGAATCCAGCACTAACTGAAAACACTCGCTAAAACATGGAACAAAAATTCATAAGCAACAATCACAATCAACAAAACACATTATCCGAGTAATTACTCTATATACAGCGAACATCAAACTCCTGACGTATGCTAAGCCTTCATCCTAACCCAACATTCAACGAGCAGATTTGTCCTTGACCACATGTTTACTCCAGTAACAACACTAAGGGCATACCTTCTACTAATCCCCATTGTAAATTTGTTAATCAAAACCATCTCTATTAAAGGACTACCTCACCTAAAAGCTTAAGCTAATAGGTGAGGTCTTAAAATATAATTTATACCACTCTCTAACACATCCTCTTAAATGAAAGACCCAACATTTGAGGCATAAAATCTGCATAAGTTCACATTGTCTTGTGCTTAATATTTGACAAATTGAGGATGGTGAGACTTGAACTCATGACCTCAAGGTCAACCAAGCTCGATACTTATATTAAAGTGACCATCTCACCTAAAAGCTTAAGCTAATAGGTGAGGTCACTAGAATATAATTTATATCACTCTCTAACAATCTCCGCCAATAAATGTTCATTTACAAATGCAACCCTCTCTATTTATCCCAGAAATGAATAATCTTAAAATAGGCACCATTTGCCCCAAAAAAAAGTATGTCTATATTGTTAGTATAACGTAAGGATCGCTAAAATCGCTAAAATACAAACAAATATCGCTAAAATACATATTGATAATTCCTGTTTTTGTTTTCTTTAATCCTTGTGAATTCCAGTTGGCAGTAATGATCAAAAAAACACAAACAAATATCGACTCATGTAAAAGAAGACCCACGTGACACGGTCTCTTCCCATTGGTCGATGTGACTGTCTCTTGACATGTCAAAATTTTATTGGTTGTTTACGCAAGTCATTGTACGATGATACAGACATGCTAACGCTTGCTTTCCATATTTTAAAAATTGCTTTTTTTAAAAAAAAAAAATTAATTTTAAGTGCTTTTGCTCCCCAATATTCTGATCACTTAAAATTTCGTACCTTTCTTTCCTTATCTACCTTCTTTCCTTTTTTCTTAATTTTACCAATTCAGGATATACAAGTTTCTTAATCAACTTCTTATTTTAGATTTTTTTTTTTTTTACTAAATTGGACATGCCTTTTCCTTTCTTTTTTGAGAGCATTGAAGATAGATGAAGATGAGCACTGTAGAAAAAAATAATTAGAGAATTTGTGGCCATAGAATAAAGGGATCTATCTATATATCCAACAGTCTCATCAACCCACCAATCTAAATATCCTGTGTTTTTTTTTTTTTTTGCTATGTGCATCTAACTACTCTAGGGTTTTTCCTTCTTTGATCGTTTCCCTTTGTACCATTTTTGAGAACACATATCCTCTGTGTCTCTTAGTTTTTCTTTTTTTCTACATAAAAAAACTGGACTCCCTTTCATGATTTTTTCTTTTGAACCATAGAATTTCAGTCTAAATTTTGGTTTGCTTTTTAGTCTTGTTAATCATCCTAGCTTTCCATGTGTGAATATTTCAAGTTTTTTTTGGTTGTTGTGAAATATTAGCATATATAGTTAAAATTTTCTTGAGCTCAAACAAAAGATTTCTGGGGCTGTGCTCTATATTTGGTGAGAATAAAAGTATAGATTGACTTTTTTTCCCTTTCCCACAACTCTAGGTTTTCATTGAGAATTATTTATAACTTGGTTTAAAATTTCTATGAACTAGGAGGACATGGTGAGAGGAAAAGTTCAAATGAGAAGAATAGAGAATGCAGCCTGCAGGCAAGTGACTTTTTCCAAGAGAAGAAGTGGGTTGCTGAAGAAAGCTCACGAGCTATCAATTCTATGCGATGCAGAAGTTGCAGTCATCATATTTTCACAGAAAGGAAGACTCTCTGAGTTTGCAAGCACTGATCAGTAGGTTTCTTTTTCCTTTTCTTTCCTCGAGTTCTTTGACTTGTTTTTGATGATGCATATATAGTACTTAAGATTATTGGAATTAAAATATGTTTTTTTTTTTTTTTCCTGAAAAGCATAGCTGCTAATTGTTAAGAAAAATGTATGTACGATGTTATAGGGTCCTCCTAGATATATTGAGGGAAGCGATGAGATATCATTTCAATTGTACTTGTACATATAAATTTTACTTAAAATCCTTTCAGATTTGCGCATTAACGGTGATGCTTTAAATCAGATAGCCGAGGCAGTAAAAATTGTATCAATTCTATGCTTTAAATCTCAATATTGTTTCAATTACACCTAGTCTCTTTAGCTCTATACTTCCCGTCTGAGCTTTGTCATCTAGGGTTGAAATTAATGCTCTCTTGAGAAATAGAATGGCCATCTGCTTGCTTTGTGAAAAAGATGGGATCTAGCTATTGTACTTCTGGTTTTCATCTAAACTGCTACTCAGTCATTTGCCATTTCGTATGAAGGTTTCATTCCTTTTCTTCTTCTTCTTCCTTGGTCAGTAGTATTTTCTTTTGTTTTTTTCATTGTTGTTTGAGTTTTAAATGAGAACCAGAATGGAGGGTGTGGAACACTGAATTTATTTTACAATTACAGCTTTAACTTTAAGACAAATTTTAATATATATATTCCTTTTTTTTTTTTTTTTTTTGTACAAGTGTGCTTCTAGAAAATGTAAGAATCCATGTGTTGTTACAAATGCAAGAATGAACGTTTAACCACAAGCTGCCCATTTAATTTTTGTTTAGAAAAATGTTTGAATTCCATATTTTATTTTGAGTAATGCTAATCTTACAGAATATTTGTTTTCTAAATCACTTTCTGAAAAGTCTCATGCATTTAATTTTTTTGCAAATAGTCTTTTGATGATGTCAACATTAATTATGAAAACCATGAGAAAGCATAAATTCTGTTTGAGTTATTTCTCGACAAAATCCGCTTGATCACCTAAGCTATATATGTTCTAATGTTAGAGGAGTTTTGAGAGGTGTTAATTTGGGGAAAAACAGAACTGAATCTTTGATCTTTTCTTGATAGTTCTTTTTCTTCTTGTAAATGGGAGAAGAAATGAAGGAGGGTAGGGGGAATTGCTAGGGTTAGAAGATTCACCAAAACTCAAAATAATGTTGTGATGTTATTGAAATTTACTTTAAAAGGACACGTTTATTAGTTATTGGTTACTTTTCTTTTTATGTTCCCTGCAAAAGATTTTTCATATTTAATTTTCCTTTTGAAATTTTGAATTTGATGTTAGGAACTTTTTTCTTTTCTTTTTCAAATATCTTTTGTAATTTGGTTGTTAATATGTCAAACATTCAGTTTTATTGCATACGCAATTTGCTTTAGCTAAATCAAGATTTGCATTTTCTTTGTTACTCAAATCTAATCAATATCTAATTGATCAAACATATCTACTATCATTCACAGGTTGTTGAAACAATGCTTGATCATGACACGATATCCTTAAAAGGGTGTCTGTGTAACTCTCTTTCTTATATCCTTAAAAGGAACTCTACATCCTTTTCTCATTGCTTTCTTTTTTTCGTGCAAGAAAGTTTATGCTTTAAAAATGGAACATATGCAGCATAGGTAGTTGTGATGTTTTGGTTTGGTTATACAATCCACTAATACCTAGTGCAAGGTTGGGACTTGGATGCTATCCACAGGGAGTTTATCCTAACTAAATTTACCGAGGAACCATAATAAACAATATGTTATAATCAAGTTTTACAAGCATTATGGAGTTGTTCTCCCTTTTCTGTCTTTCCTTATTCCCTTAATGGAAAAATTCATAAATTGATGATATCTCTTGTGTTTGGGATGCTTCAGAATCGAAAAGACCATTGATCGGTACTATAAATATGCAAAACAAGTGCACACTGGTAGGATCGATGTGCAACAATATAAGGAGGTTAGGCATTTTATCTTTATTTTTTGAATCTATGTATGTAAGATTGTCAAGGCAATGTGGCTGTCTAATTCAATCTAAAGGCGAAATTGTTATATGCATTATTTATGTTGGTTGCTTTTGTTTCATTTTGCTTTGTCCTTGACTTGTCTAATTCAATTATAAAAAATATGTGCATTTTTTTTTTAATTAGATGATGCACTTACCAAGATAAGATCAACCTTTTTGTTCACTTCAAAATAAATAATTTATATTCAGACTCAAAGATTTGTGATAATTTAATTTCTCTAGATCATAACCTCATATTGAAGTTTATCATAAGGTGCATGCATTGACATTATCACAAGATATTATACCTAATCGAGGACTTATATTATTCCAGAAAATCCCCATGCAACAAATTAGCACTAAATTACTTAAAATTTGATATAATTAACATGGGATGTGCTTAGAATTTCCTTTTCTTTGAGATTAATTCTCAACCAAATATAGCTAAGGCTTTCATGAAAGTTGTACAACAGTTTATAAATTAAAAAGGTATGTGATGCAATTTCGTCTCATCTTTGAGGAAATTAATTCCACCAACAATCTAAGTGGAGCTGTAAGAAAAATATTTCTTATCGATTCTCTTTTTTGGAAACAATATTTTTTCCCTTTGTGTGGCAGCGAACATGGATCGTTTCTGCTGGTAGATTAAAAAAATCCAGATTTTAGTATCTACTCTAAGTTAGGTGTGATTTGGTGTTGACTTGGTTTAAGAAGTGAAGATTTAGTCTTAATTGATGCAAAAGCTAGTTAAAAAATAACCCGAATAAAATATAATTTAGTCCCTCTCATTTAGAGAAATGAATTATTTAGTTTCGTTTCAAAAACTAATTATTTAGTCTCTCTCGTTGAAATTGTTGACGGATCCTTCAAATTTTCATCTAATACCTAAAATACTCTTTAAGCATATTAATTCATTTCAAAAATGGAACAAACCCACTCTTGCTCCCTTCGTTTTTATCTTTGTCGTGACAAAGATGATGCTCTCTCTCTCTCTGAATCTTTTTGTTTTTTTGTCTAATTTATTTTTAGACATGTTTAATCTTCATACTTCACTTGGACAATGGTTTGTTTTCATGATGCTCTCTCTATTTTTCTCTCTAAGTTGTTTTTAATTAGTTTACTCTTCATACCTCTTTTTCAATCACAAAATCAGAACTTCAATTGATTTTTTAAGGTTACTATGAACTTTAGGGCTATAATTCTTTCCATCGTCTCACCAATCATCTTGTTCTCATCCTTTAGGGCTTGTATTTCATCTTTTAGCTTGGTAATTTTCTTTAAAACAAGTGTTCTTATAGATTGGTTAACCTCTCCATTACATGGGCTGTTCAAACTACCATCAAGAGGTATCCCTCGGCCAAGCCAATGCCTACGTACTCCTTCAAGACAAGCATAATACAATTTGTGCTTGTTTATTTGTGACTACGAGATCTTGACAATTGCTCTCCTTGCACACCCGCAATTGATATTCAAAAATCGATCACCATTCTAACCACTTTCAATTGCACTTTGACTTGACATTATTGCAGTATATATAGAGAAAAAAGATGCAAAATTAGAGGTTGAGTTTAAGAAATAAAAAATAAGATATTAGGTTTAAGAAATAAGAATAAGAGAAGTGGGAAAAAAGAAATAACAGGAGAAGAGAAGCTGCAAAATTAAGGAAGAAAAGCAATAAAATAGAAGAGAAAGAGAGGAAGAGAAGCTCAATTTTAGGGTTTATTATTAGTTTCAGATATCACTAGAAAAGTTTTACATATCACTAGAAAGGCTATTTGAGAATGAAAGATATTCGGGTAAGTACACATCACTCTACTAAAAATAAATAGATAAAAGGAAGAAGTTATTAATGAAATTTAAAAATAGAGGATCAAATGATTAGTTTTTAAAACAAGAGATTAAATAATTTGTTTCTCTAAACAAGAAGGATTAAATTATATTATACTCAAAATATCCCACTATTTATAATATCAAGAAAAAAAAAAGGGTAGCACTATAAGTTACGATAATTGGGTATGTGATCCGTTGAATATTTTAATACTATTCACATGATAGATATGTGATAAATATCCATTAGTATCCATGGTAGTATATGATTGTTCTTGTGTGATATTTTTTATTAATTAAACTGAATAGATTCATGTTAAATTTTAATATAATTAACAACTTGATTAATATTTTCAACAGAAATGGCTAATTGAATTGTATCTTAAATTTTTGCGATTAGTTTAACTCTTTAGTATACTCTTTCTAATTTCTTTTGTTAATCACTATTTTCTTATGATATATATAATTCAACATGCAGCAATTGAGATACGAATCAACAAACTTGGCTAAGAAGATTGAGATCCTTCAAAATTTGCAACGGTGGATACATTAGTTTGATTCTTCTCCAATTTTTGCTTAGACGCTATGCCTGGTTTGTGTATCTAGTCTTATTGAACTTCTGAAATTTGTTTCTTAGGAAGCTTCAGGGGCAAGATTTAGATTCATGTTCTCCTGAAGAGCTGAATGACATTGGCAGGCAGCTTGAGATCGGTTTAAGAAATATTAAGGCAAGAAAGGTATATGTTACTTAAGAAACTTGCCAAATTAATGTAGCAGATAGAAGAATATTGGAGACTTTGATTATCTAATTTGGAGTTCTGCATTTGATCAATCCATCAAAAAGCTAATGAAATTTTACATGTATATATATTGCTTATGATTCAGGCTCAGTTATTCAAAGAGCATATAGAACAACTACAAGCAAAGGTAAATAGAGATTTTACAATACCGTAAAGATTCGAAACTAAAGATCCATTAGATATTTTATAATTTTTTTTTCATTCTCTCTATAGGAAAGGTTGTTGTTAGAAGAGAATGAAAGGTTAAATAAACAAGTAAGCATTTGTTATTTGTTTTACGACAACTAGTTCTCTATACCTAATATACACTATGAAATTATGATGTATATGGTACTGTGGTTTTGAATTGTTCTGGGTTTGATCAATCCATCGAAAAGCTAATAAAATTTTATATGTATATATATTGCTTATGATTCAGGCTCATCTATTCAAAGAGCAGATAGAACAACTACAAGCAAAGGTAAATAGAGATTTGCCATGAAGGTTCGAAACTGAAGATCCATTAGAGATATTATAATTTTTTTCCTCATTCTTATTACAGGAAAGGTTGTTCTTAGAAGAGAATACAACGTTAAACAAACAAGTAAGTATTTGTTCTTTTTTTCACGACAACTAGTTCTTTATACCGAATATTCATAATGAGGGTTCTTAATGTGGTGAAATTATGACGTATATGGTATTGTGATTTTGAAATGCAAACACCAATTAAAGAGTAGGGATGGCCACAAGCCCCAACATTTCCTCACTTTCAAAGCCGTATTGTTACATGTGATAAGTTATATCCTATAACACAAGTAGATTTAATGTAACGATTGTATACTTAAATAGTTTTTTTTTTTAAGTAAAGTAAAATTTGAGTTCAGGTGAATATTCAAATTTTTTTAATAATTATATGATGGGAGAGAGACCTATTCCGATTGTGTAGTTTAAGGTCTATGGGTTTCCTGACGAATCAAAAGTTATATGGGTTTCCTGACGAATCAAAAGTTATATTCTATAATCGAAGTCCGTATTCAAGTCCAATAAACATTCAAATAAGGATTCAAATACTTGTTTCCATCTAGTTATCTAGTAGATTTTTTATTTTTCACTAATTTTTATGTATCTAACATGGAGGTTTTATTTAGAACTAAAAGATGGGACAGCTATGGTTAAGGTTTTAATACACATACATTTTTGTGATAAATTAAATTTCATATCTCTATTGCATGCGATATGCGATTGGCAAGGACTCTTGCCTCCACCTCTAAGCAGGTTTTAGCACATGTACTCGTTTTTATCTCCATAGATGGAAAACTCCCTCCGTATTTGTTCACATCCAATGGTGCAGAACAAACCTCCACTGGGTTTGTTTTTTGACCTTCTATCCTAATTCTTTATTGCTATTTTTTGAACGTTTTATTGATATGTTTGTTTTGGTATTTGGCTTAGTGGGATGCACGGCCATTGCTGCAATCAACTCAACCGAACCAAGCTGTGACATGCATGGACACATGTAGCAAGTGGTCAGATGTCGAGACTGAACTGTTCATTGGACTACCACAAATGCGCTGCTTGTAGGTTTTGTCTAATAATTTATTAATAAATTAATAAAAAATAAATTTGAAAAGACCAAACACCCCATCATCATGATTCTAAACTTACACTTAGATTGTAATGGTGTGAGTACTCATGATTGGCGATTTGCAAAAAAATAAGCATAAACCCAAAAGGAAGTATGAGCATTAGGCTAAGAAGCAAGAAAACCACAAAACTAGTATAATAAGAAAACAAAACAAAATAATACTTCCTCACTGGTATTGGTAAGGCAAATTGCTCACCTCATGCATTAATACAAGCTCTTTTCTATAATCAAACACAATCTTATGCTCATCCTTAATTTCCTTGACCACCTTTTGAAGATTACATGTACATGAGTCGATAATTTAGTAGTAGCAACACTACTAGGTTTTGAAGACTCAACATCCATTGTTACATTAGATACATTTTCAACCTTAAAACTAACTCTCTTTTTCCTTACAATATCCTCTCTAGGACTCTTCAAAATAATGCTATCAAAACTCTAAATTATATCTAGATTCTTACCGTTCTTAATTCCTTTATCCTTAATTGGCCCTAAACTCTCACTACTACTTTTCAAGCACACTAATTTCAAAGTACCCTCTCCACACATCCTTTTCATTTTCTCATTTAAATTCATTTCTTCAGTAGCTTTCTTTTTCTCTTTATAAATCTTTTTTTTTTTTTTTTTATCAATTTTCATTGTTTCATATTCCAAAACAAGAATCCCTTCTCACCTCCTTTGAATCTAAGCTACTATTACTCGAACCATACTCGTATCTGGCATTGGGATGATAGCCTACCACTACCACCATTGTTTTTATGCATCAAACATGTTGAAATAATCCCATGTTGAAACTTTTAATGCTGATGGTGGTACCGGTGGTGGCTTTTCAAGACTTTAACAAATGCCTTTGGTATAGTGGATGTAAAGAAATCTTGGACCTGAACATATTATAGAAATTAAAACTATTTTAATCACAAAGTTAGATAAGAAAAATAGTAAAAAAAAAAAAAAAAATCCCTTCTACATGCATACCCAGGACTATCCCTCATGTCTAACTCAAGACGAGGGGAAAAAAGTATTCATCGTTAGCAAGTTAAGGTAATACATTAACCATTATTAAAACATTCAAACATTCTTAGGTTCAAACAGCTGAAAAAAGATTTGTTGTTTGTAAAACACATTGCAAGTATCCAGTCTGGCCATTTGCTTCATCTAGAACTACATTTGCTTATATTTTTTCATTTTTCTTTTTCGAACATTTTGTATATAACGTGTGGCATGACACAAATTTTATCTCATTATCTCAATACGCATCAAACTTGATACCCAATATCCATTACCTTTGATTGACCTCTGATTGCATATCATCATGCAACCCAAGGGGAAACCTTCACTAGTCACTACATACAAGAAACTATAGATACCAAAAAACATTTCTTTGAGCTCAGCTTGTCAAACTAAAAGCATATCCAAGTTTTAAAACAAGTCCAAACTAAGATTATTAGCCATATAATCATTCAACAATCTTAAACCCCATACAACTTATCCCGCAAAATGAAGAAAAGGGCTCTCTATTCTCCTACCATGTTTAAACCCTCAACACAGCCAAAACTCAAAGATTTAAACTTTAACTAAGCCCCCTCGTTCTTTTGTCTATTTCATTCTCACCCCTTCATAATCAATTCCCTACTATAACTACAAGAACCCATGTCAAAAGCAACTCAAATAATAGAAATTTAAGCAAGAATTCATTCAAAAACAAAAGTGGACATGATTGCAATTGCTAAATCTTGGCCATAGAAAATAGAAATTTGTCCCAAAAAATGAAAAAACATACAATAAAGAGATCGATATCTTTGAGATGAGTTCTTCAGAGATTCTTTTTGGGTTTAATGAGAGGCCACTTTTATGCTTCTTTTCTATGTCCCATTTTTCTCTTCTTCATCATTCAACCTGTTTTTTCTGCTTTTTCCATTAACAAACAACTCCAATTTCTTGTATTATTTTGTTTTGTGTTTCTATTTTGGGCTAATAATATAATTTTCGGACTAAATTTTGATAGAAATAGGCCTCACTTTGCATGTCCAATCAACTAGACCACAATAATTTTATCTCGTCTTTTTTTTATGACAACTCAGAATAACTTAATTTCTATTTATCCCTAATTTTCCAAAATTCAACCCATGGATCTTTCGTAGAACCATTTTATCACTAATTAACTTGTCAAATAGATTTAGGATGAAAATTGATCTTTTATAAACCCTAATTTATACCAAAATCATTGACTAAACCCATTATTTGGTATATTTACTCCTTGTAGTTTCATCGATTTGTCAAAAAAAAAAATTACTAACAATTTGATTAATTGAGTATTTATATTTTTTATTTTAATCAATTAAATTTATTTTTTAAAAAATTAAAAGGAACTGCTTAATAAGGACGATGGAATGAACGATGATATTGACCTGAATGGAATTAAAATTGATAATAACTTTATCATTTCTTTGTATAACACTTTTTAACTTTTTAGAAATAAATGCCAACGCTATGAGAAAAAAGTACAATAAAGATATGTGCAATAAAATTGATTTCAAAATAAATGCAATTAGAATTTAGGACTGGCACTGCCATTTCCTATTGACCTACTGCTTGCCCTTCCTCAACCCATCACTTATTAACCAAACTGTCGTTTAATTTTACTTCATTAAATTAGACAAAGGAAATGCATGTATGTATATCAATAAACCTTACCATTCATTAATCCTCGTGATTTATTATATCATTTTCTTATCCAACTTATTTACAACGAATGAAAATAACTATTCAATATCACGAGCATCAAACCAGGGAAACTTTGGTGACAATTCAAAGTTAGAATAAATTTGGTTTTTAAAGATTATTCAAAAAAATGTTCTTCTGACTACTCAATAAAGAGCTGTTCAATTTCATGTTTTCTTAAGCATTGTTTGAAATTTAAAGTTATTATCCAAAAAGAAAAGGCTTTAAAAACTTCGATAGCCTTGGATGTTTGGATATTAATTAAAATTTAAAGTTGCCGTTTAATTATTTAAAAAAATTAAAAATATATACAAAATGGTAGCCTTTCAACTTGATTTAAGAGAAAATTCAAATTTTAAAAAAAATATCAGAAAAATAAATTTTTAATCGAAAGCCAAAAAAAAAAATAGTTTTTTAATCGAAAAATTAAACGTTAATTTGGTTTGATTTTAATTTTTATTTTAATAAACTCGATCGATCAATATAAAGTTAGATAATTAAGATTAAGTTCCATTCAAAAGACTTAAGTCTTATGGTGGGTAACTCCTTCTCAACTTTATATATTATTTATTATCGGTTTAACTATTCGATGTAGGACATGTTCTAACACTCCTCCTCACTTGCAACTCATCTTTTCGAGTCCCGTTAGACTTCTTTGAGGCTCTAATATCATATAAAGTTAGATAGTTGAGATTGAGTTTCATTCAAAAAACTTAAGTCTTATAGTTAGTGACTCATTTTCAACTTTATATATTATTTATTATTAATTTAACTATTCAATGTGTGATATATTCTAACAAATAAAAACTTAAAAAAAAAATTGAAATCAAATGTAAAAACTGAATAATCATCCTTGCTTACGGATTAGAAAAACACAAACAGACTCACCGTACAAGAAGACCCACGTGACGCGGTCTCTCCCCATTGGTCGATGTGACTGTCTCTTAACATGTCAAAATTTTATTGGTTCTTTACGCAAGTCATAGTACGATGAGACAGACATGTTAACGTTTGCTTTCCATATTTTAAGTGCTTTTGCTTCCCAATATTCTGATCACTTAAATTTTCGTACCTTTCTTTCCTTTATCTACCTTCTTTCCTTTTTTCTTAATTTTACCAATTCAGTATATTCAACGGCAATGAAGCTTCCAAGTTTCTAATCATCTTCTTATTTAGGATTTTTTTTTTTCTAAATTGGACGTGCCTTTTCCTTTCTTTTTCGAGGGCATTGAAGATGGATGAAGAAGAGCGCTGTAGAAAAAAATAAATAGAGAATTTGTGGTCATAGAATAAAGGGATCTATCTATATATCCAATAGTCTCATCAACCCACCAATCTAAATATCCTCTGTGTTTCTTTTTGCTACGTGCATCTAACTACTCTAGGGTTTTTAACTTCTTAGATCGTTTCCCCTTGTACCATTTTTGAGAGCACATATTCTCTGTATCTCTTATTTTTTCTTTTTTTCTATATAAAAAAATTGGACTCCCTTTCATGTTTTTTCTTTTGAACCATAGAATTTCAGTCTAAATTTTGGTTTGCTTTTTAGTCTTGTTAATCATCCTAGCTTTCATTTTGTGAATATTTCAAGTTTTTTGGGTTGTTGTGAAATATTAGCATATATAGTTAAAATTTTCTTGAGCTGAGGTCAAACACAAGATTTCTGGGCTTGTGCTATATATTTGGTGAGAATAAAAGTATAGATTGACTTTTCTTTTTCCTTTCCCCTAACTCTAGGGTTTTCATTGAGAATATTTTATAACTTGGTTTAAAATTTCTATGAACTAGGAGGACATGGTGAGAGGAAAAGTTCAAATGAGAAGAATAGAGAATGCAGCCAGCAGGCAAGTGACTTTTACCTAGAGAAGAAGTGGGTTGTTGAAGAAAGCTCACGAGCTATCAATTCTATGCGATGAAGAAGTTGCAGTCATCATATTTTCACAGAAAGGAAGACTCTCTCTGAGTATGCAAGCACTGATCAGTAGGTTTCTTTTTCCTCTTCCTTCCTCTAGTTCTTTGAATTCTTGTTGATGATGCATATATAATACTTAAGATTATTAGAATTAACATATTTTTTTGCTTTTTTTGAAAAGCATAGCTGCTAATTGTTAAGAAAAATGTATGTACGATGTTGTAGGGTCCTCCTAGATATATTGAGGGAAGCGATGAGATATCATTTCATTTGTACTTATACATATAGATTTTACTTACAGTCCTTTCAGATTTGCGCATTAACGGTGATGCTTTAAATCAGATAGCCGAGGCAGTAAAAATTGTAGTCACCAATGACCATGGCCTTGGTTTTCCTTTTCTCTTCAATCTTGATGTTGTTTCAATAACACCTAGTCTCTTTAGCTCTATACTTCCCTTCTGAGCTTTGTGATCTAGGGTTGAAATTAATGCTTTCTTGAGAAATAGACAATGGCCATCTGTTTGCTTTGTGAAAAAGATGGGATGTAGCTACTGTACTTCTGGTTTTAGCCAACTGATTTAAATTCTCTATAGAACACCTAAAATGCTACTCAGTCATTTGCCATTTCTTATAAAGGTTTCATTCCTTTTCTTCTTCTTCTTCTTCCTTGGTCAGTAGTATTTTCTTTTGTTTTTCATTATTGTTTGAGTTTTAAATGGGAACCAAAATGAAGGGTGAGGGGCACTGGACTTATTTTACAATTACAGTTTCAACTCTAAGTCAAATTTTAAGACAATGGATTAATTGTATAAGTACTCTTTGTAGTTTAATTGATGGGTTCTTTGTAGTTTAATTGATGGGTTCTTTGGTTTGGTTTAGTAACATCTTTTCTCCCATTTTATCTTATGTTGTAAGTGAATTTTAATGTCTTTGTTTTGCTTTGTCCAGTGTCTAGTTTGCTCTAGCTTGTTCTATTTTTTTTTTTTTTTTTTTTTTTGAGTGGGAGGTACTACAATCCCTCAGTTAGAAGAACAGAGATCATAATCTACTTGTTTTCGCTAATTACCTTTCCTCCTAAGAACTATATATTTTAGGATATATATATATATATATATATATATATATATATCTTCTTCCTCCTTGGTCAGTGGTATTTTCTTTTGTTTTTTCATTGTTGTTTGAGTTTTAAATGGAAACCAGAATGGAGAGTGTGGAACACTGGACTTATTTTACAATTACAGCTTCAATATCTTCTTCCTCCTTGGTCAGTGGTATTTTCTTTTGTTTTTTCATTGTTGTTTGAGTTTTAAATGGAAACCAGAATGGAGAGTGTGGAACACTGGACTTATTTTACAATTACAGCTTCAACTCTAAGACAAATTTGTCTTAGAGTTGAAGCTGTAATTGTAAAATAAGTCCAGTGTTCCACACCCTCCATTTGTCTAGAGTTGAAGCTGTAATTGTGAAATAAATTCAGTGTTCCACACCCTCCATTTTGGTTCCCATTTAAAACTCAAACAACAATAAAAAAACAGAAGAAAATACTTAATTTGTCTTAAAGTTGAAGCTATAATTGTAAAATAAATTCAGTGTTCCACACCCTCCATTCTGGTTTCCATTTAAAACTCAAACAACAATGAAAAAACAAAATAAAATACTGCTGACCACCAAGGAGGAGGAGGAGGAAGATATATATATATATGTATATATATATGTATTCTTTTTTTCTTCTTTGTTTTTTTATGTGTGTGCAAGTGTGCGCTTCTAGAAAATGTTAGCTTGCACGTGTTATCACAAATGTAAGAACGAACGTTTAACCACAAGCTGCCCATTTAATTTTTGTTTAGAAAAATGTTTTAATTCCATATTTTCTTTTGAGTAATGTTAATCTTATCGAATATTCTTTTCTAAATCACTTTCTGAAAAGTCTCATGCATTGAAACAGTGGATCCTATACATCAACGATCCTAATTTTTTTTGCAAATAGTCTTTTGATAATATCAACATTAATTATGAAAACCATGAGAAAGCATAAATTCTGTTAGAGTTATTTCTCGACAAAATAAGCTATGTTCTAATATTAGAGGAGTTTTGAGAGATATTTGGAGAAAAAAGAACTGAATCTTTGATACTTTCTTGATTGTTCTTTTTCTTCTTGTAAATAGGAGAAGAAATGAAAGAGGGTTGGGGAGAATTACTAGGGTTAGTTCTTGCAAGCTATAGTTTTGTTCTTTACTTTAAAAGAACACATTCATTAGTTATTGGCTACTTTTCTTTTTATGTTCTCTACAAAAGATTTTTCATATTTAATGTTCCTTTTGGAATTGTGAATTTGATGTTAGGAACTTTTTTTCTTTTCTTTTTCAAATATCTCTTGTAATTTGGTTGTTAATATATCAAACAGTTAGTTTTATTGCATACGTAATTTGCTCTAGCTAAATCATGATTTGCATTTTCTTTGTTACTCAAATCTAATTACTATCTAATAGATCAAACATAACTACTATCATTCACAGGGTGTCTGTTGTATAACTCTCTTTCTTTTATGCCCATTGGGACTAGGCATTAATTTACATCCTTTTCCCATTGCTTTCTTTTTTTCGTGCAAAAAAGTTTATGCTTAAAAATAGAACATATGCAGCATAGGTAGTTGTGATGTTTTCTTTGGTTGTACAATCCACTAATACCTAGTGCAAGGTTGGGACTTGGATGCTATCCACAGGGAGTTTATACTAATTAAATTTAACGAGGAATCATAATAAACAATATGTTATAATCAAGTTTTACAAGCATTATGGAGTGGTTCTCCCTTTTTTTGCCTCTCCTTGTTCCCTTAATGGAAAAATTCATAAATTGATGACATCTCTTGTGTTTGGGATGCTTCAGAATCGAAAAGACCATCGATCGGTACTATAAATATGCAAAACAAGTGCAGACTGGTAGGATCGATGTGCAACAATATAGGGAGGTTAGGCATTTTATCTTTATTTTTTGAATCTGCGTATGTAAGATTGTCAAGGCAACGTGTTTGTCTAATTCAATCTAAAGGAGAAATCGTTATATACATCATTTATGTTAGTTGCTTTTGTTTCATTTTGGAATGTCCTTGACTTGTCTAATTCAATTGTAAAAAATATGTGCATTTTTTTTAATTAGATGATGCACTTACCAAGATAAGATCAACCTTTTTGTTCAGTTAAAAACAAATCATTTATATTCGGACTAAATGTTTGTGATAATTTAATTTCTCGAGACCAAAACCTCATATTGAGGTTTATCATAAGGTGCATGCATTGACATTATCACAAGATATTATACCTAATTGAGGAGTTATATTATTCAAGAAAATCGCCATGCAACAAATTGTCACTAAATTGCTTACATTTTATATAATCAACATGGGATGTGCTTAGAAGTTTGAGATTAATTCTCAACCATGTATAGCTAGGGTTTTCATGAAAAGTTATACAACGCTTTACAGATTACAAAGGCAGTTTGTGATGCAATTTCTTCTCATCTCTGAGGAAAGTAATGTTACCGACGTTCTAAGTGAAGTTGTAAGAAAAATATTTTTGACTTGTTAGGTTAGAGATTCGATTCTCATTCTTGAAAAACTTTTTTCCCCCTTTTGTGTGGCAGCGAACATGGATTGCTATTACTGGTAGATTAAAAAGTCTAGCTTCTAGAATCAACTCAAAGTTAGATGTGATTTGGTGTTGACCTAGTTTAAGAAGCGAAGATTTAGTGTTAATTGATGCAAACACTTGCTGGAAAATAAATTGAGTAAAATATAATTTAGTCCCTCTCGTTTAGAGAAACAAATTATTTAGTCTCCCCATTTCAAAAACTAACTGTTTAGTCCCTCTTGTTGAAATTGTTAACAGATCCATCGATTTTTTGTATAATACCTAAAATACCCTTTAAACATATAAATTCATTCCAAAAATGAAACAAACCCATTATTTCTCTTCATTGTTATATCTGTCGTGCAAAGATGATGCTCTCTCTCTCTCACTCTCTAAATCTTTAGTCTAATTTGTTTTTAGACAAGTTTAATCTTCATACTTCACCTAGACGATAGTTTGCTTTTTATGATGCTCTCTCTTTTTTTTTGTTTTTCTCTATAAATTGTTCTTAATTAGTTTATTCTTCATACCTCTTTTTCAATCATGAAATCAGAACTCTAATTAATTTGTTAAAGGTTAGTTTGAACTTTAGGGCAGCAATGCTTTCCCTCTTCTCACCAATCATTTTGTTCTCATCCTTTAGGGCTTGTATTTCATCTCTTAGCCTCGTAATTTCGTTTAAAACGAGTGTTCTTGTAGATTGGTTAACCTCTCCACTACTTGGACTATTCAAACTACCATTAATAGGCATCTCTTAGCCAAGCTAATGCCCACATACTCCTTTAGGACAATCATAATACAATTTATGCTTGTTTAGTTGTGACTTCGAGATCTTGACAATTACTCTCCTTCCATAACTACAATTGATATTCAAAAATCGATCATCATTCCAACCACTCTTAATCGCACTTTAACTTGATATTATTGACTACGGTATGTATAGAGAGAAGAGATGCAAAATTAAAGATTGAGTTTAAGAAATAAAAATAAGATATTGGGTTTAAGAAATAGAAATAAGAGAAGTGGGAAAAAAGAAACAAAAGGAGAAGAGAAGATGCAAAATTAAGGAAGAAAAGAAAAGCAAGAAAATAGAAGAGAGGCATAATTTTAGGGTTTGCTATTAGTTTGATATATCATTAGAAAGGCTATTTGAGAATAAAACATATTTAGGTAAGGACACGTCACTTTACTAAAAGTAAATAGATAGAAGGATGAAATTGTTAACGAAATTTAAAAATAAATGATTAAATGATTAGTTTTTGCAACAAGGAAACTAAATATATATTTTTTTCCCTAAAGAAGGATTAAATTGTATTTTATTCAAAATAACACACTTTCTATAATATCAAACTGAAAAAAGGTAGTACTACATCTTACCATAATTGGGTATGTGATCTATTGAATATTTTAGTGTTATTCACATGATAGATGATGTGATAAGTATCCATGTTAGTATATGATTTCTTTTTGTGTGATATATTTTATTAATTAAACTGAATAGATTCATGTTAAATTTCCTTTATTAATAGCTATTTTCTTATGATATTTAATTTGGCATGCAACAATTAAGATATGAATCAGCAAACTTGGCTAAGAAGATTGAGATCCTCCAAATTTTGCAACGGTGAATACATTAGTTTGATTCTCCTCTAATTTTTTGCATAGACGTTATGCCTGGTCTGTGTATTTGGTCTTATTGAACTTCTGAAATTTGTTTCTTAGGAAGCTTCAGGGGCAAGATTTAGATTCATGTTCTCCTGAATAGCGTCATGACATTGGCAGCCAGCTTGAGATCGGTTTAAGCAATATCAGGGCAAGAAAGGTATATGTTACTTAAGAAACTTGCCAAATTAATGTAGCAGATAGAACAATATTAGAGACTTGGATTGCCTAATTTGGAGTTCTGGGTTTGATCAATCCATCGAAAAGCTAATGAAATTTTAAATTTATATATATTGTTTATGATTCAGGCTCATTTATTCAAAGAGCAGATAGAACAACTACTAGCACAGGTAAATAGAGATTTTATAATGCCATGAAGATTCAAAATTGAAGATCCATTAGAGATATTATAATTTTTTTCCTCATTCTTATTACAGGGAAGGTTGTTCTTAGAACATAATACAATGTTAAACAAACAAGTAAGTATTTGTTCTTTGTTTTACGACAATTGGTTCTCTAGACCTAATATGCACAATGAGGGTTCTTAGTATTGTGAAATTATGACATATATGGTATTGTGGTTTTGAACTGTAAACACCAATTGAAGAGTAGGGATGGCCACAGGCCCCAACAAGTCACTTTTAAAGCCGCATTGTTACATGTGAAAAGTTATATCCTATAACACAAGTAGATTTAATATAATGATTGTATACTTAAATAGTTTTTTTCTAATTAAAGTAAAATTTGATTTCTAGTGAATATTCAAAATTTTTTAATAATTATATGATGGGAGAGAGGACTATTCCAATTGTGTAGTTTAAGGTCTATGGGTCTCCTGACGAATCAAAAGTTATATTCTATAATCAAAGTCCATATTCAAGTCCAATAAACATTCAAGTGAGGATTCAAATGCTTGTCTCCATTTAGTTATCTGGTAGATTTTTTATTTTTAACTAATTTTTATGCATCTAACATGGACGTTTTATTTAAAACTATAAGATGGGACAACTATGGTTAAGGTTTTAATACACATGCATAATTGTGATAAGTTAAATTTTATGTCTCTATTGCATGCGATATGTGATCGGTAGGGACTCTGTGCTTCCACCTTTGAGCAGGTTTTAGCACCTATACTCGTTTTTATCTCCATCGACGGAAAACACCCTCCATATTTTTTCACGACCAATGGTGCAAAACAAACCTCCACAGGGTTTGTTTTTTCCACCTTCTATCCCAATTCTTTATTGCTGTTTTTTGAACGTTTTATTGATATGTTTGTTTTGGTATTTGGCTTAATGGGATGCACGGCTATTGCTGCAATTAACTCAACCGAACCAAGCTGTGACATGCATGGGCACATGTAGCAAGTGGTCAGATGTGGAGACTGAACTGTTCATTGGACTGCCACAAATGCACTGCTTGTAGGTTTTGTCCAATAATTTAAATTTTTATTTCAATAATAAATTAATAAAAAAATAAATTAGAAAAGATCAAACACCTCATCCTTATCATTCTAAACTAACACTTAGATTGTAATGTTGTGAGCACCTATAATTGACGATTTGCAAAAAAATAAGTATAAACCCAAAAGAAAGTATGAGCATTTGGCGAAGAAGCAAGAAAACCACAACACTAGCATAACAAGAAAACAAAGCAAAATAGTACTTCACTGGTATTGGTAAGGCTAATTACTCACCTAATGCATTAATACAACCTCTTTTCTATAATCATAAGCAGTTTTATGCTCATCCCTAATTTCCTTGACCACCTTTTGAACATCCCTTGTACCATGAATTGATAATGTAGTAGTAGCAACACAACTAGGCTTTGAAGACTCAACATCCATTGTTACATTAGATGCATCTTTAACCTTAAAACAAACCTCCTTTTTCTCTACAGTATCCATTGCAAGACTTCAAAATAGTGCTTTCAAAACTTTAAATTATATCCAGACTCATGCTGCTCTTAATTCCTTTATGTTTAGTTGGCTCTAAACTTTCACTACTACTTTGTATTTTTCGTTATCCTTAATCAGCTTTAAACTCTCATTACTACTTTCCAAATACACTAATTTCAAAGTACCTTATTCACAATTCCTTTTCATTTTCTCATTTAAATTCTTCACTAGCTTTCTTCCAAACCACGATAGAAATATTGTCAAAAATTTTATCTTTTCTCTTTTTTTGACAACTCAGAATAATTTAATTTCTATCTTTCCTTGGTTTTCCAAAAATCCAAACCATGGATCTTTTGTAGAAAATTATTATCACTAATTGACTTGTCAAATATAGATTTAGGATAAAAATTGATCTTTTATAAACCTTAATTTATAACAAAATCATTGACTAAACCCATTATTTGGTATATTTGCTCCTTTTATTTTCATTGATTTGTCAAAAAAAACTTCTTTTATTATCAATTTGATTAATTGAGTATGTATATTTTTTATTTAGTCAATTAAATTTAATTTTTTAAAATTAAAATGAATTGCACAATAAGAATGATGGAATGAATGATGATATCGGCTCTGAATGAAACTAAAATTGATAATAATGACTTATGCAATAAAAAAATTTAATTGATTGAAACATTTTTTTAAATCTATATTTAAGTGATTAAAATTAAAAATGCATGTTATTCAATTTATAAAATTAATAAAATAGGATTTTTTATTGAATTATTTGAAACTCACAATAGAAATAGTGGATTTAGCCAAAATTATAGTTTACTCATTATGAAATTCCAAAATATTTATTTTAAAAATATCATGAAAAGAAAAACTAGATATTTTAAACAATTTTTTTTTTCAATATCATCGGTAAAATGCTGAAAATTAAATTTTGTGAAAGAATATTATTCCTTATGTCATACCGTAATTTTTGTTTTTTTTTTTTAAGTTTCTTTTAATTCTTCTTTTATTTTTATTCTTTACTCCATTTTTTTCTTTTATTAAAAACCAAAAAAATTAACAAAAAATTAAGGAAATTAGATAATCAACAAAATTTTATTTATTTGCTTGCAACACAATACAAAATTACAAAAAAAAAATGCAAAAAAAGAAAAGAAAAAGAAAAAGAAGACAGAGATGGAGGGATAAATCCCTTCCATATTTTGTGCTTTTCCTAGCTACCCTGCACAAACTCTCCAAAATCCAACAATCTCCTGTGCAATGTCTCAATTTTTGTAGCCCTTCCTATAACGGTTTGCAAGCTATGTTGGAGTCCTCTATCCTCGCTACAACCGAATAGCCACCCTACACAGACCTCTCCCTAAGTCAACCTTCGGTAACCTCACCCTACTACTATAACTCTCACAATCTTTTTAGACAACTTCCCCCATTTCTAGCAATCTACTTGTGCAATCCCTCAATTTCTGCAACTTCACAATGTTACAACTTACAATAACTGGACAACAACCATTAGCTTACAACAAAAACTATCACACTTCCTATTAATCCAACCCACACTCTATATCCCGCAAAATCTCACAATCACGGTGGAGAAACAACACACACACAAACACATAATTCACCAAAAAAAAAAAAACGAGAGAGATTCAGTCAAAAAATGAAAAGGAATCAACAAAACAAAGGAAGATAAGAATCAACAACGACAAACACAAGGGAGGGGGATTTAATCCGAAAAGAAAGAAAATCGAGTTCAAAAAAATTGAAAAGAAAAATGTAAAAAAATAAAATCATAGAAAAATTTGTGATAGTTTATTGGAATTAAGAGAACATTTAAGTTAAAAGGAAATAGAAATAGGGAAGAAAGAATAAAAAATAGGGTAATAAAAAAAAAAGGAAAAAGGGAAATTTTGAACAAAAAATAATAAAATGTTTGATGAGAATTTAAATTTTATGCATGTTTATCATTTAGTATTTTGATTTAGATGTTTAATTTTCTTGAATCATTTTAATTAATATAGTTTTAATCTTAAATTTATTAAATTTTTGTTAGTTTGTATTTAATTTAGAACCTAATGTTTAAATTTTATGTAACTACTTTAATTAATGTTATTTTAATCTTTATTTATTTTATGCATGTTTTGTTATTAATTTAGATTTCAATAGTTGAATTTTCTTTAATTTACTTTTTTAGTAATTAGATATGGTAATTGATACGTAGAGGATTATGAAGTCTTCTAATTCTTTAGGGACCGACGACAATCTTCCATCAAAAAGAAAAAAAACAAAATAAATCATAAAACCTTTAACAAAGTCTATTATCCGATAAGGACTATTGTTTAGCCAAAAAAATATTTCTTTTAGTAATTTAGATCGTTTTACGATACATCGGTTGTGTCGAGACTCAAAAAGTGGATCCGATGTTTAAACGGATGTGTCTTTCGACGAAGGGATCCGACAATCGTTTTATTACAATGTCGGGCTCAAAACTAAAATAACTTAATTTAGCTTGGAAAATTAGAGTTTTGAATCGAAAAATAATTTAGCGTAAATAAAAAATTTTAGGAGATAAATTTTTGAACTAAACCGGACATGGCACCTTTATTTGGAAAGGATGTTTTTTGGATGATTAAATTTCTTCTTAAAAGCATAACCATTTCCTTACTACGGAATCTCCGAACTAATATCCTTTTTAAGTTTTTAGTTCTTTCAATACTTGATGGTGACTCCAAACATGTAAATTATGTTATAAATAAATAAAATCTTAAATTAGATGTTTTTTAGAATCCCATCCGATGTCGAGTAGCGACGAATGACGATTCCACTAGGGCTTTAAAGTTAGACCATAGGTTTAGTTTGTTAAGTTTGTCTTTTATATTTACTTTTGTCAATTATTTTCCAAGTAATTTATTTTTCTTGTCATTTAATTTGAGTTATTTATTTGTATATATTTTTAAATCTTTTAATTTTGTGTAATTTATTTTTCTTGCATTCATGTACATATTTAATTTTAAACTAGATGGGATGCTTTCTTTGAACTATTGCACACACCACTAGGAAACCAAGAAAAGCTCTAGACCCAAGCTAAACCCCGTTATAATTTAGATAGAGAGATACGAGGGCATGTACGATGAAAGTCCACCGATACTCTTTCGCATTCTTATTTAGATTGGAACTTGTCTTATGTATTGGAAATGATGGAATAATCTTTCCTTATCTCCTCATGCGAAGGCTAGAGGCTGAATTATCTCACTCGGTAATTTATAAAGTTAAGAAACTTGAAAAGACTTCAAGATTAAATAAGTTTTGCCTAAACCTAAGAAAAGCTAGGTCTTGTCCACTAGGGTTAACCCGATAAGACACGAATCATTTTCAAATGATGTCCGTTCTAACCCTCTTTTTGTAGGATATCATCAAAACAAATCATGACGAGAGAATTCTATCGAGGATTTTAGGGCTAGATCGAAGGAGTTCGAGTTGGAAGGGGAGGTTGTCTACCCTAGATCTTATGTAAAAAAAAATCAAAAGAAAAAGAATGGATCCTCAAGCAATAAAATACCCTCATCATTAAGGGTATGAAATTGTGAAATGTAAAATATGAATGTATTTGTATTGTAAACATTGTAATGTAAGTAGTTGTTACTAGTAATTATTGAATATAGTTACACTATTTTTATTCTTCAATGAAAAATGACTCTAAGTCACTTTTAAAATGTGTTAGAAGTTTAAATTTTAATTTCTTCTATGTATGATGTCACAAGATACACTCATCACTAAGGTTCTTAAAAAAAATTCCTGTTAAAAATAAATTTGATTTAGGGTAGATATGTTTCTCGAATCACCTCGGATATCCGTAGGATTAAAATCTAATATGATCCGTCCTCAATACAAACTCTATCTTAATTTGAAGTGTACAACGACAAAGTAAAATGTCCAATACGGTTCACATCATGCATGTATATATTGTATATTTTCAATACATATTTGTTTTGAGTTTGTTTATAGGATCTAAAATATAAACCCCCTACCAAAACTCAACTCCTCTTGAATTCGTCACACTTAGCTTCGATGAGGCTAGATGGAAATTGAAGAGAGCACGGTGGGAACATATCCATGAAAAAAATTAATTAACCCTATGAAGGGAAAATTGCCATGTTTTCTAACTTCCGAAAAAGCACTCGCTCATATTACTAAGTGCTTGGAGCATATCAAGCCAAGGGCAAGCTCGGCTTTGAATTATCGTTCACCCTTCCATTGTAAACTTGCACTCTGTGTCATCTAATGTTTCACTCACAAATCCAGAAGTAACCATTTTCTGCTAAAGTATCATTTCGACTGGGTCATTCTTATATATAATAGGCTCACAAATTCCTCTAAGTGTAAGCTACACTTGTTGCATACATCACTATTAGATAAGTCTACGGGACTAAGGTAGTGGAAGAGCCTAATTCAAACAAGTTGTTAACAATCAAAAACTATCTCGAGGCTACTAAATGCACTAATATGTATGAGTCAACTGCGAGTTGCTAGAGTAGACACAATGTCAAATGTGAGAATTCCTATAAAATTCAAAGTTCTAGAATTCATCAAGTATGTGGCTCCTAATGTCCAATGACTTATTGGCGAGTAAGATGGTCGAATTTTGAGAATCTACTCATTTTTGTTTTGCAAGAGCTCATATGGATCTATGTTGAACTATTATATAAGATCGGATGATGCCAAGATCGGAAAATAGAGAGATCAAACCTATGCTTTCATCCAATAGAACAAATTTAATAGAGGGGTTGCTTAAAGTCGGTTAAACTTACAAAGTAATGAAAATTATGAAGGTTTTCAATGGTTCTAAGAAGAAAGGAAGCAAGGTATTAAGAGAAGAAATGATGAAGTATACCAAGTTAGGACTAAATCCTCTTGGTCTAGAAATTGATGGAGTAATCAAGAAATACATAAAAATCCCAACAAACATATAAAACCCAAATCTATCCAATACACCTCTAACCTAACAACCATAATAGTCCGCATTTTGTCAAAGCCAAATACAACTATATCAAAACACCCGAATGCAACCACATCTAAAAAAAAAAAACCAAACATGACTATGTTCAAAAACCCGAATGTAACCACATTCCATAAAGCCCACTAGTCATGTCTACCTAATCGACCAAACTAGTCTTATTTACGTAGTCTAACTTACCAAGTAAGTCGATTCCTTTGAGATGCTTCAACATTCAAAACCATAGACAACCATGCCCTAAATTTTCTCATAGAATGAAAAACTCAAACATCTAGTAAAAATAAAACAAATCACCACATCCCTATCTAACTTGATGAAACCCTTCTATTCCTCTATGGTATAAGTCAAATGAGGGATGTGAATGACAATCATGTCCGACATGGTATAACTTTGATGATTATCTTACTTTAAGAAAAAAACTATTGAATTTGATCAAGCGAGGATTGAATCATTTTTTATAACGGTCCGATTGTCCTACTTTTAGGTAGAAGTTATTGGGTTTAATTAAGAAAGTTGGTCGGTTTTGAGATATCCGAATGCTCTCAATATGAACATCAACCTACTCCGAAATCATCTAGTCACCCTTGCATGAGATAAGAATATTGTGTGAGCTTAAAATTTTTTATGCATGCTCATAATTTGCAACTATGGTCTTTTTAATTTTGCTAAATTTTGAACTCTATTTTAAAAAACAAAAAAAAGAAAAGAAAGAAAAAAAAATATTTTGACTATGCATGGATTGAGTCGTGTCTTTGAATGAAGGAGCAACTCTTATCCACTTTCTATAATTTCATATTGTCTAATTTGAAATTAAAAGATATTGATTTAAAAGTATGATTTGGCATTACATCTTCCTCCATCATGAAAGTATAATGGCAAATTCATTTTTAAAAAATTCAAAAATTGATCAAATTTCAAAACATGAAAGATATAGACTAGAGACAATTCTTCAATTCATGAAAGCTAATGATATAGGTATGGATTGAGTCGTATCTTTGAATGAAGGAGCAACTCTTATCCACTTTCTATAATTTCATATTGTCCGATTTGAAATTAAGAGATGTTTATTCAAAAGTATTATTTGGCTCCTCTATCGGGAAAGTATAATGGCAAATTCATTCAAAACAAAACATTTCAAAAATTGATCAAATTTCAAAGCATGAAAGATATATACTAGAGATAATTCTTCAATTCATGAAAGCTAATGATATATGCTCTTAATAATCTTTACGGACATAAAGTAATGGGGCAATCCTCTATTTTATTAAAACCAAAAAAACAAAAAAAATATAAAAAAAATTCTTTATCCTTTTCAGATTCGAACTCTTAAAGGAAAAGTTTTACCTAAAAAAACATCATGAAGTCTAAAAGAAAGACAAAACGATTGGCATTTCAAATAATGATGAAAAACACATCTTCAAATCATGATCTCAAATAGCATTTATCATTTCTTCTTTTTAAATTTTTCTAAATTAATCATTATCATTCAAAAGAGATTAATGCTTAATGGCATAGGTGAATTAGTCTTTGAGATAAAGAAAGACCATCTTTCATATATCTCATAAAAATCTTATCCCTTATCATCCCATTTCGAGCTCGATGATTTCTTTTATGATAACTCAAACTAGGATCACTCTTCACACTAAGGGTAGAATGTAAGTCCATAAATGATTGATAAAACTCTCAAAAAATTTTATTAAAAGAATCTCATCAATGATTATAAAAGAAAACAAAAATGTGAAAAAATCAATGAATTTTTTTTAAAAGAAACAAAAGAAAAAAATGTCTCTAATATAAAAAAAAAATTAAAAGTCAAGATAGGAGTCGAATTTAAACAAACAAACAACGAGAGTTGAAGCTAGGAAATAAAGTCAAGAGTCAAAATCACAAAGTTACTATGACAAGCCTAAAATACATTTTTTTACGGACATCAAAGCCTAACTAATGGCTAAAGTGATAGAGTTCAAGTGGCATGGCTTAAAGAGATTTTTATGAATAAAAAAGTGATCCTATGTTATGAAACTCTTAAAATACTTTAAGCCTTTATATCCATTTCTTTTTAAGCCCAAGCCGTAGCCTACATTACGTGCTTTTAAAAGCCCTTTCGATCAAAGGTAGTTTACCGAGGTTAATGGATTCTAATCTTAAAAAAGAAAAAAAGAAAGAAAAATGTGATGGAGAAAAACAATAAAATATGATTAATTAGTGTGTTGTTTATCATTCTTTATGACATCGAATTATGAGTCTTCATCAACTAACTTGGAGGCAAAATAAATAGAATTAAGATGTTCTTAGTTAAAATTATCCTTTAAAACTAATTTTTCATAATACTTTCTCGCTCAATTCATTTTCATTTATTTAAAATGAACTTATCATGGACTAATTACCATAAAGTGCATTAATTACTAGCTTTTATATAAATTTTTCATAACCTAAATACCTTTTTGATTGCTTAGCCCACCTTCTTAAGAAAATTACATCATAGAATTTGAATGTCATGTTTTGACTTTTGATCAATCAACTTGAACATCTTCATGATAAAAGTAGTTTCATCAAAACATCTCTATATTTCGTTCAAATATTCTGAATTATTTTGAGAAAGTCATTCAATCATATGACTTGATCCATGAAAACCAATTGTCTATTCAATGATCTTTTTTAAACGTTGACAAAAATTTCAATATCAATTTGCAAATTTTGATGCAAGATTAAAAGACAAACATCTAAACATAGATAGTGATTGTATCAAAAAATGATAAATGTTTGATCTCGATCAATACTTGAAGCCATCTCATGGCCCTATAATTTATAAAATTGAGAACACTTGGGGTCAAGACTAAAGACCTCGCAACTCAAATCGAGTTCAACAACTCGGTTAGACAACAACATTACTATGCTAGTCGAGGGAATAAAGGCCTAAACGAGTAAGCTTTTGAGCATAAATCAAAGAAGTCAAGACCATCGAGCTAAGGGCAAAGAGCATTCCGGAGGGATGATAATGACTCAATCAAAGTTTGATAAACAATTAAAGCAATCGATCATGGTCTCACAGGGGTAGACTACAACACATGGATGGTTAACCACTTTAAATTTTAGAAAAGTCCATCTACCTCAATTGGTTAAAAAAAAACAACTCAAGTTCATAATGAACAATGATTCGGGCCCGGAGGGTAATAAAATTTTGATAGTATCGTAGGATACGATCCAATACATAAGTCCATAGTGAGGCACCAAAAGAGGAGTTGAGTGTCGATAAGATGAGACGACTTATGTTTCTCTCAAGTAAGAAACTAATCATTACTATCTACCTTAGTGATACATTTTAGAAATGTCATCTCAAAGAAAAAAATATGAAACCATCATTCAAATTCAAAAAAAAAAAATAGAGGCTCAAGTTCTCCCACCCATATTCTTAGATAGGGTTGTCTTACGAGTAGATCATTCACTCGAGCGGGGTCACCTTATAATAGACCATCATTTAAGGCGGGATCACCTAAAAATAAACCATCATCTTGGGTAAGGTTGCCTAAAAATAAACCATCATCTAAGGCAAGGTCACTTAAAACTAGACCATTTTTTCAAGCAAGGTCGTCTAAAAATAAGCCATCATCTCGAAGTAGGGTCGCCTTATAATAGACCATCATCTCGAGTAGGATCACCTAAAAATAGACCATCATTTCGAGCAAGGTCGCTTTATAATAGACCATCTTCTCGGGTAGATTCGTCTAAAAATAGACCATCATCTCGAGCAAGGTCGCCTAAAAATAAATCATCTTTTCGAGCGGGGTTGCTTAAAAATAGACTATCATCTCGAGCAACGTCACTTATAAACGGACCATCTTCTTCGATAGGATTGCATAAAAATATACCATCACCACGGGCGTGGTCGCCTAATAATAGACTATCATCTCACGTGGGGTTGACTATAAATAGACCATCATCTCATGCAGGATCATCTAATAATAGACTATTGCATATTTACTTTTTCAAGACGAGTCATCTTTACAACATGGTCACATACTCGCATATTTAAGTTTTCAAAATAGGTCATTTTTATAATATGACAATGTACTCGCATATTTAATTTTCTAAGGCAAGTCACTTTTACAACATGGTCATGTATCGCATATTTAATTTTTCAAGGTAAGTCACTTTTAAAACATAACCATGTATCGCATATTTATTTTTTCAAAGCGGAGTTGCCTTTACAACATGGCCATGCACTATATATTTAATTTTCAAGAAAGGCCGCTTTGTAACATGGCCATCTATCTCACTTTACTTTTCGGAGATAGGCCACCCCGCATAATGAGGTTATTGCATTTCGTTGGAATAATCATTCAACATATTCAAATCATTTTGGCTTATCAAGTGAATATTCATATTTTCTTTACAAACTCAATAAGCAAATACATGTTGAAGTTCATACTCTAATCGGTATTTTCTAGTGTGTATTGTAAAAAGAGAGCAATTAGCGAGTCCCTTATCCTCGCTACAACCGAACGAGTGATGCGCCCAAATATGTACTAAAAATTAACGAGCAATACTCACAAGTATACGAGGTAATTATAGTACTACCGAGTCACCCAAGGTCGTATTCTCAAGGAGATGTTATTGGGCAATAAAATATTTAATTTCAATTGCAAATAGAAACAATTAAATGAAATCCTAAACACTCTAACCAGATTATGTTGTGAAAATATATGAAAAAAAAGGAAAAGTAACTACTCGTTATCGTAACAAAACGAGAACCGAAATCAAGATGAGAACATTCTTGAGAAGTAACTTCACCAATTAAATCCTATGTTTAATTGAAATTTCTTAAATAGTTATTCTTGCGAATATTAGTAATTGGACACTAAATTAAGTAACTAAATACCTTCGTAACTTTCGTATTTGGAAGATCTAAAACTCGATTAAATTATTTAATCCTTTTACTAATCTTTCTTCACCGATTATTAGATTTCTCATTGATAACCTAGTGTCTATAGTCCTTTAGTCTAGTATCGAGTTTTATCGATCGATCTCAACTCAATACCACCGATACATATAATAGTTGGCCAAACACTCATATGTAAATAGTTTCGGAATCATAGAACTAAATGCAAGAATAACTAAATAATTAATTTAATTAAACATATTCAATAACGGGATTCGTTAATTCTCAAGATAGAATTTAGCTCATAATTGAAAGATGAACGTCTACCGATTTAATCAAAATAAATTTCATGTTTTCACAATCAAGAATTGAAAGCAATAAAATCGGAGAGTTAGAAGTAACTGCAGGTTATCTCTCGCTTCAGCTGAGGTTGGTCTCTGTTCTAGCTTAAACTCGAATCCTTGCCCGGTCTCTATCGTCCGTCTTCAATGGCTAAAAACAATCTAGCTCGCTGAAAAATCTCCGGGGTTTTATTTAAAGAGTTTCCCTATGATAGAGAGAATGATTCATATCTCCACAGGTGGCCGAATACTCCAAAACTATGCTTCGCTTTCTATTTATAGCTCTTATTTCCCGAAATTAAATTTTACCAATTCGGGATATACGAGTGCTTGTTTCACACGATCATGACCAATTAAAAAAAGTAATCGTATGAAAGGTATGAAAGTAATCAATTTAGGAAAAACAAGTAATCAATTTAGGAAAAACTTCACCCGTATGAATAATCGTATGAAAGGTCCCAAAACTAATTGGTCATGATCGTATGAATAATCTTAAAATAGGCACCATTTGCCCCAAAAAAAAGTATGTCTATATTGTTAGTATAACGTAAGGATCGCTAAAATCGCTAAAATACAAACAAATATCGCTAAAATACAAATTGATAATTCCTGTTTTTGTTTTCTTTAATCCTTGTGAATTCCAGTTGGCAGTAATGATCAAAAAAACACAAACAAATATCGACTCATGTAAAAGAAGACCCACGTGACACGGTCTCTTCCCATTGGTCGATGTGACTGTCTCTTGACATGTCAAAATTTTATTGGTTGTTTACGCAAGTCATTGTACGATGATACAGACATGCTAACGCTTGCTTTCCATATTTTAAAAATTGCTTTTTTTAAAAAAAAAATAAATTAATTTTAAGTGCTTTTGCTCCCCAATATTCTGATCACTTAAAATTTCGTACCTTTCTTTCCTTATCTACCTTCTTTCCTTTTTTTCTTAATTTTACCAATTCAGGATATATACAACGGCAATGAAGCTTCCAAGTTTCTTAATCAACTTCTTATTTTAGATTTTTTTTCCCTAAATTGGACATGCCTTTTCCTTTCTTTTTTGAGAGTATTGAAGATAGATGAAGATGAGCACTGTAGAGAAAAATAATTAGAGAATTTGTGGTCAAGAATAAAGGGATCTATCTATATATCCAACAGTCTCATCAACCCACCAATCCAAATATCCTGTGTTTTTTTTTTTTTTTTTCAATGTGCATCTAACTACTCTAGGGTTTTTTTTCCTTCTTTGATCGTTTCCCCTCGTAAGATTTTTGAGAACACATATCCTCTGTGTCTCTTAGTTTTTCCTTTTTTCTACATAAAAAAATTGGACTCCCTATCATGATTTTTTCTTTTGAGCCATAGAATTTCAGTCTAAATTTTGGTTTGCTTTTTAGTCTTGTTAATCATCCTAGCTTTCATTTTGTGAATATTTCAAGTTTTTTGGGTTGTTGTGAAATATTAGCATAAATAGTTAAAATTTTCTTGAGCTCAAACACAAGATTTCTGGGTTATGCTATATATTTGGTGAGAATAAAAGTATAGATTGACTTTTTTTCCCTTTCCCCTAACTCTAGGGTTTTCATTGAGAATATTTTATAACTTGGTTTAAAATTTCTGTGAACTAGGAGGACATGGTGAGAGGAAAAGTTCAAATGAGAAGAATAGAGAATGCAGCCTGCAGGCAAGTGACTTTTTCCAAGAGAAGAAGTGGGTTGCTGAAGAAAGCTCACGAGCTATCAATTCTATGCGATGCAGAAGTTGCAGTCATCATATTTTCACAGAAAGGAAGACTCTCAGAGTTTACAAGCACTGATCGGTAGGTTTCTTTTTCCTTTTCTTTCCTCGAGTTCTTTGACTTGTTTTTGATGATGCATATATAGTACTTAAGATTATTGGAATTAACATCTGTTTTTTTTTTTTTTCCCTGAAAAGCATAGCTGCTAATTGTTAAGAAAAATGTATATACGATGTTGTAGGGTCCTCCTAGGTATATTGAGGGAAGCGATGAGATATCATTTCATTTGTACTCATACATATAGATTTTACTTACAGCCCTTTCAGATTTGCGTTAG
This sequence comes from Dovyalis caffra, assembly GCA_963924115.1. Lineage (NCBI taxonomy): Eukaryota > Viridiplantae > Streptophyta > Magnoliopsida > Malpighiales > Salicaceae > Dovyalis > Dovyalis caffra. The sequence goes on along the minus strand of CAWUPB010001010.1, from coordinate 1,236,989 downwards.
AATGGAGGGTTTGGAACACTGTATTTATTTTACAATTACAGCTTCAACTCTAAGACAAATTTTAAGACAATGGATTAAGGTTCTTTGGTTTTGTTTAGTAACAGCTGTTCTCTCATTGTATCTTAGGTTGTAAGTGAATTTTGATGTCTTTATTTTGCTTTGTGCAGTGCTCTAGCTTGTTCTTCTTCTGTTTTTTTTTTTTTTTTGAGTGGGAGGTACTACAATCCCTCTGTTAAAAGCAAATTAAGAGACATCATAATCTTCTTGTTTTCACTAATGACCTTTCCCCCTAAGAACTGTATATTCTAAGGATTTGTGTGCGTGTGTCTATATATATATATATATATATATTTTTTTTTTTTTTTTCTTTTTTGTTTTTTTTTCTGTGTGTGCAAGTGTGCTTCTAGAAAATGTAAGAATGCACGTGTTGTTACAAATGTAAGAATGAACGTTTAAGCACAAGCTGCCCGTTTAATTTTTGTTTAGAAAAATGTTTTACATAGATATTTTACTTTGAGTAATGTTAATCTTACCGAATATTTTTTTCTAAATCACTTTCTGAAAGGTCTCATGCATTAAAAGTGTGGATCCTATACATCAATGATTCTAATTTTTTTTTTGCAAATGGTCTTTTGATGATATCAACATTAATTATGAAAACCATGAGAAAGCATAAATTCTGTTAGAGTTATTTCTCGACAAAATCCGCTTGATCAACTAAGCTATATATGTTCTAATATTAAAGGGGTTTTAAGAGGTATTAATTTGGGGAAAAAAAAAAGAACTCAATCTTTGATATTTTATTGATAGTTCTTTTTCTTCTTATAAATGGGAGAAGAGATGAAGGAGGGTAGGGGGATTACTAGGGTTAGAAGATTCACCAAAACTCAAAATAATGTTGCGTGTTATTGAAATTTACTAGTTCTTGCAAGTTATAGTTTTGTTCTTTACTCTAAAAGGACACAGTCGTTAGTTATTGGCTACTTTTGTTTTTATGTTCTCTGCAAAAGATTTTTTATATTTAATTTTCCTTTTGGAATTTCGAATTTAATGTTAGGAACATTTTTTCTTTTCTTTTTTTCAAATATCTTTTGTAATTTGGTTGTTAATATGTCAAAACAGTCAGTTTTATTGCATACGCAATTTGGTCTAGCTAAATCAAGATTTGCTTTTTCTTTGTTACACAAATCTAATTAATTGATCAAACATAACTACTATCATTCACGGCTTGTTGAAACAATGCTTGATCATGACAAGATATCCTTAAAAGGGTGTCTGTTGTCCTTATAAATAACTCTCTTCCTTTTATGCCCATTGGGAATAGGCATTAATTTACATCCTTTTCCCGTTGCTTTCTTTTTTCGTGCAAGAAAGTTCATGCTTTAAAAATGAAACATATGCAGCATAGGTAGTTGTGATGTTTTGGTTTGGTTATACAATCCACCAATACCTAGTGCAATGCTATCCACAGGGAGTTTATCCTAATTAAATTTAACGAGGAATCATAATAAACAATATGTTATAATCAAGTTTTACAAGCATTATGGAGTGGTTCTCCCTTTTTTTGCCTCTCCTTGTTCCCTTAATGGAAAAATTCATAAATTGATGACATCTCTTGTGTTTGGGATGCTTCAGAATCGAAAAGACCATTGATCGGTACTATAAATATGCAAAACAAGTGCAGACTGGCAGGATCGATGTGGAACAATATAAGGAGGTTAGGCATTTTATCTTTATTCTATGAATCTATGTATGTAAGATTGGCAAGGCAATGTGGCTGTTTAATTCAATCTAAAGGAGAAATCGTTATATATACATTATTTATGTTAGTTGCTTTTGTTTCATTTTGGAATGTCCTTGACTTGTCTAATTCAATTATAAAAAATGTGTGCATTTTTTTTAATTAGATGATGCACTTATCAAGATAAGATCAAGCTTTTTGTTTAGTTAAAAACAAATCATTTATATTCGGACTCAAAGATTTGTGATAATTTAATTTCTCTAGATCATAACCTCATATTGAGGTTTATCATAAGGTGCATGCATTGACATTATCACAAGATATTATACCTAATCGAGGACTTATATTATTCAAGAAAATCCCCATGCAACAAATTAGCACTAAATTACTTAAAATTTGATATAATCAACACGGGATGTGCTTAGAAGTTACTTTTCTTTGAGATTAATTCTCAACCATATATAGATAGGGCTTTCATGAAAAGTTGTACAACAGTTTATAAATTACAAAGGCAGTTTGTGATGCAATTTCTTCTCATCTTTGCGGAAAGTAATCCAACCAACATTCTTAGTGGAACTGTAAGAAAAATATTTTTGACTTATTAGGTTAGAGATTAGATTCTCATTCTTGAAAAACTCTTTTTTTCCCCTTTGTGTGGCAGCGAACTTGGATTGCTATCGTTGGTATATTAAAAAAGTCCAGCTTCTAGAATCAACTTAAAGTTAGGTGTGATTTGGTGTTGACCTAGTTTAGGAAGCGAAGATTTAGTTTTGATTGGTGTAAAAACTAATAGGAAAATAACTCGAGCAAAATATAATTTAGTCTCTCTCATTTCAAAAACTAACCGTTTAGTCCCTTTCGTTGAAATTATTGATAGATCCGTCAAATTTTGATCTCATACATAAAATACCCTTTAAACATATAAATTCATTCCAAAAATGAAACAAACCCACTCTTTCTCTTTGTTGTTATCTTTATAATGACAAAGATGATGCTCTCTCTCTCACTTTCTAAATCTTTTTGTTTTTTTTTTTTTTTTTTGTCTAATTTGTTTTTAAACAATTTTAATCTTCATACTTCACCTAGACAATGGTTTTGTTTTATGATGATCTCTCTCTCTTCTTTTTCCTTTTTCTCTCTAAGTTGCTCTTAATTAGTTTAATCTTCATATCTTTTTTTCAATCGCAAAATCAGAACTCTAATTGATTTGTTAAGGTTAGTTTGAACTTTAGGGCTGCAATGCTGTCCATCTTCTCACAAATCATCTTTTTCTCATCCTTTAGGGCTTGTATTTCATCTTTTAGCCTCTTAATTTTGTATAAAACAAGTGTTTTTGTAGGGTTCTTAACCTCTCTACTACTTGGGCTGTTCAAACTATCATTAGCATGTATCCTTCAGCAAAGCCAATGCCCACATACTCCTTTAGGGCAAGCATTATACAATTTGTGCTTGTTTGGTTGTGATTTGAGATCTTGACCACTACTCTCCTTCACACCTACAATTGATATTAAAAAATCGATCACCATTCTAGTCACTTTCAATTGTACTTTGACTTGACATTATTGACTGCATTATAAATAGAGAGAAGAGATGCAATTGAGTTTAAGAAATAAAAATAAGATGTTGGGTTTAAGAAATAGAAATAAGAGAAGTGAGGAAAAAAGAAAGAAAAGAAGAAGAGAAGCTGTAAAATTAAGGAAGAAAAGCAAGAAAATAGAAGAGAGAGAAGAAGAGAAGCACAATTTTATGGTTTGTTATTAGTTTTATATATCATAAAGGCTATTTGAGAATAAAACATGTTCGGGTAAGGACATATCACTTTACTAAAAGTAAATAGATAGAAGGACGGAGTTATTAACAAAATTTAAAAATAGAAGATTAAATGATTAGTTTTTAAAATAAGAGGATTAAATAATTTGTTTCTCTAAACAATGACTAAATTATATTTTACTCAAAATAACCTAATATCTATAATAACAAACAAAAAAAAAGGTAGTGCAGCATGTTGCTATAATTGGGTATGTGATCCATTGAATATTTTAGTGCTATTCACATGATAGATGATGTGATAAGCATCCATTAATATTCGTGGTAGTATATGATTTCTTTTTGTGTGATATTTTTTATTAATTAAACTAAATAGATTCATGTTAGATTTTAATATAATTAATAACTTGATTAATATTTTCAATAGAAATGGCTAGTGGAGTTGTATCTTAATTTTTTTTGGTTAGTTTAACTCTTTAGTTAACTCTTTCTAATTTTTTTTATAAGACATTACTGCTTCTTCCTTTGTTAATCACTATTTTCTTATGGTATTTAATTCGACATGCAGCAATTAAGATACGAAGCAACAAACTTGGCTAAGAGGATTGAGATCCTCAAATTTTTGGGACGGTGAACACATTAATTTGATTCTTCTCCAATTTTCTGCATAGATGTTATGCTTGGTTTGTGTATCAGATCTTATTGAACTTCTAAAATTTTTTTTCTTAGGAAGGTTCAGGGGCAAGATTTAGATTCATGTTCTCCCGAAGAGCTCCAAGACATTAGCAGCCAACTTGAGATCGGTTTAAGCAATATCAGGGCAAGAAAGGTATATGTTACTTAAGAAACTTGTCAAATATAGCAGATAGAAGAATATTGCATAGACTTGGATTACCTAATTTGGGGTTCTGGGTTTGATCAATCCATCGAAAAGCTAATAAATTTATATCTACATATATTGCTTATGATTCAGGCTCAGTTACTCAAAGAGGAGATAGAACAACTACAAGCAAAGGTACATAGAGATTTTACAACGCCATGAGGATTCGAAACTGAAGATCCATTCGAGGTTTTATAATTTTTCTTTTCTCATTCTTATTACAGGAAAGGTTATTGTTAGAAGAGAATACAAGGTTAAACAAAGAAGTAAGCATTTGTTATTTGTTTTACGACAACTAGTTCTCTATGCCTAATATGCAAAATGAAATTATGATGTATATAGTACTGTGGTTTTGAACTGTTCTGGGTTTGATCAATCTATTGAAAAGCTAATAAAATTTTATATGTATATATATTGCTTATGATTCAGGCTCAGTTATTCAAAGAGCATATAGAACAACTACAAGCAAAGGTAAATAAAGATTTTACAATGCCATGAAGATTCGAAACTGAAGATCCATTAGAGATTTTACGATTTTTTTCTCATTCTTATTACAGGAAAGGTTGTTTTTCGAAGAGAGTACAAGGTTAAACCAACCAGTAAGCATTTGTTATTTGTTTTACGAAAACTAATTCTCTATACCTAATATGCACAATGAGGGTTCTTAATGTTGTGAAATTATGATGTATATGGTACTGTGGTTTTGAACTGTAAACACCAATTAAAGGGTAGGGATGGCAATAGGTCGAGTTGGATTGGAAGATACATCTACATTTGTGTCTTCGTCCCCAACAATTCCTCCTTACTTTCAAAGCTGCATTGTCACATGTCAGAAGTTATATCCTATAACACAAGTAGATTCAGTATAACCATTATATACCTAAATAATTTTAAATAAAGTTTGAGTTATAATGACTTCAAATTTTTTTAATAATTATATGATAGGAGAGGACTACTCCAATTTTGTAGTTCAAAGACTATGAGCCTCCTGATGAATCAAAAAGTTATATTCTATAATCGAACTCCATATTCGAGTCCAATAAAGATTCAAATACTTGTCTCCATCTAGTTACCTGATAGATTTTTTATTTTTCATTAATTTTCATATATCTAACATGGAGGTTTTATTTAGAACTAAACGATGGGACAATTATGGTTGAGGTTTTAATACACATACATAGTTGTGATAATTTTAAATTTCATGTCTCTATTGCATGCGATATGTGATTGGTAGGGACTCCGTGCCTACACCTCTGAGCAGGTTTTAGCACCTATACTCGTTTCCATCACCATAGATGGAGAAATCCTCCATATTTTTTCACGTCGAGTAGTGCAAAAACAAACCTCCATTGGGCTTTTTTTTTCACCTTATGTCCCAATTCTTTATTTCTGTTTTTTTGAACGTTTTATTGATATGTTTGTTTTGCTATTGGCTTAGTCTGACGCACAGCCATTGTTGCAATCAACTCAACCGAAGCAAGCTGTGACATGCTTGGGCTTATGTACCAAGTGGTCAGATGTGGAGACTGAACTGTTCATTGGACTACCACAAATGCGCTGCTTGTAGTTGCTGTAGGTTTTGTCAATGTTGTAGTAGATTTCTATCTAAACATTAGGATTTCTACATGTTGGAATACCATATTGTTTCTAACATCAAATAATTGTTCTTCTCTATCATGTAATGTTGGTATGAAGTATACAATATAAGGGAGAAGTAACACTACCAAAATTAAGGGGTTTAAACCCACGCTAAATCTGAAAAAAAAAAAAAAAACCCTATATATAATATTATAATAAAATAATAAATACTTAATCTATTCTAAAAAGATTGTTCTCTTTTTTTGTTTTATTTGCCCCAAGAAACCTATTTGGTGAAAACTATAAATAACTTGCTTTCATACTTATGAAGAAAATCAATTATTTTTTTAATTTTTTGTTTTTATTAAAAAAATTAATGTTTTCTAATATTTTCTTTTTATATATATAAATGGACAATTTTTATCACATGAAAAATATTCATTCTTGAAGAGATTTTATCATTTGTTGAAATTTTGAAAGTAATTTATTTCTATTAGTACATTTTCCCTATTTTTTTTAATTTGATTATTAATTAACTTAATAAATTTTTTTATTTATTGTTTTAATATTAGATAGATTTTCTTCTTAAATTAATATTGGTTATATGTAATGCATGATTAAATTTAATAACTAATAATTTTAATAATTTTTTTTTAAAGTGAACAAAAAGTATTGATATGTTATAGCAATTAATAATTTTATTAAACTATATAAAAAGTAAAAAAAATGATTTTTTTTTTTTTGGAACAAGAGAGTATATATTCTCTTTACCCTTGTTAGCATCCAAGAGAACTTGCGAGCTGTGTAAATGAAAACAATTTGATTGGTTAACACAATTGATCCATAATTATTATAATTAATTAATTAATTAATTTGTCTCGAAACCTTCTGAAAGCTCGACTTGTTCATAGAAAAAATGAATGAAACAAAGCTGATTCGAGATTTATTTGAAGTGCATTTTGAAAAACAAAAACAAAGATAAGTTTTTTGACTTTCCAAGGATAAATGCGAAGTAATGTCTTTGCAAACGTACCAACAATTTCTTTTAATGATAATAATATGAAGAATAAATAGTTAAACCTATATTTATGTAATATTTCAAGTATACAATTTCTCTTTACATTTTTAATTATATTAATTATATTTTTAAATAATATTTAAGTTTTTAATATATTTTTTTAATTAATTTTTCTAATTATAGATAATTTTTTTTGATCGAAATGCTTCGACTGAAATATAAAAATAAAATAAAATAAAATAAAAAATAAATCTAAATACTTCACACATACAAATCATGTGACTTTAAGTAGTTTTTTATTTTATTTTATTTTATTATAGTACATTTTAGCCAGGGATAGAAAAATTGTCTTTGGCTAGAAAAATTGATCAAAAGATTAAAGATTTAAATATTATTTAAAAATATAATAAATATAATTATAAATATAAAAATAGATTGGAGGCTGTGTCTATTATATAAATATACATTAAGCTATTTACTTTATTATTATTCTCATTAAAAGAAAATGTTGTTACGTGACATTACTTGGCATTTATCCTTAGAAAGTCAAAAGACTTTGCTTTGATTTTTCTTTTTCAATAACAAGGAATTCCAGATACATCTCAAATAAATTTTTCTATAATCAGAAAAATTAAAAATTAAAACTATTATATAAAAACAGATTTACTTGTTTACCTTGAGGACAATAAAACAACAGACAATTTCTTTCCAGCAGGTGATACAGTATTGAGGACCCTTTGAAGCCCATCATTCCTATTGCTGAAAAAGATTAAGGTCTGTATCTATCCCTGGGCTTGCTGAAAGTAAAGCTCGAAGCTAAAAAGGTTAAGTGCTTAGAACACGGCCCAAGATTTCCAATTAACCCCACCCCACCAGGAAAAAAAAAGATTTTTTTTAAATATTTATAAATAGAAAGGTATTTTTGGACTAAATTTTGTATTTATTAAAACTAAATCCACTAGTTTCTGAACTAAACTTGCCCCAAAATACACTTAATTTTGTATAATTATTGTTAGTTGTTTGTAGATAATGAGAATGGAATTTTTATCAAATCAAAACATACCCAAACCATTAAGATTTCAAATCCAAACTTTAAATCAATGAATGGTCCAAGGCCTAATGGTTCCAAAAAAGAAAGATTTCTAATCAATCTGTTGTATACTTATTTATAACCAGAGATAATTAATGTAATTTTGAAACAATGCTAGCATCTTACTATTCAAGGAATCATCCATAATCATGAGTTGAAATTTGCAAAATATTCTCTCTTTTCTGTCCTCACTTTTGATCTTCCTTTTCCTTATTTACCAAAAAAAAAAAATCACAATTTGGACCAATCCATTACAAGAGACTGATCAAAGGAGACTGTCTCTCAGCAATAATTTTCTTTGCATGATTTAGGCACGTAGGCCATTAGCCCATCTCTACCCTACCTCTTCTCTTCAATAATGGCTAAGGCTTAACCTATCCATATTTATGCATGAAAACAACACTGCCAAACCCTACTCCTCTCCCAAGTCCTAACCTATATCTAGCCATGTAGCTCCAAGCAGACGCTCCTCTCTTCACCCCTCCCACTCCAACCAAAAAAACACGTGTTTTAAGGAGATAGAAAGGTCTATGCAGTCCATTATTTGGATGCATTTGTTTAGCCTATAGTGAGACTTCACGAGATAATACTGAACAATAAAAGATTGTCTCGAATATTGAGAAACAAACATTAATATAAGTGAAGTTATACTATTTTATACCAAATTTAATATATCATAAACAGTAAATTTTATGGCGCTGTGATTGTAACTGACAATAATCACAGTCGGTTTCGTATAAAAAAAAAAAAAAAAGAGATAGAGAGAGAAAAAAAATAACATCCAAACATATTGGAAATCAAAATAATAGTAATAACAATTAATTTAGATAACAAAAAGTAGTTCCAAATGATAATTTTTCTTGTTATTTATCTTTTTTTCTCTCCTTGATAGTCACACCGATTGCACCATAAAATTTATCATCAAAACCCATTTTATTATATGTATATGTATATAATAATGTGCATGATTTCATATAGCTTATGATATACTTCTGTCCAACATAAATTTGTGTATAGTTTTAAATTTTGTCGTAATCATATGCTACTCACTCAAGATTAATGTGTCATAAAGCATCTTGAATTATTGATTGAATGAAAAATAAATTCTTAACCTTTTTTTTTATTTAGGTGGCCAACTTTTTTTCAAGTTTCAATTTAATTTTTTTATCTAGTTGATTACTTTTAGATTACATGAGAAATACGTAGAGTTATTACAACAACAAAACATGTCATGAAAATCCTAAATACGAATCACGTATCGTTGTTTTATTCACTACACCAAAAAGGTAGATTTACGAGGGAAATTTAGCGACGGTCTAAAAAACATCTCTAAATAACGAAATTTGCGATGGTTTGAAGAAATTTTGTGAGGGACAAAAAAAAATAATTTTAACGACTATTTTTTGCGATGAACTATGTTAACCATCGCCGATAATTAAATGTAACAAAATTTGCGACGACTTTTTAGCTAGAACCATCGCAAAAATTCAAAATTAGCGATGGATTGAAGTCTGTCGCTAACCCCATGGGAAAATCCTCCGTTGGGGGAACACAACTATTTTTAGTCGTTTGTAACAAATTTAGCGATGGACTTCGGTTCGTCGCTAAAAAGAAACCTCTTTTTAACCCACTCGTCCGCATTTCTTCTCTTATTTTTCTCTTCTTCCTCTCTTCTTTTCCTCGCACTTTCTAGCGTCGATTTGCCTCTTTTTTCCTTCATTTTGCTTCCATCTACTCCTCTCTCTCGTTCTTCTCTTTCTCCCCTCAATTTCTCCCCTTTCTCCCCCTTTTTTCCTTCATTTTTTCTCTCTATCTTCCCCCTTCTTCAACCTTCGGGATTCCGACCAACCCACCTCCGATGAAGCTACTCCACCGGCGCGACCTCCTATCCACCTTGTGTGAGTGAAAGGTCCTTCCTCATCTAACTCAATTATTTTTTTAACTTTTTTGTATTTTTTTTATAATTAGATGTTAAATTATTTTCTTAATGTTAATGATAATTGTTAGTGTTAATTGTGTTATTGGTTAATTGTTATTGTTAATTTAATGTTAATTGTTAATTGTGTTATTGTTATTGGTAATTGTTAATTTAGTTAATTTATTTGTAATTGTTAATTTAGTTAGTTTAAGTGTTAAATAAATGTAATTGTTATGAATTTGTGTTAATTGTGTTAGTTTAATTGTTTAATTGTTAAATAAAAATTTGATTGTTGTTGTTATTAGTTTCATTGTTAATTTGTAAGCTTAATTGGTAAATTTTAATTGATAATTAAGTAAGTTTATTGTTAAATATTGTTAATTATTAATTTAGTTAGTTTAATTTATGGTTTTTTGTGATATTAATTAATTTTAAAAATTGATAATCATTTTATAAAAAATTTTAGCAATTACAAAATTATTATTTTTCTAAATAATATTTGATAATTGGAAAATTAATTAGTAATTAAGTTTTTTTAATTAGTTGTTGATTAAGTGAAGGAGTAAAGTAATTAAAAAATTAAGTAGTTATTGCAAATTTTAATTATTTGTAAATTATATTTAGTTATATAAAATATAATTAGTGATTAAGTTTATTTATTTGTTGATTAGATTAAAAAAAGGAATTAAATTGTTATATAATTAATTAGTGATTAAAAGAATAAATATTTTTCAAAATCTAATTTAGTTTTTAAAAAAGTAATTAGTAATTAAGTTTAATTGGTTAATTTAGTTAATAATTAAGTAAATCACTTGGTAATTAATTTAGTTAATAAGTCAATAATATATTTCAATAAATTAGTTATTCATTAAGTGAAGCACTTAAGTAATTACAAACTTAAGTAGTTATAACAAATTTTAATTATTTGTAAAATATATTTAGTTATAAAAAATTTAATTAGTTATTAAATTTATTTATTTTTTTATTACATTAAAAAAAGGAATTAAATTGTTACATAATTAATTAGTGATTAAAAAATAAATATTTTAAAAGTAAACTCGTAAAACGTGAGTCGTCCATCCGCTTCGGAACTCGTCAAACCCACGATCAATCCACAAGTTCGATTGTTCTTGTTGGTCGTAATGAGTACGTTCTATGCATAATTTTATGAAATTATTTTTCTTCATTACCATAATTATACATTCATTTATTTATTAAATTGATGGTTACTTTCATAGGTTGTATCCTTCGGATGTTTGCTCTCGGCATATCACTAAGACATTCTGCGAGTATGTTCATATTTTCGGATGGACGTGGAAGAAAATGAGTCCGAAAACAAAAAACTTCTACTTGGGAAGAATTTAAGGTACTCGCTTTATTTAGTTAATTTTTTATGTTACTTCATAGTATAAAAAATATCAAATTAAGTGAACTAATGAATATTTTTCTTTTTCTTGTAGAAGGCATTTACGTGGGAGAATAATGAGTTCACTCGTTAAGACAACATGGGAACGTCCGCTCGAAAGCGTATTTATATTTTATTTTTCATCTCAAGCAAGGCCCGAAGCCGAATATATCTCACGGAACATATGGAATGCATGGTGTGTAGGATGGGAAAAACTTAAGGCCATTGCCCGATTTGAGATGGCGGCACGAAACCGTAGGAGCGAGATTAGTGGCGTTGGAGCTAGTCCTTCAAAGCATACTGGGGTCAATTAGCCATAGAGAGTACGCAATACACATGGTAAATGTATTTATACATAGTAATTTTTTTTAGTGATTTCAATATAATTAATTAAAAGTTTAAGTATATTTTATATACTTACTTACACTTATTTCAGCGTGAGTTATTGGGTCTTTAATTGGTGAGAGTTGTTGTGTGCATCCAAATTAAACTCCTACAACACAAATGTAGTAAGGGAGAGTGGGGATTGATCCCACAAGGAGTTTTTGTTGCGTTAGTCGTCACAAATTCGGAAGAAACATAAAATAAATAAAAAGGAGTTTTTAATTTGATTGAGATATAATCATAACTAAACAAATTAAATTCAAGAAATAAGTTTAAAATAAATGTTCAAGTAAACAAACCTTAGTTCGAGTCACATCCACTTTTGAAACTTAAGATTTATCCTTGATGCAAGAAATATTAGGTTCTCATTCAAATATTTGTTGTGATATTGAAATCAATCTTTCCTTACGATTGGGCAACTAGAAACATGTATTCCAATTAACCCTTATTATTTAACAAACCTAGATACGATCTAAGATTTAATCAAATAACGATTTTATGTATTAGAAAGATCAACAAAGCAAGACAACACAATACATGTAGTTGCATTTAATCTAGTTAAACAATCTTCCTAAAAGTCATTAGTTTCGACGTAGCAAACCATACGCTCCTAGTTGCTACACGAATCAAAGGGATTGAACAATTACGGATTCAATATTCAATCTAGCTATAGATTATTTTAGTCAATAAACTAATCGGGCACATTAGAAATCAATTTAAACAATCATGAAAATAATCATAGAAGAAAGTTTAATACTTGAAATAAGTAAATTGGTTTGTATTAATATTTAAGCACTTCAAAATCTTTGATTTTCAAAAGCTTCGATTACCTTCACCAAGGAAAGGGGTTTAATCGCTCATGACGGTATTCATGGCGGCATTCATAGCAACGAAAGAGAAAATAAAGCCGAGAACTACTATGATGAATAAAAAAATGAATAAAAAATGTTTATCCTAGTCTCGCTATGTTCCTATTTATAGGGCTTTCTATTTCCTAAAAGGGTACAAAATATTCTCTCCTCTTTCGAAGGTTCAAGTCTATTCCCGATAAATTGCAACGAATTTGTTTCTTAGTTGAAGTCTATTGCTCGTTTATGTGGTTTCCGAGTGTGCCCACGTTAAGTTGCAACATCCTCATGCCTTCATACTCTTATGTGTCCATGTCCACCGATCTATGTGCCCACGTTATTAGTCTTACATGCCCACGCTTCTCGTGCTTTCTAGTGTCCGAATTGGTCTTAATCATAATTTTTTTCATATGATTCTTTTAACGTCATTTATCAATCGGTTTCACATCCCGGCACATAGAATACAAACGCAGCTTAAGGTCTATCATTTGGACATCTCAAAACAAGTAAAATGTAGGGGAATTAAGCAATTTGGACACTTGTATTTTGATCACCATCATGAACCCGATCCGCACGAGGTTTTTAAAAGGATCCATCGAAAAAGATTGATGATCAATACGTATTCGTCGATCAACGATTAAGAATTATTGGAGTAAACTTTTAGTTTTTTACGTCATATCAAGCATATTAACTTTTAACATTATTTAACATATATAATCGTTTAATATTTTGTATTTCACAATTATGCAAGAGATCGTAGAAAGAATGATTGAAGAGGAGATTGTTAGTCGACGGACCGAGGGGAGTTCATCATCGGACATCAACATTAATAAGATATTTAAGACTGCTATTGGTAGAGGAGATAGTAAGAGGAAGATGATGTACGAACTTGAGTCACACGCATTGCACTACTACTCCAACGTCGGTACATCCTCTAGTTCGAGCAACTTCGCGTCGCAATGTTGGTGATGAGGCATAACGAAAAGAGGGGAGGATCGATATAGTCGACTAAAGTCTACTCGTCACATTGTTAGTAGAGACAACTAAAAGATTGGAGGAGTACGATCGATAACAACAAGCGATGATGACACAAATGCAGCAATTTTTTATGCAAGCAAATGCATTCGAGCATTTCATCCTTCGTGCCTAACACCGACGATGATTCCACCCAACCTTCGAGTGAAGATCTTGCTTGGTCAATCATAGCTTATTACGTTTTATTTCTTGTTATAACAAAAAACCTTACGATGCTTATGAGAATTTGTTAATTTAATAAAATGTTTTACATTTTAAATAAATTTATTCAATTAATTTTATCTTTTCGGTATTTTTTTAAAAATTTCAAATTGAGTTTAAAACAAAAAACGTCATTAGCGAAGGAATTAGAGATGGAATAAGCCGTCTCTAATTTCGTTTATTCTCGCGACGGCCTAGAATCGTTGCAAAACCGTCGCAAAACGACGGACTAAAACCATTGTAGAACCGTCGTAATTTCTACAACGGTTGTTGCGACGGCTCCTATCCGTCAAGGAATTTAGAGACGGTCTAAAATCATCTCTAAACCGTCTCGTAAATTAGAGACGGTCTCAAACCGTCACAAAATTTACGGACTAGCATTTTTTCGAGGGATTTTGGACCGTTGCAAAACCGTCTCTAAACATAATTAACAATGGTTTTCATATGATTAGAGACGGTCTAGACCGTCACTAATCCAAAATTTTTTTATAATGATTACTTTGCGTATCCTTTATGCCTATTTAATATGATTTGAAATCGGTTAAAAAGGTGAAAAAATTTAATTACACTAAAAAAAGATTGAAGATCCAAAAAAATTATTAAAATTTTTTCTTATTTTGACAAATAATTCAAAGTATTTTATAACGGATTAGCCTGCTCAAATACATGATCAAGTGTAGAGCGTATTGACACATATGTATAGCTAGCTTAATATATATTATAGTGATTTGGGACCTAAAAGCTGAACCACTTTGAATTTGAAAATGGGTTTTCTCCCTCTTCTGTTGCTCTCTCAGAGAGATTCAATTTAGATTTTAGAGCTAGCAATGAAGTAGTCAGGAATATTATGCGGGGGAATCTGCCAAGTTTTGCGCAAAACTGAATCTGAAGATCATGTCATGACCTCACCCTTGCATTGCATGTTAACTATTTTATTGCATAAAGGGCAAAGAACGGTAATATTTGTCAGCAGTTTTTGTTAAGAAAAAACATTTTATTAAGGAAGCTTGTCTCTGCATGATTTTCTTGTCGACTGATGAAAATTGATTTTATATTACCCTAGATGTGGATAATTCAAATGAATCATACTATATAATATTTGTAGCAAGGTTTACAGCACTCGATGGAGATGGACTTCCGATGTGCACCTAAACGATGAAACAGCTTCAACAAGACCAAACTCACTATGGAAAATCATACATTCAATTTAAAGAATAGAGTTTGTTGTTTTATAAGAAAACTAAAAGTATATATTAGAAAAATTATTTAATTTTTATTTGTTCAAAGAAAGGTTAATTTAATGTACCTTGAATTACATGATGTGGGATGATTCTCTTCCATCTCTAAATTTTTTTTTCTTTTTTTTTTTTTAGGATTTGAACCTGGATCTTGAGGATTATTTATTGAAAAATTCATTTAAAAAACATATTTTTATTAAAAAGTTATTTTTCTAATTAAAAAATCAATAACAATCCTCATCAATGAGGGGAAAACAAACATATAAATTATGATAATGTCATCTGTATGATCATATGGTATCAAATAGTACTAATCTATCTAAATCTCATTCCATTCTTTTCAGGATTTGAATTCAAAATTAGAAAGCGAAAATTCCAAATTATAATTATAGATATACCTTGGGGATTAAAAGTATCAGTTAAGAAGTTTATTTTTTTGAAAAAAAAATCTTTTATGAATTTTTTTTTAAATATCAATAATAATGATCTTCAGCAATAAAAGTTAGAACTTGTAAACAATGATCACACATTATTTGGCAGGAAAATTAGTTGTCTTAAGCAATCAAAGCAATGAATTTTTCCACTGTGGGAAACAAAATCATCTAACTTCCTTTTTTATTTCAAACTATAAAAGCCATTAAAGGCTTCCCATCTAGTATGATAGATGGGTAGATGTATAATGCCTTTGTCACCATCAACATTAATAACCTCATTGAATGGACATGGTCCACGCATCAATGGATTCCTCCCCTGAAAATAGAGGCCAATAGGTACAAAAATTTCACAAACTTAGGTCAAATACCCTATAGAAGAAAGTAATGGAAGTTGCTATAATCAAACAGAAGATGATACTACAATACAAGGCACAAGCCTTCCTATAAACAGCTCCGACATTATTTAAGAGACAATTGGTCAACCATAACAGTTTATCATCAATGGCTCTCCCTCTCACAAATCCCATCTCATCAATATTATTGATTGACAACCATAATTACGAAGCTTCGCAAGCAGCCCACATGCAAATTTCATTTGAATTTTCTTACAGATGTCTGCATTTTGCATTTGTTTTTTTCTTTTACATATATATTTACATTTGTTTGAATTTTCCCGCTTCCAAATCTATGTTTGCCAATTGTCATTGCCCTCGTATATATTATATATTATTTTTTGAAGTAAATACTTGAATATGGTATTATATAATAATATGAGTTTTCAACCTATTTTTATATTAAAAAATCAATTAAAATCAAATTAACTGTATATTTTATTTTTATAGTCTTTTAAATTTTTATTTTTTTACATTTCAATCAAAATATTTCGAATTTTATTTTTATTTTTATACTCTTTTAAATTATTTTTATTTTTTTGCATTTCAATCGAAATCTATGTTTGCCAATTGTCATTGCCCTCCTATGTATTGTATATTATTTCTGAAGTAAATAATTGAATATGTTATTAAATAATAATCTGAGTTTTCAACCTATCTTTATATTTTTAATTATATTTATTATATTCCTAAATATTATTCAAGTTTTCAACTACTTTTTTCAATCAATTTTTCCAATAATGATACTTTTTTTTATTGAAAAGCTCCTTACCGAAAAAAATCAATTAAAATTACATGATTTGTATATTTTATTTTTAAATTCTTTTAAATTTTTATTTTTTTCATTTCAATTAAAGTATTTCGATCAAAAAATTTACTAATGATCGAAAAAATTGAACGAAAAAATTGATTGAAAATTTAAATATTATTTAAAAATATAAAAAAAATTAAAATTTTAAATTATTATATAAGAACATATCATGTTATTTATTTTTATTTTTGTATTGTTGTATATATGAGAAAAGTATTGTTAAATAATAGTAATTGATAAAGAAAATCATAATTAAGGTCTGGTCAGTGGTGATTATCTATCATGGGAAAGGAGACTTGCTTGTTGCCATGTTGGCATCAAGTGACACGTAACACAGTCAACCAGTCATCCCTGCGTGATCTGACCTGACCTGACCTCTATTCTTCTTGGGATAAAAAAGAGAAACCTTTTATAAATTACGAAGCAGAAATATTCAGCTGAGGTCTATTCCTGTCACTTCTATCTATCCAGAGTCCTGTCACAGCTCTCAGACCAGTTCTGATGACAGAGATATCAACAAAAACCTTAAAGACTTGTTGTTCCTTCGCATAACAAGGAATTAAGACATCCCAGGTATAATAACGAGACCGTAACTTATAGTATTAGACAAAAATTTATCAAAAAAAAAAAAAACCCCATTTCTTTTAAATAATTTAAAGTAAAAAAAAAAAGATGAATATCAACGGACCATGTTAATTTGTGGATAATCAGGCATAAATTTTGCCTTGTAAATCATATGATAAGATGATTTGGGTATGTCAGGCTATTTAAAAAATTCACGTAAAATTTAGTGGAAGAAATTTTTTGTTTGGATAAATCGAAGAGAAATATAAATTAGAAGATCAAATTAGACCTGGCATTATATTATTTTTTTATTGTTTGCAAATGACTTGTTATTATTATTTCAAATAACATGGAATTAATATAAGAAAGTTATGCCTTAGTAGTAACTGCTACTAAAACATCACCAAACATATTGCAACTTGTAACTGCTTTCTCGATTTTCTCCTTCTTCTTTTTTTCTTCTCATATTTGATGTTTGATTCAAAACTGATAAATCATTTTCAAAAGTCCTTATAAACAGATGATTGGTGGAATAACATGCTGCTCTTCAAGTGAAACATCTGGCCAAATTTTTTTGATACCTACAATTAAGGATATGCATATCCCGAAACCAGATTAATAGATAAATATTTTTTTTACTCTTATCCACTTTAATATTTATTGAATATTTTTAATCGATATTTATTGAGTCGGGTAAAACAAGTATCCGTTTTGTATTCGATCCATTGTCATTCCTAATGGCATTCAATACGAGTTTTTGGCCATGGCTTCTAAAAGAATCCCTTGACAATTTTAAGTTTATATAAGGCTAATAATGAAAAAGAAAATAACAAAGAGAAAACAATATAAGGATTAAGGGAAAACTTTAAGGAGGGAAAAAAAACCAATATAGAGAATTATTAGGAAATGAAAAAAAGATTAAAAAAAAAATAGAAGTGAAGCGAAATAGTATAAATATACTATTTTAGATTAAACTTATTTAATCTTAAATCTCAATAAGTTTAAATAATTTATCTAAGCTTTGAATTATATATATGGCCATCAAAAGATGTGATCCTAGGATAAGAGGGTTATTTTAATTTATTCAATATCAAAATTCAATTTTTATCATTCATACATAATTAAACATGTTCGACGTTGGGTTAGCTTGAAAAATAATAAATTTATTCTCAATTGATATAAAAATTTATCTAAAAATATTTGAATATCCGTAAATATCAATATAGCTAGAGAGAGGGGGCCAAAAGATAATTAATACTAATCCGCTTTAATTATCAACCAATTATATAATTATAATTAACATAAATCCGGTTTATGCAGTAATTTTTCAGTACCATAGATTGTTCTTGATTATATATGCCAATGCATAATTCTTCCAGTATTTCCAGTATTTCTTGATTAACATAAATCCGGTAGGATTAATTTGACCTTTTCTTTTATTTATAATAGGCAGGATATGATTCGGGTCTTACTCAACACGATATGCTTCACCCAAATTATTGACTATACTTTCAGCTTTTCTATTAAAGTGTTTCCTTTTTCCCTTTTTCTTAGAATCTGTTAAAGTGTTTCCTATGTATATAACCAGATTTATGACCATTCGAACCATTGAATGATCACATTTTGGCTTGGCCATGTTGTCTGTATTACGATTTGGTCGCACAGTCACAACTCTGAGGCTTTAAAGTTCACGTATACATCAATATGTATGTCTCGGGTCCATGCAAAAGCATCCTTTTAAGCAATTACCTTTTTCACTTTTCTGCACTTTTTCAAGCTCAAACTTCCATGGAATCCGATCCAAATCTATCCTAAAAAGTGAAAATAGTTATGCTAAAAGTTTTCAATCTCGTTTCTTTTCTTAGTCTGCCTTCAAATTTTGGGTTCACAAATGATACTCATTCTTTTTGCCTTCTTAATAATTACTCCTATATAATCTCATCATAAGAATGTTCTTTCTCTTATAAGCTATCTTTAAAATGTATGATTGAAGTAAAAAGAAAAGAGTCTTGAAACATTAGTAATCAATAAAAATCCAATTATTGTAGCTCGTATGCTTGCAATGGCCAATAGGTCCATCAATGATAAATCATTATATATATATATATATATATTCTTAAACATTATATTCATATGGCACCATTTTTTTACTTGAAAGAACTTTCGTTGTACTTATCTAGAGATCGAAATTTTAAATTTTAAAAATAATTACGACCATATATAAAAGTTTAAATAATCCATCAATCACAGATTACGATAAATGAGATTCGAATTCTCAACTTCATAGATGAGCTTTTTATAAAAAATTATTT
The DNA here is from genome assembly GCA_963924115.1 of Dovyalis caffra. Lineage (NCBI taxonomy): Eukaryota > Viridiplantae > Streptophyta > Magnoliopsida > Malpighiales > Salicaceae > Dovyalis > Dovyalis caffra. Next base: position 1,217,373 of record CAWUPB010001010.1, on the reverse strand, counting down.
TATCGAATTCGTTACAATAAAAAATAAAAACATTATAATTCACATCAATTAGACATTTTTAATCCATATGAACTCTATTCTTGAGATAGTTTTCTCCACCAACAGGGAGAACACCCGACAATTATACAACCACTACGTACAAATATAATCTCTAGTAGCTAACAACGTGGGCAAATTTTTCCTTGTTAGTAACCTGTAATATTAAGATCAACATTAATTAAGTGCTTGTTTAATATAGTAATAAATTGTTTGATATGGAGTTTCTTCTATGAGCAACGTTTTCTGGGGGCTTGTAAATGCCACCAATAAGAACTCAGTCCAACAAAAGGATTGCCGGTTATCAATTTCAGTGGACTTATCCCAAAAAAAAAAAAAAAAAAAAAAGATAGCAAAAACAAAAGGAAGATAAAGCGGCAAGAAGCAATACATCACTAAGATTGAAAGAAATTTCATAATCATGGACATCATGATGATCCATCTGATGACAATCTGAAAAAAATACAGCTCAGGGTACAAAACCGTATAGTACAACACAATAGGACCATTAGTACTGATTAAGAAACCCATCTTGTTTAATATTATAAAGAACAACAACAAATAAAGGAAAAAGGTGATAACTATACAATATATATACTTACAAAGCTAGAGAGAAAGAGAGAGAGAGAGGAATGGAATCCTCTGTCAATCGTTGTTGTCTTTTAAGAACCAATGAGATAGCAAGTGTGTTGCTGTCGGAGAAAGAGTTTAAATCTCCACGTGTAGACCTCAAACCTCTTTTTTACAAGTCCCAATCTTTAGTTTGGACCCCCTAACATATGGCATCTCGTCACGTGAATAACCCATGTGACCCTTCTGCTCACTTGTCTCTCTACCATGACTAGAACAGCCCCCATAACTCTCTAGTCAAATGTTTACGTTATGGTCATGTTGCCATTTCAATCACCATAAAAAATCGAAGCCGTTTCGTGTATTAATGTGTCCACGATCTCCTTCTCTATCTCCATTACAATCCCTTCTCCTTCTTCTCCAAAAGCAACTTCACTTTGATCCTTCATCAATTGGGGCAAGTCTTTGCCTATTAACCCATCAATGTCTTCGAGGTCATGACAATCAGCGCAAGGAAAGCTCCTAATCTTTGTACATAACATGTGAACCAAATGCGACCCATTCATGTGACTAATTCGATCGTACTGAGGAACTAAGCCAAACCTAGTACTACTACTCCAAGGTTTCATGTTGATGTACGGACGTAAAATGCCGACCAAAATTTCGTCAACAAGACTGAACAATAATTTTCGATTGCATCGACGGTCCAAAGTGCGATTTTGATAAGTTGTGATGGAGCCAGGTGTGGTAAAATGTTCGAGGTAGTAAAAAGTTGAAGGATCTAAAGGATGGGAAGGAGAAAACCACCTAGTAAAAGACACTGGGGTATCTTTGTCTATGCCAGTACGTTTTAGTATTCTAGTAAGGTACTCATATTCTTCTTTTGCTGCTCCATCTCCGGTGGTGATGGTATTGGCGGCGACACCGTTATTAGACCTATCCTCATTGTTGTTTTCTCGGGCATCGAGCCTAGGCATCGCTTGTGGTTGTTTGTACGACTGGCTCGAACAACTAGATAACTGTGAGCTCCATTTCGATTCTTGAGCAGCATTTGACACCTACATTTATCACATAACGCATGCAAGAAAAACAACTTGTTATTTTCATTTCATTTCTTCAAAAATGAGCAAAATGTATATGAATATAACTATAACTAAAAATTTGAAATAAACAAATGGGAAAGTAGTCATGTGGTACCTGTTTTTGAGGTATTTTTGTAGCTGGAGGAGTAGGGTCTTTCTTGACGGGAAGGAGAATTGGGAGAGAGATGTTAAGGTCATTTGATAATGGGGTTTTCTTGCACTTCTTGTCAGGAATGTTGGTTATTGAAGCTGATGTTGAACGGACAAATGGCTCTCCTTGCTTGGTTCTGATAATATCTGATGTTTTTGGAGGTTTCTTGATGATTCTTGATGGCGGTGGACCAAATTTTTCTTCAGTCACTTTCTTGCACTTCTTGAAAGGTCTCTGTTGGTGGCGGTGCTGGTGCTGGAATTGATCCTGCAGAACCTGAGGCAAATTTGGATTTGTTGAAGGTTTGGTAATTTGTGACAGAAGTGGTGGTGGTGGTGGTGGTTTCTGAGAATGAGAAATATTATTGTGGTCCTTAAAAGGTAGAGTTGTGATTGGCTTGTTTTTGGGTTCCAAGAATTTCAGTCTAGATGAGCAAGAAGTTGTGGTCACAGAATGCTTGCCTGGACTATTAGCTGAAACGTCAACAATTTTGGTTGTACTTAGAGCTTTAGAGAGAATTTTCTTGGACTTGTATTGACTAACAAGCTCAAGTTCTTGATCTCTTCTTCTTGTTTGCTCTCTATTTCTCACTGTGTTTGTAATATCCAAGCCAACTTTCCTGCCTACACTCTCTTTCACTTGCTTCGCAATTTGCCTTGCATAGCGACCTGGACTTCTGTTCTCTTCTTCAACTTTCAGCTCTTTTCTTTTTAAAGATGAGAAACGAGAGAGCACTAGGTCTTCACCTACATTTTCTTTGTTGATTTGAAGTGACAAACGGTGCTCTACATCTGATCTTCTAGCTGATGAGATTCTTGGAGTCTCAGGCAAAGAACGAGTGCCTGAAAAATCATGGTCCAAAGTACAACTACGAGGGCTACTTCTTTTGCTATGGTGAGGTGGTTGTTGAGGTCTGCAACGTTGGTGCTGAAAATGGGATTTTGGTGGAAGCTTTGGTGTGCCAAGAGTTGATGAAGAAGAATGGCTTGGTGAGTAGGGAAGATGATCAGGAAGAAGATCAAGACCCATAAGTCTAGCTACCAAATTTGGTGTCTTGGTTCCTGGAGAAGAGCTGATTTCTGATGAAGATGAATCAATATTTGGAACTCCTTTTGTTTTAATTTGAATACCCATCTGGATTAATTTTTCAAAAAGAAAAGCAAAAGATCATTATTAACTGCACTACATCAAGAATCATAGGAAAAAAAGAAAAGGAAAGGAAAGAGGTGATGTAAACCCCTAAAGAAAGAAGGTTTTTGAAAAAACAAAGTACTATAGGCTGCTAGGGCCTAGGTAACATGGTACGAAAACTTACTGGAATATTAAAATTTTCATCTTTTGATGATGCCAATGAAGGCTCCTCTTCCAATTCCAAGCTATTCCTTGGTGCTTCAACACCTGAATTAAACAAAACCCCATTACTGAAATTCTCGAAAACAAGAAAAGATACAGTAGAGAAATGGTAAAAGAGCTACCTTTTGGGATAGGAGGATCCTCAAGACGAAGGAAGGAATTGGGCTGAAGAAAATTAGAAGACTGTTGTGGATGGTTTAAAGGAAACTGAAACTGATGGAAATCAAATAACTGAAATACAGCACACATGCAACCTAAATTAGCATTGTCTTTCTCTCTTTCTCTCCCTCCTTCACCACCACCACCACCACCTTTCTTGGAGGTTTTTCCACCACCCCAATAATACCATTCCTTTCCCATGTCTAGTCAAAGTTTCTCTTTTGCCTTTGCTTTGAATGTACACAAGAAACAAAGATATGACCGGTTGGTCTGAAAACGAGAAAACGAGGATGACGATGATAAGAAGTAATAGTAGGAGTTAATGAGTTATAGATTAGAGAGAGAAAGGTGGGAGCTTGAAAAGTTTATAGTAGGCAGAGAGATGAAGAAGCGGAAAATGCGGATCCATGAAGCATATACATCAAGTCCAACAACATCATTTGGTTTTGGGTTAATTGTATTATAGTCTTCCTACTTTGGATATTTTCTTAATATGATCCCTCTATTTTTTTTTCTACTTTCTGAACACATAGCTTGCAATAATGGATATAAAAATAGAAAAACTTATCTGAATTGGAAAACCTTTTGGACTTATAAGGGTCCAAGTGAAAAAAAAAACATGTATAAAAACAATGTATCTTTTACATTTCTATCAATACATCCAAAATTTGATCACTTGAACATGGAATGGAGGTTTTTCTTTGTAGTTTTGGTTTTTCATGTTATTACATGTAATCGTTTTCTAAACAAATGGAAAAAATAACATCCATGCTCATACGAGGACCATATTGTTAGTAATTGTGAAATGTAGGGATGAATGTGATGAAAAATATGACAACCCATTTTGATTTGATTTGAGTTGGATTGAGGAATTAAAGTGCAACAAAATGGTGTGTTTGTGGGTTTTGAAGCATATTTTAATGTTTTTTTTTTTTTTTCCCTTCTGTCTAGTTTATCTCTTTTTATCTTCACACACTCACTCCCAAGTCTTACCAGACCAACTCTGCTCCCCCTTCCTCCCTCTTCCATTGGGAATGGAGATTTGGTAACAAAAAAAGATGACGATATGACCACGCACCTCTCTCTCTCTCTCTCTCTCTCTCTCTCTCTCTCGCTATATATATATATAAAAATATCTGGAGAGCTGTTAACAATGTGATTCCCATTACAGCAACTCCTGAGGATTTAAATACTCCATACAAGGTGGTTTAATGGGGATCTGCAAAATGACCCTTCAGTTTCAAATTATGACGTTTTATCTTATTTTTTATTACATTTTGAAAAAGAAGAAGAAGCACATTGTAACTTTTTAACCTCTCAAGTTTAGCTTGTTTGATACTTAAATTATGTGTGATAAGATTCGTCAAACATGTGTTTATGACTGATTAACTCGACGATATCCTTAGTAATTTCTGTAATGTTACTTTCAAAATTAAAGAAAATTTCAAGTTTCATGTAAAAATTTTAGTTTTTGTTCATGGGTTGAAAACCTGGGGAAAATTTATGGTAAAAAGTAAAAATTTGTGGATAGTATTTATAGTTTTATAATGTTTTGAGAGTATGGTTATAATAATAAGATTCGAATATAAATTAGACTTAGTGGTTTTTATAAACGAATTAATTAATTATTTAATTTTCTTTGTACATCTTATATTCTTTATTATTATTTTAAAAAATGAAAATGAAAAATGAAAAAAATAAATATTATAAAAAATTAATGAAAAAAATATTTTTTAAAATAAAGTAATATTAAATTGAATCGTGATTAATATTAATTAAAAAACATTTTTTTCCCCTTAAAACTAGATAGACTAATTTATAATTTAGTCTAAATATAATGCTAGCAAGTTCGGCTAGCTAGTTCATTTCCGTTAAAGATATCATGTCAAAAAACCATATCATCTAAAAATTTAAACTGTTAGATAAGATCTCATAATATAATTTATATTATTTTTTAAAAATTTCAATCCTTTTTGCTAACATGGGCTAAAAGAGCTTGATCTTGGCCTGAATTTTTTGTTTTTTAAGAATTGAAATTAATTGTGCCCTGAGTTTGGTTGGGATCAAACATTACTCCTACCACTTGTTTTAGTATTTGAAACTTCTGCCAAGCAGCTTGCACTGTCCTTGTACTTGGGTCAACAATGAATCTCCTTACGTTGCAACATAATCAAAGAATTTGTAATCTAATAATCACGGTTTCTTACAAAATGTTATGGATTTAAATTTTAACAGATTAGTTATGTTATGAGATTTAAGTATGTGTTGGTTGTACGAGTTAAAAAAAAAAATTAAAAAAAAAATATGTTGCAACATAGGCATGTGGCATGCAATATGCTGTACCAGAAAGATAGGAATCATTTTGCACATTTTAGTGTGTAAACCATCAAAATTAGGTTCAACAATGTACAAAACATTCTTCACTAAAAGTTGCAAACTTGTAGAGAAAAATTTTGGGTGGCAAACCCCAATATATGTATTTGTGGTTTATAATTTTTCAAAACAAAGATGGTTTTTGAATGTTGGGGGGACCAAAATAGATAAGACATTTTGCCCATCATGTGAATAGGAAGAAGACTGGTTCTTGGACAGAATAGCCATGTCATTGAGGGCCCTCTCTCTAAATAGGAATTGTTCAACAAAATCCTACTTCACTGAGATTAGGGCTCGTCCATATGTAGCTCAGAGACCCTCGATCAAAAAGCTAAAAAAAGGGCCACAACAGATTATGCTTTAGAATTATTTCTGTTCTTTCTTTGATGTGTCACTACTCACTAGCTTGTTATTATACATGTCCTAGCTAGCTAGGGATAATATCAATTAAATATTTAAGGGGTGAGAAAGAATTTATGAAACAGGAAATTTCCATTCTCGAAAAAAAAGCCAACAAATAGTTGGGTTTTGTTCTAGATAAGTGCCTAGAGCTAGAAGACATTTTTCCCAATTTGTTTCTTTACTTGTACCAATATTTGTTGAGCTGCAATTATGGATTTCTTTTCTTATACCTAACAGGAAACAAAAAAAATGTTATGATTAGTTGCTAGCTGTGTTTTGGAGATACTCAAATTCATTTGAATTATTATCTTCCCTCCAATACCCCTCATTGATCAACAAACAAATTTGATTTAATTAATGGGTTTTTTAATTGTCGAAATCTTATACAACTCAAATTTTTTTAATTGAAATCCTAAGTTTTTTTTTTTTTTTAATTTAAGAGTTTTACTTTTATATTCTTATTGTTTCGAACTCTAATGTATCACGTAAACATGTATGAAATTTCTAACCAATGACAACTTACCACGTGTCATAATGAATTAAAATTTGATGATTAAATCGATGACATGACAAATTATCATTGGTTAGAGCATACACGTGGTAAGTTATCATTGGCTAAGGTATAAAATAATAATGATATAAAAGTAAAACTCTTAAATTAAAAAAAAAAATTAGGTTCTCAATCAAAAAAGTTTAAACTGTATGAGGTCTCAAAATGCTTAAAACCCTTTAATTAATGTATAATTAACATACACTTATCGTGAATGTAAGGTGTTTAATCAATAAGTTACCTAGAATATATAATTAACAAAAACATTTAGGGTTTTCAAAATAACCATAAATTTTATATAAGATTTCTCGTGTGATCTGTACTTAAGACGGAAAATATCAAAAGAAACAAGAACTATCCCTTTATGTAATCCAAGTCTAATGAACGATCTTGACGAAATTAATACTCAAGAACATAGCCAAAATCATGTCATGGATTGAGATTTGCTATTCCACAAATGAATGCATGAACAGAAACATTATCATAAACAGTTGCATATGCCAGTTTAGTGATGTACCAGTGTGAGGACCATATATATATATATATATATATATAACCTCAAGTTGAATTAGGGCTATGTCCAATGCATCTATTTTACTTCATTTATTTGACAGAAAGTGATTAATATAGGTAGGTAAGTGATAATCTGCGTCGGACTGGTGGTGGATTTCTGCCCTATTTGCAGACATGTGTTAATGGAGGAATTAAGCTGCCAACAGAGATTTTGAATAGAAACTGAGTGGAAAATGATGACCCTGCAGTGAGGCTGTGACTTCTTGACCCACCATTAATTTGTTGTCTACATAATTCCAGTACAACTCTGCACATTTTTTTGTCCCTTCACGTAGTCCTTAATGTGTAATGCTAAGTATTTAGAGACCCACCATTTGGTTTTCATTTTTTTGAATTGCAGGGAAGAGTGGAGCTCTTTGTGACCATACCAGAACAAAGGACTGTGAAACTGGCCTTTATTTTGTGGGGTTGGTACTTACTACAAACGTTAGTTTTGAAATATAAAGAACAGATTAGGGCTTTTGGCTTTTACTCATTTAATCAATATACACAGAGCAGAAGAATTCAATAACTTTGTTATTTGGAGTCAGATGCCAGAACAAGTTTGGTGTATTTAGGTGTAGGGTTAAATGCCAAATCAGAAATCGCCTACCTTATGTTAGTACTTGATATTGAAATTTGAGGCAGTTTGCACTAACTCTCGAGTACTAGTTACTAGTGATAATTATTTCTCAGGTTAGACTACTGAGCAGAATTAAATCCTTTCCTCTAGACTAGGGTTTACAATTGTTGATACAATGCAGGTTTCGTTTTCTTTTTTTATTTGATATTCAAGTGGTATTCTCGGATTAACATGCATATATCAAGACCGAACCCACGTTCTAAGTCCAATCCAAGACAGACCGTCCACATCCAGGCTAGCAATTAATGAAAAAAAAAAAAACACTTACAATCTGTTCTTATACTTAGAAATTGAATCCTGAATCCTTAGGATTGTGGAGGCTTTTTAACCACCATAACTCCTAACACAAACCTACCTACATATGTTGGTTCCATAATTTGTTGGGATCATTCTGGCAACTACTATCATAAATTAAAAGGTTTTATGCATATTAAGATCCTGTACAATTGGAATTTTTTTTATTAAAATCTTAAATTTTTTTCTCTTTTTAATTTAATAATTCTATTCTTATGTTATTATTTCAAATTTTAGTAAATGATAGCTTACCACATCATCAATTCGATCATCTAATTTGGACCCACAATGACAAATGGTAAACTATCATTGACTAGAGATTGTCATGTGTGCTTATATGATACATTAAGTTCTGAAACAATAACAATATAAGAATATAATTTTAAAATTGGACTGAAAAAAAAACTTAGAATCTCAATAATAATAAAAAAAATCATAATTTACAGGTTTTTGATACGTGCGAAACCCATAAATTAAAAGATGAACCCTCTCCAACCGGCTGCTTCAGGTGGTTAAGAGTGAGTAGGCATAAATTAAAAGATGAACCCTCCCCAACCAGCTGCTTCAGGTGGTTAAGAGTGAGTAGGGTACAATTCCATTAACCACAAAATCACTTCTTGGACCCTAGGTTACTAGTTGGGTCAAAGGTCCATTTAATCCCTCATCAAAATAAAATAAAAAAAGATCCAACTGGAGCAGAAAAAATCGTTAGGATATCAATGTTGGTTAAACTATTTTTTATAGGTACGAAAATTACAGGAACCCTTAAGAGTATAACTTATATAAAATAAAAGCATTTCCAAAGTTTGAATTTGAAACAGTACGAATTTCTTCAGGTTGAATAAAGATGAATGGACCAATCAAGTCTTGTGTTGTACAAACATATGCAATTACTATCAATCCCATCCACAGCAAAAGCAGGTACAGAGACAGATGATGTCATGCACGGAGAACAGTTATAAAGTACAGTAAGGTCACTGTTCCGTATATAATTCAAGAAGACCAGGCCTGGTTTATTAGATCTCAATTTTCGGAAATTGAATCCTAAAATCTGTATACTGAATAATGAAAATTTACTTATTTTTCTATAATTGTCTAATTATTCCTAGGATTTTGGACTGTTTGAGGGTAATTTGGAACTAAAAAATATATACAATGATGCTTGGAGAGACTTACATTTCGAGCATGTGAATTCAATGATGCTTTCTCAGAAAGCATGATGGAAGTGAAAAGTGATTAGATGGGAACAAATTCTGGAATCTTAAGGAATGGGAAATCTAAAACAGGTAATGCCAAGTGCTAGATGGAAGAGGGAAAGGAAGGATTTAGAAAGTGTGTATTATGTGTCAAACAAATGCATGATTACATAAAGGACACTAGAAAAGGAACAAGTTTCAGAATCTAGGGAACATATTACTGACTGAAGAGGATGATAAGGTTTCAACTGTTCAATTCAAAGCCCACTACTTTTTTTCCGCGTTCTTGACAGCAATTCGAAAAATTTTATTGGTAATCAAGGGGGTGAAAATGAAATGATGAGGAATGCTAGCTGAAAAGAAAAAAAGAAAATTAACCATGCTGTTCTTGAACACTTGGTTGAAGGTCTCCATTTGCAACCAAGTAAATTAAACCATTAGATTTGAAATTAGTAGATTTTCTCATTATATAATTCAAATGGCATTTGAGACTAACTGTCAAGAGATTATGGATAAGTGAAAAAATACATGGGGCAGAAAACTAGCAAGATGTGAAGGGAAAGGGAGTCTAGAGATTTCAGCTTACAGCTATGCCCAGTTGAAAAGAAAGAATAAGGCAAGGGTAGAGTAGCAATGTGAAGTTCAAAAAGTTGGACGGAATTTTCTATATCAAGAAGCTGTAACCAGATGAATAAATAGAGTGAGAAAAATCAACCAGCATATATGGAATAAAGAACGTGCTCGGTAGAGCAAAGTAGAAGTGTTTGTCTCACGGTTTCAGTGTAGGAAGAGAATATGAAATGTTGCTTCTAACTTCTACCGTCCACATCAAATCCTGCCCCAGTCCAGCCAGGCTGGCCAGATCCTCTACCCTTGGGAACAGCCCCAATTCCCCTTCCCTTTCCTTGGAAATGGACTTTCTTCTTTCCTCTTCCTTCTGCCTCAACGTTCGGCAGTTGATTTTGCCCATTCGGGACTTGGACGTTTCCCCCATTTGCTTCATTAGGTGCATTTTTAGCAACTCCAGCACCAGGTGCTGTTGAAAGGGGAATTGAGGCATCTTGAGCTGGGCTGTTTGGTGCAGGTCCCATTGGTTTCCCATCCTATGGATGAGCACAAGTGCAAACTTTCAACAATATCTCAACTGAAATGCAATGTGTAAATCAGTATATGCCTATACTAGCAGACCGAGGAATAGCATGATGCGATGCATATGAGAAATGCAGCCAAATTATGACAGTACATGAAACATTCAAGAAAATTAGCCTCCTTAAAGGCAGCTGCTTTCAGAACACACCTAGTGTTATGGTTTTACTGATTTTGTTAGGATCTCATGCAAATAAAATTTTCATTTTAGTCCAGTTCAGAACATTTTCAAAGCCAATATTATGTCTCAATTGAGTTACTAGGCATGTGTCCAAAATACAAATTTCTTGATCCCTAGTATCAGATGCTGTTTCTTAGCCTGTTTATCATCATCTTCAACACCACGAACATAACAATAACCATTCACTGCCTCATTTGGCAAAGTAAGTTATACACGCACATACACCAATATGTTTTCACACATGTACAATGCATTCCTAAAGAAACCGCCATATTAATTAATAGCTGACCCATAACCATGAATAATCCATGTGACCGTAGACCATGAGAATGTTGTCCAAGTAACTAACTACATGTATCTATATATAGTTAGATATGACTGAGCGTTTTAGAAAGAGGGCTTACATGAGAAGGAAGAGAAGATATAGATGCTCTACTTGGGTTTAAGGCTTCCAGTCGTCTTTTTAATTCCTCAAGTCTAGAAAACTGAGAGCTACTGCTTTCTTGAACCTGTTAAAGATGATAAATTAAATAGAAAAACCTGACAAACAATATGAAGTTGGAAAGTTCACATCTTCATTTAGAGAAGACACTTACCAGCTGATTTAAGTCTTCACACAACTTCTGCTTAATTTCTTCCTCTTCCTTCACAACTTTCGTTGCTGCTTCCAAGGCCTAGAGTCCGTCAATAACACACACATCATATCAAAATGAAGCAAAATCAATTTATCAACAACATTAACATATTAACAACAAAATATCTCACAAATTCCCACTGTGTGCAGCAAGAAAATCATGGGCCAGATTGTACATTTCCATCTCAAGGCAATCAATTATTTCCAAAGATTCGAAAATCAACGGAAACTTATGCTTAAAAAGCATCTCTTCATTTAGCAAAATGGAAAAGACCTTTGATTTTTTTCCTTTTGGTCTTTCCAAGGAGTTCAGCTCATATTTGAAAGGATGGAAGGCAGAAGGTGTTTTCATTTTCACTTATAGGAAAGTACCTTATTCTCTTGTTGTAATATCTAGTTTCCTCACCAAATTAATATTCATCTATCCAAGAAAAACAAAAAGAAAACAAAAAAGATTTTGGTGCATGTGTAGTTGCAGTGTCTTCCAGCACAAGCAAATAGCATTGATATATACAGTCCTAACATTGAGTTCAAAGCTCACAGCTTTATCCCATTTTATCAGTCGTGTTAAAGATAATATAGACATACTAGACCAGTCCTGTTCTTGTGGTTTTCTCAACTTTAATGTCTAGGTTTCTTAATTCCAAATAATTAAGGTTAAATTCGGTAGAAAAAGGTAATTTAATGAAATAAGAAAATATGCAGAACATAACACAAAGTAATGCAACAGAAGAAGGAATCAGCTTTCACTTTCTTCTTCTTATAATCCACCACACATATCACGAATCATTATAACACACCCAGAAATCAGGCTACTCACTGCACTAAATCATTTAAATACTACTAGTATTACAAACAGTAAAAACTGAGTTTTCACAACAAAAGGGACTAACCTTCCGTGCTTCCTCTTCCTTCAACTTGGCAGCACGAATTCTTTCCGTCGACATTTCTATTTTCCTCCTCAAGTGTTCAAGTGCTTAAGTACATCCATGCACCACCATACACGAAACCAACAGCAAAGTCACTAAATTATACTACACAACATACCCATGCACTAATTAGCAACTATATCACACCAACCTGCTTTCTTAGGTCCGGCTGTTAGTTTCATCTCTAACGTAAGATTCCCCAGCTCTCGCTCTACATCACGGATCTTCGAATAATTTTCCTCAATATATCTGACATAAAAAGTACCAAAGAAATTCATAAATTTTAAAAATTCATAAATAAAATTTAATAGCTTTTTTTCTTGTTATTTTCTTAAAGACCTCAATTCTACTAAACTTAATGAACAACAACTACTACTCATTTTCTCGAATCCGATTACCGAAACAGACTTCATCAAACTCTCTGATTCCAGTAATTTAAAAAAAAAAATTCTCAGAAACAGATTAAAACGCCAATTAAACTCATTATCGAAACTACATTATCTCACAATTAGCTTCATAATTCCAATTACAGATCAAAGAAAATGAGAAAGGCAAAACTTACTTCCTTAATTGAAGTTTCTCTTCTTCGATAATCTATCATAAAAAATAAAAAATCAGAATTATTCACATTCAATAAACAAATTCAGTGATGATTGTAATAATTATGAATAGAGTGAGAGAAGGATACCTTCTCGGTGTAGGCAATGACAGGAGCTTCTCGAGGAAGACCGTCAGGTCCGATCTCCGGTTTAAGCATCGTCGACGGATTTGTAGAAGACGAAGATGACATTTCTTTCTTTCTATTTTCAAAGAAACGTGAAATTTTCAACCAAAAAAAAATCTAATCGAGTAATTATCAGTTAAACAAACTATGATCAGAAAAAAGAAAAAAAATCACTGATTTATTTCTCTGTCATTTGCTTTATTTATTTATTTATTTAAAAAGACAGTGTTTGAGTGGCCGATATTTCGGGTTGGAAACCGGTTGAGCTTTTGAATTAGAAGTCGTCTCCTAGTTGTTAAAGAATTCTATAGGGTAAAGTTTAATTTCGGTCCTCATAGAAAATTCAATGTTACACTTTTAGTACTTTTTTATAATTTAATTTTTTCTAATATTTCTCATGTATTTCATAAAATAAAATAAAAAGTGAACCTTCTTCTTCTTAAATAAAACTATAGCAAAAACATATAGATGGGATGTGCTGAAAACTTCTTTCTCTAACGCTATATCCTCTCCTTCGAAGCTCTGCCTTTTTCTTTTTTTTTCCTTTTTTCCTTTTTAGAGTAAATTTGATTTTTTTTTTTTTAACTTATAAGCTCTTAATTTTTATTTCTCTTTTTTTAGAAATGGTCCTTTGTGGTGAGGATTTTACAATATAGACTTAACTTTAGAAAATTGTATTTTTCGTGATATGTGATTTTCTATTATTTTGCTGAATTTTTGTCACGATAAATGGCTCTCTTAATGGTTTTGGAATAGAAATTTTAGCCATGGTTTTCTATTTACTATGTTGACTTTGTGTTTTTACCCTGATTTTGCTATTATTTTTTCTATAATTAGCTTTGTTTTTTCTTTTTGCTGTTTTTTTATGCTTCTTAATATTTGGTCTATTGCCTTATTTACAAAAAAAAAAAAAAAAAAAAAAAAATCAATCTGCTCCTCTCCTTCCTATTCTTTTTTTTTTTTACCCCTTAAGGATGAAGGTTTTTTTTTTTTTTTTCATAAATGGCTCTCTTAAGGTAGATTTAATTTTTTTGGGGGTTTTTGTTTACAAATAATGCATAAATATTATTTTTAATGATTGCCAATATATTTTGAATGAGAGTTTCAAATACGTGGCTATTTCCTAAAAAGAGCTTTTTTTTATTAAAAATTTGTTTTGATATTTTAGAGGTCGTGTGAACTAGTAATATGTGATTTTGAAGATACTAAAAATATATGTTGGAATTGTATGGTGCAGATTAATGTTAGAATTTTAGTTTGAGAAATCCACTATTTGATAGAGGAGAGAAGATAATTAATTGCTCAAACGTTGAGAAAAAACAAGAACATTGAAAAATTTTAAACTATAAGGCCTGAAGTGGAAGATTGACAAATTTATGAGGTAAAAATGTATTTTACCCAAAATTTTATTATTTAATGCCTAAACTGCTCATTGGATGGGGAGTTGGGCCATGTGAGCTACAAGAATCTGCATCAACCGTGATTAACACTTACTTCCTTGACTTAACGCATGCATGAGCTAGGCACGTGGGTGAGGACAAAGTGACGCAGCAATTTTTGGGACCTGGTAGCGTGGGACCCACACCCAAATTTCATGCGGCTAATTTTTTCGATACGCACTGAAAATGAATAAATTATAAATCAATCCCTAAAACAATTAATTAATCCTTTGCTTTTAAAAATATATATATATATGATTATGCTTAATTTAATATTATTTTATTATAAAAAATTATTTTTTCTCTTCAATTTTTTCAAATATTTATTTATTTGTTATTTTTTTAAAAATAAAATGAACAAAAAAACTAAATAATTAGTTTTTAAAATTAAAAAACTAATTAAGTTATTTTTAAAAGCTAAAAGGACTAATTTATAATTTACTCCGCTGAAAATCAGGATCACAACCAGGGTAAATTATAAGTTAGCCTCTTTTATTTTGAGAAACAAATTAGTTAATTTCTCTTAATTTAAAAATTAATTATTTAATTTTTTTATATTTTAATTTCACCAATAGCTTAATTATTTTATAGATTAATAATTCTTTTTCTTCCACTCTCTTTCTCTCTTTTCAACTAAAAAAAGTAACAATTTAAAAAAAAATTATTAAGTTAACGAAAAACTTATGGAAAGACTAAATTATAGACTAAATTAAAATGTAAAAACTAAATTATCAATGTTTGAAAAGAAAAGAGACTAATTAATTCTTTCCGTATGCAAGAGGGACTAATTTATAATTTATCCTCGCGATCACGATCTTTATCGTATATTCTAGTTTTTCTTTTCAATAAAAAAAGAAAACTTTGCATATTCTAGATCATGCGCTAGGCTGGATATCACTCCTCTCTATCTCTGTACAAAAAGCCAGATGATAAAAGCAGTCGTCCAGGCCTATATGTCCACAGTACGAATGTCTAAATCACACATCGTCGGTTTAATAGTAAATTTTGTTTTTATTTTATAAAAATTTAATAATTTCGAATTTATAACATTAAATTTATGTAATTTAAATCTTAAAATATTAAATATTAGATAGATATAATTTAAATTGTTCAATTTTCATTATCAACTCATTTATCATTATTTGAAAAACCAAAACGGTGCTGTTTTGGTATTTCATTATTAAATATCATTTAAAAAATATTTTAAAAATATTTTTAACCCTTCTAAATTTGAACTTTTTTCCCTTATAATTATAATATTTTATAAATTATATAAAAAAATATTTTATAAATATTTTTAACCTCCTAATTTTGAACTTTTTTTTAAAAAAATGTTTTTAATAAAATGTTATTGTAAAATAAACATAATTAACAATACACAATTTCAAAACTTAAAAAACTTATAAATAAAAATGAGCAAAATTAAACATTGACCCCATTAATTTTATAAATTATATTAAAAAACATTTTTTTATAAAATATTTATAATATTTTATGTAAAAAAATTCAAAATTAGAGGAGTTAAAAATATTTATAAAACATTTTTTTATATAATTTATTAAAGAAAAAAAGTTTTTTAAAAAGATAAGATTAGCAAATTAAAAATATTTTTCAAATATTTTTTTTACAAAAAAAAAAATTACTAACAAAATATCAAAATAACGTCGTCTTAACATTCCAAGTAATGATCAATCCAGTTGACCATTACACATAACAAAAATTAAATAATTTAGATCACATTTGTCCAATATTCAATACTTTACAATTTAAATTAAGCGATTTGAAACTATAAATCCAAAATTTCCTAATCGCAATATAATAAAAGCAAAATTTACCGGTAAACCATAGATGGTCCATATAAAGCAATTATGACAAACATGGCTGAAAAAGAAAGTAGTCACGCTTGTGATCTATAGGCCATAGCTGTGTTAAATCTTATCAAGTGGAAATGAGATTTGAGGTCATTGCTTTTATTAAATAACCTAATCTACAACAACTGAGAGGATTATTAAACCCTTTTATGTTCATGATCATGGACCTTGGAAGAGAAATACAATACGAAAAACCGATGCAACGATTTGGAACAACAATCTAACACAAACATGAGGATTGATTCATGCCTATGCTTTTCATTTTGGAGAGACTTTCCCTAAGAGTTTAAGGACTGCATCCTTTGTGGGTAGTGCAGGGATCGCACCTCTCTCTGTCACCGTGACAGCACCACAGGCATTTGCAAATAGAAGAGCTTCTCTTAATTGCTTCTCATCCTGCATGAAAGGAGGGAGTGGAAAAGGTTCAGTTAGGAGTTAAGGTAGGAGTTCTTACAATGACATAATATTTTGTGAAATAATAATACTGCTGAAGTGCAAGATTATTCGCAGAGTTCCATTATAAATGGTGTCTGGACTACAGAGACCCTTTAGGAAATTCTATTCTGTTTTGTAGCAAGAGAACATCTTGATTGCAAGATTGTATGAAATCCATACAAAGTTATATTGATGCAAAGGATTTCAAAATAACTGACAGTAGAAAAAGATCTAACGATTCTGATTCCGTGTGCAACTATGCATACCTTGAATAGATTTAGGTTAAAAGCTAGGTTGCTCAACATCCCACCGACAAATGCATCACCTGCACCGGTTGTGTCAACAGGTTTCACCTTAACACCAGGAACCCGGCCTTTGAATTCCTGCATTGGGTTTTAGTTGATATCAATACCAGTTCCGCATCGAAATATGAAATCATATCATATACAAACATAAACCATCTACAAGCAGTGCAGAAGTTACAGTTTCATTTTTCACTGCAAATTTTCAAACTGTTTATTGACTATCAAGCACCTTAACCACCTACGCCGATAACTCATTTTGCATTAGATACACCAATGTATTCAGAAGGTTACATTCACTGTGCAAGGTTCTGACTTACGTAATTGCATACTGTCATTTTGGAGAAATTCAGTAAAAAATTTCTCTATAATATTATCTGGTAAGACATGGATGATGCTATTCAAAAGATCATGATAAAGATTGCAACAGAACTTCAGTTATTCATATGGTTAGATAGTTCAAATAGTGGAAAACTATTCAAGCATGATAACTAAGACAACTGATTTTTTTACCAAAGGCTTGGTTGCCTGAGGTCCTTAGCTAACATGAACTTGCATCACCAACAACAAAAAAAGAAGAGAAAAAGGAGCAGTTTAGCAGAAAGCCTCTTCTACAAACACTAAAGGGACATTTTTGGAGTTTGCCTAGAATATAATTGCGGGTAGATTAGAATCTGGAACCTGTCTTTAGTTTGATCATCGATGTTCAACATTAAGGTATATATTTATATATATGCAATAATTATAATCTTTAAGGTTACCTTGGTGTAATATCGACAACCCTCTGAACCTTCAGTTACAATCAAAAGCTTCAGATTGGGATGAAAAAGCTTGTCCAAGACTACTTTATCATCATTAGGATCATCACATCCAGTTAAGAATGTAATTTCGTCCTCACTTATCTGCAATTCCGTATAATCAACACAATGAGTTCCAAATCTATTACCATGAGAGATCCGCATTTGTTTCACATCAAAATAATAAAATTGAGCAAGTTTATATCCGCTCGTGCAACAATAGGTTTCAACCACACCTTTATAACATCAGCTTGATCCCATATACTCATTATTTCTTTCTTAGCAGCCTCTGCTGATGGCCATAATGCCAATCTCAAATTTGGATCGTAAGAAAGGATGCTGCCAGACTTTTTAGCAATTCTCATTGCCGCAATATGACTCGACCTGCAAGGTTCTGAAATCAAACTAATTGATCCATAATGAAAGATCCTGGCCTGCAATCAACACGATTTTGAAAGTGAAACATTTTTCATTTGGATATTAGCCAGAATTTGAAAATCTTGTGCAATATGTTCTAATATGCTACATCTTCTCACTAAAACCAGAAGGAGAAAATTGACCTGCTCAAGGAGGTTTATATCTAATTCCGATTCTTGAAGAAGCATGTCTGCACTTGGATGACGGAAAAACAAGAATTCACGTTCGCCATCAGCTCTGAGTGTCACAAATGCCAGAGCAGTCCTTGCAGTAGAATCAAATCGCACGCCAGAGTTATCCACCTTGTTTTGTTTCAAAATGTCAGACAGCATATACCCGAATTCATCGTCACCAAGCTGAGATAAAATGCCAGAAAGGTTGAATTAAGATCATGCCTAGATTAAAAAAAGAAATCATGGACACCAAAACTGTTGACAACATAAAAAAACAGGGAACTGAGATCCTGCAACAAACAGTTTAGTGCAAAATTACAAAATAACATTAGGCCATAAGTTTAAGTTTCATTCACTGAATGCAGAAAACACCAAATGAAGACATATTAACCAAGTTTTTGGCATGTGCAATGACAAAAAGTCATTCCATAAACAAGTAATGGAAAAACCATGTCCAAATGCACCTTGCCTATAAAAGCTGATGATCCACCTAGTTTTGATATACCAACAGCTACATTAGCAGGAGCACCACCAGGGGCCTTCTTGAAAGCAGGTGCTTCTGCCAGTGAAACCCCACCAACTGTTGGTACAAAGTCGATCAACATCTCCCCAAAACAAACAACTAGCGAGTCGTTTGCTCCTTCTTTCATGTTCGATGCATGATTACTCGAATCACCTATACATTTGCAATTGCTTGGTATCAGAAAAAATTGCATATAATTAAGTGCAATAACACTCACCAAATTGAAGCCGATAGTAACATGATGTCTTCCTTTGACATTCCCATGGCAAGAAATTCTCTTTAAATCAGATTCAATTAAAAACATTCCAACTAACCATAATTTAACACAAAGCTTCAATCTTGATTAGATCACAAACCGATATCAAGAATCATACACAAAATTCAATTCTATCCCTTTCAGGGGTGGCCCCCTTAAAGCATTATAAGCTAGTACATACCAACTTCATTCAACAACATAAGAGGAAATAATACCTTTCTACACGACTCAAAACAGAGAGAAAAACTAAAGAGGCATAAAGAAAGATCTATTAAACAAAAAAAACAAGAAAACCAAGATCAAGAATCATACACACAGAAAATAAAAATGAGAGAAAAACACAAAACCAGCTCAAACCCAGATAAGAAATCATCGAAAAAAAACATGAAAACAAACAAACAAGGAACATAGTAATGAATATTTATCAATAAAAAAAGCAACAAGTTTTCAACGAAATGAAAAAAAAAAAAAAACTTACATGGAACGTGATCCTGAGCCATTTTACAAGCGTTAAAACCAAGAATCAAGAGAGAGAGGGAGAGAATAAGTAGGAGGCGGTGGACGTGATTGTTTTGTTGTAAACTTACACACTCGTGAAGGATCGTTCGAAATGTCAAGTGGACAAAGAAAGCAGCGCGCTCATTCGCGACGAAAGGACCTTTTTTTTGCTTCTTTTTTCCCTCTTCCTTTAAATTACCCCTTTTATTTTAGTTTCTCTGCCTTGCTTCTTTGTCCTTCTGTTAGGTTAACATGTTATTGATGTCTATATATAATAATAATAATAAACTACAAAATAATATTCCGTTAATAATTAAATGTTGATTCGCAGGGGAGGTCTAATATTCGATTTTTATAATTAGTATTTTTAAAAATTTATTTTTAAACTATTCAAAATCATATGTTAAAAAGTATTTTTTAATCACGTCAAGAAAAAAATTAGCCCTGATATACGTAAAATATGATCTAATAATATTTTTACTATTAAACAAAAAAAATTAACAATAACAACAACACTATGTTATTATCTGAGAAAAGATATTTGGGCACACTAAATGTGTTTTAACTTAGAGTATTTTAGAATAATATATGATTTAATGCTTTGACTAGATAAAAATAGAAAATTAGACAGCTTTTTTGAGATAGGATTTTTTTTTTTTTTTTTTTTGGTGGATTCTGAATATGTCACGTTCCAAATCTCATCATTTTAAATCCAATGATTTGGTAAAACAAAACAATAAGTAGTTAATTTTTTTCATTTTTATCATAACTATAAAAAAAAATGACAAAACATGATAAAAATCCATTGTTTTTAATTATTTAGTCCAAAAACCTCTCTCTTTTTTTTTTTTAATTTTCATACCATTCTTTGTAAGGATTTCAACCCAAAACTTTCGAGTAAAAGCAACACTTTTGGCGGCGCATACACCAAGTTGCAGCCGTCCGCCAATGGCTGAAAGAAAGAATACATGGGCGGCGCAACCAGTTTTTGTTGTTATTATTATTATTATTACTATTATTATTACACATCCCATTTGCTTGTATTTCTGATCAGAGATGCTTTGCCCAAAAAAAAAAAATAATAAAATTAATGTAAATCACTAACTCATTGTTACTTATTCTTGCAATTATTAAAGCCCAGCTTGGAACCTGATTTGCCGAATGTTTTAAATTGACCCGATCGGCCCACTTGTACCCGAACAAACAAGAAGCCCAGCTTGGAACCTGATTTGAACCATGTTTTAAATTAACCCAATCGGCCCACTTATACCTGAACAGATAAAAAAGCCCAGCTTGTGCATGACAAACCAACCCTCTACGGCCCATTAAATCCGTTATCATAGTCTCAGTCACTCTCTCCTGCTTTCCCTCCTTTCTCTTTCGCCACTCCTCATTCACGTTGATTTCGATACACTTTCAGTTTCAGGTTAGTTTTTCTTTATTAAAATTGCAATCAAAGAAAAAAAAATTTCCTTAAAATCCATAGCCCCGATCTATGCGAAACCCTTAAATCCCACTGATTCTGTGGGTTTTGGCTAGTCTAATATTTTCAGTTTTTTTTTTAATATTATTGAATCTGAGTAGGTTTTCTTTGTTGGATTTCTATGTTATTAAAGCTTGTAGTAGTTTTTGTAGAAATGGCTGTCTGTAGAAATGCAACGAGTCCTCTTTCAATGATGCTACGTACCAAGCCGGGGGCTAGCTTGGACAAAGTTATTCCACCGCCGCTTCAATTTTTCAGTCGGCAGATAACAAAACTGCATTTAGATATGCCTTTGAAGTGCTTTCACGGCGATTAGGCTCTCAAGCACCTGGTGCAACAGTCCAAATGGATCTCATTAAGCAACTGAGATAACGGACTAGTGCTCCAATCAAAGATGTCAAGGCTTTTCTCGTTGAATGCAATTGGGATATGGGTATGAATGAATTTTTTTTTTCTGTAAATTTGTGTTTTTGAATATTTGGGTTTCTGTGGATTAATTGTTCTGTTTATGTAGAGGCGACCAGACGGATTTGAGGAAAAGTTTTGGCGATGAAAAAGTCGGGTAGGACAGCTACTGATCAAGGATTGCTTGCATTGGCTCAGAATGAGGGGATGGCTGCTGTTGTTGAGCTTAATTGCAAAACTGACTTTGTTGCCAGAAATGAAATTTTTCTGTACTTGGTTAGTTTGTGGTTTTTTTTCCCTTTCTTTGTACTAGCCTTCGCTGGGGATTTAAAGTTGCTTCCAAGTTCTTTGCTGCTTAGTGAGGATTCCCTATTCTGTTGTTGTGGTTAATGCAGGCTTTGCTGGTTGAAAATGCTTCTCAGCTGGTTTCTGGGGTCCATCCGGTTGGACTTGAGTCTCTGGAGGTGATATGAGACTCGTTTGTTTACCCTTACTGTTCCTGGGATAATTATCGGTAGCTCATACTGCGGTAATCTGACTTCAAGTAGCTTTTGAGTTCTCTTACATTTTAGGATCTCTTAGTGAAATTGGATTTCTTGGATCATTATGACTGAATAACTTTATCCTAATCAGGTATTGAAGCTAAATCTTGAACATCCAAAAATAAGTGGAGATACGACTGTTCAAAATGCAATCACAGAAGTAGCTGCAATTATGGGTGAGAATGTAAGACTCAGAAGGGACTTTTTGATGTCTGCACCTTCACCTGGTGTTCTTTCCACTTACCTTGATACTATCCTCAACCAGGTAGAGTGTTTTGAAACTGCCTTCCTTTTCTTTCATAGAAGATTTTAGTCTTGCATTCACACACATCAGTTACGCAGCCCTTGGCTAATAGTCATAGAATGCTCAACAGTAAATGCCATGATTGCTAACACTTCATATGAGCTAGAGGGTCTGGGCTATCGAAGGATCTCATTTGGTTTGCTTCATCATATGTTTGCATGGATGTAGGTTTGGGTCGTATTGCTGGACTTTTATCTCTTGAGATAGAGGATGGGAATTCTCAGTTGGATGCTCTCCAGTGTGTTGGATCAGAATTGGCAGTGCATCTGATGGCAGCAAAACCGTTGTTCGTGACAAAGGAAGATATTTCCTCTGATGCTTTAGAGAGTGAACTTGAAATTCTCAAGTCTCAGGTAAATAGTGACTTGTGACTCCATACTAGGTCTGTCAGTTGTTGCAGGTTAACTATGATATTAGATCTGAGAAGTCCATCTTACTTTGTTCTATTTTTCGTAGCTATTCTTGGTTATTACACAAGTATGGGTAGCAAGTTGTACGGTATGATGCATGTCTTAGAAGTTAACCAGCAATAATTGGAGATGGGAAGTGGTTGAGGAATTTGGTTATGGTGTTATTACACAAATATTGGTTAAGCCTTTCTGACAAAAAAGAAGAATTAGATTTGGGCTTTGAATGGTATTGATTTCATTGAAGATTGGACCTCCAAAAGGGACTGCAGATACAAAAGAATCGGTGCTGCTGATTCCAATGTTCATCTCAGTGGGATTTGCATCAGTATAAGCTCATTTTGGGACTTCCTGTGGGAGATGCATATTTATCTTGTTGTTCTGCTTGAGTTATCATTGATCAATGGCATTCCCATCACTATTTTTCTTTGGTCATAATGCTACATCATTATATTATTATGCAAAAAAGATGCATGTTAGTCAATGGCAGATTAAAATTATGTAGTCAAACTCCATGTAGTATCTTATGCAAAATAGATTGATTGAGGCATGTTACATTTAGATTCTTCTACACAAGCGTGTGCACACGTGTCTTATTCATGTGTGCATCTTGTGATTTACACAATGGTAAAAAAGCGTCTTCCATGCTGCCCCACAGGCGCTGCTCAGCAATTTATCCAAGGAAGTGGGTTCACCCGTGAAGATAGGGAGTTTTTTCAGAATGGAAGTTGGATATGGAATTCAAAGGTATAGAATCCTTTTCTTTCACTTGGAAGAAAACACAGATCTAGTGACTAGGGAGTAAGGCTTTCTTAACATTTATGTCTTTTTCTTTCATTGCAACTTATCTGGTATTTCAATGTTCCAAGGCAAGGAATAACCATCTTCGCTCCTGTTAACTTACTCAGCCTGGATAACAACAGGAAAACATCCCTAGTCTGGTAGGAACCTTTGAAACCATTCTCAGTAAGCCTGGTGGCAATTCTGTGTGTAACACTCTTACACTGTAACAGATATGGTGTGTGGCGTCTGAATAGGATCATATAAACATGACTTCACAATTTATACTGGTTTTTAATGACATGGTACAGCTGTTTCCTTGTCTCTTTCTGTTTGATGGCTGTTGAGGAATTAAATGCCTGTAGTTTTGAGAAAAATCATAAATCCTGCAGAGAAGACCTAATTTCTCCCTTCTATGTTTGTTATTCTAACTGACGTGGTTTTCAGGGAGGAGGCGTCAAGTGCAGATGAACCAGTGGCACAGGCAGCTTGATTTTAGGAGATGCTCTTCCTTTATCTGTGTAACTCATGAAGATAGGCAATAACAAATTAAACATGTGATTCTGAAGGTGATGACCATTTTGCTTGTGTCACATTTTGATGGCCAGTTTGTGTTCTGCTAGCAGATGCTATTGTTATTGCCATGCCGAAAAGAATGTTGATATTGGCTAGACTATGAAATGCTGCTTCCTTTCTCTTACAGGATTATGAGCTTTTCTACGTACTGGGAAAAATTGTGTAGAACTTTTAACCATCTTTTTTCTACTTGAAGCTTACTTGGGGCAGTGTGATTGAACTTTTCTTTTGTGGGTATAGTTGAACTCGCTAAGGGAAGACAGAAAAGCCTTACATTACAGTAATTTTTTTCGCTGTCGGTGGGAATAGAAAACTACAAGCGAAAGAGTTCATCTGAATGCATATTGTTAATCGGTTTGATAATGCATTTGTAAGTTTGCTTCAAGTTGGGGACTAACACATTAACGATTGAAGCACTTTATTGCAGCGTGTTTATCTTTACCGTCCCCTATGGATATTCTCAAGAACATTAGAATCCGTTTCTTACAATGAAGCTTTAACCACAAAAAATACCAAGATTTTACTCTATGTTGCTCTATCTGCGTTTAATCCTATTGTTTTAAATTTGAGCAAGTTGATTCAATCTCTAGCTTCATTACAGGTGTTACTTGTTGCTGTATAATCTGAACGTGTTACAGCCATCAAGCTGCTTCATTATTTCAAGAGAAACAAGAGAGGACGATGAACACAGGTCTATCTCGGTCCTTAACATGTCATTTCTTACAGAAAATTACAGTAGAGCTTTTCACACAATGGTTACAATGAACAGGAGAGGAGTGGAACGGGGGGTTGGAGGTGAGATATTCCTATCCCCAAACAGGCAATAACATGCCCTCTAATGAAATTTGAGGCTGGTCAAGACATTGTTGTTGACAGGATCGGCCAAGTGATCCAGTAGGTTTTGGAATGGTCCGACACCAGTCACAAGACCCTGTATAAAGTAACCCAAGATGGCCAACATAGCCAACCTACCATTCTTCACCTCCTTCAACTTCAAATCTTTCAACGACTTCTCATCTTTCCCGAACCCTAGCGGGTTAAACAAGGGTCCGCCCGGGTAGGCTGGATCTCCAGACCCTCCCAAATATTTCTCAAGCCCCAAGAAGTACTGCCTGCCCATGGAGCCTGGATTTGCCCAGTCCTGAAATCTCCTGTGCTCTGCGAATCCCATGAGTGCCATCTCGAACACAAACAGTGTGTATGGATCTGCCCAGTAGTTGTATGTCCCCGCCGGTGGGATGACCCCAGTCTTGAACCAAGGAAGGGCGGTCTCCGGCGGTATGAGTCCAGCCTTGCCAAGAATTTCCGGTGCAATGGCACCAACCGCTCCCAACATGGCATATCGTCCGTTGATGACCTCTCCGTAGGCTAACCATCTTGGCTCAATGAACCCTCCTGTGCCTTCAGGGTCTGAAAGGCCAAGTGGATCGAACCCGTAGTCACCTGGAAGGCTACAAGGTAGAGAAAGTTCGAAGTAAGACAGAGCAAACAACAAATGATGATTAGCGTATACATACATATATCCACTTCCAGGCATGATTTACCTGCCGTCCAAGTAAGACAGGCTTTGTTTCGATGCAAACCAGAGTTGTCTGTCTGCTCCTTGCTGAAAAATCACATAGCAAGAGAAGGGTTCGTTAAGAAACACTTTATAACCAGCGCTATCCTCTATTGAACAGTTGGAATGAAATGACTAGGGAAAGAAGAGGAGGAGACCTTAACAGGAGGGGTCGAAGCTGCTCTAACAACAAAAGAAGAGCTTTTCCTTGTGGACACAAACGGTGATTGGGTCGGTCTTGCTCCTAGTATTTGCCTTGCAGTTTCCACTGAAGATGTAAGAGACGATGACACAAGTGCTTGTACTGCCATTTCTCCTGCTTTGCCTTTTCCTTCTCTTTCTGCACCACACAAGTATGTGACTACGAGAGACTGCAACTGCTGCCTGCGATAAACAGAACAAGGCAGGAAATAAGGGCCAGATCAAGGGAAGCCACTATTTCTGGGCTTGAAATCCTGGCTGACATGAGACGTGGCCCAACTTTCAGATGAGGTTAGGATCTGGTTGTCCAACAGGGATTGCACACGTGGATTGATTCATTGGATAAATGATATTGTCATCGCAGGTGTAAGAATCTGCATTGCCACATGGCTGCCTCTTAACCAATACCCTTTCTTTTGGTTGCCCTTCAAAATTACTCAAAAAATCTTCGATTATCCCATGGACGATATCTTGCCAACTTCCTTTTTAAAATCTTTCTTTCTTTTAAATTTTTTTTTTTTTTTTTTTTTTTTAAATCTTGTTAAGAATCATGGGCACAAAAGGCCCAAATATTGCTGGCCTAAAGCCATGAAGCCAGGTGTCTTTTTAATTCCTCAAAAGTCTAGAAAACTGAGAGCCACTGCTTTCTTGAACCTGTTAAAGACGATGAATTAAATAGAGAAAATCCAAAAAACAATAAGAAGTTGCAAAGTTTACATCTTCATTTAGAGAAGATCCTTCACCAGCTGATTTAAGTCTTCGCAGTTCGCACAACTTCTGCTTAATTTCTTCCTCTTCCTTAGCTACTTTCGTTGCTGCTTCCAAGGCCTAGACAGTCAATAACATACACATCATATCAAATGAAGAAGCAAAATCAATTTATCAACAACACTAATGTCTTCACTTTCTTCTTCCGTTACATATCCCGAATCATTTTTAAACACCCAGAAATCAGGCTACTCACTTTGTACTAAATTATTTAGAAACCACTCGTATTACTCGCAGTAAAAACTGAGTTTTCACAGCAAAAATGCTTCCCCTTCAACTTGGCAGCACGAATTCTTTCCATCGACATTTCTATTTTCGATAAATTTTATAATACACAAGTTACTAACTAGTGACAGTTGATAAGTTACTCCATTCTTTATAAAATTATCTCTATTTTCTTCCTGAAGTGTTCGATTGCTTAAATCCATGCACGCACCACCATGGACAAAACCAACGGCAAAGTCGCTAAATTATACCACACAACATACCAATGCACTAATAGCAACGATATCGCACCAACCTGCTTTCTTTGGTCCAGCTGCTAGTTTCATTCTCTAATTTGATAATATATATATATTTTTTTTAATTTCTTAAAGACTTCAATTCTATTAAACTTAGTGAACAACTACTACTACTCATTTTCTCGAATCCAAAACAGACTTCATCAAATTCCCTGATTCCTTTTATCAATACTAGCTGAAAAAGAGTAAATTAGTCACTCTAGTTTTGAAGAACAAAATAATTAGTCCTTGATCATATTTAAAAACTAAATATTTAATTCCTTTTATTGTAAAAATAATTTCTTCTTTTCTCATAAATCATTCCATAATATTTGTCTATTTTTTTTATAAAAAATAAAAAATAAAATAAACAAAAATGTCAACACCCTTGTGTTTTGATAGTGGAAGTTTTAATCTGATCATGCTGAGACGAGATTTGAGGTCATTGGTTTTATTAAATAACCTAATCTACAAGACTTGAAATGATTATTACAACCTTTTACGTTCATGATCATGCAGAGAAATACAAAGCGGAAACCCTAGCTGTGATTCGACGATTTTGAACTACAACTTAACCCAAGAAAGAACACGAGGATTGATTTTATGTCTATTATGCTTTTCATCTTGGAGAGACTTTCCCTAGGAGTTTCAAGGACTGCATCCTTTTTGGGTAGTGCAGGGATTGCACCTCTCTCTGTCACTGCGACAGAACCGCAGGCATTTGCAAATGGAAGAGCTTCTCTTAATCGCTTCTCATCCTGCATGAAAGGAGGAGAGGAAAAGGTTCAGATAGGAGTTCTTACGCTGATATAATATTTTGCGAAATGTTAATACTGCTGAAGTGCAGGATTATTTGCACAGTTCCATTACAGAGGGTGTCTGGACTACAGAGACCCCTTCGAAAACTCTGTTCTGTTCTGTAGCAAGAGAACATTTTGATTGCAAGATTGTATGAAATCCATACAGAGTTATATCGACGCAAAAGATTTCAAAGTAATCGTCACCAAGCTGAGATAAAATAATCCAGACAAATTAACCAAGTTTTTGGCTTGTTCAATGACAACAAATCATTCCATAAACAACTAATCGAAAATCTATATCCAAATTCACCTTGCCTATAAAAACATTATTGTTCTTTGATACAAGATATATCGTTCATTAGGGGACACACCTTAATATTCGTTTTTAGGATGATATATGTATCTAAATTGGGATCAATAAATTGTGGTCCATGATGCCTACTAATCAATTTTTGAGGAAATTTGAGGATTCTCGTCTTGTTCTTCAATTAAATATAGTATAACTAATAAAGGTGAAAATTTCCATAAAGCTTCTAAATGAATCCCAAAACAATTAAAAATTAGAATTAATTTAGAAATCATTAAATTTATGATAATAATTTTGTCTATAATATGAAAAAAAAAACTATCATTCAAGTGAGTTGACTTAAACAGAAGGGATTCTAGTCGTTTTAGCAAATAATTTCGAGTCAAAATTAAAGTCAACAAATTTTTTATATGCAAACTAATAAAAGGTTATATCATAATCGCCATCATCATAAAAATAAAATAAAATAAAACCTTGAATAATATTTTCGAACCAGTTTTGTCACATTGAATTTGGAAATCATATCTCATAGAATTTTAGCCAGATTGTCCCCTTGATTGTGTCAAGATGATAATAATGATGAATCCTAATATTAACCTTTAGAGGTGAGGCAATTAATTCCCAAATAATTACAATTTTAGAATTTAGAAAGTAAGAAGCAGAAATACATTTTTTTTTTTTTTTTTGGACACAGGGGATAGAGAATAAGAAAAGCTAAGATTTAGTAAAAGGATATCCATAGCATCGCTTAGTAGAATAGAATTTGAGCTTTGAGAAAGACTTGCTAAATATGGGGGGAAAAAAAAAAAAACTTAAGAATTACTTGCTTTGTTTTTTTCCTATGAAGCATGGAACTCAGAATAAAAGAAGATGGGCCGAGCTGATCTGTTAAACCCAGCCCGCTTGTAACCTAAGTTGCCAGATGTTTTAAATTGACCCGATCGACCCACTTGTAATCTAACAAACAAAAAGCCCAGTTTGTGCGTGATAAACCCGACTCTAGAAATTTTATGGTCCTTAGACAAAGGTATAATAATAATAATAATTAAAATTAAAATAAATCTAGTTGAAAATATTTTAATTAATAGTTTGGAAATATTTTTTTTTCTTTTTATATTTATCTGGATTATCATTTTTAATAGTCTGGATTTATATTTTTTTTCTTTTTGTATTTATTGGTGTCTTTTTTAAGAGGTTTTATAAAATGAATTTTGATACTTATTTTTTAAATATTTTAAAATTCATCGACGGCTCTTCAACAGTCTTACCTTCCTGTCTGTCTGCTTGTTCAATTTGTTATCTCAGCCTCAGTCTCTCTCTGTCTCTAAAATCCGATTCTGATTATAATATCGAAGGTTTTGAAAGAAAAGAAGTTAGCTTTGAAAATGAAGGCTACTTGTGATTATAGAACCATCAAAACCCTGTTTCCTTTTCTTTTATACAAGAACATTTTCTGCAGACAATATCATCTGCTGCTACTGCAATGGATAGCTTTTAAGACACAATCAGACAACCAGAAATTAAGGTTCTTCTATTGTGACAAGAAGCAAAGATTCTTGCAGGTTTCCCATGTCTTCCGCAAGAATTAACGAAACATCAAGTGCTGATTTGTAATGCTCAAGACATTGGTTATCCTAGTTTCCAATGAGGAATTTCAAAATCTATTCTGTTTTCTTGTTTTTATCCATTTTAATGCTATAGAATTTTTCATGAACCATAAAGGGGAGATCAGACAGTTTAACTTGGCAAATAAAATAGGATTATGGTCGAAAATTCTTAAACAGTTAGGCGAAATGTTTTACTTTTTACCATCAGATTATCTTCTTCAGACATCAAGTGTCTGTTCTATGCATGTAAAGCTGCAAATTAGACATATAATTACAAATTAACAAATTGTTAGGTTGTTTAATCTCTTCTTCTTGCCCATTTTAAGTTTTGTTTTCTTTCGTACGCTTTTTCACTTTTGTATTGCTATTGACTTGGTAGCTAACCCTTAGTTGCCTAAGGTGCTTTGATGAATTTCGATTGTCAAAAAAATAAACATAGGTAAATATTACTTATATAATACTCAAAATCTTTCTTTTTTATTTGGATTTTTAATTACGTCTAATATGTCTCTAAAATTTTTTAAAAATATTCAATCTATCTTTTCGATCAAATTTTTCAATCATATAAATTTTTTTGATAGAAATGCCCTTTACTATAATGCAAATATATATATTTAAAATCACATGACTTAAATATTTTATTTTTAAATTTTTTTATTTTATTTTTTACATTTTAATCTGAGGTTTTCGATAAAAAAATATTTAATCAAAAAAATTAATAAAAAAAACAGATTGAACATTTCAAATTTTTTTAGAAATAAATGAAATACAGTTAAAAATTTTAAAAATATAAAAGACTTTTAGTATTATATATATATATATATATATATATAAACATATAGATATATCTACCTTATAAACATTGATAGGTCTAAATCACTTTCAAGGATTAAGGCACAAATTGTTGTTAGCATAAAACATTATAACATGTTATTGCAACCTTGTACTTGCGGAAGTATATGCGTCAAGAACGGGTGATTTCTCCTGTGCTTTTGGACAAATTGCAAAGTCTTTACTTAATGATTTACATAGATTTTCGAAATAATTTTTATATTATTTTCAACAATCAAAACGAAAAACCTTAATAAATATCGACATTTCCAGTAACAAGGGTAATATTTTTACTTGTTATATTTTTAGCAATACATAAGATTAATTACTATAGTTTTGTTAACAACATTGTAATTAAACAAGAAAAATAGCAAGCCATAAGTGCTTCAAGAGTATAAGAGTATGCACAGATGTGACTTCATTAGAATTATTACCCAAATGGCATTACTTGAGCGCAACACATTAATTCTTGTTCATCAATCAGACATTGACATTAAGTTTGGAACACATCATGGAACCCAATGTTTCGTCTTACACACTTGTACATGACGAAGGATATTGCATACTTCATCGGAGCCATACTAGAGTAGGGTTATTCTTCCCTGGAATATTAATCCTGGCATCAACACCTTGTCCTTGGGAAACAAATTGATGGTGCCTGTTTGACAAGAAACAAATTTGTATTAAAAAAAAAAAAAGTTTTAGATTAAGTGAAGAAAAAGTGAAAGAAAAAAACCTCTAATTTTTTTATTCTAATTTGAATCCTGAATTTTTTTTTGTTTTTGTTCGCAATTAAGTCATTCTATCTCGTTCATCAATCTCGGATAATATTAAACGTTCGTGAAAAGACATAAATTATTTTTTTAATAGTTTTAATAGTTCAAGCATCTAAAAGTGTCTTTCTCAAGACACATGTCATGTTTTAATTGTTTAAATATCTGTTATATGCGTATAATATTGTCTAAGATTCTTTAAGAGGATGAAAAGACTTAATTATAGATGAAAAAAATATTCAGAATTCAAATAAAAGAAAAATTCTTTTGATGTTGAACAAAAATTCAAAATACTTTAGAATCGATTAGCACAAAAGTTAATTCTACTTACTATCTTCCTCAAGTTTTTCCTACACATAAATTTCATCGACAATCAAATTAACCCTATGTACGCCTTGTTATTTCAGTTCCAATATATATACATCCTAACATAGTAATTCATTAAAATTGAAGAAAGAAAGCATACCGATCCATCAGTAAAATGGGTTGAGGTTCAACATAGATGGATTTGGAATGGTGCAGCCTAGTCTGCTTATTTCCACCTGCCTTGCTCGGGTCTCGTGCAACTTGAATAGCTGGAAGACACTGAACTTCCTCTAGCTGAAATTTCAACCATTGCCAAAATTTTCACAGCTTAATTCACTCCTTTTTGGAAGAAATTAAACAGCTTCCATACATTTCCTTCATGCACAAGTACATTATTTATGATTAGAGTCTGAATTCAAGAAAAATAAAGGCACCTTAATCTTGAGCTGTTCGTTTTCTTCTGCAAGATCTTGTTCCTGCATGCCAGTACATATCAACCATAAACTTGATATTTAACCAGGTCTATCAAGGGATTAATTTCATTAAAGATTCTCTTCAATTTGATTAAAGCTATTAAAGGGATAATTATATTATAATTATACCAACTTTCAACCTTTTTTCAATCAAATATATAATTTTTTTTTTTTTGTTTGAGTACACTAACTTTTTTAAAAATATCAATTAAGTACCTTCATCAATGTTTTTGTTAACTAATGATGTGTTTATTATCCTCGGAATACCAAATTACAATTTTATTTTTTTCGCAATGAAGTATATGAAGTTTAATTTTTTTTTAGATCGAGTATACTAATTTTTTTAAAACCATTAATCAAGTATTTTTGTTAATTTTTTCATTAATTGATGACTTATTCAAATACCAAATTATAGTTTTCCTCTTTTGTTGTAAAGAACTTTCTCCTTAAATTATTAATTCTATCATTTTAAGATTTGATAAAGAATAAAAAAAAATGTTATTTTTAGCTATAAAATCTTGAACTAAACTTAGTAAGAGGTGCTGTTAAAAAAAAAAAAATCAGTAGGGTTTTAGGTATGAAAGTTTAAAAAAAAAAACACAAATATGATAATTTTTTTTATCGAGAAGATTTATTTGTGTTTTTTTTCAATTTTCACTTTCAAACCCAACTGTTTTTTTTTAACAACGAACCTAACTAAGTTTAGTTTATAATTTTATTGATAAAAATTAATATTTTTAATTATTTGCCAAATTTTAAAATGGTAAAATAATTTAGGAAGAAATTTTTATTCAAAAAAGATGATAAAATTGTAATTTTGTATTCGAACAAGTCATCAAATAACAAAAAAATTGATAAAAGTACTTGATTGATAGTTTTGAAAAAGTTAATGTACTCAAATAAAAAAATTAAAATTTATGTACTCGATTAAAAATAAAAATAAAATTATAATTTGGTATTTTGATGGTAATAGACATGTCATTAGTTAAAAAAAAAATTATCGAAATACTTGATTAGCAATTTTGAAAAAATTGGTTCACTCAAACAAAAAAAAAATTGAAAGTTACCATACTTATAATGTAATTATAATAGCTATTAAAGATGTCATAGATATATTTAGCAACTAATAGAAGCAAAGTTGAGTGACAATGTAGTCATACCTTTTTACGTAACTCTTCTATTCTATCAACCATCACCTCTATCTGCATTGATAAGGAGAAGTTGTTCATTGTTATGATCATTTGTAGCAATTTTACCATTTGAAAGATGATTTATCTTTGTTGTTATAAGGAATAGCTCTCGGAGGCCAAAAGCCAACAATGAGAGAAAAAGAATAATGCTAGAGACTAATATAAAATTATTTTTGAGGACTCATCCAACATTTTAATTTTATGGATTAAGATGATTTTTTTTAATGGTATTAGAACCTTGATAGCCAAAGAGTCACAAGTTCAAATCTTATCATCTCACTTTCTCTTCGATTAAATAATTAAGCATAAAGCGATAGTGAGTCTATGCAAGTTTCAAATATAAAAAGCGAATAGCAGAAGACTCAAAAACCAACGTAGACAACCTAGAAAACAATATTAACTACTATCAAAACCTAAAAGAAAGAATGTGTAACCTAGTATCACAAGTAGGCAATATGGCAAAATTTTACAATGGTCTATAAAAATTGAGTCCAGAAATCCCTAAAGACTCGATGAGAGAAGATGAGGTTGGATTTATGAGATATATGTTAGTAAAAGGCCTGACTCTAGCAAAGGATCAAATAAAACTTGTAAATATTTTGGTTGGTCATAGACTTCAAATTAGTGTGAATGATTGTTAAAAAATAATATAAATTATATATTGAGACTTCACTTAATAGTTTAAATTTTTAAATTGAGATGATTTTTTAACATTGTATCATAATCGTATTCATTTGAATGGGTGTTTTAGACAATAATATAAATCATATTATGGAATCTCACTTAACGATTTAAGTTTTTAGATTGAAT
Source organism: Dovyalis caffra (assembly GCA_963924115.1). NCBI lineage: Eukaryota > Viridiplantae > Streptophyta > Magnoliopsida > Malpighiales > Salicaceae > Dovyalis > Dovyalis caffra. Next base: position 1,183,066 of record CAWUPB010001010.1, on the reverse strand, counting down.
TTGAGAGAAGCCAAAAAAGAATGCATCAAATTCTGAAACTAGCTTGCATTTGAAACAAGATAATAGCCTTCAGAATTGATAACAATTAAAAAAAAAATCCCTTGAATTTAACCATGAATTATGGGTGTGTTCATGTACCTTCTTTTGCCTGGCTTGTGAAAGAGTCTTTTCCAGCTGTTTCTCAATCTTCTCCAACTCCTTCACGGTAAGTGGTTCAAGATCTTCTCCAAGAAAATTCCTTAAAAAGAAACATACATTAGTCTCTAGTTTATTAATATTAGAAAATCTATCATACATCGAATAAATAAAAAATATATAAGTATATGATTTGAACTTAAAACCTTATTCTGTCTATTTCTTTCGATCAAGCAAGGGCTTAGAAATGAGGTTAAGTATAAATAGTATTACTAGAGCGTTAGGTTTTATTCTTTTTTTTGAATAATAAAAGAGATTAAAAAATGAGATAACCTTTGACAGCGTTCAAGAGTCTCACACTTTGCTCTTAACCTTGAGACTTCTTGGTACAAGGTCTGCAATTGATCAACAAAAAGAGAACAAATTAATGAATTTAAAATAAGAAATAAACGTTTATCTAACGAAATGGCTGTGTTCTTCGCTGAAATAAAATTTGAGTTCTAATAATTTTAAATTTTTTTGATAATTATATAATAGAAGAAGACTACTCCTCATTATGTAATCTAAAAGCTCGTAAGCCTTCTATCAATAAAGAAATGAAATGAACTCTTATCTAGCACATGAATCGAAAAAAATCAAGCAAAGATAAAAAAAAATCGAGCATGTCAGGAGAATCAATAATTTTATAAACAAGGGAATTCATTCAAATGGGAATCAAATGCTATATTTTTCAAGAAATTAGAAATAAAATTAGTTTGGGAATTAAAGATGACTAAAAACAAAACCTGTGGCCCATCCTCAAGAGGACCGCTGTCTTTTGCGCTGTAGCAGCATTGCCGGTACCGCTGGAGGGTATCATTCATGCTGATTAAGAAGAAAGAAATATTAAACTCTTAAATTAAATTACAAAAACATATGATCCTACAGTACTGAAAATACTCTAGTGAAAACCAATTTTTTTTTTTTTTTATATGATCATAAAATTTTAATATTAACGTGAAAAAAATGCAAGATGAATACGAGTATACATAGTGACTAATGATCATAAAATGGGAAACGCTTGTGAAAAACCTTGTACTGTCCTATATATGTATATATATAACTTTTTAATCTTCCCCAGAAAGGAAATTCAAGAGACCCTTTAATATAAAATATCATAAATAATTGTGACATTGATTAGAAAAAATGCAGATCTTTTCCTATGAAAACTTTTACTCTATAATTCTGTGTAAGATGTCAGCTGGTTTTTCGTTTCTTAATCTAATACACAGTAAGATTAATAGTGGAGGATAGAAAACTAATGAAAGGTTATAAAGATACTTGACGTGGTGTACTGAAAACGTATAGGAATGCAAAACCTATTCAAAAAATATCGACCAGTATAAGCAATGTTCTTCAAACTTAACACACCAAATGAAGTTGAAACCAAAATATTGTTACAGTAAAGGAGAAAAGGAAGCAAATGTCACAGTCAAGTTCAGAGAAGTAAAGGAGAAAAGGAAAGCACTATTCAAATCAAAAGATAAAATCACATCAAATGCATGCCGAAAACCAGGATGATGGTGAGGCCTGCAGGCTGTATAGAAAATCTCACTTTCTACCCACCCCATGAGAGTAATAAAGTCATGGCATAATCAAGTGAACGCCACCTTGGTTCACCTCAACCAGGATTCTTAGTCAGCTATCTGAGTTCACTGAAAGATCTGTGCTTCTGTATATCCACAACGGCCTAAGGGGTTGTGGATAACAAAGTACACATGAAAACGAGTCAAGACCCAATCCCTCCCTCCCTCCCTCCTTGTGGATCCAAGGAAGTCTAAGTATTAACTAAATTTTATGGAAAAGATCTTGCATCTTTGAAGCAAAAATGGCAAGTATGTAAGAGAGAATATGTATACGTGTGTGTGTGCAAAAAGGGAAAGAAAGAGAGAATGAAAACAGAGGCCAAGGTAGCTTACTCAGTGCTACAAAACTCATAAAGCTTGCCACGGCTAGAGAAGACGATGAGAGCAACCTCAGAATCACAAAGAACAGAGAGTTCATAAGCTTTTTTGAGCAAGCCATTTCTTCTTTTGGAGAAAGTTACTTGACGATTGGTCTTGTTCTCTATCCTCTCCAAGACGACTTTTCCTCTCCCCATTTCTTAATTTTGCCCTCTAGAAGAAGAAAACCTAACAACGCAAGCAATAAAGAATGAACGTTCTCTCACTGTCTAGCCAGTACTTAAAAGTTCAGACAATTAGTACGTGTGTTATATATTTTTTTCCTTTGGAGGGGTAAAAGTAAAGAATTGGGAGTGAATTTTTTTTTTTTTTTTTTTTTTTTTTTTTTTTTTTTTGCCATAAGTGGAGAAACCAAGAAATAATACTGAGTTGTGTTTTACCTCTGTGTAATGGATGATGACTGATGACTGATTTTTTTTTTCCCAACTATTTTCACTTAATTTCTTAAATTTTAATTTTTAATATTTTTTATTAAAAAATTTGACTAAATACGTAACCGCTATGTTAAATCTATATGTATGTCATTGAGCAATTTAGCTACTAATTATGGTAGTTTTTATTAGCTATAACTATAGCTATAGATTGGGTGGAGGTGAAAGAAACCTAAGCATTTCGGTGATTTTTCATTTCCATTACCATTTCCTTCTTCTTTTGCAATATACATATGATCGGAGACGAGAGGTAAAATAAATTGAGGAAATTTTGCTACTATTTATGTCAAGTTTTACTAACTAGGAAAAGAAAAACCTAATTATTTCTCTGAGTTTCATAATTTGCCGTCCTCCTTAAATTTGCAATATATATATATATATATATATATATATATATATATATATATATATAAAAATATGCTCAAAACATCATAATTGTACCAACCCTAGTTTTCACTAGCTGTAGCTATATTAATCATTAGTTTCGATAAAAAGTGAAAGAAACCTAACTAATTTTTTTATATATTTACAAGAAGTGATTCATCACTTTAAACTACTATAAGATTACGTTAATCTAAAAAAAAAAAAAAAAAAAAACTCAAGAAACCTAACTAGGTATGAGAGTTTTTCACTTAGTTTCTTTCTTCTGCCATATTTACTAGCTAGCTATATGCATTAAAAACAATATAGGAAAATAAGATATTCATAGCGTGTGTACATGCGTGAGTGAGATTTGAAAACGGTGGAAGAGAATAAGAGAGATATCTACACATATAAGTAACATTTGAAAACGATGGAATATATATATGAGTCTTGAAAACGATGGAAGAGAATAAAACATCTATACATATACATATATATATATATATATATAGGGTTAATTGCATAAACATCTTTTCTACCTTTTGATTTTTTTAATATAGCATCTATAGTTTCTTTATTTATTCAATTCTTCTTTGTACTTTTTAATTTTTCTTAATGTGATATTTTTCATTGAAATCCGATTAATTTTTCATTTCAAACTACGGATGCCAAAATAAAAAAAAAGTCACGTGGCATGACAAGTCAGTAACAATTATACATATGGCTAAAGAACCCAAAGCTTCCAAAATTCTGAAATTATATCTAGATAAATAGAAAAAAAAATTACCCAAGTATAAAAACCAAGTAATTTTTCCCTCTCCTTTCAGTCGCAAACAAAATTGTTTTTCTGTTTGTTATTTGATTGCCTTTGTTGGTGAGATTATCCACTCATCATCCATTCCCAATTATTTTAAGCCAAAATCTTATAATTGCGTATGTTCATCATTTTCAAACCCAAAAATTCGAAAACATCTAAATTAAAATCCTAAAAACTACCATCCACCAATTAAACGTTATTCAACGATAAATGATGAGTTACCTTTGTCTTTTTTTACTAGTGCTAATTGATTTTTCATTTCTATTTATCTCAATCGTGATAAAGCCTAAAAACTAAATTCAAGGAATCTTTCAACTAAAAAAAAATTATCTTTGTCCTTGAATGTCAGTTTGTTATGTTTTTGTGATAAGTTTTTATTGAGTATTGATTATTGATACGAAAGAGGAGTATTTTATTTGACAAAAGCATAGAATTTTGCCAGTAATTCATTGTTTTCCTATAGCAATAGATTTTTTTCTTTGTAAATCTGTTTTTATCTATTTCTCATCTCCAAAATAATGATTCTACCTCTATCTTTTATGAAATCATCATTCCATATCCAATAACCATAATAAAAAAAAATCGAATATAATTTAAAGGGGTTTTACCATGTTTATAATTATTACTAACCTGGCACGTCACTTGGCTATTTTTGGTCATATGTCAGTTATAAATGAAAAATTAATTAGATTTAAATGACAAAGACAGATGAGGAAAAGTTGAAGATAATAAATAAGAGTTAAATAAAAAAAATATATAAAAATAACATTAAGAAAATCGGAAGACTAAAATCACTTTTGATGCTATCTAGTATTAACCCTGTATATAGCCCTGTCTCTATTCTCTCTGTGTACTCTTTTGAACTGATTGTTAAGTGTCCTGTTACTGTTTTCTTGGTGTTGGAGGGGCTGTGGTGTCTTTTTCTTACGACTGGGGAAATTGAATTATGATGAATGCGTGTCGATCTGTGGGCAAATGGAGGTACATTCTATGATTAAAAAGGGTTGGTAGTAGTGTCTTTTCATGCAATATGTACCACTATTGTCATTTCCCAAGTTGCGTAGACTTTCTTTACGAATTTCTCTTGTCATTTCCCCCATTATACCTGCTCTTTTTCTTTCTTTCTCTCCCTCTAGAAGAACTTGGTTAAGGATGGGGTTTCGGAGATTTAGATCTTCTCGTATTCAAAGCAGAACATGATCCATCTAATTCAAAATCTCATCGTTTATATTGAATTTAATATAGGATAGGATTTTGGGGATTTAGATCTTTTTATATTCAAAGAAGAACATGATCCATCTAATTCAACATCTCATCGTTTATTTTGAATTTAATATAGGATAAGTTTTTAGAATTTAGATCTTTTCAAATTCAAAGAAGAACATGATGGATCTAATTCAAAATCTCCTCATTTATTTTGAATTTAATAATTTAAGTTATATAAAAAGAAATTAAAAGATATTAAATATATTTTATTATTTTTACCACATATCAAAGACATTCTTATTTATATATTATAATTTTGTAGTGTTAACGGTGTTATTTAATATTTTTATATTAAAGAATTAATAGAATGAAACGATTAAAAGATAAAAAAAAATACAATAAGATAAATGTAAAGGATAGTGTAAGGTATTTTGATGCAATTTTCATGATAAATAGGAATATATGTAAGAGTGTTTTGCATAAATAAATTTTTTAAAAAATCTTATTCGCTAATACCAAATTATTTAATGTTATTTGTCAAAACATGGCGTTTTTTTGACATTTAAATCAAATCATTTTAGTTTTTTTAGTGTTAAATTCATTAATAATTATACAATTATTTTACAAAATTTCACAAAACTCACTAATGATTCACTAATAATTTTACAATTTTTTAAAAAATCACAAATAATTAGTAAATTTAGCAGTAAAAAAAACTACTAACTTGTATATGTGATTTCTTGCATAGGTGATTTGATTTAGGTGGCAAATAAGAATAAATAAAAAAATCTTCTTCCTCTTCGTTTTGTCAAATAAGATTTAAAAATATACAAAAATTATTGCATGTAGCCGTGTGATGTGACTTTTCATAGTTTTTTTTTTTTTTTCCAATAAAGCATTCTTGGTAGCGGTAATGTAGGCAAGGCCATGACATTTAGACAGCTGTTCAGGATGCTGTGTAAGAAGACAGTCTTTCCCCTTTTTCCCTGGGACTGGAAGGTAAACATTCTAAAAGGTAGTTAATAACCAATTCCTGCTCTGCAAATTACAGTCCGAACATGTACAGATTTGTAACTGTATGGTCGTAACGTTCCATTTTGCTTATAATGCCCATTTGACCAAATTTGTAAAGGAAATAGGTATCTCTGTATTTATGTTGATTTTGTGGCTAATGGTACCCTTTCTGTGACAATTTTAGAGTAAATTATAAATTAATCTTTCTAGTTTTAGAAAACAAATTAAATAATCCTTTTTTTTATTTTAAAAACTAATTAATTAGTTTTTTTAACCATTGTTGATTATAGTTAATTTCATTTCTTATGAAAAATAAAAAGTGATCAAATGAGAAATATGAAATCAAATCAAATATTTTATAACTATTGTTAGTTATTTCTTTAGTGCTCTAAAATTTATCTGAAAAAAGATTATTACAATACGATATTTTTTATGTAATCAAATATTTTCCATTCCCTTTCTATGCACTAGTTCGTCTTTTACTTTGATCAGCCAACCAATAAACTTAAATAAAAAATGCAATTAAATGCAAGATTCAAAATCTGTTGCATTCCTATAACATTATTATTATTATAGTCAAAGTACTTTTTCCATAATAAAAGGAAAAAACAATGGTAGGTTGATTATGAAAACAAATAAATAGCGTGCCTACTTAATTATAAGGTTTTCTCATTTTCAAATCCTATATTTTTTGAATTTTTTTGATCGATGTCCTTTATTTTTTTAGATTTTTTGCTTCACTTATTTTATTATAGCTCTACCAATCAGCGATCAACAAGCTACCTTCACTTTGATACTTTTTATTTTATAATGTCACATATAGATTATTAATTGGTGACGTTATAATAGAGAATCTAAAACAAAAAAACTCGAAAACTAAAAAATCTTAATCAAATTTTTTTTAAATAGAAAATCTCAATTAAAAAAACTTAAATAATAGAGTTTAAATTTGGAGAACCCCATAATTATATATATATTATCAAAACAATTAACATGTATCTAGGGTTGATGAGATAGCCCCAAGCCCAAAATTAAGCAGATTTCTACAATTTGTTTTCAATTTGTATCCATCAGCTGCAATCATAATTTTTTTTTTTTTCAATTCTTTTTGTGGTTCACATGTTTTTAACTAAGTACCTTTGATAGTTGTAAGAATGGGTGGGGCTATTTGTGTGTGGCAGTATGTGTCTAGCAATTAGAGCTGGTAGGTAAACATCTTTTCAAGATGATGTCTAACAAGGCTCAAGTCTTTTCCCTTTTTACATGGAACTGGAAGGTAAACATCCTAAAAATTAGTTAATACCCAAATTCGTGCTCTGCAAATTACAGTCTTTTCCTTTTTTCCATTTTCCATACAATGCCCATCTGACCAAATTTCAAAACAATGGTAGGCTGATTAATAAAACAACTGAAAATAGTGGGCCTACCTAAATATGTATAGAACTCAAACAATTCGCAGGTTTATAGGCTTCATGACCTTCAGGCCCAAGCCCACATTAAGAAAACTTTCACAATTGTTTTCAATTTGCATCCATCATCTCCAATTATAGCCTTTTCTTCCTTCCTTCTTTTTTTTTTTTTTTTTCAATTCTTTTTGTGTTTTATGTTTTCGAGTTATTGAGGTTTACCTTTTTACTCTGAACTAAAGAAAATTGGCTATTTTTTTTTAACAAGGAAACCAAAGTAAGAATTTGCAAAAAAATAAAAAAGAAAAGAAACGAGTGGTGATTAAAAAATTGAAAAACATGAAATTAAAAGAAAACGTAAATCAATATTCACCATTTCAACATCATTATCTTTACAAAAGGGCTAAAATGATCATTTTATAAAGAATTAAATTTGTTTACGCCATATAAAAAAATCAAATTAATCCCTCGTCGTTGATGCGATAATTAGACTAATCTAATGATTCATTTCAAGATTAAAGTTCAAACATTTTATTGGAGAAAAATTAATTGTAGGGTTGGATTATGGGGCTAGTTGGATAGCAATCAGCCGCTTTACCAGTTATGACCATGAGCTTTAGCCACAACCTAGTGTTCATAGAAAGGGTATGATTGTAAGGTAATTAAGTGCAAGGACCAAACTCCAAACAAATCTTAAGCCTTAAAGTATATTGGCTTCCTCAATGTTATTTATTTGGGCTACTAGATTTAGATGTCCAAAACCTCTAGGCAGGCCTGGTGTGACTTTTTTGTCCTTCTCGGTCCATATGACTGCTTTTTTTTTTACTTTAAAAATATTTTTGTATCAGTTTACTTTACATATTAATCAAAATTAATTTTTTTAAATAAAATAATTTTAAGAACACATTTGCGTTAATTGATATTAAAATTTTCTTCTAACTAGTCGAATAAGGATACACCACGTCAAATTAGTAAATTAATTTTTTTTTAATAAATTGGTATGGTTGTTGGCTTAAAGATTTGAACAATTTTTTTTTTTTTTAAAAAAAAACTTCTTAAAAATTTCTCTTGAAGGATGCATTTTATTTTTATACTGAGTTGGGAATTCTTCAACAGGCTCAAGATGGGAACTCTAGTGCTTTTCAAGCATGGTGAGAATGCTCCCATTTTCCATTTGCCTCTTGTTCATATGCTCATGCATGTAGGCATAGCATTTTTTTTTATTTTATTTGGATATTATGTTGAAATATTCAGACTAAATTCTTATTATTCTATAAGACGTATAAAACAAACACAGATGTTCAAAAAAAATTTATATAGATAAAAATTTAAATATGAGATCATTTAATTAAATTATTAAAATTATTCACTCCAACAATTCATTTTATGCAGTATTAAATATATTCTGATGTCAACTTATTTTAAAAAATGATAAATTTAATTTTGATTAATATAAAAATTAACATCAAAATTTTTCAATATTTGTGTGTGTATATATAGTTTTTTTTTTTTGTATTTATTATTTGGTCGACGAAAAAAATTACGATGGAATAAAACAAACTTAAAGCAAAAGAAAATTATTTATTATAATAATTATTATTTTGCTATAGATAGGACCTTGTTAGGTGTTAGAATGTTATGGTTACTAATTAATAGTTAGCTGAAAAAAGTCGTATTACCACGACTGAATGAATTAGCCATCGCAATAAAATAAAATTAACTTCTGAAGTTATGAAAATATTATATAATACTACTTTTACCAACAAATCATGAACCTACAATTAATAAATTTTTCCTTCTTTAACACTTATTTTTCATACATACTTTAATAGTTAATTTTAGTTACAGTTAATGTAACCAAACAACAACAAAATAATATGTTCCTGCATTAAAGAAAGGAAAAGAAAAAGAAAGAATATTTTGAAAAATAGAAAAGAGAAAATAAAAACAATGGGGAGGGAAAAAAGGGAAGTTTACATGATGCTGGGGAGTGTAGCAGTAGGACTAGGAAGTGAAGATAAGTCTTTTAGAAGTACACGCGGCAGTTATGGATTTCCTCAACTCTTCTTCTTCTTCTTCTTCTTAACTCACATCCCAAAGCCTCTCTCTTTCTCTTTAGTGATCCCTGATCTCTACATTCCAAGAGAAGAATACATTGAGAGAAAGGAACAAAGACTGCCCACTTTTTATTAGCAATCAACAAGCAATAAAAATGGCTTCTTCTTCTTGTTTGAGGCTTGAAAATGTGATCTTTTCATCAACTTTTAGAAAACTGAGGCAAAATAATTCAAATGGCAGTGTCCTCTCTTCTCCTATTCCTTCTTTCTCTCCTTTATTGTCATCTTCTTCTTTATTTTCTCCAAAACTTACTCTCTTAAAAACTTCAGATTCACTTACTTATTCTCTCTCTGTCAAAGCTTCCTCTTCTACTGCCATTGCTGAACCTGGAGGCATCAAGGTCCTTTCTTTTCTGTCTTTATTGTATATACAAATATTTGTATGTATGCTTGCTTTATATGGAGATAAATAACAGAAGGGGATATGACTTTTGTGTTTTGCAGATTAATTCAGTGCCAACAAAGCCGATTGAGGGTCAGAAGACAGGGACAAGTGGTCTGCGAAAGAAGGTAATTTTCTGTTTGGTTTCTGAGAAAATAGAGGAAAGTGAATTAGAATTCTGGGCTTTATGTGTTTTGTTGATTACACATCAAGTATTTGGTGTAAGTTGATTTTTTTTTTTTTTTTTAATCTTTTTGATGATGGGCTCATGTGATTTATTCTGGTTTTAAATTTGTGTTTTTGTAGGTTAAGGTTTTCATGGAGGACAACTACCTTGCAAATTGGATTCAGGTTTCATTGTTTTCTTTTACATGTTTTCTGGCATTGAATTATGTGTTATGTTATTGTTTAGGGGGTATTTGATGAAGGGTTTTTGGTAAAGTTTGAATTTTTTTACGTGTAGGCATTGTTTAATTCACTACCACCAGAGGATTACAAGAATGGAGTGCTGGTCTTAGGAGGGGATGGTCGGTACTTCAACCGAGAAGCTTCCCAGGTCATTGCTGTTACTCAATCAACCTGGCATGATTAGTTTATAACATGTGTTTAAATCTGTGGTTCCTTCTCTCATCAGTGGAGTTGTTTGGATTTGAAATGCAGATAATCATCAAAATTGCTGCAGGGAACGGTGTTGGCAAAATCCTTGTCGGCAAGTAAGTACTGTGATCGATACTTTGTTGTCACGTGGAGGGAATGCTTATGTGCAAAGGAAGATTGATGTAATAAATGAATAGGGAATGCTTAATGCTAAATACTGAGACTAAATGTTTGAAACCATTTCTTGTGAAATGTGATAGCTACTTCTGACTGATAGAACCAAACATTGAGTTCATAACAAATTTTTTTTTGCATTTAATTAACTCCAAAATCCCAGGATTGTTTCATTGATAATCATGTAGTCATTTGGGCAATTTTAATAGTCAATAGTAAGGTTGGGATATCAATCAATTGTAACTTGTATAACTTTGTTTTCTCCTTGGAGCTCTCTTTTACCAGATGGTTTGCTTAAAAATCATTTTGGAAAAACTTTAAATAATTGCATAACTTTTCCATCTTAAGTTGTATATATGCTATACTTTTGGAATCTTGAAGGTAAAATTCACGTTTATGCAATTTTCGCTCTGTTTTGGTGCTAACATTCCACCATTCCAGGGAAGGTATTATGTCTACTCCAGCTGTTTCGGCAGTGATCCGAAAGAGGAAGGCAAGTGCATATCATCTATACTTTGATCAGAGATTCGGCAACTCATTTCAAATCCTTAATAAAATTTCCACTTTTCCTGCTTGACCAAACAAATATTCTGCAGGCCAATGGTGGATTTATAATGAGTGCAAGTCATAATCCTGGAGGGCCTGAATATGATTGGGGTATCAAGGTGAATTATTAATGCTCATCTTATACTTCTGCTTAACTAAATTTTCGTCTTGACTCTCAACCCCTGCCCTACATTTTCTATAAGCTGTATAAAAATATGGCAATTAAGCATGACGGTCTGACATGTAATGCAGCAAACTTAACTATTTTTTCTACTATCATACTAGTGGTAGTTGCTAGTTCTCCATTTTTTTTTTTTTTCATTTATCATGCACGTTGATGACTTAAAAACCATCCTAACATATTCTGGTTTACAATTTAGTACCTTGTTACAATTAATTTTTTTCCCATCACATATAGTGGTATAGCTGCGTGAACTGACCATTTCGAGTTACCTACAAACCAACCAGTTGACATGAATTCCTTGTTTTTTTTTTTTTTTTCTCCTTTAAATTTCCTAGTTTAATTACAACAGTGGGCAACCTGCACCAGAATCCATCACTGACAAGATATATGGAAACACCCTTTCTGTAAGTATTTGGCTATTTCTTTTATCAAAATATGTATCTGGTCGCTTGCTTGCGATTCTTTTTGTTCTGCTATTCTATTTCTTCAATATGGTTATGTTCTTCTGGTTTTCATGTCTGTTTGAAGAGTAAAAATGCAATCATTGCATATTTTTACCCTTGCACACTAATTTCTTATTCAATTTTTAAGAATGTGCTCTTGATGTACTATAAGTTTCTATTATAAGAGTGAATGCTATAGATGAAATTCTTATTTGCTTCCTAAATTAGACGCCAATCTTAGTAATTCTGAGCACTACTGCTTGAGTATACTCTGCATGAGTGAAAAATAAAAAATTTTAAAGTTATAAACCCGTTCCAAGATGACAGGATCCTTACACAACCATTCTATGTTTTCTGACACCAACCTGTACCAAAGCTCAGCCCTTGTTCTCTAACCAACTCTGTGAAGTTTTTGTAATTACTTCTCTAGGTCAGTTATGATAAGCCGAACTGAAAAGACTGGCAAGCCAATAGGTTGGCTGGTGTAGGCTAGTTAATTTATACTCATTGATTTTGCTTAGAGGATGTGGTCCAATTGAAATATTTCTGTGTATAAGAATAAATGTTCTGTTTCTTTCACTTTGTTTTCTTTTTCTCATTTTTACATATTTATCTTGCTTATCTTATAGCCACATACTTGCTGGTTAATTTTCATCTTTTCTTGTTTGCTTATTTTGGGTTGCAATTGGGCATCATCTTACCTCCATAATTATTTAACGTGCTTTCATGATTATTTAACTTCCAATAATTTGATAGTTCCAGCAGGGATCTGAAATCTTGTGAATGATATGCAGATATCTGAGATTATGACAGCGGACATTCCTGATGTTGACCTTTCTAGCCTCGGAGTCACAAAATATGGAAACTTTAGTGTTGAAGTAGTAGACCCAGTTTCTGATTATTTGGAGTTAATGGAGGTTAGAAACAAGAATGTGCATATTTGGATGACCATTCATTTGGATTTTGTGTCAGTAATTGTATGGATTATTTTGCAGAATGTATTTGATTTTGAGCTCATCAAAAGTCTCCTTTCACGGTCAGATTTCAGGTACAATTGTTCTTTGCCAAGTGATTGCTAGTTTCCTACATGTTCTTTCATGCGTATGATCAGTAAAAAGATCCTCTATTCCCTTTGGCTATCTTATTTTATCTATATTCTTCTAAGTATTGACTTATGAATGGATTAATCTGCACTGAAATTCATATCTTATCTCAACTCGGCTCAACAAAGATTCCCCTGAACTATTGGCAGTCATCTATGTAAAAGCCTGTTTCACTTTATCATCACTTTATCACTATCTCTCAGGCTATATTCACTGATACTGTTTTTCTTTTCCTTATAATGTGAAAGATTGGCTTGAATATTGTGTTTGCCATCATAATCATCTGTACCTTCCATTATTTATTTTTTCTGTGCAGAAGCATGTACAATTGTTTTTGCTTGTGTTTGATACAAGTTCCATACTCTTGCATAATAGGCGTTGTTGAATCTTGAATTCCTATGCTTGAAGTTATTTTTTCAAGGGTTTTAAAGTATATTGTATTGGGTGTTACTTTCAGGTTTATATTCGACGCCATGCATGCTGTTACTGGTGCTTATGCAAAACCCATCTTCGTGGACAAGCTTGGGGCCAGTCTGGTATTTTCTGGATGAGACATTTTGAATATAGTTTTCAACTATCATCTAATTTCTGATAAAATATGTTTGGCATGCAGGATTCAATTTTCAATGGAGTGCCTCTGGAGGATTTTGGGCATGGCCATCCAGACCCTAATCTTACGTAAGATGGCTAATAACTTCTAGGGCATCTAGTGAGTTGCAATTATTTGAAAGAATACTAACTATATCTTTTACTCTAAAACAGATATGCCAAGGATTTGGTCAACATCATGTATGGTGAGAATGGACCGGATTTTGGAGCTGCAAGTGATGGTATGTCATTTTTTAAATGTTTGACGTGTTATAATTTTCTTGAGTAAATGAATGCATGGATTCATTGGCAGGTTAGGCTGCACTGAGTAATTCCCTTGAGGTCTTGAACTGGATTTTGCACTGAAAGTTAGGAGTTCCACTTTTGTGGTACCAGCTAAATAAAATTTCAGACTGCAAATAAAATTTTGGTTGTGGCCATGATTTTTATTGGTTGACAGGACATTGGAATGATGAAGTCGGTGGCTGTACCGACAACTTAAGTTACTGTAGAACATATCCCACATTGAATAGTTAAACCAATAATAAATAATATATAAAGTTGAGAAGGGGCCACCCACCATAAGGCTTAAGTCTTTTGGATGAAACCCAATCTCAACTATCTAACTCTAATATGGTACAGAGCCTCAAAGATGCCCAACGGCCCAGCAAAGATCCCGGAGCCCAAGCCACTTGACAAATCTCAAAAAATGGGCTGCAAGTGAGGGGGAGTGTTAGAACATATCCCACATTGAATAGTTAAATCAATAATAAATAATATATAAAGTTGAGAAGGAGCCATCCACCATAAGGCTTAAGTCTTTAGGATGAAACCTAATCTCAACTATCTAACTCTAATAGTTACTTTACCCTTTTATCAGCCTTTATGTATCGACCATATATATAATGAGTATTCGATCTGTCAAAGCTATAAATTGAATTTCGTCTCAAACATTTAGGGAAAATATCATTAAGTTTTTAATCCAAAGATGAATAACTATTAGGAGAAATTGATATTTCAACAAATGTTGCTTATTTTGAAGAGTCACCCAATCACAGGGCCATTACCATTTACTAATTAATAATTCCGCCTGAATTGCTCTAACCTGGGCCTGTTATGCATGCATATCAGGAGCACTCTGTCAGTAAATGCTGTTACCGATAGTATGATTACTTTATTTAATTAATCTGCAACGTGCATTTAGATCAGGCTTATATATATTGGGGGAATTTGTTGTTTTCACACTTCTTCACTGACATAGATGAGCCAATTTGAAATCAACCCTCATTTTACATTGTTTAACACAGTGGCACGCTATATGACAAGATCATTTTGATTCTCAAATTTGTTGATGTTGTTGTTTCATCGGCTTTCACTGCTGTGTCTGTAGATGATATAATGAGGAGACAAGCAGTCAAAAGAACAAATCAGTCAAATAGGAAGAGAGTGTCTAAAGTTTTGGAGGGGCTAGTGCAAATCTTGAATGAATTCATTGGGGGTGGCAAACTATCTCATATATCTTTCTGCCAAGCTTGGGACACACCAAATCTGCGCCAATCTTGATAAGGGTAGTTGAATTTAAATCAATGTTTGATCCACTCTTTAGCTTACTGTAGGATGGATTTTGGTTAAAAATAAACCAGGCTGATATGACCAACCAGTGCTTTCTTTGCTTATTTTGCTACCATATGCTAAAGCAAAAGGAAGATTCATGTTAAAGTGCAAATCTATCGAACAAATAGGAAAACCAGGATCTGTAAATCCAGGGATTGACTTTTATGTCATGAACTTTGTTTTGGTCCTTGGAAGATTTTATCATAGTGTTTGACAAGATTGGTGCAGGGGATGATGGATTAAATATGGTGAAAATTAAAATTTAGGTTGCCAAATGTCTTTCACAAACACCATGTGGCCATATTGCTTGTATCTGTTGAATGAATAATTTGTGTTTCTTAGTTAATCATTTGGTTCTCCATATGATGATTAATCATGATATCATCTACATCCCTTCATCACAATTAACTTCTCTTGCTGCCATTCAGGAGATGGGGACAGAAACATGATCCTAGGTAGAGGGTTTTTTGTCACTCCTTCAGATTCTGTTGCTATCATTGCTGCCAATGCGCAAAAAGCCATTCCATACTTTACGAGTGGCCCTAAGGTAGGAAATTCTGCAGATTTTTCTCAACCTTTTAACGTCCTAAGAAACAAAAGAGAATGCCCTGTTTCCAATTTTCAGGGTTTAGCACGGTCCATGCCGACAAGTGGTGCTCTAGATCGTGTGGCCGAAAAATTGAATCTTACATTTTTTGAGGTGAGGCAACTCTTGGATAAAATTCTAGTTTCATTAGAAGGGGAATGTATAGAGGTTAAAGTAGGGTTTGTGTCGATAGAGATGCTTGTCTCCTGACAATCTTTTGCCTTGGGTTCAGGTTCCTACTGGTTGGAAATTTTTTGGGAATCTTATGGATGCTGGAAAATTGTCAATTTGTGGTGAAGAAAGTTTCGGAACTGGTTCTGATCACATTCGCGAGAAGGATGGCATATGGTAACTGTCTGAGATGCATCCAGCAAACCTCCCACATATACTATTATACCAAAATTAAGGCTTTTACCTGTTTTTAATGTTTGTTAACTTAAAATACCCATACATATCCTAACTTAATGCTGGTTATGCACTTCTACTTTGCTGCTGAAGGTTGCGTTTAGTTTTGTACTTTTTGTTTCTCCTGACATTCCTTAATCCTTGCATCACTTTCTTATGATGCTGCACAGCAATCTAATCATCATAAATTCATCACATGTAGAAAAGTCTACGCCTTAGATTACCCGACATTCTATCTCCTATCAAAATGAAAACAAGAACCAGCACCTCCCTACAAGTATATTACAATTCAAGCATTTTGGGGATTGGTTTGTATGTGACAATCTTCACCTTGGCAAGGTCGGGCTGATTGTTGGTTAGCTATTATCCTCGATGGATTATTTCCAGTTCTCTGGGAGCCTCCAACAGCAACAGATGGCCTGCTACTCTGGCTGGGTCCAATTGGTAGTGGTAGAAGGCTTGCCGAATAATTGTCCTTTGCTTATTCCTTCTCAAAGAGTAGATAGTCTGGATGGGAGGGGAGGATTGGCTGCTTCGAAAATGGAACTACATGCCAATTCAAATGGTTCACAACCTAGAGCTAAATTAGAATTTAAATTGTTGGTTGATATTACCTCTGTCACAGGATGTTTTCTTTAAATTGATGGGTGTTTGACATTATCACTACAGAATAATTGTCTCATTGGATGTTTCAAATTTTCCAACACAAGCATAATGTTTGAATTTTCGGTCTATTGTTAAGATTATTGCAAAACCTCATCAGAATCATGGTATGACCTAGTATTTTGTGAATGCTTGATGAACCTGATTCAGTGTCGGGTCTGTTCCAAAAAGTACTATTGCACTGAAGCATGTTTACATTTTCAAGGCAAATGTTTGGTTTCTAAAAGTCTCTTTTTTAGATCTTTTCAGCTTGGTTTAGCACATCTCACTGCTTTTGTTATGAAAGACTTTCAAATCCCATACAAAATAACAAATTTATCCAAATGCAGGGCTGTTTTAGCCTGGCTTTCAATTATTGCATACAGAAACAAAGACAAGAAACCAGGGGAGAAGTTATTATCTGTCGCTGATGTTGTGAAAGAGCATTGGGCAACCTATGGAAGAAATTTCTTTTCTAGATACGATTATGAAGTAAGCATTAGCCATTTTTTTGTAGATGAATATATAGTTGATGCTTTAGATTCAGCTATGGACTAAACTTCCTTTGTCTCGGTAGAGCTGGGTACTGGGTACAATTTTTTAATTTGTGTAAATTCTTTTTCAGGAATGTGAATCTGCAGGTGCTAACAAAATGATCGAGAATCTTAGAGATTCGGTCTCTAAGAGCAAAGCAGGTGATAAATATGGTAAGTTCATATCTGATCTCCTTTACCTAATCTCATTCTTCTATCTGACAATGTCTGAGCATTGTATTTACAATTTGCTTTGTAGGAAATTACACCCTTCAGTTTGCTGATGACTTTACATACACTGATCCTGTAAGTTAAAACACTGCATGTTTATCATATTTGATTAGTTATAATTTCACCAAGCACCTGTAGTTTGATATCATTGCGATGTTTTACTTATCTTTATGTGATTCTTATAGGTGGATGGAAGTGTGGTGTCGAAGCAAGGTATCCGGTTTGTTTTCACTGATGGATCGAGGATCATATTCCGTTTATCTGTATGTTCAATTGATTATTTTTCCTGTCAGAATCTGAAGCTTCATAGTCTCCTGTTTTTCTTCTAACTGGTGAATATCCACTTCTACAGGGAACTGGATCAGCAGGTGCAACTGTCAGAATCTACATTGAACAGTTTGAACCAGATGTCTCAAAACACGAAATGGATGCCCAAATAGCCCTAAAACCATTAATAGGTCAGTCACACTATTTTTTTCATCAAGTAAAATACTATTTCTCAGGCTTTACTTGCATATGTATTCATGAAATGGTTTGTTTTGTTTTAGATCTGGCATTGTCTGTATCAAAGTTGAAAGATTTCACAGGAAGGGACAAGCCTACAGTCATCACATAAGTTTAGCACCAATTGCGAGTCTCACGAATCGAGTGGTATGCCAAGTTATGCTTAATGGCAGGTTGGGCTTTCCATCCTTTTCTGGCTTTACTTGCCATAGGTTTTCTTTCTGCTCAATTTTGGTTGTACTTTAGATTATGGTTCAATAAATCTCTCCATGTACAGTATGTAAAAACAGTACATGCAAATAAAATCTCATGCATTTACTACATTCCCTTGTTGATTTTGATCTCTCCTTGCTGATTTGAAGTCATTATGGATGGTTAGAAATGATGAGGACATAAATATCGGTGAGACGTAAACTGAAACCTTATGTGTTGAATGTGGTTAAGGTAACCTGCTTCTCATCTAATCCGATTTGAAGACAACTACGCAAGCTCTAGATAAGTTCCCTGCTACTCCTGCCCTTTACTGCATGTAAAATCTTAAAGCAATGTCATCTTGTTCTCTCCTCCACCGCAGCTATATGAAGATCCTACCCTCCAATTGAAACATACATCGGAGCTGTCGACCTGGTTTTCACATTTGATTGATTCTCTCACTTGCTCTCTCAGCGTTAGTGTTTTGGTCCTTATGTTTGCCTTCGTTTCAGTAAATCATCCCTCAAAATATTCCTGAAAAAGAGAGAACAAATGGAAAGTGCCAGATTAAGTAGGCTGAATAGAGAAAGCATTTGAAGGCGAGTATATTGGTACGGCCTTTGTCATTTCATTTAGTTTCATCCGTCTGTTTCCTGACCACCAAGATGCAATAATAGTACATCCATGATGAGACAATTACAAGTCACTTGCAGATATTGCCCTGAATTTGTACACCAATTTACCTAGATCTGATAAGCTATTCCCCTTCAATATTGCTATGTCCATATTATATTTTGGCCCTACAACTACCAACTAAGAAGATCTGTTAGTATTATGTATCATCTAGTGACCATTCTTCATGCATTTAGATCTATCATAGAGCTTGTTGCATGGTCATCGCAATCCCTTCAAAAGACACGATCTGGTGGTGTGTCTATGACAAGCAAAGCGGCTCCCTTTATTGTCAAGGTTGATCCTATTGGTCTGCTTTTAGCTGATCAGATCATCATGATGAAACTTCCAGTGGCAGGTCCCGACCGCCTTTTGTGGGAGCTGAGTGTACAACTAAGACAAGCATTACCACAGAATAGCTATAATGGGAGAAAATTTGTCTCGAATACTTCCCCTAGTCTTCTTCGAAATGCAAGCTAACAATCTCCAGCAGCCCCAGTTGATATAATGGCACAGCAAGCACTCAAACATGAGAGAACATGTTGGGACACTGTTTTTGTCCTTTTAAAGTTCAAATGTAGCATCAGCCACTTCTCTCTCAGGAACTTTTATACCCTTAGTTAGGATGTGACATTGTCTAACTGCATTCTCTTCTACACAGAAAAATGCTCCAGAGAGGGACCCTAGAAGTGCCTTTTCAGCATAAGATAACCCTTGAGATGCAGGCTTTTCTTTCTTCATCCCCTTCTACTTCGAACTGTAGCAGCAGAATGTTAACCCTAAAAATCCCTTGGTTTCTCTGATGTTTCCTAATAGCCATCCATCCCATAATGTGATTTTTCTGCTGAACTGCATTTTGATTAAGGGGGCATTTGGACTTTTAAATCCCAATATCGTAAGCCTGGTTTTTATTTATTTTTTTTGTTATTTTACCCTTAAGTTGCCCCTTAAATGGACACATGAAATTCTATCTGAAGCTGGACCAGGTTGAATAGTGTTTCCCTGGTAAAGAGAACATACTTTTAGTGTCAATGCAATGGAGCCCGCCTTTTTCTTCAAAAATCCAAAACCAAAATCAATCTGGATTGTCTCTGCTCCCCATTTCTAATGTGATTTAAGTCCACCAGACCCACCAACAAATAATTGTATGGACAAGCTAGGGAAAAAGTAAGCAAAACGTCTAGTGCATAATATAAGAGGATAGAACTGTGTTTGTCCTAATTGATACACACACTTAAGCTATAGTTGTTGTAATAGATCCAACCTTGTTGGGTCTATCAGTTTCATAGGATTTGCTCTTGAAGAGAAAAAACTCAATTTGCCCCACCTTTTATCTGCATGACATTGTGACAACTCCACCATCATGTTAGTTGCTTCTAGTGATGGACCTCGATGTCCCCTCTTTCTTTTCCACCTACTGTCCTCTGTCCTGTAGTGAACTATTCCAGGTTGGGGGCAAGTTCTCAACTTGTACACCACAGTCTTTTTGATCATCAGAAATGATAGTATAAACCAATGTTGAGAAAATGACATCTAAATATATCTCCAGGGTTTTTTTTTGGGTTCAACGATTTTGGTTTCAAGACCATTACAAACTACCTTATGAATCGTCGATTTGATGCTTTTTCAAAGCAAAAATAATGGGTTTGACTACAAAATCCTGTCGGCAAAACGTAAATATTAAGTGATTAATGAAGATTTGATGAAGAATGTCATGATTTTTGGCTTGAAAATACTTTGTCTGTATTTCTCACAAGTTTCTACCAACTTTCATAATTGCTTTCTTACTTCTACTTCATACCTTCTTTGTCACTGTTCTTGGTTTCAACATCATTTACTAAAAAAGAAGAAACAGGAATGTTTTGCTGTATATTTACTGCAATGCATCCCTTTTTCTTGGCTTGCCCTAATTGATAGCTACTCCTTTTCTCATTGTTTCTAATGGGTTGGCATTGGAGCTGCTTTGTTACACCTTTAGTAGCAAATTCCTTAGTCATAATTCAGTCAAGCTAAATAAGCACTCCTCCACTATAAAAAAAATCATGCATCTTTTCGTACGTCTTAGGCAATCTATTTCTTTGCAATTCTCCATTTCCTTTTTTACATTTGACTTTTGGGAGCAATTATTTATGCATAAACTTTGACTTTATGGATTTTATTAAATTAAATCATTCACTCCATGACTAATGCTAGATTAACTAGATCTTAGGGCCTATTTATACAGTTGGATTTTAATAGTATTATCTTAAAATATCTAATCTAAAAAGTTTGAACTAGTGTTAGTGGAGAAGCTTAAAACCAACACATTAAATAATTACTCAGAAAAAAAAATTGAATTAGAATATATAAGTGAATATATTGTTATTATATTTTTAATTGAGTCAATTTTATTCTTAAATATACATCAAATTTCTAATATATCATTGTGGCAAGTTTTTTAGGTTAAGTTATTAGAATTAATTACGTAATTTGCAAACAAAAGACTTCTATTTCTCTAGCATGCAAGGACATTTTGGAAAAAAAATAGTCATGTGTAAATAATGAGATTAATTCCGATGAATTGGATTGAAGCTCTTATTAAAAAAATATAAAAAAATTAATATATATTCAAAGATAAAATTGATTTAATGAAAAAAATATTGACAGATTTAAGAATTAATTACTTATTATGTAATAATAGACTGACCTATTAACCTTGTCTTTTATTTTTTTCTTTTTTTATTTAAATATCAAAATAAAATTAAAAAAATTATTTTAGTTGATCATCATTAGAATATTACTTGCTAGTGATACTATTGAAACATCAAGTAGGATCTTAAAGTCTTCCCCACTTATTAGATATGTTAATAATGGAGATTTGCTTAGTGCTTTACATGCAACTAAAGGTCAACTGAAAAACACACCATTATTTTTAAGTTTAAACAGTAGATGTGACTATGCCTGAGTGCTCCACGCACGCTCTTCTATCTAAAATTGTCTCTCTCTCTCTTTTTCTTTTTTCTTTTTTTATTTTGAATTTCTCCTTATTACACGTTAACAAAAATATTCTAAAATCATGTCTTTCGGATGAATTTTCAGATAACATTTTTTTTAATAATAATAATTGACACAGAATAACATTTGAATTCAATCCTTCTTTTCTCCTTAATTCTAACGAACAAATTAGCTTGTTTTAACACAAGTTTGATTGATTAAATTGTAGATTTCCTCAAACATTTTCGAGCTTTTGGACATTTTTGGACACAACGTATTTATTTAGCATGTAATTTGATGCCAATGAAGTTTTTATTGTTATTTTTTTCTTCTATGAAATTGATATAGGAAAGAAGTTGTTTTGGTTTGATCAACACCAAATTTCTATTTCTATTATCTATATATAATTAACTATAATTATCTTTTAACTGTATTAGATTTAAACAGTTCAGTAGTTAACTAAAAATTAAGTATTTTTTAATGTTATTTTAGCTCAAAAAATAATAAATTTAATCTACGTTAATGCAAAAACTTATTCAAATATATATATATATATATATATATAAAAGTTTGTATTATTTTTTTCTTTTACGAAATTGATACCAAGAAAGAAGTTGTTTTGGTTTGATCAACACCAAATTTTTATTTCTATTATCCATATATAATTAGTTATAATTATATCTTAATCGTATCATTTTTAAACATTTTAGTAGTTGATTGAAAATTATTTGTTTTTTGATGTTAATTTAGCTCCAAAAGCATTAAACTTAATCTCAATTAATATGGAAACTTTTGAATATATATATATATATATATATATATATATATATATATATATATTGAGGATGGTAGGGAGACGTAGTTGGAGTACTTTCTCATATAGAATAAAACCCATGTTGATTATGGAAGTTCTGACTCGCATATCATATAATAAGTGCTCAAAACATGGCAATAAAGAGCATGCATATCAAATCGGGTCCCAGGAATAGAATGGGCAAAATCAGATGCTAAATAAATCATTAACATTGTGCCATTTTCTAGTTTCTAAAATATGCTTTTGTTTAAACCATGCCTTCTTCATAATAACTCTTACGATTTTCTTCAACAATTTCCTTTGTAATTTGAGGTTGTCACACAAAAATCTGTAACAGATATTGACATTTCCTATATGATAATTTCACATATTTTCCATATTTGTTTGATTAAGTGTTTTGACATTAAATCAACCCATTATGTTTCGTATATATTGTAAATAAGTAGTAATAGGAATTAGAGCTGGTTGAGACGATTTTAAATACGATTCTAAATAGAAAAACTTCGATTTTAAATTTATTTAAAAATAAAAAATGAGATAATATCATTTTAATTTGTTTAAAAAGAGAAAAAAAAAGAAAAAGAAAAATAATATATATTTTCAGATAATTTTAAAGAGTTGGAATGGTGGTTGAAGAGATTTTTTTTTCTTTAAACTTTTTGAGTTCAAACTTTAAAGCTAGCCTTTATAAAAAAATTATTAAATTCATTCGAATGCACAAGATTGCTATAAGAGGTATGGGGTATGTTTTTTATATTAATAAAATAGCTGACTTATTTTTGGTATAGAACGCGGGTTATGAAGTTAGTTAATTAGTTTTAATAATTAGTTAGCCTTGTCAAGTTGAAGGAACAGTTAGCACTAACTGTTATTTTTCTCTTGTATAAATAATGGTGTAAATGGCTATATTTTTTAATTGAATGAGCAGTAAGAAAACACATTGTAGATTCTCTTTTCATTCACTTCTTCGTCTTTGTTCAATCTTCTTCGATATTTCTTTGCCTTTCGTTTGTTCATACTCTAGTCACGGAAATTAACATGGTATCGAGCATACAACATGCTAGGGTTCTTCAATCTCAAATCATAATTTCCTTCGATTAAGTGCATCGTTGTTCAAATCTCTTCAATCATCCACGATCGAAGTAACTTCGTTGATTGATAATCCTCACTCTCCATATTTCATTCATTATTCAGATCATCATGGTTCATTAGTTGTTACTCTTAAACTAACCATGGAGAATTACACTACTTGGAGTAGATCATTTGTTCGATCATTTGTTCTTGCTCTGTTTATTCGCTACAAGTTAGGTTTCATTGATGGAACCATTCCTCAACCTACAAATGATGATGAGTTAATTAATGCATGGAATCGATGCAATAACTTGATAGTTGCACGGTTATTGCGATCTATTTCACCTTCGTTCGTTGCTACTAATCTTCTATATGAACTCGTTTCGAAAATTTAAGAAGTGTTGAAGAAAAGGTTTGCGCAACTCGATGAATCAAGAATTTGTAATCTGCGAGTGGTCATTGTGTTCAATTACACAATCTTCTAAGTGGTCACTGTGTACAATCTTCTACATGAACTTCTGCTATGAAAATTTGGAAAGTGTTGAAGAAAAGGTTTGTGCAACTCGATGAATCAAGAATTTGTAATCTGTAGTGGTCATTGTGTTCAATTACATAAGGAACCAATCGGTAAACACCTATTTCACTGAACTCAATGGAGTTTGAAAAGAATTGAGAAGTTTCGGACCTCCGCCTCATTGCGATTGCGAAAGATGTTACAACGAGTGTTTTCGGAGATTTGTGGAGATTCAAGAGAAAGACTATGTGTTTAAGTTCCTTAATGGATTGAATGAGTTATTTGCCTCACTAAAATCACAAGTTTTGGTTATGAAGTCGTTTCCTAACTCTGGATGAAGTTTACAATTTAGCTATGAGAGAGGAGTCCCATAGATCTATTCGACTTGTTAATCATCCTCTTAATGAAATTTCGATTATGGTCGTTGTTTCTAACAACGAGAGGAAAGATAGATATCGATTGTTCTTATTGTGGAAAACCTGGTCATATCGGGGAGAAGTGCTGCAAGCCGATTAGTTTTCCAGCTAATTTCAAGTTTACCAAAAGTAAAAATTATGGCAACAATGGTAATGCTACTTGGATAGGTCAATCGACATATCAATCCCGTTCATAAATCTAGCTATAGTCATGGCAATTCATCATGGTATGGTAATAATAGGGTTGCTTGAGCAAGAAGACTTTAGCTACTCTACACATTCTTAGGCTTGTCAACCAAGTTAGCCTTCGGTGTTATTTTCACTCGAAGCGAGGTTATCGGACTCGTGGCTATTCCGGATGATCAAAATTCACGAGCCTCTTCCTCATTAATGACTAATCAAACTAGTTCTCTTGTTACACCTCGTTCACAACCGTCATCCAACCTTATAGGTAGTGTTCTTAATTTGTCTATTTGCTATCATTCTCGAAGCCCTTATTACTTCATTTAGCCCTTTTATATGAATCATTGATACATGAGCTATTGATCACATATCATGTTCCCTCAAATATTTCAAATCTTACAAGCATGTTTCGGTCCGTCGGTCCAAATGCCAAATGGTTCAAAAGCTGCTATCACACATGTTGGTCAAGTCTATTTGACATCTTCATTCATATTGAATGATGTGTTATGTGCTCCTTCCTTTAAGTTTAATCTTGTCTTGGTTAGCAAACATATACATAATTCTTCCTATACACCGACATTCCGTGATAAATCTTGTGTAATTCGGGACACCTTTTCAAGGACCATGATTGGAACTCGCTAATCTATAAACGGGATTATTTTTGTTTCAATCTGCTCAAGTCCATCCTTTTTCCTTTTGATAAGCACACTTGTATCGTTCACAAAATCGAAAAAAATTTACTAATCCTTCTATTTCGATATATGGCACTATAGATTAGGTCATATTTCTCATGCTAGACTTCAATTTCTTAGTAAGAATAACTCTGCCATTTAGTGTAAACATCATTCTCTTTGTTTTGTTTGTCCTTTGGCAAAGCAAAAGAGACTACCATTTCTCGTTCATAATAAAAATACTAGTTACGCTTTTGAGTTAATTCATATGGATATTTGGGGATCCGATTATGTTGCTTCACTTAGTGGTTTTCATTGCTTTCTCACGGTGGTTGATGATTTTACTAGAGTCACATGGGTATTCTTGCTTAAACATAAGTCGGATATATTATCCATTATACCTTTCTTCTACCGAGATGATTCTTAATCAATTTCGAGTGTTCCATTAAGAAATTAGATTTGATAATGTCCTTGAATTTCATCTTTCCTTATTTTATACTTCAAAAGGCATTATTCATCAACTATCATGTGTTAGCACTCCTCAATAGAATGCTATTGTTGAGAGGAAGCATCAACATTTACTCAATGTTGCTCGGTCACTTATGTTCCAAGCATCTTTACCTATGAAATTTTAAGGGGATGCCATCCTTACTCGTTACATATTTGATAAACAGAACCCCATCCAATCTACTAAATAACCCGACACTATATGAATTATTGTTCAAAATGCCACCTCGTTATGACCATTTGAAGGTTTTTGGTTCTCTATGCTTTGTTTCCACTTCGCATCTCATCGTAAAAAAGTTTCATCCTAGGGATATTCCATGTGTATTTCTTATTTATCCTGCTGGCATTAAAGGATATAGAGTCTTTGATCTTCTAAATCATAAAGTTTTAGTGTCTAGAGATGTTATTTTTTATGAAAACATATTTCCTTTTTCTCTTTCCATTTCTTCTTCCTTTTCGTTTCCTTCACCTATGTCTTCCGAGTCTCATTCCACATCTAACTTATTTAATTTTATAGCTATCCAACCTTCTCATTTTGTCTATCCACCACAAGTTCCTTCTACAATGAATGATCCTCCTACCGTGTCACCTCTTAATACATTTGATGTACTTAACCCTCGAGAGCCTATTCCTTCCTTACCTCTTTGAAAGTCCACTCGCATTACTAAGCTTCTCGCTTTTTGGAAGCTTACTCACATTCTCTTCCTTCTACATCTACACATATCGATAATCTATCATATATTAATCCATATCCTCTTCATCTTTATGTATCCACATCTAATCTTTCTCCTTCTCATTCGGCCTTTATTGTCTCCTTAACACACACTTTTGAACCTCATAGTTATTCCCAGTATCGTGAAATTTGATCATTAGTAGCAAGCTATGACTACCGAATTAGTTGCAAGCTATGACTACCGAATTAGTTGCTCTTGAAGATAATGATACCTAGTCAATGGTTCCCTTATCATCCGACCGACATACCATAGGTCGTAAATGAGTCTACAAAGTTAAGTTGAGATCTAATGGTTCCATTGAACGGTATAAAACCGGGTTGGTGGCCAAAGGTTACGATCAAATAAAAGGCTTTGATTTCTAGGAGACATTCGGTCAAGCTGCCAAGCATACTACGGTCAGATTATTTCTTGCCTTGACTACTATTAATGGTTGGTCTCTCTCTCTCAACTAGATATCAATAATGCTTTCTTATATAGGGATTTGGATGAATTGATTTTTATAGATTTGCTTTCTAGTTATGAGCCTAGAGAGAGTATGGAAATAAATTACACAAGCTGGTTTGTAGGTTACACAAGTCTTTATACGGCTTGAAACAAGCCTCTCGACAATGGAATGCTAAATTCACTTCGACTCTACTTGAATATGAATTTACTCGGTCTATTGTTGCTAAATTCACTTAAGCTCTACTTGAATATGGATTTACTCAATCTACTGTCGATTATTCATTATTTACCATACATATTATTTCATGCAATTTCCTTACCTTATTGGTTTATGTGGATGATATTGTGATAGGCTGGTAGTTGTGATGATATTATAGTCGATCTTAAATAATTTCTTACCAAGAAATTCAAACTTAAGGACCTTGGTTCCCTTAAGTACTTCCTAGGCATTGAAGTTGTAAGATCACAACAGGGGATAACTATCTATCAAAGAAAGTATATCCTTGAACTACTTGGATGAATATGGATTGAGTGATTCCAAACCGAGCATCCACTCCTATAAATCCTAAACATAAGCTATTGCATACTTCGGATGATGTGTTGAGTAATTCCACCGAGTATAGGCGACTTGTGGGGAAGCTTTTGTACTTAACATTCGAGCAGACCCGACATATGCTATGCAGATGAATGTGCTTGCTCAATTCATGGACAAGCCATCTCTCGGTTCATTTACAAGTTCGCTCATAGAGTTCTTAAATATTTAAAAGTTCGCTCCGGGACAAGGGTTATTATTTCCAATTCGATTCATCACCGAAATTAAAAGCATTTTTTGACGAGTGATTAGGCTAGTTGTGTTGAGACTAGAAAGTCGGTTTTGGGTTTTGTGTGTTCTTGGTTGATTGTTTGGTTAGTTGGAAATCCAAGAAACAAAGCCTAGTAGTCCGTAGCGAGTACATAAGCGGAATATAGGACAATTGTCATGTGTGAAGTTATGTGGATGGGATTCTTATTGAAAGATTTGAACATTCAACATTCCGAGCCAATATTGTTGTTTTGTGATAATCAATTAGCTCTACATCCGTGTAAGAATCCAATCTATAATGAATGAAGCAAGCATATTGAAGTAGATCGCCACTTTAGTCTTGAGAAAGTGAATTATGAAATCATTCGACCTTGTTTCTTGCCCATCGATCGTCAGATTGTCGATATTTTTACAAAGGCCTTGTAGCCTCGAGTCTTCCACAACTCGATTAGCAAGATGAACATAAACAGTATTCATGCTCATCTTGAGGGGAGTAACAAAATAATTGACTTATTTTTGGTATGGAGCACGTGCTTATGAAGTCAATTAATTAGTTTTAATAATTAGTTAGCCTTATCAAGTCGAAGGAATAGTTAGCACAACTCGTTATTTTTCTTTTGTATAAATATTGATGTAAACGGCTATATTTTTTAATTGAATGAACGAGTAAAAAAACACAATGCGATTCTCTCTTCATTCACTTCTTCGTTTCGATCAATCTTCTTCGATATTTCTTTGCCTCTCGTTTGTTCATACTCCGACCATGGAAATTAACGAGATATAGTTTGGATAAAAATTTAGTCTCAATTAACATATAATTACTGATTTAAAAATATCCCTACCATAAAAAAAAAAAAATTATATATATCCATATCTATATATCTCTTTAGATATCAATTCATATAACCATAAATCTCACCAATAACCAAGAACTAAAAATTGACACTCTAAGTAACTAAAGAATAGAGGAGCATTGCAAACTAAAGTTTTTTTTTTTAATTCTATTTAAAAAAAGAAAAAAGAAAAAAAAACTTCGAATTGTATTACGTTACCCTTGCAAGCAAATACCATCAATTGTACCTAGTAATCTCCGTTGAAGAGTCATAATTGTCTTTTTTATTGGAATAACATATATTTTGGGTTGTCAATTTTTTTAGTAAATTACAAACTAGTCCCTTTATTTTTTAAAAAGAATTTAAATACTCCCTCTAATTTCAATAAATAATTAATTAGTACTTATACTTTTAAATGTATTAGTAACTAAATCTTTTTCATTTATTTTATTTTAATAAATAAAAATAGGGGAAATTTAGCCAAAATATATAGAAAAATTATGAGAAAAATTGTTTTTTAGAACAAAGTAATATCGAATTAACCATGATTAACACTGATCGAAGAGATTAATAATTAATTTTAAAAACAAAAGGGACTGTTTTTAATTGAGTTTGTAAAACTAGAGGAATTAATGTATAATTTACTAAACACTATTTTTGTGTGGCGGAATTGGAAAGCGAAAAATGCAATCTCTTACACTTGATTTACCTTTTGTCCTTTCTTTTGTATGACATACTGTAGCTTCCTCTGGCAACCAGTACGATGTTTACAGGTCTCCTTCAAAACCAACCTTTAGTTCAGAAAATCCCGATGTTAGAACAAGAAAAGAGATTTTTTTTTTTTTGGTTTTGGATTTTATTGTAGTTTCTTCTATCTTACAATTCTCAACCACACAGAACACATGGTGATGAAGAGCAAATAGCTTAAGTTTGAAGTGAGTAGCTTAAGTTTCAAGTGACAATCAATTTTGAGAGGGCAAAATGAAGAGGGAGAGTGCTGGTAATTAATGCATGCCCATTTTCTCCTAACTTAAGCCTCCAAGAGACCCCACCAGGAAATGATGGTGAAAAAAATGGGGCAAAAGGCAAGCAGATGTTGGTGGATTATTAAAGGAAATTGAACGATGTTGTCCTTAAAATGACACTCTCTTTCTATTTATGGCCAAAACAATCCATTTAAGGTGCAAAATCAAATTCAAGAGAGGGAAATCATAGGCTCCCTTCTTGTGAAAGACACATTGTTATGTCAAACCCACCAAGGCACTATCGTACTAGTTGCTTCTATCACTTGACCTTAATTGCCACCCATAAGCCACCCACTTCGACCTTTGAGAATTCATAATATTTGCTGCTTTTTTTTTTTTTTTTTTTGGATAATTCAGACTTGGAACTTGGAGAAATCTAGAAACGATATGAATACACCTAAGGCTCCTAGTAGAATTAATCTTTTAGAATT
Organism: Dovyalis caffra; assembly: GCA_963924115.1. NCBI lineage: Eukaryota > Viridiplantae > Streptophyta > Magnoliopsida > Malpighiales > Salicaceae > Dovyalis > Dovyalis caffra. The sequence goes on along the minus strand of CAWUPB010001010.1, from coordinate 1,152,760 downwards.
TAAACCTATAATCTCTTATTATAAGAGATCGTTACTATTGGACTACAAACTCTTTGGTAAAAAAATTGTTTTTAGTTTCCATTTTGCTTGGCATAAATATTCTATGGTTTGATAATTTTGCCAATAAAAGATGCCCATTGCTTTGAAAAAAAAAAAAGTTGAGTGACTAGTGTTTTGTTTTATTAAAAATATTAATAATTCTATTATAGAGTACTTATGATTAGTAAACATGTTGCGACGTTTTTTTCAATTTATTTTCATAGAGTTGGGGATACAATTTGGTCATACTTTAAGTATCTATTTGATAATATAGATAATTGCCAGGAAAAAAAGTCTAAAATATGAAAAATATAAATTTTGTAAAAAATTTCAAATTTATGTTTTTCACAACAAAATTACATGCTTTGAGTTTTTTTTTTTTTATGCATATTAATAGGTCAAATAGGTTTTTTTTTTCAATTAGTGATATATCAATAAAAAAAATTTGATCATAACCGAAAAAATTGATCGAATTATAGATTGAAAATGCAGACTATTATATAAGGACTAATTGAGTAATTTTTTCGACCAAAATACTTCGACTCGAAATATAAAAAAAACCCTAAATACTTGAAACACGGGACATATAAGTCATGTTATTTTAAGTGATTTTTTTTTTAATTAAGAGTATTTTGGTTTTAAAAATTACCTATAATTAAAAATTGATTAAAAAAAGATAAATTAAGCATTATTTACAAACATAATAAATGTAAGAAAAAATATAAAAACAGATTAAAGATTGAGTATGTTATATAAAGATAAATTAAAGTATTTACTCATATTAACATAATCACCAATCAGACACAAATTTAATAGAAAAGAAAAGAAAAAAGCTCTTTCCAAACAAAGTTAAAGACAATATTCATGAAATAAAAGATAAGATGGTGATGAAGTAAAAGAAAAGCTACTCAACCACGATGAACAAAACCTGTCTTTTTTTCCAAAATAGCCAAACTACAAATTTGTTTTCTTTTCACTTTAACCTATGGTTGTTATTACCCCCCCCCCCCCCCCATAAAAACAAGCAAACTAAAACATCAGAAAAGTGTACCTAAAAAGTTAGAAGAAAGTTTAAAGTGTCCCTGCCTGAGTAACAAAAAATTTGGCCTCGATCGACCCCTTCTCATGTTTCCAAACAAAAGAAATTGGAAAGGAGCCATGCCACATCTTCAATGCTAACATCCTGACAAACATTAACCTTGGCCTCGTTTTCAAGAAATTTAGAAAAGGCAGCTCAAGCACTTAGCACCAAAAAAAAAAAAAAAAAATCCTTATTTTTTTTCTTTCTAAATTTCCCTACCTTGAATTAGGACCATGTAACCACATCAAAATTAGTCACTAATTAAATGTTTACCCTTAATTACTTTCTACCTCTTTAGCTCTAGGACATCCCCCAATGCCCATTTCAAAACCTTACCAAACTCAATGGACGCTGACTATTTGGCTACCCATGCCCCAAGTCCTTGCTAGAAGTCACTATAGTTTCCTAACTCAGTGAAAGCAGAACCTCTTTACCCTTTAGTTTTGTGTCACCTTATAACTGGAAGTTCTTTCTGATTCAAACAGAAACAATGCTTCTTTGATTTGTCTCTTTCCTTGTTGTACTCCCATGTTGTATTTGCAATGATTCTGGTTAGCCATACACCCTACAAAAAGTACTCATTAAAAAAGTACTTGGCTGTCAAAATGTTAGTACCTCTCTTAGGTTTCCACATTCAATGTTACATCTTTTCTCCCATTGTTCCATTAATTTTGTTTTAGAATACCTTCATTAATGAATATTCAAAATTAACAGCTTAACAGCTCCAAACAAGTCAAAAATTAGAAATAAAACTCATCATTACCTCGAAACAATCATTTTCACACAACATAAGATTTTTTATCGAGTTTGCGAAATTAGTTTCTTAACGGTCTCGAACGAGTAGAAAATTAGAAATAAGTCTCGTCTTTTTTTGCTACATAGTTATGAATAAGACATGTTAGATTAGTATTTTTAAAAATGGGCAATTCCAACAAAGATATGAATATCAGACATGAAGCTATGTTAGGATATGGATCACAAGTCTATAGTAGGTTAAAAGCATAGTGGAAGAGAGAAGGGAAAACAAGAAGAGAGATCTGTTTTTATTGGAGAAATCTGTTTTTACAGGGTAATTAGGCCCATCAAAACAGTTTTCTTTTTCCTCCTTTTTTTTTTCTTGGTTTTTGTACACTCAGGTAGCATAGTATTGGTCCCAAAGAAGAATGCAGAGTAGAATAGGACCCTTCTCAGGTGGGGTTTTGGCATTTTAAAACAGAACAGGAAGTTATGGGTCTAATACAGGTCCAAGCACTCTCTTTGATACAAGACAAAATAAAGTGCCCTGCTGACACTAGCATAGCATCCAAACAAAAAAAAAACACCATTGGGAAGAGCTTTCCTGGCAGCTATAAAAAGGACAGAGCTCCAACAAATTGGACAATCACCTAATTTTCTCATTCAGCAGCTCCTTACTCTGCAAATCCCTCCTTTGCAAGCCCTTGCTTGCAAAAATCGAACATCCACACAAAGCATATAAGATTGAGGGAAAAGATAGCTAGCTAGCTACAAGATTCCAACATTTGGGCTCGCCGATTTCCCCAACGAGAGCGGTCTTGGCTTTTCTTTTATCATCAATTCATCATCTCAAACTTCTCTTTCTTTTCCCTTAACTAGCTTTGTACCTACTCTCCTTCCCTCCCTGCCTCTTAAACCTCACACACACACCTTCACATACATATATATCTTGCCATTTCTTTGGATTTGTAATGCAATGGCAATAGACTGCATCAAGACCATGCCATCGATAGCCACACATCACCACCACCATCCAAAAGAGGAAGAGAAATGCAAAGATGACAGCAACAAGTCTTTAGTTTTTGATGCGCAAGTTCTTAGACACCAAGCAAACATACCACAGCAGTTCATTTGGCCTGACCATGAAAAGCCTAGTGTTAATGCACCTGAACTCCAAGTTCCACTTATAGACTTAGGTGATTTCCTCTCCGGTAGCCCTGTTGCTGCAATGGAAGCTTCAAGACTTGTTGGTGAAGCGTGTCAAAAACATGGGTTCTTTCTTGTTGTTAATCATGGGGTTGATAAAAGACTCATTGCTCATGCTCATAACTACATGGACAACTTCTTTGAATTGCCACTTTCTGAGAAACAAAAGGCACAGAGAAAAGTTGGGGAGTCTTGCGGATACGCTAGTAGCTTTACTGGCAGGTTTTCTTCTAAACTTCCATGGAAAGAAACGCTTTCTTTTTGCTACACGGATGAGAAGAATTCGTCAAAAAATATAGAGGAATATTTTCATGACAGAATGGGGGAGGATTTCGCCGAATTTGGGTATGTTACGATTTTTATTTTCTTTCAATTTTGGTTTTGTTCAATGTTGTTGCTGAGATTAATGTTCATGAGAACTTAAATTTATCTTCTTTTGTTGCCATCAGGAAGGTGTATCAGGACTATTGTGAGGCCATGAGCACTTTGTCACTAGGGATCATGGAGTTGTTAGGCATGAGCCTTGGTGTGAGCAGAGCACATTTCAGGGAATATTTTAAAGAGAATGATTCAATAATGAGGCTTAACTACTACCCTCCATGCCAAAAACCTGACCTTACTTTAGGAACTGGTCCTCATTGTGATCCAACTTCTTTAACCATCCTTCACCAAGACCAAGTGGGTGGTCTTCAAGTGTTTGTAGACAACGAATGGCGTTCGATTACCCCCAATTTCGACGCTTTTGTCGTTAATATTGGCGACACTTTCATGGTAAGATACTAATTCGTACCAAGTAATGTTATGAATTACCATCCACGCAAAGTGAATTGATTCTTTTATAAACCATAATCTACCACGTAAATGAAGTGGTCTTGTCTCTGTATCTTAATAACTTGATGTAATCGTCTTCTATGTACTTATATGTACGTGGATGACGGTTTAAATTATTTCAAAAATTTGCATTAATGATTGTAGGAAGGGCTAATATTTAGTGGGTTTTTGTTATTTTTCAGGCTCTATCAAATGGCAAATTCAAGAGCTGCTTGCACCGAGCAGTGGTGAACAGCCAAACACCAAGAAAATCTCTTGCTTTCTTTTTGTGTCCAAAGAATGACAAGATGGTAACACCACCAAGTGAATTAGTGGACACATGCAATCCAAGAATATATCCAGATTTCACATGGCCTATGTTGCTTGAATTCACACAAAAGCATTACAGAGCTGACATGAAGACACTCGAGATGTTCTCAAATTGGCTTCAACAGAGAAGTATTAGCTGAGCAAGTGGGTCAAGTAATGTGTCGCATAAATAGACTTGGGGGCATGTTATTGGTCTTTTTATTGTGAGAAAAAAAAAAATGGAAGTGATATTGATGGGAGAGGAGAAGACAGGGAAATAAAGGAAGATGGAAAGAGATGGGAATTTTGTTAAGATTTGGAGAGGAAAAGTAGATGAAGAGAAAAAGAAAAAAAAATGGTAATTAGAGACCAACTTTTATTTATGTCCTTAGGTCTAGTAATTTCTAGCTAACTTATTTATTGGTCATGAACAAAAAGTAAAACCAAAGACCAATAAAAAGTTGGATTAGCTAAATTTTTGTATTTTCTTTGCTAAAATAGGAAAGTTATCCCTAGCTTTATATACCTCTTTGCATTTTAAATTGCATCATTCATAATATATATATATTTAAAAAAAAAGTAAAAAAAAAAAAACGAAAAAACAGAAGAATAATACTATCCCATCATCTAATTAAAAATATTTTAAATATAATAAAAAATGGTAGAATTATTATTATTTTATTTCTTTCTTGTTACTTAAATTCTTTCAGAGTGATTACAGAATCAGCAAATTTGTTTTCCAATGCGCTCACAAAATCGAAGTGGGACAAATTGAAAAGTTCCAACGCCAAAAAATCAAGATTAAAAAAATGCAAGATAGGCTATATATATATATAGAGCCTCTCTAATCTCAAGAAGATAAACCAAACCGAACAAGTTCTCTTAGTTAAATAATAATAATAATAATAATAATAATAAATTCTGCATTCTATTGACGCTAAACACTGAGAAAATTTTTTTAAAAAAAATTGAAAATAGATCACTAAAATTATTTACCATTTTTTCTAGATTTGATCAAATATGTCCGATTATATTGTAATGGGAAAACCAAATAGGACATTCTTGTTTTGCATAGGTGGTCCAGGCTCTGTTTTCACAATTTTTTATAAAATAGTCCTCCAACTATCATTCAATTCTTAATATAGTCCCTATACAAGAACCTTCATCAATTGGATCTCAAAGGTATCCAGCAATTCTCTATTGGTTTCCTTACATTCATGCAATTTTCATCAATTGCATAAATGTTCAATTTCAATGGAAAAGATAAATAGACATTGATATCGGAGGGACAAAATTCACAAAAATCTATCACTTTTGAGATGCAAACCGAAGAAATTTTCAGTCCGGGACCCAATTCAAAATCGGTGGATGGTTTGTGGATTAATTTTGAGATTCTTTTTTTTTTTTTATGAAAATTCAACTCTTAATTTTCAAAATGTTATCTTTTCACTCAATTTAATTGGACGTTGTTAGTACAATGATTCTTCTGGTGACCTTAAAGTATCATTCATGTGCTAAATCATTTAATTCTTCTTCATATTCTCACACAAACAAGAAAAATTGTTTGATGCTATTAAATCCTACGTCATGGCAAACATCAACCAATGGCAAAATCAACCATGCAATAGTCTTCTTTACAATGAGTAAATTATAAATTAGACGAATTGATTAGTTTCCGTTGTTTTAAAAACAACTTATTTAGTCTCTCTCTTTTCTTTTTTTCCATAATATGTTCTTTTCTCTTTTTTTTTTTGTTTTTTTTTAAAAATAAAAAATATATAGATTATGAAAAGATCGATGAGAAAATAAGAATTTTTAAAATAAATTAAAATTAAAATTAAACATCATCAATACTGATCAAATGAGTAAATAATAAGTTTTTAAAACAATAGAGACTAATTAATTAATTTCTTAAAACTAAAGGGACTAGTTTATTATTTACTCATTCTCTATTTCAAGTTTTTGGCCCTACATTTGGCTAGGGTTAAGGACCTCCAAATAAATCCAATGCTCCATTTTTTTTAAAAAAAATATCAAGCCACATAAATCCAATTCAAGAAATGGCCCACCAATTGAATGATTCAGAGGAATAGGTTGCTAGAATCCATGGCGGATTGACAGAGCAATTTCTTGTAATGTATTTATTCTAAAGTTGTACTAAAATATATTTTATAGTATTTTGTTTTTACTATTGTTGTCTTCTTTTGTGTCTGGAAATTTGGAAGGTTTTGCATTATAGAATTGAAAGGGAATACTTGCAACATTTGTCGTGGTTTCTGTCTTTAAATGCTGCAACATTCTTTCTGGCTAATATTTTAAAGACACTGCCAAATTTTGTTGAAAATGAAGACCGTCTATATCCCCGTGTGTGTGTGCGCGCGCACGTAATTATGAGCTCATCATTTACTTAATCAACTACTTAAACACGATTAATTACTTAATTATTTAACTACAAAACAAATTCAAGGAAATATCCCACTCGTGAATTTAATCCTGAATAGTTAACTATCGCAGAATTGTTTTTCCAAAAAAAAAAAAAAAGGAGAGAGGTTCAAAGTCAAAATGAGGGAAGGGTAAAACAAGGATTTTTGGAGGATTAGACAATAATCACTTATTATTATTATTATTATTATTATTATAAACATATACAGTAATTTGTTACTAAAATTGATGTTCATAATGGATCATATTAATGTAGGGAATAAGTTTTTAAGATTGATTCAAAAGATAGCTAATTAACACACAAATTTATCTAAAAATATTTGTGTGTTAATTAACAAAATCCAAATTAAATATTTATATTCTTCTTTGGTCTAACAAAATACCTGATTAATTTTCCATTTCGTAAAGGAAGAGATATCTTCCTTTTGACTTTTTTTTAGTACAATAGGAAAAAAAAAAACTTATGATTTTATATATATATATATATATATATATATATATATATATATAATCAGTAGCATCACTAGCAATAACATCAGCAAGGTTCGAAAATAGTTGATACCAAATTTTGAAAAGAGTACAATTCTACCTCTGAGAGTATGGTTAAAAGAAACGGTCCATTAATGATGTTGTTGTAACAAGGATGGATATGCAAAACTCTATTTGGATACAATGAACTACTTGCAAATAAGTCTCTATAATTTTCTTCATGTACCTAGAATTCCAAGAAATTATTAGTCTTTATTTACCAGCATCCAATTAATTCAGCCACCATTATAGACGATTGACCAAGATAACCTCAAAAAATCAATTTTTTCAAGCACTATGATTGTAACGAAGATGGCCGCTAATCTTTCGAATTAGTTTTCATATTTTTTCTAAATTATAATAGACTTATTTGTACGACTCATCTAGATTTAAATGCATTATTTCTTTTATTATATAGTAATATTTTTATAATTTTTAAACATTTTTAAGACATTTATTATGAAAGCTTTCGTGATATTACACTTTGGTTTCTCTTTTTTAAATATTATTTTCTTAGTCCATAAATATTTTTTTTATTGATTTTGATCTCTTTTTTTGTTTCATTTTGATCACTTTGATCCTTTTTTTTAATTAAAAATTTAAGACAAAAAGACGTTTAGAAAAAAATAATTTACAAAATAAAATTTTAGCTAAAAATATGGATAGAGATAAATAAATAATTTTTTAAATAAAATATTTATGAAAATATAAAAAATAATTAATTAAATATAAAATTTTGATTAAAAATGATAAAATTAAATGAATTTTTATTTCATTTTAATTTGATATATTTTGATAAGCGTATAATATAACATGGGACATTAAAATGAAATAAATTTTTAAAAATAATTTTATATATTTTATTTTATTAATAATAGATAATAATAATATAAAAAAAATACTTCATTGTGAATCAAAACCCACAATCCTTTTTATTTCACTTTTGGTTTAGGGGTACCCCTACACAGCCGCCAGAAGTAAGGACAATGACAGTCCCATTCCCGTACTCCCTTCCAAAAGGCCCGCATCACGTGGAAACATTTGTTGTTTGTCTTGGCATCCCTCTCTTTATTTCTAATTTCTAAATAAATTATTTTTCTTACAAAATAATTATCATCGTTTTTTTTTTTTTTTTATGTCCCAACAAACTATATTCTCCTCTCATTAAACGACATTTCTTAGGATTTCTTTCATGGATACTCCCACCTGTTCTACCCCTTCATGTTGATCTGTACACCATTCTTCTTCCTAATTCATCAATTTTCATCATAATTAATGATCTAATCTTGTTGCCTTTGATTAATTGCTCGACACCTCTCTTGATCACAAGTTTAATTAATTCACTTAATCATCATCACTTAACTAATTATCTTTTGCCAATTTAACTTTATTATCTTGAGTATATTTTAGACTATTCTTTTATTTATTATTATTAAGATGTTGATAGACTGATAGTTTAACTTTAAACACATGGTTAGTTGGTTCCTAATTCTAATTTCTAAATACCGAAAAGAATATAATTAGTATTGGTATAAATACAAAAATAAAGACAGAAAACTTTATCCATCCAATCCAAAGGACACGATTAATTGCATCCAAAATCAATGGTATTTGTATCAATTTAAGTACGGCATCACCAACATAGGATTTACCAAAAACAAATAGGACATACGATTGGATTTAACAAAAATAAAAATTAATTCCTTGATTTCAATCGGAGCTGAATAGCTGTCCACACCTATACATATATATACATATCCTCAATAACTTATCAAAACCCTAATAAAATCTACCCTGAACGATTTTATAGACTGAATAGATTTACTTGTCACCATTTGGGACCAATATTTATATCATTATGTGCACATGAGAAGTCTCTATCCAATGTTTCCATGCAAACACAACTTTTTATTTTATTTTATTTTTTTGGATTCGGTGAGGACAAGCTTCAATTGTTCGTATTATAAAACGTGTCGTTATCAAGCGGAACAAGAAGTAAGTGATGAGAAAGATAATACTAACAACATTGCTCACTCATAGACAATAGCAAAAACAACAAAGCAACGGTTTCCCCACTAAATTATTTGATAGAAAAAACAATTAACACACCCTTTTGATTAAGCCAATCAATGCTTAAAAGTTTATCTTTATGATATCTCCATCGATCAACCACAACGATCTCTCTACCTAGGGCTATACCCCATTCAATTTTTTGTGCTTGCTGCTGCTTAATTGACTAAAAAAAAAAAAAAAATTCACTTCCTATTCTTAAATTATTTAATATTATTTATTTTAACATTTCTATTCAGATATGGTACCAAACAAATTAGTCACGATTGAATGTTAAAATAAATCAATTTTTTTATTCATTACCGTCAACTAATTATTGTCTTATGATTGGTCGGACGTTGAATAATTAAAAAAAAATTTATTCTAACTTTTAGTAAAATATTATTTTTTTTATCATATCTAAATAAATACTAAATAGTACAAGAAATTGAGATGAATTTCATTCTTAAAAAAAATATTTCTCTTGTAGTTTTTTCGCATAAGGACAAGTTTAGATTAATAGTGAGCTGAAGTTTGCTTTTCTCAGTGTAATGATAATATTTAATAACCAACATTACTTGCAAGATTAGCTCACCTTTTGGTTGGTTCGAGTTGGCTAATTTAGAGCCATTAGGAGTACATGATGACAAAAGGCATGATCAGATTGAGTTGGGATACCTAGTTTCAGATCTTTTGAAATAATAATTAAGGCATAGTTTACTTAAGATCCTCTTCCATAATTACGTGCCAGGATGTCGAACACCCAGAAAAGAAAAGGGAAAAGAAAAAGAAAAAGAAAAAGATTATGATTGATCATTCACATACACAAAATCTTATTCCTTCTATTTTCTTGTCGTTTCTTTTGGATCTTTGGTTTGATGATAATGAAATGTGTGGAGATATCGTGTAGGGTAAAAGACGAAATGAAATGAAATTAACATATCTATGCATGCACTCCCCGTATCTCTTATCCTCTCATGAGCTCGAAGAAATTTATGTAATTACAAATTCTCGTATTTCTATAAAACGTCATAGATGAAGATTTATAATTAATTAGTTCAACCTAGCTAACAGCTAACAAGGTATTGATATGAGTATAAATAATTGTACATCAAATGGATTATAGATAGGTTTTATGCCCAAAATCAAGCTTGAACCGTTCAATAATATATAGATATGTGTATTTTAGTAAGGTCAATGTTCATGTTTTATTGTTGGAATATATTTAGAAAATTTACTTACCGGGTTAAGAGAAATTAAAGTAGTTTACTCCAAAATAATCTTCTTCCTTTTTGTCAGGCTTAAATTCCATTATTTAATCTAAATGAAATGGCATGATTTTAGAAGTCAAATGACATCTTTCTTCGTTATAAATGCCAATTTTATGTCAATTGTAAAAGATTCTAATTTTTTGATCTTTAACCAAAAAAAAAAAAAAAATTGAATTCTTTCTCACTAATGCACCAAACAATACCTAAAACTATATCTATATAGATTTTCACTATCTATTTGTCTGATATTTAATTGTCACTCAAATTGCGTCTTATTAACATTGTTTAATCATCTTTTCACGCTTATATCAACTTACATTTTGTTTTCTTAATTGGTAGATTGTTATTTACACTAATTTTATGTATCTCAATTGTTCTATCAACCAGTGGTTAGAAATGTTCTTAAGAACCACTTCACATGCAAATTCAAAAACTTAAACTGTATTACGTAAAGCTCTTAATTAACGGTTTTATATTAACTCTTTAACATATTTTTTTTGAAAAATTATTTCAATTTAAAAATTGAAGTCCTCAAGTGACATCCTTGATCTGATTTTATATTATCACTCTAATGTTGGAAATCTGATTACATACCAAAAATAAGATACATTTTTGCATATTTTTCATGAAAATTTGCTTTTTGGAGTGGAGGGGGTGTTACAAAAATGATTTCCACACGGGCGGTGCTAAATAATTAACATAGTTTGTCTATCTGTTTATTTATTTTTTGACTACGACCTCCACATAGCATTTTTTTATTTTTATTTTTTATCATATTCATATAGAGTTTACATCCATATGTATATATAATTTGATAGAAAATAGACAGATATGTCGTTTTGTTATCCCCTTTGTTCTTCTGTTTCGGAGTTTAAATTATAAAAATCAAATGGGTCCATTTCAGTGGGTTAAGGGCTTGCTTGAAATGGCAAAGCAACCAATTATTCAAGTTGAAGCCTAGTAAAGGCCCATCCTTATATGGGCACTGAAACGTCAACATTACGTGCAATTTGGGATTCCTTTCATGTTTACCAGCTGCCACTGCTGTTCTCTAAAATTGCAGAACTTATGCATCTTGTTTCTCCAATTTTTTTTTTCCATTTTTCAAGAACAAAATTGTGAGTAGCTCATTGAATCAATCTTTTTAGATCTGGGTATTCATGATGGTGGAAAATGATGGATTGAAGTTCTGATGGAGGTGTACATATTTTATAGAATGTAGCTTTGATTAAGACCCTAATTAGTTTCTGTCTCAAGAAAATGAGTCTAAATTGATACCTTTTTAGTTCTTCAAATTAGTAATGGCATTTTTAGGTAATAATGTTAAGTTTTGGAGACTAATGTAAAGATAGCTCGTAATTTAATGCGCTACTCAAAGCCAACACAAAAATCTATGGAATATTGGATTAGGTGCATACATCTGTAATGTTTCCTTTTATTATAACTCTTATATTTTTAACTGATTGAAAAACCTAATAAAAACTTCTTGTATAGCCGTGGAGTAAATAAATTGTCAAACCACATAAATCTTATATCGTGTGATTGTATTATCTTCCTATTTTATTTTTTGGTTGATTCATTTCTTAATAGATAACAAGTTAAAATTACGATTTTACTTCTTCTTATTATTAGTATTTGTGCGCCAAAGAAAGATCAATGTGATCGATGGAAAGAACAAAATGACTCTTACATCTTAAACTGAAATTAATACAAAAACACTCTTTAAAGAGAACAGGAACGACTTTAATGTCACCATATGCATGGCGTCCTATACATATATTGGAACCCAAATAATTAGTTAAGACTTCTCTTTCACTATAGGCAATAATTATAAAAGTTTTCCTACATCATGACTTGATTGAGGGTACTTTCTTCCTAATTTTATGGGCTAAACTCATTTTTTAATACCATGTGTTAATATAAATCATTAAATGTGTTTTTAATTTTAGTTATTTGACTACGACTTTATAAAATTGATAATTTTTATACAATAGATCGAATAAAAATATAATATATACATACATGAATATAATATTTGGATCCTAATCTATACAGTTATATTATTTTTATTTGATTTTAAAAAATAAAAATTATTCATTTTGTAAAATCATTCTCAATTGACTGAAATTGAAAAAATATATATTAATTGATTAAATTTAAAACACAAGAAATTATTTGATGGATTTATGAAAACATAAAGTACAAATAATGAGTTTAGTCTAATTTTGTGTATAAAATTCATTTTGATAACTGCTACAATGTTGATTTAGCTCCAAGTTGGGCAGGAAGGATAGGTTACATGGCCAATAAGAGTAGAACACGAGGCCCAAGTAATGCTGTTTAATTCTTTTATTATTGATATTGTGTAGACAACTGAATTATTATTGTATCAATAATCAGAAATTGCAAGAAAAAAATCATGAATTCAAATCTTATCATATTAGTTTTATTAAAACTTTTGGATATGTGAGTTAAAAAAAAAAAAAAAAATCAGAGCCTCAGACGATAGATATGATAATAGATAAAAAAAAAATTGTTTTTTTCTTTCATTTTACTTAAACATATTAAGCTAATATAAGAAGTACGGAGAAAATAATTTAATTTTAATTAATGCATAATAGAAATGTTATAAAAGAGTATTTTTCTTTTGTTTTTCAATTCCTAAATATATCTGATATTGAAATATATGTAGAAAGAATCAAATGTTTTTAATTTTTATAAACTATAGAATATAAAAAAAAAGATAAATATATTTATCTATTTTTATATAATACTCAAAACGTTCTATCTATTTTTAGATTTCTAATTGCATCTCATATGTTGCTGAAAAATTTTAAAATATTCAATCTATCATTCTGATTATTTTTTTTAACCATGAACAATTTTTTTTACCGATATGCCTTTCATTAAACTGGTGAAAAAACAAAAGCACTTAAAATCGGATGATCTATATGTTTTATTTTTGAAGTCTTTAAATTTTATTTTTTGCATTTCAATTAGGGATATTTTGATAGAAAAAAATTTATATTGTAGACAAAAATAAATGAAAATTAAATATTTTTAATATTTTTTTAAAAAAATAAAATAAAATTAAAAATATAAAGATATATAAAAGAATTTGAATATTATATAAAAAAGATCAAACTATCCGCCTTTTATATATATATATATATATATATATATATATATATATATGATTATCTCTTATTTTTAGGAAGATATCTCTAACCCTTTGAGAAAATGACAGGGCCTTTGGTTAAACAATTCCAAAGAGAAAACACATGATTCCAACTTTTCATTATATTAGTGCCAGTCCCCTGTAGCATGGCACTGCCCTATTGGGCTAGCAATCTCAAAAAAATTTGTACATCCATAGTTAATTAGACTTCCTATTCACCTTTTTTTTTAAAAAAAAAATATTTACTGTCAAGAGTTCCATTATACATTTGTCTTTTTTCTTAAAAAAAAAAAAAAAAAATCCAATATATATCTGGAATTATAGCAACCAAATTACCGAAGACTTGGTTGATTATAAATTAAACTCTTTCCCTTTTTAGTTATGAAAGGTAATTCACCGGATGTAAAGTAGATGTCAGTTTTATGTGATCAAATAAATATTAAGAGAGAATGAGACTTAAACCTAATTAATTCAGCTTTTAATCTATATCTTGCAGCAATAATGACATAAAGAAATGGGTATGGCTGTTGTTAATTAGAATAAATGGCCTTTGATCATTAGTCTAATATATAATTAAATTCCCTCTAAAACGTGGCCATAAGCTTTGATTGTGGGGTGCTTCCACTTTTACACGATCAAGAAATGGCACCCCATATTAAATAGAAAATTAAGGGTATGAGGCCATATTACAACAGGAAAAGGTTGAAGACAAGTCAAATCACAGCCACTTTAATTACCGCAGAAAAAACAACGATGAGCAGACATGATCTCCAGTATTCTAGGGAAGAAGACAAATATACATATATACACACACTTGCATTAGAGATGAATCCTAATTAAGAATTAATTTAAACATTTTGGTGCTTAGGATTGAAAATGACTAGCAATGAGCATAATTCCGATTAACTAAAAAATTAAATCCAACCGAATCAAATTATGTATTTCGGTTTGGTTTTCAATTTAAATTTATAAAATTAAAAATCAAATTAAAATATTGAAATTATTTCGATTCGGTTTAGTTTTTGAAAAAAAATTCGATTTTTATTGAAAACCGAATACATTATGGTAAGATTATAGATTTATAAAAATTTCATTTCCTACGTCTAGTTTGAGATTTAAATTATGGTATTTAAGGAGGAAAACATATCCTTTATTAGCCCAACCCATATACTAAAAGAATAAAAAGCCTCTAAATATTAGTTCAACCCATAGTTAGAATTTATTAATTAAAAAAATTATTTCTATTAAAATCTAATTTTTACTAAACCAAACTGAAATAATTTGATCTCAAACCAAACTTATTTCGGTTCAATTTCGATTTTAATTTTTCTTAATTTAATTAACCGAAAACTGAATCAAATTTATATAAAATCGAATAATTTAATTGTTTCTTCACCCTTAAAAATGACCTAATTTAAACATATAAGATACTTGTGGGCATGAAATATGTGATTCAATTCCTTAGTCCAGCACCAACCAAACACTACAAAAAAAACAAAGGATTTACGAGGGGAAATTAGCGACGGTCTCAAATCCATTGCTAATTTCAATTTAAAAAAAAAATTTTTTGCAACCATTTTTTGCGACGATTTTTGTAAAAAACTTGTTGCTAATTGTGGAAATTAGCAACGGTTTTTTGTGACGGTTTCCTCCAAAAAAACCGTTGCTAATTCATTTTTTTAAAAAAAAATTTATGTAACCATTTTTTGCGACGGTTCTTGTAAAAAACCGTCGCTAATTTCAATTTTTTCAAAAAATTGAAATTACTTTCAGCCTTTTTTGCGATAGTTTTTTTATCAAAAAACATCGCAAAATTAGTAAATTAGCGACGGTCTAAAGACCGTCGCTAAACCTTTACTAATTAAGAGGAAAATGGCTATTTTTTTTTAACTTTTTTAGACATTTAGCGATGGTTTAAAGACCGTCGCTAAAACTTTCAACCTCCTATATAACAATTTGCCTAAAAATTTGCAAGAAAAAATTTCTTCTCTCTCTTCTTCTTCTTTTTCTCCAGTGCCGATCTCCCTTCCATTTCCATTAAATCTTCCCCCTCTCTTTTTTATTTTCCTTCCAATCTCCTCCTCTCTCTCCTACTTCCCTTTCTTCCCTCCATCTCTCACCCTTTCTTCCTCCTTTTCCTCTTTCTTTCTTCCTTTCTCCCCCTTCCTCAATCGGCCATTTTCCAACCGGAATGGTCCGACGAAGCCTCTCTACTAGCGCAACCCACTCTCCTCCTTGTGTTGGTGAACGGTCCTCCCTCATCTAATCTCTTAATTAATTTTTTAATTTTTTTCAATTATTTACTTAATTTAATTTTAAAGTTTTTTGTTATTGTTAATTGTTAAGAAATTTTAATTGTTATTAATTGTTTAATTATTAATTTTATTTTTATTAATTTTTGTTGTTAATTTAATTGTTAATTTTTATTATTAATTGGTAATTTTTAATTGTTAATTTAGTTAGTTTATTGTTAAATATTATTTATTAATTTAGTTAGTTTAATTGATGGTATTTTGGAAAGTTAATTATTTTAGAAAATTGTTAATAAGTTATTAGCAATTGGTCAATTTAAAATGAGGATAAAATAATAATAATAATAATATTTTAGCAATGGTCTAGACAGTTTCTAAGATCGTCGCTAATTTTTTTTTTGCAACGGAATTAGCGACGGTCTAGACCGTTGCTAATTTTTTTACGATAAAATTAAAAATTAGTCAATTTAAAATGACGATAAAAAAAAAATAATATTTTTGCTAATTTGTTTGCGACGGTCTAGACCGTTGCTAATTTTTTTGCGATAAAATTAACAATTAATCAATTTAAAACGAGGATAAAAAAATATAATATTTTTGCAACGGTCCGGATCGTTGCTAAGACCGTTGCTAATTTGTTTGTAACGGAATTAGCGACGGTCTAGATTGTTGCTAATTCTAAATATTAGTGACGAGTCTAAAACCCTCGCTAAAATTGTCACAAAACGGCGATGGTTTTTTAATTTTGTGACGATTGTTTCCGTTGCTAAAGTAGCGACGGTCCGAAAACCGTCGCAAAAGTTTAACGACTAGCATTTTACCGACGGTTTTTGGACCGTCGCTAATTCTATTTTTTTTTTTGTAGTGAAAGATATGAACAAGAGTATTGTTTTTAAAAATTATTTTGGTCCTTAAGAGTAATTTCTTACAATTCGGTCCTTCATTTATAAGTTTTTTTGTCCTTAAAGTTTTTATTAAAAAAAATTGGTCCTTATTGTATAAAGATTTTGCAATCAAATCCATGCATGTTATCTTTATTTATTTATTATTATTTTTACATATATTTAGTATTTTTATCGGCTTCATTGTTTATTAGATTATTAAGTCGGATAAAGTGCGTATTCACGCCTTATCTTATATATTGTTGTTTCTAAGATGAAATTTAAAAAGAAAAAAAAAGACTAATATCTTTGTGAAAATCAAGGCTACTTCGCTTTTGAGTGAACAATCATATAAGTGACTAATCACTTTAGAGTTTAGAGGAAAAGCCATATACATATTATTAGGAATATATAAATAACTCATATTTTGTACTTTGTTTGTGTAGCGAAAGGTACTTTCTTCCTATATTTTATTCTTCACTTTCTCCCATAATTGAAAAAATATAGGCAGAATCATGACGATGGATAATGGATTCCAATCTTTGTCAATTTTATGCATAAATATAGGGGAATTGATAGTTTACTACATAAGTACTCTTACTTGTCGAATCTTACGTTAATTCCAACTACAATATAAGATTAATCTTGTCACATTAAGATTAGGAATAATACCACCTAGTATACATACATTATAAGTAAGGTCCTAATATATCTATTGTCTTCCATTTTAAGATTTTTTTTTCGAAATCCTAAAATAAAAAATGGATGAGAATGTAGAGATTGCAAGAATCTAACTTTATCATGTAGCTCAAGTTCATTCCTAGCTGCATGATTATAGAATGGCTATATATATTGAATATTTATGGTGAAAAAGGAACGTTGCAAAGCATGAGTGAATTAATGGCGTTTTGATTTTTTGAAAACTTGAAATAGTACTGATTCATGATCATTTTCAAGTGAATGAGAGAAAAAAAAAGCTGCATCTATACTAGTAATTTATTTTTAAATGAAAATAGGAAAAAAAAAGTTTTAATTGAATTAATTTTATCATTAAACATATATTAAGTAAAATAATCATGCATGTTCAAATTATACGATTAATTCTAGTGATTTGATCTAAATTTTTTTAAAAATAATATAATTAAACATTTTAACATATATTTTAACATATAACTGATTCAATTAGCAATATAATAAATACATATAAAAGATCACCTTATACTATAAATGTTAACCCCATGATCAATTCAGAATATGATGGAGTTTAGAAGAGAGATGGACTGGCCTTATATATTATTATTCTTGGGTTTAGCTTTTGATCTAGGCTTGGACTGCTTTTGGGTATTGGACATATATATCTTGGCCTTTCTTTGTTTTTATAAATTCCATTTCCTATTCATAGGTGATATATATATATATATATATATATATATATATATATATATATATATATATATATATATATATATATATATATATATATATATAGAGAGAGAGAGAGAGAGAGAGAGAGAGAGAGATTTATGAGAAATCGTGGAAAATAATATTGACTTTGTTAACCAGAAATTGAACAAAAAAATTAATACAAAGGAAAACGAAAAATTAACTTAATCATACAATTCTCTACATCGTTATGTGTTTGTGTATTTTATTTTTATTTTATTATTTTAGAAGAAAAAACACTCGAATTTTATTGAAGGAAAAAAAAATGATGTTAAGCTACATGTGATTTGGCTGCTTCTGATGCATTAATTAAACATGAAATCTTTCATAAGAACAAGTAATGTTTTGGCCTTAGAGGGCTCCTTAAGCTCTACAACATGGTAGCCTCCTTTGCTAAAATGGCTCAAAACTTTTATATCTCTTGTCACCAACATGTTCACAAATTCCATCTGACGGTCGATCATGGGATCCCCATCACAGCCAGTCACCAGTACTTTCCATCCCAGCAATCTTAGATTCTCCCAAAGCTTAGATCCACCATCCACCATTGGATTACAATACTCATGATCACGGTCAACGCCAGAAGGCAATGCCAAGTTCCACATAAGATCATTAACACATTGTGGCAAGTGAGGGTCATCAACTAGCCTCATCTCTGACCCAGTCCTTTGGACCCCACCAATGAATGGATGATGCAATATCAGCCCTTTGATCTTCAAGGGCACGAGATTGTCGACTTCTTGACTTACACATAAACCTGCATGGAAAGCAATGTTAGCTCCAGCACTGCTGCCCATAATGAAACATCTAGTGTAATCAACATTTTCTATTAGCCAATCTTCTTGGGTGGTTTTGATCCAACGCAAAACCTCCACAGCATCATCATAGGCTGCCGGTAGACGGTGCTCGGGGGCGAGACGGTAGTCAACGGAGACGACAACAAATTGAAGATCAAGAGTCATTTTGGAACAAAAATCATGAAAAATTGTGGAACTTGCACTGCAATTGATAAATCCCCCACCATGGAAATAGACTATAAGAGGAAGCTTGTTGGTCGAAGAAGAATCAACTATAGTTTGCCTCGGTAAAAATATACGAACCCATGTTTTTCTTGATTGGTTAATGACTGTGTCTTTGGAGAGGACAGGAGTAGGGTTTTTGGGGTCAGGTGATGGTGAGGAATTCGGAAATCTATTGGGGTCACGGGTGATTGTGCCATTAGGGTTAGGGATGATTTGAAGATATTGGTAGGGATCAGCAATGGTAGGATTGGAGGATGAAGTTTGGCCTGACATTATGTACCCTACCAATATCTTTAGAGAACTGTTATTATTTGGGTTATAAAACACATCAAGTGGAGAATTTTGTGGATGATTAATCTTTGTTAATTCTAACTCTGTCTAGTTGACTTTGATAGTTTTGCTTGGTCATGAAGAAAAAAATAAAAATGAGCAGATCGCAGAAATTTTGGATAAGACTTTAGAATATGAATTTTTTATTTATTGAGGTTGCTTTTGGAAATGATGAAGATTTGCTCCTCAAGGATTTACGCAGAGGAGAAAGAGAGAAGGAGAAAACTGCTAGGTTTCATTCACTTTTTTTTTTTCTTTTCTCAGAGTATTCCAAGCTCATACTAAATTTTTGATATTCGATTAAACGTACAGGAATGATACAATTATTAAAACAAAAATTTACAAACACAGATATTCGAATTCGAAATTATTTATTTAAACTATTAAAACTTTTATCATTCAAAATAATTTTCTTAGATAAGATTTCATTCACTTTATAACTTATTTGTAAATCATTTTTCCAAAAACCATTCATGTAGGTCTAAGAAATTTCTCCATAGCCTCGACAAATGCACTAAGTTTGGGAGGTTCCATCATTTCCACACCATGATAACCTCCTTCACCGAAAATGCCCTCCACTAGGATACCCTTTTTTTCTATCAACTTGACAAACCCAATCTGACGGTCAAAAAGTGGGTCTCCATCCCATCCGGTCACCAACATCCTCAACCCCATAAACTTGAAATGATCCAATAAAGTTGATGCAACCCCGACCGTCGGATTGGAATACTCATGATCACGGTCAACACCGATAGGCAATGACATGTCCCACGCTGCGTCAACAACATTGGATGGCAAAGCAAGATCGTTCTCCAACTTTAATTCCGACTCTGTCCTTTGGGTCCCACCAAAAAATGGTTGATGCAATATCAGCCCTTTGATTTTCAAGGGCTCAAGATCATTTATACTCTCGGCTACACGCAAACATGTATGGTAAGCTATGTTGCCACCAGCACTACTGCCCATAACAAAACAACTTGAATAATCAGCATAGTGCTTCAACCAAACTTCTTCTTTCATTTTGATCCAGTGCAACGCTTCCACAGCATCATCATATGCTGCCGGTAGCCGGTGCTCCGGGGCAAGACGGTACTCGACGGATACTACAATGGCAAGGAGTTGCATAGCCATGTTTGTGCAAAAATCATGAAAAATACTTGTAGCTGGACTGAACGCAACAAACCCTCCTCCATGGAAGAATACAATGACAGGCAGTTTGTTGGTTGAGGAGGAACGTTCAAGTGCTTTACGAGGCAAAAATATGCGAGCCCAAGTGTTGTTCGATTGGTTGATGGGGATGTCCTTGGAGAGAACTAGGGTGGGATGGTTAAGGTCTTCTATGGCCATGGTATTCGGGAATAAGGTGCTTGGTTTTCTAGTGACTGTGCCATCAGGATGGGGAAAGATGCCTAAATATTCATTAATGTTTGAGGAGAGATTTGTGGGGATGGTTTGATCTGACATTTTAGGGTGGATTATGGTAGTAATTAACGATGACTATGTAGCTAGGAAGGTGGTCTTGTGATATTAATTTATAGAAGTCGGTATGTCATATGATCCTCCAAGGCATAAAAAATTAAATAGATGTGTGTTCGGGAGTTGCTATCTAGATTGATACAATTGAGAAAAATGGATCTTGCCTTGGATCAAATACAAACAAGAAGAATGAGCCAAGGTAATCAATTGGTGAGGAATGTCATGATCCCACCCAAAAAAAAAAAAAAAAAAGGCTAGGCATGTCAAAACATATTCAATTCATAAGATAAGGAGTTTGAAAGAGAGATGGAGAGGCCGTATATATTATTCTTTGGCCTTAGATTTAATACAAGTATGCATAGTGATGTAAGGAGAAATAGAGTGCTTTATGTTAGTTTAAGAGAAATTTTATAATAACGAAAGAGTAATTAGGAGAAATTTTATAATATTTAAAGAGTAATTAGTATAAGTTATTCTATAAAAAGAAATAAACACAAAGAGAAGAGAAAAATAGAAGAGATAAAAAAAATTAAGACAACGTGAAATTTTTTTTTATCATTTTTAGTTAATCTAAATGTGATTTTTTTTTTATGTATCTATTTTTTTTTTCAAAAATAGATTCATGAAGTAACTATTATATATGTACACTAATTACTTTTGAATATTATAAAATTTCTCGTTAGTTTATAATTTCTTCTTAAAAAAAAAAATAAGAATTGGCCGGATAAAAAAGTAGAGGAGGTTTTTTTTTAGCGAATCAGAACCCAATAAGGCATAGTAATTTTTAATGGGTACAGCTATTGCCATCTTTAATCATCATATGCTCAAGCGAGGCAATGTGAGAGTGCAAGGCAGTACTCAACAAAAATTATAATTTGTATTAAGTTGTGTAGCCATTAATTAGCGTACAAAGATCATGAATTATACTTGAATCTGCTGATGAACTGCGATCCAGATAAAAATAAAATTTATATATTTATTGAAAAACTATTAAAAGCTAGTATATTTATAATGAAATTATTCAAATGTTGTTGCTAGACTAATCTTAATCAATTAATTAGTACTTTCTCTGGTAGAAATATCCCATTTTTTCGTGACACAAAGGCAACAGTAACATAATTTCAATTGGGAATGCTGCTTGTTGGATTCCAGACACTGTTTTACAACTAATAGTCTAATAATAATAAAATTGGATTGGACTTGGAGAGTTAAGGTTCAGTAATGGGCCTTTTCCAAGCCTTTATTCATCGAAAATAAAAAATCGGGCAGCTCAATTTGTCAGGCCCAGGATAACTGATGGGTCTACTGAAGGTTAGGCCCTGAGAGTTTGGTTTGGGAGTAAAGGGAGTGAAAAGTTGTCTTTGTAATTTTTCATCCTTTTTTTTATTTATTTTCATTTTTAAAGTAATTTATAATAATTAATTTTTGAGTATTATAAAAAAAAATTATAGAGTAACTTATACTATTTACTTCTTAATTATTATAAAATTTCTCAAATAGGGAAATTTTTTTATGAAGATTAACATTATTAAGACTCTAAAAGACATAAGATTCTAATTTTTTATGACTTTGTTCGTTTTCTTTTATATAGTAATTCAATTACAGGAAAGCATCTACAGTCCAACGATTAAGGTAACAGAACTCGGGTTCAACTCCCAACAGATACATTTATGCTTAATTTTGGATAGCCAAACTTTTATAAACTTTTTTTTATTTTGGTCCCTATTTTGTAATATTTTTTTATCTTGGTCATTAAAAATTTATTATATTTGATTTTTATCCCAATAATAAATATTTTTTTCTTGGCTTTTAGTAAAAATTTATGTTCTTTTTTTTGTTCTTATTTTGTGATATTTTTTAATTTTAGTCATTAAAGTTTTATCATGTTTGATTTTTATCCTTACTATACTAAAGATAAATATATTATTATATTTGATTTTTATCCTTATAATAAATTTTTTTCTTGGTTTTAGTAAAAATTTATGTTTTTTTTCATTCTTATTTTGTGATATGTTTTTATTTTAATTATTAAATTTTTATTATATTAAATTTTTATTCTTACTATACTAAAACTAAATAAAGTTTAATATCCTAAGCTTTTTTTTGTACTATTCACTTCTTTTTTTTTTTTACCCTCACAATGTACTATTCACTCTTTAGTGTGTTTTTATTTTATTTTTTTTGTAATTTTTACTCTTACTTTTTTCTTCTTTTTTTTATAATTTTTAAATTATTTCGTTTTAATTTCTGAAATTTTATTACAAGAAATACGAAACAAAACGAGAAAGTGTTGTAGCACTTTCCCTGTTCATTCAATGTTTGCCTCTTTTTCTTTCTTTCTTTTTTTTTTTTTTTCCAATTGCTTAGCCAAGCTTTTAGGATTTTTATTTTTTATTTTGGCCCTCGTTTTGTAACTTTTTTATTTTTATTTTTTTTATTAAAAAATTATTATATTTGATTTTGTCTCAATAATAAATATTAAAATTTTATTATATTTTTTCTTACTATACTAAAACTAAATAAAGTTTACTATCCTAAGCTTTTTTTTTATACTATTCACTCCTTTTTTTTTTTTTTACCCTCACAATGTACTATTCACTCTTTTTTTTCTTTTTGTAATTTTCACTCTTACTTTTTTTCTTAGTTTTTTCTTCTTTTTTTATAATTTTTAAATTATTTTGTTTTGATCCTTGAAATTTTATTACAATAAATACTAAAACAAAACGAGAAAGTGTTGTAGCACTCTCCTTGTTCATTCAATGTTTGCCTCCCCCCCCCCCTCCCAATTGCTTGCTTAGCCAAGCTTTTAGGAATTTTTTTGTTTTTAATTTTGGTCCATGTTTGGTAACATTTTTTTAAAATTTTTTATTATTAAAAAATTATAAATATTAAAATTTTATTATATTTTATTTTTATCCATATAATAAATATTTTTTCTTGGCTTTTAGTAAAATTTATGTTCTTCTTTCGTTCTTCTTTTGTGATATGTTTTTATTTTAGTTATTAAACTTTTATCACAATTGATTTTTATCCTTACTATACTAAAACTAAATATTTTATTATAGCCCTATAATAATTTTTTTTGGCTTTTAGTAAAAATTTCTATTCTTTTTTTTATTTTTATTTTGTGATATGTTTTTATTTTAGTTATTAAATTTTTATCATGTTTGATTTTTTATCCTTTCTATACTAAAACTAAAAAAAGTTTACTATCCTAAACTTTTTTTTGTACTATTCATCCTTTTTTTCACACTCACGATGTACTATTCACTCTTAGGTGTGTTTTTGTTTTTTTTTTTTTCATATTTTTTCTTCGGTTTTTTTTTTAATTTTCAAATTATTTTGTGTTGATCCCTGAAATTTTAAAATAAAAATTTTAATCCCTAGCTAATGCACTACATGCTTTTTATTTTTTCTTTAATTTTTCCCATCAATTTATGCTCTCTTTTTTATTTAATTGGGTGTTAAAATTTTTAAAAATCAATCATGACTTTTTTTCTACACAAACTGATGATTATATAATATATATAGATCAAATATATGTACTTTTAAAAAATAATCTTCTCATCAACATTAAATAAGAATAAAATTTTATTTTTTCATTGGTTAATGTTTATGCAAGTTCATACATTAATGGTAATTTTATTTTTTTTGGATATATTCTTATAAAACAATATATTTTTAAATTATTTATTTTTAAAATTTTTAACCAATATTTAAAGTTTAAATTATATAGTACCAGGTTTATTTAGGAATCCCTAAATAAATAAAAATAAATCATGTTTTTTTTAAGCAAAAATTTTATGAAAAACACAAAAAAAAATAGTAATAATTATATATATAGATCAAATGTATGCACTTTAAAAAAATAATCTTCTCATCAACATTAAATAAGAATAAAATTTTATTTTTTCATTGGTTAATTTTTATACAAGTGTATATATTAATTATAACTTTATTAAATAAGAATAAAAATATATTACACAAACCGATGATTATATAATATATATATATATAGATCAAATGTATGTACTTTAAAAAAAGTAATCTTCTCATCAACATTAAATAAGAATAAAATTTTATTTTTTTATTGGTTAATTTTTATGTAAGTCTATTCATTAATTATAACTTTATGTTTTTGGATATATTCTTATAAAATAATATATTTTTAAAGTATTTATTTTTAAATTCTTAATCAATATTTTAGGTTTATATTATATATTACCAGATTTTATTTAGGAATCCCTAAATAAATAAAAATAAATCATATTTTTTAAAATAAAAATTTTATGAAAAACACAAAAAAATAGTAATAATTATATATATTGATCAAATGTATGTACCTTAAAAAAATAATCTTCTCATCAACATTAAATAAGAATAAGATTTTATTTTTTCATTGGTTAATTTTTATGCAAGTCTATACATTAATTGTAACTTTATTAAATAAGAATAAAAATATATTATACAAACTAATGATTATATAATATATATAGATCAGATGTATGTATTTTAAAAAAATAATGTATTTTAAAAAAATAATCTTCTCATCAACATTAAATAAGAATAAAATTTTATTTTTTCATTGATTAATTTTTATGCAAGTCTATACATTAATTGTAACTTTATTTTTTGGATATATTCTTATAAAATAATATATTTTTAAAGTATTTATTTTTAAATTCTTAATCAATATTTCAAGTTTAAATTATATATTACCAGATTTTATTTAGGAATCCCTAAACAAATAAAAATAAATCAAGTTTTTTTTAAATAGAAATTTTATGAAAAATGCAAAAAAATAGTAATAATTATATATATAGATCAAATGTATGTACTTTAAAAAAATAATCTTCTCATCAACATTAAATAAGAATAAATTTTTATTTTTTCATTGGTTAATTTTTATGCAAATCTATACATTAATTGTAACTTTATTAAATAAGAATAAAAATATATTATACAAACTGATGATTATATAATATATATAGATCAAATGTATGTACTTTTAAAAAATAATCTTCTCATCAACATTAAATAAAAATAAAATTTTATTTTTTTTCTTGGTTAATTTTTATACAAGTCTATACATTAATTGTAACTTTTTTTTTTTTTTTGGATATATTCTTATAAAATAATATATTATTAAAGTATTTATTTTTAAATTCTTAATTAATATTTCAGGTTTAAATTATATATTACCAGATTTTATTTAGGAATCCCTAAATAAATAAAAATAAATCATGTTTTTTAAACAGAAATTTAATGGAAAACACAAAAAAAATAGTAATAATTAAATAAAAAATTAATGAAAAAATTATAAAATTTTGAAATAATTTTATTCTATCTACTCGTAGCGTTGTGTAGATAATTTCAAAAATTAATCTTCTTATCCGCATTAAATAAGAATTTTTTTTCCCATTTGTTAGTTTTTATAAAAGTTTATCTATTAATTATAACTTTATTTTTTGGAACATAATATTATGAAAAATATACTTTAAAAGGTTTTTTTTTAATTTTTGATTAATATTTTAGTTAAAATCAATCCATAAAGAAGAATTATTTATATTTTTATAAGCAAAAAAATTATTAAAAAAACATTAAAAAATTAATTAAATAAGAAATTATAATTAAAAAAATTTTAAATTATAAAATGATTTTATTTTATCGGACACGTAACGTAGCGCGAGATAATCGGCTAGTTTAACTCTAAAAGATGTTAACCCTATGAGGGAAGGAGTAAATAAATGTTAAGGGGGGTTTTTATTGGATTTTATGCCCTTCCTTTCTTTTTTTATTTATTGAATTTAATCTTATTTTATTCTTTTTTTTTCATCGGCTTTTATTTTATGCCACAAATACTCCATAAAACTAACATTTATAATGAAAATTTTCGCTACACGATGTCGGACGGGACTCTTCGAAAAATATCTAAAATTAGAAATGAATATTTACAAGTTTATTTACAGAGTTTGGAGTCGCCACCTAGTATTGAAGGAACTAAGAATCTAAAACGGACACTCGGTTCGGAGATTCTATGGTAAGGAGTTGGTTACGCTTTTGGAAAGATATCGATCACTCAAAAGCGCCCTTTTCGAGAAAAAGGTACCACGTCCGGTTTAGCTCTAAATTTATCTCCTAAAATATTTTATTTACGTCAAATTATTTTTTATTTTTGAAACTCCCATTTTTTAAACAAATTGAGTTTTTTTATTTTTGAGCGTGGCATCGTATTGAAACGATCGTCGATCCCCTTCATCGGGCGACACGTCGATTCAAACATCGGATCCACTTTATGTCTTGACACAATCGGTGTGTCGGAGGATATTTTGATTTAAACAATGATTTTTTTTTTTTTTGTGAAGTTAGTCCCAATCGGATAGGAGACTTCGTCGAGAATTTTAGATTTTTTTGTGTGACGTCGGTCCCTACCATGTAGGAGACTTCGTTGAAAATTTGGATATATATTTTTTCTGGTTTTTTTTATTTTCTTAATAAAGAAAAAAAAACTCTAAGATTTTAAGTAACTGAAATGAACTAAAATAAATTTTGAGAAATTAAATGTATTAAAATCACCGTCCGTCCCTAATAAATAGAAGACTCGTTGATTCAATAGTTTAATCACATAAAAAAACATCACGTGTTAGAATAAATTTCACAACTAAATATCTCTAGATTTTTGGACATGCATAAGATAAAATATTATTACAAAACACATAAAAAAACAAAACACAAACAGATTCAAAATTCACCTTTACCAAAATTACAAAAATGCCCTCGGAATACCAAAGGTCACCGCCAAGTGACCGTTCGTCTTTCGGTGACCTTTCGGGCGCGTGGACCAACCAGCCTTGTAGATCCGATTGTTGCGAATCCAACGGTGGTGCTATCGACCGGAGATGATGCCGGAAAAGGGAGATCGGAGCCTCCAAAGATTCGGTCGGACCTCCTTTCTTCATGGGTTATGAATCCGATCTCCTTTCCGGATTCCAAGCATACCGGTCGACTCGTGTGGTTGAGAGGAAGATGTTTGTGGTGGTTAGAACCTTCAACCACTTCTAAATCGGCCAATGTGTCCGGGTTTTGCAAAACGAGCCGAAAACGGGTTGAGCTCAATTAAATCGTTTTTCGGTGTCGTTGGGTCGATATATTTATATGAAAACACTCGGGGGAGACCGGTGATCGGTTCGTGGTGGTGGTTCTTGTGTTGGTGACCGGAGTTGAGAGAAACAAACGGGTATTGTTTCGGGTCGGGTTTTGATGGTTTGATCTTCGATTTCTCTCTCCTTCGTGATGTTTTCTCTCTCTAACCGGTGTTTATGAACCGATCTAGTGATAGGCTACACATGGGTATGTTGATCGGGGTCAAAATCTGATCGAAAAACGATCAATTGAGGCTCAAAAGTTTCGATCTGGGTAAACGGGTAATCGGGTATGGTTATTGGGTTAAGGCGTGTTTGGCTTCTTCTTTTTAGGTTTTCGGTATTTTTTCTGTTTTTGTTTTTTTTTTTTTTGTGGCTGCGTTTTTTCTTCTTTTTTTTTTTTCTCCTCCCACTCCTTTTTGCAAATTGGAATTCCAAAGCTTTTTATAGGCCAAAAACATCTTAAAATTTCTCCCAAAATCAATTCAAAAATCAAAATTTAATTGGCAAATCTTAATTTTGAGATTTTTTTAGCTAAAAATAAGGAGATTCCAATTTAAAAAGATTTGTGAAAGATTTTAATAGATTTTTGAATGATTTTAGGGAGGTTTAATATTTTTTCCTTTTTTGCTTTTTTTGTTTTTTGTTTTTTTTGCTTTTTTGTTTTTTTTTTTAAAGGAAACCCAAAATTGGGTTATGACAAAAATAAACAGCATTGAACTATTAGGTAAAGAAAACAGAAATCAAACTATAGACTAAACTAAATATTTATAAACAGTTGAATTTTATAATATAAAAAAAGGAAAAACATTTGGAATCAATCCTAAGCAAACATACAAAAAAAATATTAAAGATTCTTTAACATAGTTAGAATTTATCAAGGTATTAAACTTTTGTGCAATTATTACAAGACGTTTGAGACTTTTTTGATAATCTTTAGGAGCAACAATAGTCTCTCAATATCAGGTTCTTGAGGTTTTTGTGAAGAATCTAGTCCTAGTTAAAAAAAAAATCGAGAATTTGATGATGACCGTTTGACGAATATTAATTCCATGCATTTATCAATTGGTTCGTTTACATTTTTTTTTAATTTTTTTTTTATCAAACTTCTTCAAATAGCTTTTTTTCTTTTTTCTTTTTTTTTTTGCATGAAATATGCAAGTTAGAAGGAAAATATCAACAAGTCAAGATTTTTTTTTAAAAAAAGAGCAATATGTGAAACATTAGGGACATAGTGGATAAAATATTTTATTTTTGGACTCAATTAAGAAAGTAAGTTAGGTACTAAATTAATATTTTGTAAATAGAAAATATTTTACATAGAAAAAGTTTATTAGTAATTAGTAATGTCAAAAAAAATACTATGGTAGTAGAGCAATTATAATATATTATTGAGTGATAAGGTGACGGTGATATATGGTAAAATTTTAAAATACTTAAAAAGTAATTCTAATACTGAAGAGATGAGAGATGAAAACAAAAATTAAGAGAGCATTAGTACCACTAAAAATGATAATCATATTTCTAACCAAGCTCAATTTCATTTTTAATTTTCTCTCTTTTATTTATCTTTCATCGTTATATTCATCTCTCTCATATGGAATAGATATTAATAGTTACTTATTTACTGATGTAAAGTTTTTCATTGGTGATAGTGGTTGTAACATAAGGTGGTGGATATTAATATTTTATACTCATAAAATCATAATATTTTTTTATATCAAATATAGTATTAAGTTTGTCTTTGTTGAAAAATATTACCCAAGTTTTCACTTTTCATTTTTTATATAAAAAAGGACAATCCTTTGAGGTCAATAACACAATTGAATGCCACAAAAAGAATTTATCATTTAACTTTCTGTGTTCAAATTTTAAGACCAGTATCTTAAAAAAATATTTTTTAAATGCACCAATTTGATACGAAAGGAAAACATTAAAATCATTTAGAGAAGAAAATTAGTTAATAGTAATTGATTATCAAAATAGCTTGAGAATACCTTTGATAGTCTAAAAAAACAGTTAAAAACTTTTAAAAGTTTGAACTCAATACCTTTTAAAATAATAATAAACACTGATATGAGCTGAGTTAAAGCTCATTTGAATCAAATATTCATGTTGGCCATCAATAATAAATAGATGACTATGTTGGCATAAATTTGATATAAGTGTATTCTATATGTTTAGTATAATGGCAATTAGCACAAATTTATTTCTAAAAAAAATGAATAAAATTATTCAAATGTTTTATAAATAACTATATTCCAATCAACACGTATGAGGAGATAATAAATAAATTTTAAGCTCTTGACTAGCCTATTTGGGAAGGATAGTTTTGTTTGTATTTTTCGCCAACTGTTTTAAATATAAGGAAACATTATAATTTTCGATTACAATCAATCACAAAATGTGTTTGTGACCAGATTTTTGTGACATATCATTTTCAATCACAAATTTGTGATTACATGGGTTTTTTTAAAAAAAAAGTTTATTTCATAATTGGTCCCTATATAGTTTTAATTTTTTTGATTGAGATCTTTTATTATTTTTCAACTTGATTGAAACCTTCTACTCTTACAAATTTGTCAATTAAGACCCTCCATTATAACGCCGTTAACTATTTATCATACATGACAAGTTAAAACTAATAATAGTCAATTAGACAACGACAAATGATAAATTTTTTTATTCATATTTGCACGTGTTAGTGCTAATTAACGTGTGGGATAAATAATTAATAGTACTATAACGAAGAGTCTCAATCAATAAATTTATAAAAGTAAAAAATTTTAATCAAACTAAAAAATAATATAGAATCTCAATCAAAAAAATTTAAATTATACAATAACTAATTATAAAGTAAACCTTGTTTTAGTGAGTGGCCTCTTGGTATAAAATTTATTTGATAGTATTTATTTAAAAGTATGTTTGTTTACACCCTATTCAACACATATATGGTCAAATCAGCTCCTCATATTGATGCGACAAGGGTTAAACAATTTGACCAAAAAGAAAATAAAAATAATTAAATAATGAGCATAGTCCTTCAACCAAACTTCTTGTTTCATTTTGATCCAATGCACGGCATCAGCAAACGCTGCTGGTAGCCGGTGCTCCACAAAAATCATTTTACAAGCTCTTATTTCATAGTATTTTATAAAGAGAATTGATTGAGATATTTATAAAAAAAAAAAAAAAAAAAAAAAAACTGCTTTAGTCCTTATATTTAAATTTTTTCATCCAATTTCAAATTATTAAATTTAAAATTAATAGCGAGATTTGAATTAAATATAACAGTCATATTCTTCTTTAACAACATAAAAGATCAGAATACCCTTTACCGTGTGTTGCTTACTGCAGTATTTTTCAGTCTAGGCAGAAGGGGGAGGTTAAACAGGTTTATTTAGCTCATTAATTTTTCACTCAACCCCTTCGCTAATTTTCTTTCTTGTTTGCTAAATATATGATTTTTCCTGAATGCATCTATTTTTTGGGCTTTTGGGCTTTCGCTCCACGGCCCATGCCTCTATTATTGGTCTCGGGCTTATAGATTGGGGCTCCTAAACAGGCTTAATCATGCTTGTCTCCTTCATGTAGCATTTGGTATTCATCGATTAGGGTTTATAATTGAGTTTGGACTATTAGAACCGAATCAATACCCTTTCTCTATTAAAAAAAAAAAAAAAAAAAAAAACTCAAACCTTTTTCTTTAATTTTTGGATCAAAGTTTTAGCGTCTTTTTTTTTTTTTTTCGTACAATATGCAAATTCAATGAAAAGTAGTATTAAAAAAGTCAACAATGAGAAAAAGACCAGATTAAGAACTGAGTAAAAAGTTAGATAGCTAATTGACAAAATATTTTGTCTATGGACTCAATTAAAAAGAGGTATATATGAGGGACTAAATTTGATATTTACCAAAAATAGTTTGAAAAGATCGTACATCAATGGCATGAAAAATTAGATCATAATGAAGATGTATAATGTTTTATTCTAATTTTTACCTCAGCTGCAAGTCTTAACATTTCTGTGCTAGAAATCTGATAAAGAATTGTTACAACAATTTTACACAAGACGACCTAATCGGCCGAGGAATGCTTCATGTTTTGGGATCTAATTGAAAAAATTTTCGTTTGGGGAATAGAGTGAGAATATTTAATACTTTGGGGATTTATTTGACGTTTACCCAAACAATATATATAATCTTTGGCTAAACTATTTAAGCATCGGTCTCACTGTGTCTCAAGCCAGCCCAGTTGTTATTGGTAAATAGATATGCAGAAATGGAGTTTGTACAACCTCTGGTCATGGATTTTTAGGTAAACCCACTTCTATTCTTACTCTAGTTGGTTGCATAAACATTTTGCACTTCAAAATTCTCTCACTTTCTTGTCAAGTTTGATTCTTTTCTCAAGTTTTGTACCTCTTTTTCTGTCAAAGTTCTGATTCTTATGCTTACGTATTGATTCTACTACATGGGTTCTTTCCCATTTTTGGTTTGGATTCTTTTCTTTTAGTTTCGTCTTTAAATTTGGTGCTTTGGTTGGTTTTTGAGAAAATGGTGAAAGGAGAAAAGAAATTGGGATTAGTAACTTTCATTTAAGTCTCAACTACTGGATAAAAAGATTTGGATTAGTCTAATAATTTCCTATTCGATGCTTTAATTGCTTTTGTTTCTGTTGTTTTTGTTTTGTGTTTATGTGCTAAATGACATATAAGCTAAAATTAGAGTAGTGGTTTAGAATTTTTTTGGGGAATATGATACTTAGAACTTTGCTGTGAAATTAGGGCAGGATTAGATGGCTATGCCATAGTTTGATAGGATTTTTTTATGAAACATTAGGACTACAGCAAAAAATGAAAAAATAAAAATAAAAATCTGCAGTATTCAGTAACAGGCATTGCTCAGTCAGTGTCCAGTGAAGTGAGGTCCTAGAAAATGAACACACTGTCTCCGTCATGAACAAAGATAGTTTTAGTTCAATTTAAGAATACAATTAGCTATCCTGGTCTGCTTTCCCTAGGTATCAGTGTTCTACCAAGGTCTTACTGGTGAAGATATAATTTTTTCCACTTTCATTAGACATGATTTCCAAATCTTTCACTTACGAATTTAGAACTGGAATTCAGGACACGGTCACTTTCTTCGTTGTGTTTCCAACATTAACTTGTCAGCATTAGTTTTCAATTTGTCATGGTTGAGTTAAAAATCCCTTAGAATTTTCTAAATTTCTGAGTTATAAAGATACATAGATGGAATATAAAGAATTACTCATTGTTGTCTTCCAACATAGTTAAAGAATTGGATGCAAAAATAGAAATAACTGCTAATGACAGAATCACTAAACTGTATAGGACACAAAGTGCCATCAATATTGGCTGTAAGATTATTAACATTTGGGCATAATTGGTTTTGAAAAGTCAATCCACCAAGACATTTTTGTTCTTTCTTTCAGTCTAAAAACAAGCAAAGCCCAGACTTTGAAAGAGGAGTAGCTTAAAGATCCAGAATGGAAAAGCAAACTTACCCTTTATAACTGGATTAAATACTTTTAACCACCTCGCTCTTTCCCCTCTTCAACAATTTCAAGTTGATATTTTTGAAGTCCTTCAAGGAGAGGACTCTTTTGGGGAATTTCCTTGCTGGGTTGCTTTTATGTGGCACAGACAATTTCTGTCATTTGGAGCTATAGGAGTAATTGATATGATTGTTGCTGTGGTATATGTTATCTTAACAGAATATGTGGCAAGGTTTTATTACAGCCGGCCGGCGGTAACTTCCCCCTGCTCTTCTCAACAATTTCAAGTCGGGATTCACTTATGACCTCGATATTGATGATTTTAAGCTTGCTAAAGTTAATTATGCCCTAGAAACCATTTGAATTACCAGTCTTTTCGAGACATTTTGGTTCTGTAAAGTTCACTTTGAATAACAATACCAGTTAATTATGCTTTTTAAGCTTCACTTCTTCTTTATTCTTCACTATGCAGAACTTCGCTTCTGGTTTTAAAAATATGCAATTAATTCATATCAACTTCCATGTTGATAATATTATAACACATGTTTACGAAGCCTGCTTATTCTCTCTTCTTTTCCCAGGAACTGTAATAGTTTAGGAGGCTTAATGTTTAGAAAATCTCAGTTGGAATGTAGAGAAAAGTATTTGTTGCCATGAACTTCTAACATCTCGTTAAATATTAAATTAAAAAACGTAAAATGATTAAATAATTAGTTTTTAAAACAAAAAAAAAACTAATCAATTCGTTTTTTAAAACTAAAGGGATTAATTTTTATGAATTCAATATCGAAGGCTTTGTTGGTGGAGAATTATTTCCTTAATAAAAGGAAGCTAGAAACTTAAATATGCCAACCTTTTAGGACAACATAATCGCTCTAGGGGGGACTGTCCTTCAACAAAGGGATTGTCCACACATTCATGTGCAACCCAAAAGGGCCATGCACTGTATTGTCTGAACCATTAGACCTATCCAGCAGGCAGTAGCTAGCAATATTGAACCAACTTTTTTAAATTAAAGGCTTTGTGTGGATTTTTTCTTTTTTCTTTTTTTTAACTCATGCACTCAATGCTCCTATTAAAACTATTCTGAAATTCGTAACCTTTTATTGTAAAAGACAATTTCTCTGTCTGAACCATTAAGAACTCTTTGATGATCTTTGTGTGGAGTAAAACCTCATATGGCTACAAAAATATAAGGTTACACACTAGAAAGGATTTGACAATACAAGCCAGTGTGCTTGTTGGGGGGCAGTGATGCCACAAAGGAAACACAATGGGCCCACTTGTAGCCCAATAGGCTTTATTCTCATGTACCATGCACACATATGAATTGAGGATCTCCCACTAAAGAAGCAAGAATAATATATTTGTGCTTGTACTAGATTGACAATTTTTCAATTAGAATTTTAAAATATTTGGTGTTTTTTTTTTTTTTTTTTTTTCCTTCTTGTAAGCAGGTAATTTCAACATTTTCACTTATTTTCACCCATCCAATTTGGTAGCTCTAAAAGAAAAGAAGGTTGAGGTTATTATATTTGGTTCTTTAACGATTCGAATTTAATTAAATCAACCTCTTTATCTTAATTAAAAGTAATTTCAAATATTTTTCAAGTCTCATTATGATAGTATCATTCAATTAGAAATAAAATTAGATAAAAGGGTTCAATCACCCTTAATGGGAAAATTATCGTAACACAGATTTGATTATTAAATTTCGAAATCCCTTTTAATCCGAATATATATAGCTTCTTGAATCTGACCAAAAGCTCATCCGTTGAATTCCTAGTAAAGTTAGAAATAGTGGATTAATTTCTAACTAATTTCTAACTAGGGGTATTAAGTCTGGCTTTCTTATATCTCTAACACTAACAACTTACCATTGATCAAACAATAAGATGTCTAATAGTCAAAAGGGTTTGCTCTTCCTTTTTTTTTTTGATTTTTGAATTCAAATATTAGAATCGGTATTTAAGAAAATTTATTAATCTCCTCTTGATGCACAAGTCTTATAAGGGGGAATATGTCATTAAAATTGTTTTAAAAAAATTAGTTTTAATTGATGTGTAAATTGATCTGAAAATATCTTTACCTTTTAGCGAAAAGAAAAAAAATACTAACCATTAATCATTTCTATATATATATATATAAAAAAAAAAAAAATCGAAGCCCCAACAGTAAAAAGTCACATTTCATCCTCCATCCTCACCTTGTAGGGCAAATAATCTTTTACCTTATTACCGAAAATAATCTCATGGATTAGTTTAATACCATTCCTTCATTCATAGTTGACAGGAAGACCAAGATTAAGGCTAAATTATAAAATACTTTTCAAAACTTGAACTACAAAAAAATAAAAAATTTTTTATCTGATTTACCATTTAAACAATATGATTTTTTAATCTATCCATTCTCTTATAATTTCATTGAAAAACTGATGAAAAAGTCCTTAGAAATCCTCTCAAGTCCTCTCTTTTTTCTATTAATAAACATTTTTGCCTTAGTTTGTGGGCAAAACGATAGGAATTGAGAGGGTTTTAATGAGTTGTTTTCTGCCAATTTCTCAATTAAAACTCTAAAGAAAAGAATAAAGAAAAAAATTATATTGTTAAAGAAAAAAAATCAATGATTTTTTAGTTCTGGCAGTATTTTTTTTTTTTTTCATTCAAGCTTTTCGATTGTGACAGAGATTAAATTCTACAATTTTGACAATTTACATCAATAATAACAATCTTTTATACTAATTTATTACTTTGTTATAACCTTTTCAACCTTTCCCCCAAGTCCATAAAACCTGACGTGCAAGCTGAAAGTGACCAATGCCAAGCAAAAGCATAAATAATTTAAATTACAAATTCAGCTTGTCAACATAGCAATCTATCACAGAACAGTCCTGCCCGCCACCGATTTCTCTGAGATACCGTATCTCGAGATATTCTGAAAACTACTGAGACCAAAAACCGAAAAACACTGTTTCAGACATCACTCAGTCCATTTTTTTGACATATACTCACAAAATAAATAAATTATAAATTACTTCCTCTACTTTCGAAAAATAAATTAATTAATCCCTTGTCAATCAATCACAAATGAAAAAAAAAAAAAAGGAAAGAAGTCTTTACTGGAGAGGCTTTGCACCTGAAATAAGGGCAGAAGTTTATTTTTCTTGATTTTTTTTATTGTGAGAAAATTTTAAAGGTTTAATATTTTAGAAAAAATCACATACTATACATCCTATGACAATACTAACAATGATTTAATTTTTCAACCGAAATTTTATTTTGATAAATGATGAAGCAGTTGTATGGACATTAACAAGTCACGTAAAATTCATGAAAACATAACACGTAGACCTTAACAAATCATGTAAGATACACATATACACATAATTGATTTTTCATATTACTAATTACATAAATCTTACCTTACTTATCAAAATCTATGCCATATTTGTATGAACTACCATGTTAATATTGATCGAAATTTAAATTAATGCTTATATTATTATCAGATACATAATTGATAATTTTTCTATACAATTTTTTTAAAATAAAATAATATAAATAATGATTTTCTATAACATTAAATCAATTTTAAAACAAAATAATTAATTTTTTAAATAAGAATTAATTTATTTATTTTTTAAAACTAAAGGACTAATTTATGATTTACTATTCCCGCCAGATTCTATTTCCCAAAACAAAATCAGACCTGATTTGATAGAGAATAGCCTACTGTTGGCCAGTCCCCCCTGTCGTAGCCGCCATGTCACCATAAAATGTCTGAACTAACTTTACCCTCTCACCTTCAATGCCTCAAACTTTAAGGTATCAAAAACCCCTCAAAAAAAAAAAAAAAAAAACCCAAATTTCAATATGACATAATACCTCCACAAAATAAAACAAACTTTGGATTATAAAAATAAATTTTTTTTTCTTTTGACAGGATGAACAAATACATGTAAGACATTACACATCACTATCAATCAAGTCAAAATGGACCGCCAGAAGAAGATGGCTGCAGAGATGACTGAACCTGCAGCAAGTGGTGATAGCAATCGGCGGCGGTAGGTCTGTGCTCTGGGTTCTGGTCTAGGCACCTATTTTGCAATTCTCTAAGCATTTTTGGCACCCCATTTGGACCTAAACCACAAGTCTTCAACAAATGACCAACACCCCACACATCCACTTTCACCCCATGCATTCCTCTTCCCATCTCTGGTGCCTGTCTCCCACGCGCCTCCACGATGCCGTGTGCCGGGTAGAGTTGCGGTGCACCGACAGCCTCGTCGAACCCAGAAACGAACCATTCGTTCTCCCTGTCGCTTCTTCTCATTACCTTGTCCCAACTCAGGTCTCTATGCATGAAAGATAGGTCATGGAGTGCTACCAAAGCTTGTGTCACGTATTTTAGTGCCTCTACGAGTTGTTCACAGTTGTTTGGCTTAAATTTAACCCCTCGAGGCTTAAAAACCAAAGCCAAATCTGTTTCTGATGATTTGTAGATGAATTCTGCATGTGGGATTCTATGATCAAAATAATCGTATATTTCTTTCACTGCTGCCCATTTTCTTTTGCTAGAGAAGAATCTTGTCACTGTATTTGGTGTCATTTCCATGATGTTTCCATTACCCATGTCTACTCTTTCAAAATCACTGAAGGTTAATTGCTTGTAAGTACCACCAAGGTTGAAGTTGTTGAAACAACGATCAGCTAGTAATGGCAATAATCCAGCAACTCTATAACATGGGACTAGGGCCTTTAGCCTTTCGACTGGTGATGATAGGTCTAATGAGTAAAGATCAGTACGAATAATGCGATCTTGTGATCTACATAATGCACAAAATGTTACCAAGTAGCCAACAGCATAGTAGCCTAGGATGTAGGGGAGGTCCAAATAAGTCCACAAAAGCTTCTCCACTACAGATGATGAGGGATCAACTTGACCTTCCCTTAATCGGTCAGTTTCTTCTCCTCTCCACAAACAAAAGTTTCTAACAAACCCAGTCACATTTGGCCATTGATCTTGTAATGTATCGACCATTGGCGAAGAGGGTTGTTTTCTAACAATAGTAACTTGGACAGAACAAAATTTGGACACAATCCTATTGATGCAATCATCCCAAAGGCCAATGAAAGAGTCTCTACTCGAGGCAGTTGCTCCACTTATACTAGGGTTAGTTCTGATAATTGGGCTTAAAATATCAGAAGTAATACCTCTACAATCTAAGAGATCATTAGAAGTTGCGAAGAAGAGTTCTTTGGCTTGGGGTAGGTCCCTGTACACATCTTTTCGAAGTGGGAATCTTAGTTCTTCTGGTGGTGGCTCTTGTAAATACCATGAAAGCTCAAACAAACTTGGAAGTGTTGTTGGTGGAACTCTAAGACACCCCACATAGTATTCAGTTGGATCTTGAAATTCCCATGGAGGTACTGTCCAAAAGGCAACATAATAATTATATCCACCATTTAAGAATTAAGCCATAACAATGCCCAAATTAAGTGGCTAGTTAATTTCCTAACCACAAACCTCGAATGTAGCTCTATAGCAAGGACATGACATGAAATGAGAACACTGTATATAGAAGTTTATTCATGAATTTATGGACATTAGACCGAAAGGAATTGGGCTTACATCTTATTGAGGGTTCGGTTAATGGAAGCTGAACTCTTTCAATGAAACCTGGCATGAGAAAAATAGAAAACCGTTAGATGTAGATTTCAAGACTGCCACTTTTAAGAAAGAAAATGAACATAATAAAACAAAATAATAAGTACCAGAAGAAGTAACAGAAGCTGAAGGAGAAGACTTTCTTCTGCCAAAGACTTTAACTTGTTGTCCAGAAACAAACTTGTCAACTGAAAAACCTTTAAGAGCACCATCTTCAAATGCTTCCATGGTGCAAGCAATCATAGAATCATCGAAGAAAGTAAGTTCATCTGCATTCAAAAAGCTTGATCCTTGAAGCTTAACCCTCCCTCTATGTTGCTCTCCTTCTTCACCCCACAAACTCACTGATTCTTCCCATGTCATTCTTATTTTACCAATTCTACGTAGTTCCTTTGAAGATGAAGAAGAACCTGCTGCAACATCCATGGAAGTATCAAACCCTAGTAAACTTCTAGTACCATGGAAGTAAGCTTCACCTCCACTTGTCATAACCAATTGTTTTGTCCTTGCTGCCAAAGATCATGTAAAGTTTCATTCTTTAGACAAAACAACCACAAGTACTGTAAAAGATTGAAACTTGATCACTGATTAATCATTGTTATAAAGTGCATTATACCTGTGAGTGAGAGATCAACCTCTTTGAAAGGAGGGGGTGGAGGGAGAGGTCTTGCAACAGCAAGAGAAGTTTCCCTAGTGCTATCATCGCCAGAACCAATAACTGAAGGTCCTCTGCTTTGCGAAGTTCTCATTCTAGGACCCATAAATTGTGATAATTCATCAAAAACTTCTTCATCAAACGAAGCAGGCAATCTATGTACCTTTCTCTCAAAGGGTGAAAGTCTAAAATAACTCTTCCCCATTTTTTCTCTCTCACCACCTCTTTCCCATTCATAAACCTTCCTAAACTCCCCCAGCATGTTATCCCATTTAGTACCTGCAGTTTTTGCATCTCTATTAACACCATGTCGATTCAAAAAATCTGCTACTTCTCTATCTTTATCAGCTCTAGTTTTCCCTCTTGTTGATTGCACTGCAACGACTGCATCACCACTAGCGACTTGACCCGTAGTGGTTTCTGGATGCTGATCAGTTCTTAAAGGAAAATCAGACCCACCTTGGTATTGGATCCTCCAAGCCCTGGCTAACCATAACATCTCATTGGGCTTCCAAACTGGGCTTACATATTTTCCTTTTCTAAATTGATGTTGATATTGTTCTCCTTCCGGTTTGCTTGTTTCTTGAGCGGAAGCTGCAGAAAGTGAAGGGACAGGTGACTGTAAAGGGGATGAGTTCGTGTCAGAAGAGGAAGCTGCTGCTGTTGCTGTTGCTTTGTGAGGTTGCTTTTGTTGGGTAGGGTTTATGGTTGGTGATGGGGTTGAATCGGTTGAGACAACAGTGGCCATTTGAGCTTGTGTTGGTTGTTGTTGCTGCTGTTGTTGATGATGAGATGGTGAAGGTAATAGCTTCCATTGTGCGCTAGTGTATCTTGGTCTCTTGGGGTTTATTGTTTCAAATTGCTGCTCAAAAGGAGAGGAAGACGTTGCACCAATTGGGACAAAAAGAGGGGGAGAGATGAAAGGAGCTTCCCTAACTACAGCAGAAGGTGGCTGTTGATGATGATGAGGTATTAGTTCTGTCGATTCCTCAAGTGCGTCTTTCGGAGAAGATGATGATTTTTGTTGTTTTTGTTTCTTTGTTGTTTCTCCTTTGTTTTCACCCATCTTAAAAATGGGCCCTAACAAAGACCTTGAGCCAAAGAGAGAGAGAAAGAGTCTTTAGATCAAAACTAGAACAAGAAGAACAAGCACCATTTCCTGTTAGACTAAATTTGGTTTCTAAATATATACTTCCTCTCCCACATCCATCTTTTGTTTTCTTGTTCTAACACTTCAAAATGGGTCTGTGTGGTGCTCTTATGGGCTTTGGCTCCCTACCTTAGCCTTAAAAAGGTCTAAAACAAAACACACACACAGAAGATGCAAATCATAATACTAATTGAGCAAAACCAAAGTAAAGCAACAGACAAAGTAGAGATCGTGGAACTGCAATGAATAAGACCTTTCAGAGGATTAAATCAATTTAAGGCTAGTAAGCAAACACACATTGCAAATTTGATGTTTTTATCTTGACACGTAAGTAAAGAAGAGTACACCATGGTAAAATTGTGCATGATTAGAGAGGGTAGTGACTGTACTGAAACTCAGAAGCACGGCTCAATAGATATATATATATATATAGTAAAATAAATATCAAAGAAGAACTAAGTGAGTTAAATTTTCTCACATACTGTGAAAGGGCATAAGGCAAGTGTTTGCTTTGGTAGAAAAAAGAGCAGAAAAAAGAAAAAAACAGAGACGCTTCCCGCGAGGAGTGAGGGATTGAAGAGTGAGTGGAGACTTGAAGAGTGTGTGTCTGTGTGAGAGAGAGAGAGAGAGAGAGAGAGAGAGAGAGAGAGAGAGTCTTTTTGGTTGGCAGAGTCAGATGTGGACACATCGAGTCAAGGGCTCCCTCTCCAATCACTATTTTTCTTGTCGTCTTTGCCTTATTTTGTTTCTTCCTGTTGTTTCTTAAATTTTTCATATTTTTAATACCTAAGAAGCATTTGTTTTTTATAAGATCTTTTACAAAAAAAAATAATAATAATAATAATAATAATAATAATTCTGATTTTCTTGCATTTGTTTTTCGTAAAAATATTTGATAAAATTGGTCAATCTAAAATGTTTTATAATCAACTTTAAATTTTAATTTAATTATTTTAAAAATAATAATTTATTCATAATATCAAATTGACCACATCACTGCTGTGCAAGCGTTACTGCCATGATCGCCACTATTCTACCAACATCATTTTTACCTCCACCATAGTCTATCTTTATCGTCATTTTACTATCATTGTATTTTTTTTATCATTATTTATTAAATATTATTAAAAAAATGATATAAGATGTTTTATCAATAAAATATTTTTTATTTGTAAATTGTTTTACACAAAACAAGCATTTTATGATCATGGTCATGGCAAATAATATAGATGTCATTTACTAATTCCTTATTAAATTGTGAAAACTAATGTTAATATGGTATTAGTACGTTATATAGAGTCATGACAATGATCTAGGTAGCCGATTAGTGAGCCGAGATTAAAGAGATAGCACCTCTTGCGAAGGCTTATGGGTAAAGCTCCTAAAAGGTTGATCCATGATATATTGGGTCACGTATTTTGCCCATAAGATTTATTTTAGTAACTCTAGTTGTCCACGTTTTAAATAAGACAATATCTCTTATGTTTATTTTCGTCAATTAAAAAACTTTAACAAGAATTCTTAGTGCAATTGTAAAGTACGCACAATTTATCGAACTATATGTAAATCTTATATTGTGTCATTATCTCTCGTTTTTCTATTCTATTTTCCAACTTGATTCGTTTTTTAACTGTTCTTGTCATTAAAAAAAAAGATGAATCCATTATGATGGAGTTCCCGGAGAAATCAATCCACTTGTTCAATGGTTTTTTTTTCCAAAAAACAAAAAACACAACTAATGAGGGTTTCGAGTCATGACTAAACCGATTCGAGTACAAATAATTCAATTGATTGTGTCATGTTAATCCCATAAGTTAATTATTTTTATTAATAGATAATTATCATTTATAATTGGGTAAAAATGTAATTCCATAGGCCTTTTCCTTAAGAATATAAAAACAGTTCCAGCATATTTCATGTATTTTTCATGCTTAAACATCATAACCCATGGTGCTCTTTATTCTACCAAAAAAGTTATTGATTGTACAGTTTCTCAAATATGCCCTCCGTTATGTTACTGATTCTTTAAATGGCACTAGAAACTTCATTGAGATCCCTATTTCAAAAAAAGAAAATTACAAATAGATCCCCTAACATTGTATTTGTATGCGATTGGGGAAGAAAGGTCTATATCCCAACTAATTGAATTCTTTTTTTCTTTTCCTTATCTTATTAATTTGTGTTTCTTCTTTTGTTTTCATGTTAACAAGAAATGGGATCTAAGCATGATTCCTTATCTATCTTCACGAAATAACTAATATACATATACGTTAGATATTCCGTGATTTCATTTTTCGGAAAAGAGATAGACACATAAAAAAGAATAATTATATAAGGATCCATAAAAAGTGATAAAAAGATTTTCACGTTCATTCAAAAAGATTTTCACGTTGGTTCAAATTTCTTTTTAAATTTTCCCTCTCCTATTTTTCTTTTCGCTTTGTGTCTATCTTTTTTATAGAATAACTTACACTAACTACTCCTTAAATATTATAAAATTTCTTAACTTCGAACACTCGAAGTAAAAACCTCACCATACTTATCAATTGTCTTTTGGTTCTGTTATATCGGGTAGGATATTTTTTAGCCACATTTTGAGTATTTACATTGATTCTGTTTTCAATTTGGATTTAAATTACTGTTCATCTATACTTATTAGTGCATTAATGAAAAAACTTCTTCTTTTTATTCCACGATCACATATATATATTTTCTTATCAATTTGCATTTTCATCAAAATCAAATCTTTTCATCCAACGATTTTATAGATATAATAATAACCTGATGTATTTAGATGAATAAATTCTCTTGAATGTTGGCATCAAGGATTCAACTCAAAAGGTTAGAATTCGAAAAATAAAAAAAATACGAGTTCTTGACTGTTGATTTATTTATTTAATTTACACGTCTAATACTCTTAGTAAAATTAATTTGTTAGAATTCTGTAATTTTTTTGTCAGAAGGAACCACTATCGTTGACTACAAGCTTTTTGATTTCTCGACTACTATTAATCTACCTCTAGGAGCTATAAACTCACTTACCACATCACACAAAACCTAGTGACAGATATTAAATTATACTTAAAATTAACAACACTGTTGGACCTCGTTTTCTTTTTCCTTTTGACTATTTCATTTAACAAAAGACTT
This sequence comes from Dovyalis caffra, assembly GCA_963924115.1. Taxonomy (NCBI): domain Eukaryota; kingdom Viridiplantae; phylum Streptophyta; class Magnoliopsida; order Malpighiales; family Salicaceae; genus Dovyalis; species Dovyalis caffra. Next base: position 1,108,429 of record CAWUPB010001010.1, on the reverse strand, counting down.
TGCTACTTACCTAAAAAAGGCAGACAATGCTTTAAAGTTGTAATCCTTAAATTCTACACCCTCCTTCCCGCCCAAACCAAAAACACCAAATAAAAAACACCAGCTAGGGTTTTTGTATCAGGAAAAGAAAGAGATAAGGACTTTATACTCAGTAAAGAATGGCTAAAGAGCAGGCTGGGAAATGCATGCAAGCCGGGGTAGAGAGCTGGCATGCAGTAGTACTCGACGAATCAAGTTCCAACAAAATACTAGACAAGCAGAAATTAACTGTGTCAGCTTGCCCTAACTTTTCTGATCTTTTAGCCCCTTCCTCAGATCCCTCCCTCACTCGATCGCCCTCTTTGTCTGCAAGATTCAATAAGTCTGCTTTCTTGCATGTTTAATTTCTTGAAATTTACTTTCCTTACATGTTACTCGGGTGTGGTATTATTGCTCATAGATTGGAAGCTCCTATTTATTGCAATGTTGTGCGAAATTTGGTAAAATTATCACCAATTGTTATTCTACAATTTAAGGCTTATAAAGGTGTCAGTGATATGCTGGTCTAGTGTCAAAATAATCATACGGTTCCATAGTAGGGTTCTGCTGTCATCAGTAATTCCCACCAAACAATGTTTTTTAGAAAGGAAAAAAAAAAAAAAAAAAAAAAAACACTACTTGACAGGGAGATACTTTCGATTTGTACTTTTAACTAAGGCTTTGTGCCATCAAAACTATATTACCCATTGTACTTTGGACCCTCCATCAAGGAAGGAGGTTATTTATTTACATATTTTTAAGTGCGAGTTAAGAATTTTAAATGAGAAGGATTACGTTGCACTTTTATTAGGTGTATATATATATATATATATATATATATATATATATTAGAAGATTCTTTTAAAATATTATTTTAAATTAAATTTAGAATATTAAAAATAACTAATAGAAAATAGTTGATGTTATATGTGTAGATATATATAGTTAATTTATAATAAAATCAATGATCTCAATATTTTTTTTCTATATATCATTATCATACTCGCACAAATTAAAAAAAAACATGTTTAAAAAAAAACTTAAATTGTAAGGAATATATTGAAGCTAATAGAGTGCAATAAAAATAATTTAAAATTTTATTTCAAAAAAAATAATTATATCAAGAATAAGGTAAAGAAACACGTGAATTATATTATATATTTTTAAAAAAAATATTGAGAATTCATATATAGAAAAAGATAAATCATATTTATTAACAAATAACATTTCATAAAAATAAAAAAATTAATTTGATAAGAATTTTTATAATAAATGACAAATTTAAAAGATTAATTTTAATCAATAATAAAATATAATTTGATATATGTGTTTGTTCTAAAATTTAAAAACATAAGAGGCCAAAAACATCTTTTAAAAATATGAAGAGCAAAAAATATATTTTAAAAAAATATGACAATAAAATGAACTAAGTTAAAAACATGAGTGTTAAAATATTTTAAAAATATGAGGATTTAAAAATATATTTTGAAAAAATAAGAGACCAAAAAGAAATGACGTATAAAATTTTAAAATGAACGTTCAAAAAACTATACAAAATTACGAAAATGCTATTGTAAAAAAAAACACAAAACTTCCACTCCATAAACAGAATAGTGATCTAGGACAAATGAACAGTATTTTACTGTTCATTTGCCTCAAATCTTTTAGTGCACCAAAGATTTTAGTGTTTTGCTTAATTAGAAGAACTGAACTTCTGAGAAACTTTTTATTGTCCTTTGAAGCTTTTTATGCATCATCGTATGTTCCTGAAAGCTCAGTTCCTATCCAGGTCTTACAATTTGGATGATTTCCAAGAAATATTGCAATTGGATTTGAGATGACTTTGCAACTAAGGAACAGATGAGGTAAGATACCCAAGGGCATATATCTTCTTTTCAGTAATTATCATAGTTTGTGCAGAACGAAAGGGAGTACAACAAGAGAATAAAATCAAGCACAGGCAAGGACGTCCATGGCAGCACGCCTAAGGGCTTGCTTTACTGTTTTCCTATCCTTTACTCGTATGGACATTGATCTAATCCATAGTTTTGGGATGACACATATAATATATTTTATTGGTTTTCAATCAATTTTTTCAAGCCCTTTTTTTTTTTTTTATCCTCTAAGGCGCCTTTAATCTAAAAATTCATATTAATATTTCGTTATCCTATCGGACGCACAAGGCGACCGAGATAATTATTCAGAATTTTTTTTTTCGTATATAAGAATTCGAACTCGAGATCATTTACTTAAGCGATTAGAATCATCTTCACTCAATTCAACTCTTTTAAGTATATTCAAGCCCCATTTAAAACGGACATTATGAAAATTGTGCGAATATAAATGAATTAACTTCCCGTGTGTGTGCATATATATATATGTGTGTGTGTGTGGAAATCTTGATCATTTTCTCTTAAATCATTGTGAATTATAGCATACTCGGGTTAGTCGTAGAATGTTGTTAAAAAATAATATAAATAAATTATATTATAATAATTATCAAATATTTAAATTTTTGAATTAAAATAGTTTTTTGTAACAAGATATCGAAGTCTAAATAACCAAACGATCTCTTCTAATTAAAATTAAATAATTAAACACAAAATAATAATGAATCCGTGTAAATTTTAAACTCAAAAGTCTTTCATTTGAGGAAGTATATTAAAAATTAATGTAAAATTATTATTGGAATATTAACTAGTAGTTTAAGTTTTTGGGTTGATCGAGATGGTTTTCCACCTCAAATCTTGATTTTTTTTTTTTTTTTGGAAAAAAGGAAGCAAACAGAAATTCATGGAAAATCAATTTTCATGGAAGCAAAATTCTAAAAACTCGTGGTCAGGTGATCATATTTCGTCTTCTTTGTATGATATTCCAAAATTAATATTTTAAATACACTTTCTATTCTATATACGTGGGAAAATTAATATTTTGCAACTTATAAATAGTATAATTGTGATTTTTTTAATTCGGAGACTAGAAATTGAGTCTTGTAAATAAACCGTATAAAAAAATACTTTGAAGAATTTTTTGAAAAATATGTATATATAAATCAAGCTAACTGTACATTTTGGACACATTGTATACATATTGACTAAATAATTACAATAACGTGATTTAATACAAAACTTCTTCAATATGCACAAATCGACTCTATACATGATTTCATCAACAAATAAGACTTTTTTTTTGGTAAAGAACAAATAAGACATGGTAATTTGATGCAGTTAGGAGTTTTTTTTAGTGTACAATTATAGATCAATTTATTTGGGAATTAACATGGAATATAGTAAAATGCTATGAAGTTAAGAAGAAACATGAATAGAAAATACTATTCAATACAGTAAATTAAACATTTTGCCCACAAGAAAGAAGAATTTTCAACCAACTTAGTCTAGTGATAAAAAAATTGTTTTAATTTGACAAAAATCAAACTTTAATTCTTATTTTTGATGAATAATTAATTATAATTATTCTATCATAATAGTAAAATTAGACTTATTTAGCTTAAAAATAATTTATTAATTGATCAAAAGTTAAACGAATTCTGACATTAGCCTTAGCTCATTATAAAAATTGGCTCCACTTTGTTTTTGTTTTAGTTGATGCAAAAAGTAATTCACGAAGATTCTATTATTTCTAAATATTAAAAGAATATCTTTTTCAGCCTTAGATGAATATTATCTTGATTTTTTTCTTTTTGATAAAAATTGATATTATTTTTTTTAAAAAAGAGCAGTCTAAATTATAGAGTTATAACAATTAGGTGAGAAACCCAAAAATAATAGAAAAATATAGAGGTTGTTCTTTGGCTTACGAATCTTATCTTGGATTATCAACAAAAGATCAACAAATCCGTAAGTACTACAGAAACGTACTTGCTATCAATCCAAGAACACAAGAATAAAGATAAGATTTTTATGATTTCTTTTCAACATTCACTAGCATATATACCTTTCTGAGAAAATCTAGCTCGAGATACTGCACGAAACCCCATACACAAAACTTCGTACTTTCTGTGCAGAGTTGAAAGACATTTTTTGTACCTTTGTACAATGAAAGAAAAATAAATAAATAAGAAATTAGTATTTATGTTAAACTTCGTATTATGGCTATATATATATATATATATATATATATATATATATAATACTCAAAGTCTTTATATATATTAATTTTTATTATATATATTAATTTATTTTTATATAATCTTAAAAGTTTTTCATACATTTTTAAATTTTTAATTATATTTCAATAATTAACCTGTCCTTTTAATTAATTTTTTTGATAAAACATTTTTTAATTAAAATACCCCCATTGAATAATAATAATAAAATAAAATTTTAAATATTTCAAAAATAAAATATATAAGTAATATGATTTTAAGAATTTTTATTTTTTTATTTTTATATTTTTGCATTTTTGTAAATGGCATTTTGGTCAAATTTTTTCTATAATTAGAAAATTCAATTGGAATAATAGATTGAGCATTTTAATTTTTTTCACAAACATGTAGTATGTAATTAAAAAATTAAGAATAAATGAGAGACTTTGAGTATTATATAAAAACATATGTGTATATTTATTTAAGAAAAAATTACAATCAAACTAAGAAATAGTTGGACTTATAAAGATTAGTTTTGATAAAGAATCCATTATAGTGTTTATTAGATTTTTTATCCACGCTATGCTACAGAGTTGGATAAAATATATAAAATTATTTTTAAAAAATTATTTCATTTTGATGTCCCGTGTTATATAGTGCGTTTACCAAAATACATCAAATAAAAAAATAAAAATTCATTCAATTTTATAATTTTTTATAAAAATTTTATAGTTGGTCGACTATTCTTTATATTTTTCATAATTTTTCTATTAAAAAAAATTATTTATTTATCTCTACCCAGATACTAAAATTTTTTTAATAGTATAAAAAAATGTCAAAACCAATGGATTCTTAGGTAAAAACTTATTTTATAATTTTTTTAAATATTTTTTTGCCTAAAATTTTTTATTGAAAAATCGGAGAAAAAAAGGACAAAAGTGACCAAAATAAAACAAAAAAAGGGACCAAAACCAAACAAAAAAATTTACGGATTGAAAAAATAATATTTAAAAAAGAGAGACTAAAGTGTAATGTTTTAAAACTTTTCTTAAATTTTTTTATTTAAAAAAAAAGAGAAAACGGACCAAAATAAAAAAAACAAAGAAAAAGGACCAAAGTGATCAAAATAAAACAAAAAAGGACCAAAACCAAACAAAAAATATTTATGGATTGAAAAAATAATATTTAAAAAATAGGGACTAAATTGTAATGTTAGAAAAAATTTTCTTAAATTTTTTGATTTAAAAAAATAGAGAAAAATGGACCAAAATAAAAAAAATAAAAAAGGACCAAAGTGATCAAAATAAAACAAAAAAGAAGGATCAAAACCCAACAAATATTTATGGATTGAAAAAATAATATTTAAAAAGAAGGACTAAAGTGTAATATTATGAAAACTTTCCTTCAATTTTCCGATTAATAAAAATTAGAGAAAAAAAGACTAAAACGATCAAAATAAAACAAAATAAAGGGACCAAAACCAAACAAAAAATATTTACGGATTGAAAAAATGATGTTTAAAAAAAGAGATTAAAGTGTAATGTTATAAAAACTTTCATAATAAATGTTAAAAAAATATTTAAAAACTATAAAAATGCCACCTGCATAGTGAAAGAAATAATGCAATTGAGTTGAGGCAAATAATACATTTGAGTTTAGGTGAACAATGTTTCGAACAGTGAATGAATAATAACTTAACATTTTACTTTAATTTTATGTGTAATTTTTCTAAGACTATGGTAGAAAGAAACTGATTTTAAAATCAGGTTTGAAATAATATTAAAATTACCTGAAACCATATTAATTGATTTTATTTAAAAAATCAAGGTCTGAATCTCATCAATGCACACACCTCGAAATTAAAAAACAAAAACAAGATAAACGAATTAATTAATAGAATCGAATTATAATCACTGCTTCCTATACATCAAAAAGACAAATGTTCTTCCTTATGAATATTATTATAACCCCTGAAAAGTAACATCATTTTCAGTATCCCAGACCCTGGTGTTTCGGTAATCACTGAATCAACATGAATTTTGGGTTTTGAAACCCTACTAATAATACTTCTTCTCGTGATTGTTATTTATTCATCGCCTCCCTCGTCTCTTTTGTGTGCATACCAGCTAGCTAGCTATTATCTTATATATAAGGCTGCAACAACAACGAAATGGACCATACCATCATACCTACCATACAGCTTCTAAGTCCTACCTAGCTAGCCCTTCTTTTTTATTTCTAGTGATAAAACAAACAAAACCTTGCCCCCAACCCAATTCATTCCATCCATCCTTTAAATTTTCACAAACCGTTAGGCTTTTGAAACACAGAATGACAAGTAAATGGCATCTGGGAAGCCACTCTGTGCTCTAGCTAGCTGCAACTCTACTTAAAAACTCTAACCCATCATAGGCCGGCTCATGACTTCCTTTTCACGTACCTACCTAGCTTTCCCTAGCTAGTTAGTCTTCTTTTCTTACTAGAAGTCTCTCTTTTATCTGGCATGTTATATGTTCCCATCGAAGGGTACACATGCAAATCCTTTCACGAGCATGATCATTTCTAGCGTTTGACACACAAATAGCACTCCTAGCTAGCTGTGCAGAGCCAGCCATGAAGGAAGAGATAATAACCAGAGATCCAGTGTATACATATTTTATGTGTTGCATGTCTTATGGATCTCCCAATAAATGACCACGAAAAGATGCTGTGCCTTGATGATGCATCTATTATTCTAGGGGAGGATGTCCTTAGAAAATATTATTAATAACATAGCATAACTAGGCTTGGTTTTTTTACCATAAAAAACAAGCACCTCTTGGGATTCGAGTAAGGCAAAGGCTGTTCCCTGCGGTTATTCTGGCCACTTCCTACAGAATTATTAATCTGCCTACATATTTCTTACGAACTTGCACTGCAATGAGCTGTCTAAGTACTATAGCATTAACAAATTAGGAAGAACCAATGTTATTGTTCCCCTTTTTTTGAACAAGCAAATCCATGACAAAACTTGTATACACTTGTTTTTTTAAAAAAAAAAAAAAGAAAAGAAAAGAAAAGAAACTTGAACCCTCCGAATTCTACTAGACATGGTTTTGATTTTGGACTAATTAGTGCTTGTCTCTTTATATTTTAATTATGTTTCAATATTTTAGTACTCATTATGTCTTTGTTATAATAACTTTTTCGAAACAATAATCACTAAAAGTTAGAAATCAATTGTAAGAAGGTTTCAGCTCTTTCAAACGTAAAAAGAAAAACAGTGTTTCAATTTTTTTTATTATAAAAAATTGTTGGGAAAACCTTAATCTAACGTCTAATACATTATGCTATTATCAATTGCATACCAAATTTTTTGGTTGTATCAATTTTGTTTCAAATGTAACGAATATTAGACAATGTTCATTTTAAATACATTCGTTGTTGTGTTTTTGTTTTGTTTTTTTTAACAAACATGGACAGTATTTTGATCAATTTTATTAATAAAAAAATATACAAGAAGGGTCAAAAAAGTGTAAGCCTTATAAAATAAGCATTACATCAGTTATTTTCTGGAAGTGTAAATTCTAATACAATCATGCCTCAGGGCTTACGAACTTCTCTAGAAAGGTCTGCATACCTGTTAAAAGAACAAAATGAGTTGTGATTGTGAGCTAAATTAGGTAGACAATCAACTATATTATTTTTTTTACGAAGAACATGTTGACAATGATAACAAACATTAATTTTTTGACACCAGCGGAAGTGATGAATGTACATTCACTCTCACCAAAGAATCTGGTTCCATATCTGCGCCTTATTCATTATTCCGCATCATGAATAATTTTAGAGTCAAATCATAGTAAATTTTCTTTTATACGAGCTAGTGAAATGGATACGATAAAAAGGAAAATTTTGTCAGGATCTAATGCTAAACCTATTTTTTAAGACATGTTAAGTATTATTATTTTGACTTCTTGAATGAAAGTAATTAATGAACACCCGATTCTATTTTGAAGATTAACAAAGTTTGTCAAAAAAAAAAAAAAAACATTTTTATGAATATTTTGTCTAAAGAAATAATAATAATAAAAAACATGTAAAACAATAATAAAAATTCTCCTATAAAAGTACAAAAACTAAGAATGCAATTTAATAATATAATGTTAAAATTTTTTATGTAAAACAGCGTAGTGCAAAACACTCTTTTTTCTTAATTTCATACTGCATAGGAGAAAGACAGCTCGTCTAACATACATATTATATGGAGTTCTCTCTCATCATGGCAGATTTGGCTTGTCTCTAAAATTGCCAACATAAATTAACTTCTGCCTGGCAAAAAAGAAGCTAGCATTGTCAACATATAAATTAGCATCTACCCGGCCAAAAAGAAGCTAGTACACTGGCTATAGTTGGATCCAAAAAGCCAGAACAATCAATAAACTCCATGACTCTCCATATTGATGCAAAAAGATGATGGTCAATATCATGGATAAAAAATCACCAGGAATCGTGAATTATGGCGATATGTTGTTAACAACAAAATACAATTAATCACTTCTTGATCATAATAATTTTAATTAACTTCAATCTTACTATAAAAAAACATGCAATTAGCGACAAATTATTCCGTTGCTAATTCGCTAAAATCCATCATCGAAGTAGCTTAGCGACGACAAATATGTCCGTCGTAAAACGCTTGTCGCTAAAATTAGTGACGGAAAAATCCTTTCTATCACTATATTTGCGATGAAATTTTCGTCTTTAAAATTTATGCATCCGTGGTCGCAAGACCCATCATAACCGACGTCGTTGAGTCCATCACCGAATAATGACCGATATGCCGTTGCTAATATCCAAAGCTAAGTGCAATCGTTGGTATTCCGTTGCTAGAAGCAAGGATTTTTTCGACAATCCGTTGCTAATTAATTTTGGATAAAAAATAAAATTACATTTTGTTTTGTTTGTTTGTTTTTAAATTATTAATATTGTATGTAATAATTGACAATTACAAGTAATAACGTATAAATTAAATATAAATTAATATTAACAATAATATTCAGCAATACGTTTGATTAAAAAAAAAAAACAAAGTAACAAAAGGTGTTGTCGGTCATTCCGCTCGTCTAATCCCCTGTCCTCCTCTTGATACCGAGTGAGGAGCTCGGAGAGAGGCTGGACGAGAGGTTGTGTGGGAAGAACGGTAGAGTTTTGAATGATCGATGGATCTATAAGTAATCCAGATTGTACGTGCCAGCCTCATCACTAAGGAGGCCATCATCTCGTACTAAGAGTTAAGTTTATGTATAGTACTTTGCTATCGTGTGACTAGGTTTTGAAGCTCGTCTTGTTTCACCCGCATCCCTTTTATCACTTTCGTTGTCGCCACGTAGTCCTTCCGAAGCTTGTCATTAGCGGTGGTCGACAGAGTAATGCGACGATGTAGAAATAAAGCCGCCGCCACTCGACCGGGACGAGTAATGCACCACCCGTATGTGTACACTATATACCCTTTTCTTTTTCTCCCCGATAGCCTCGAGATATATGGCATTCTTGTCAACTTTTGGCTTTAGGATTCCTTTTGTCTACTCGCATCGCAACCGCCTCCCGGATGAGTTCCACAAGCTCTTGCATAATCGAAATAATGATATCATCATTATAGGATTAAAATAAATTTTAGATTATCTTTCCATAAATAAAATTTGAAATTGAAAGACACTTACAATTCTTTGCTAGGAGTGTAGATCGATAAAAGAATAATCTTGCCGCTTGTGAGTTATCCGAAACAATTTAAAACTCGTTGGCTCACGACCCAATCTTGCCTCTCGCAAAAAAAATGCATTACAAACAATATAAGATGAAAATTGAGATTTTCTGAAATATGTAATTAATAATAAAAAATGTGTAATTTACTAAGCGACGGGCATGCTCTTCCGTGGATATGGAGCCCCCGTATGCTCGGAAGGACTCATACCCCATGTATGCCTAGAAGGACTCGCACTAGGGCCATCGGTCTCGGATAATTGGTTCTACGATGCTTGCTTTGAACAAACCATGCAATCAAGTCTCGCAAAATCTAATCGCCACGTGTTCCGGACCTCCCGTCTAATAAAAGTAGGTCGATCGGCTAGTAAACTATGATGGTGGACAAAGTTAGCGTAAACTTTTTTTGCTAGAGCCTTCTATGTTGCTCGACAAACATCTCAATGGTCGAATCCCAGTCAAAATATTTACGCACGAACAAAAATAATTAATATTAATAGCTTTATTTAATGAAAAACTTTTATTTTAATTATAAAGAATGCTCTTCTCGTAGATATGGAGCCCCCGTATGGATGGAAGGACCCGCACCCCTTGTATGCTTGGAAGGACCCGCATCGGGGCCACTCGTCTCGGATAATTGATTCCACGATGCTTGCTTTAAACAAGCCATGCAATTAGGTCTCACAAATTTTGATCGCCACGTGTTCTAGACCTCCCGTCTAATGAAAGCAGGTCAACCAGGCTAGTAAACTATGTTGGTGGACAAGGTTAACGTAGCCTTTTTTTGCCGAGCCTTCCATGTTGCTCGACAAGCGTCTTAATAGCTGAACCTAGTCAAAATATTTTTGCACGAACAAAAAAAATTAATATTAACAACTTTATTTAATGGAAAACTTTTATTTTAATTATAAAGAATGCTCTTTTATAGATATGGAGCCCCTTGTATGCTTGGAAGGATCCGTACCCCCGTATGCTCGAAGGACTCGCACCGGGGCCATCGACTCGGATAATTGGTTATGCGATGCTTGCTCCGAACAAGCTATGTCGGGTCTCGTAAAATCTAATCGCCACGCGATCCGGACCTCTTATTCAATAAAAGCGGGTCGATCGATCGATAAACTACGCTGGTGGACAAAGTCGGCGAAGCCTTTTTTTCCGGAGACTTCCATGTCACCGTGACAAGCGTCTTAATTGTTGAATCCTAGTCAAAATATTTCCACACGAACAAAAAAAATAAATATTAACAACTTTATTTAATGAAAAATTTTTATTTTAATTATAAAGAAAATTGATATACGTTACCCAAAATTCACCTAAGTAGAATTGTTTAGTGACGTTGAAAACGCATTTCTAGGCCGATCCACCGACGTCCAACTTGCTCCATAAAAATTATAGTTATCCTCATGGCATAATCTCTACTAGACGAAGTGAAACTATCGAATATCAAATAAAAAAAAGGTGTTAAAAAAACACAAAAATTATTGAAATGATATATTAAAGTGAAAAAATAATTACGTATCATCCTTGAGCGATAAAAATACATCGCCAACTAGAGGAGCTCCGAGAACTATCCGGAACGCCAAATATGTTAGCGAGATGGGCCACTCTTAGAGGTCGACGCTAAAACCTCTAGTGTCGATGAGGGAACATCTACCGTTAGTGCGGGATGCCATCCTAAATGGCCGTTATAGGTGTGTTGGGTCCATAGTTACGAGAGTCACAAGACCCATGTAAAAGGCATGTAGTTGGAGATCTACGATCGATACCGGTAAGGGATCTTAGTGGACTACAATCGATCCGTGATGCTCATCCATGATGATTGAAAATGTGATCCCGTATTGACTGCGGGGGATGACGTAAACCACGAGTCATTGTTGTATGATCTAAGGTTAAGCAAAAAGACAAAATATAACAAATATATTATCGAATAAATTAATAAAAAAATTAAAAAATACATCATTTACTACTAATACAAAACAATCAAAATACACAATGAACAATTGAAAGATGTATGAAAATCGATATTATCTACTACATGTAACAAACTAATAAATAAATAAAAATTACATCATTTGAGACTAATACAACAAATAAAATATGTTTTTAATTAAAATTATCGTAATAACTCGTTTAAGTTATCATCTCCGTCATCCGAAACATTTTTACACTCATTATCGTCTTCGTTAACCACACTTACTTATGTATCAACAAACGATCCATTTGGATCATTAAACAAAGTAACGTGCTCAAATTTCATTATCAATTCGTGTTAGATTTTCGGATCGTCCTGCTGAAATGGTTCAGCATTTTGTTGGATGGAAGCCGATGAATCGAGCAAGTCAAACACAAACCTAGCTTTGATCTTAAACACGACCCACTAATCTCGGTTCTCGCACTTTAAGTTAGGATACTCGATATAATACACCCGAGTCGTTACTAATGTTCACTTGTTGATCCGTCGCTAAATTTACCTTCTTCTCATTCTTCGTAAATCCGTCGTTAATTAGTAGCTATTTAGAGACGGAATGTAATTCATCGTTAAAATCTATCACCGATTGTCTATTTTTTTGTAATATCTCCATATATATATAAAGTTGGGAGTTGAAATACTCCATAAAAAAAAAGTTGTTTAAGTTCATGATGCATTTAAAAGGGTAGTTTCCTCTGTATTTTTATGCTGCTATATACATAATTTTGAGGTCATCATAATCATAATAATTCCTAATCCCACGGTGTAAATAAAAAAAAAAACCAACCGAAGGACCATTTTGCAGCTATCTACTTTAACCAATGATAGTTTATCACGTAAACACACATGACAAACTTTAGTCAATGATAATTTGTCACGTCACCAATTTAATTACTCAATTTGTTCCTACTATAACACGTGATAAATTATTATTGATCAAAACTTGTCACCGTATTTATGTGACATATTAAGCTCTTAAATTGAATAGAAAAAAACATAGAATCTCAATTAAAAAAAAATTCAAATTATATAAAGTCTCGATACATGCAGAACTCAATTCAAATATATATATTTTCCATCGTGAGACTCAATTATGTTGGTCTAATCCATCCCTTTCTCTTCTCTACAATAATCACATTATAAAACGATTAATTCACAAATTAATTATGTTCTAGATGCATAAATTCGGAAGTCAACCCATCATTAAGTACTGTTGGGTGGATACATTTTCACGGCTTTATTAAGTTTGCTTGAGGCAATTGATTTACATTGAAAAAGATGTCTTTCTAATCCCCTAAAAAAAAAAAAAATTAAAGACTTGGAAACAAGAGAAGGTTCATCCTTTGAGCTACGTGGAATCTCTATATCAGCTTCAATTGCGCACAGGAAATTGTGATTTGATAGAAATTTCTTTGGAGACCTGCCTTTTAATATTATAATTTATAAACTATACAATTCACTAGCAATAAGTTTCAAAAAATGAATCAATTAATTTTCTCTATTTCAAAAACTAATTATTCAATTTTTAAATTTTCTTATAATTTAATATTTTTTGTTCTTGTGACCTTTTATTCTTTAAAAAAATAAAAAATTTAAAATATAGAAAAATTGATGACAAAAAAAAATTAAATAAAATAATATTAAATTAAGTGCATTCAATTTTTTTCAAAAAACTAAAAAAATAGTTTTTTAAAAGAACTATTTAATTCTTTTCTGAAAACTAAAAGGAATAATTATTGGATTATCAAAGTAAATGATTTTTCTGAACTCTATCAATTTGTCTAGAAAAGTTTTCTTTACAATTGAAAAAAAAAAAAAAAAATCAAAGAGAACAAGACAGAGTGCATTTAGAAACAATTGAAGGTCCATCTTAAAGCTTCGATTGGACACACAGTTGGGCTAGAAGTCTCGATCGGGGCCTGGGTGCCGGTCATCGTAATGTGGGCCTCCGGCTTTTTGGCACCTACGGTTATGGAATCGAAGCAATTTTATTTTAATTTTTTCGGACTCAAGGAACAATCCTTGAAAGAGGAGGAAAAAAAAATACAAAGTTTAATGCTTTTTTATAATTTAATTGAATATAAAGGATATTAATAAAAATTATACTCATATTAGCCTAAGTCAATTCTAAACTTGTTGTAACTAGTTTAGTTAGTAAAAATTACTTTTACATGATACCAAGTAATTTAATATCAAGTCTTGTTTAAATAAACTATGAAGGAGTTTAGATATTGTCAAATTCAAGTTAAAATAAAATAAAAAACATAAACATTAGTATTTTATACATATATGCAAAATATTTATACTTTTTGTATTTAATTAATATATATGTGTGTGTGTATATATATATATGACAAATAATAAATAATAATCGTCGAAATTCAATAAATCGAATATAAATATCCAAATTTTTTACTCACTATAATTGATAGAGTATGGATATACTAGAAACTCAACCTATATATGATCTTAGAGTTAAGCCCAGCATCTCTACTAAAAAAGCTCAAGTATTAGCCCAAAATTTATGATCATGGATTTGAGCCCAACATCAGACAAAATAGATACAAACTCAAAGAGGTTTATTCAACAGAACGTTTTTTTTTTTTTTCTTCTTCTTTTTGATTTTGTTATAGATTTAACTAGTTTTTTTACCCGGTTTATATATGCTGTGGATCGGATAGAATACATAAAATTATTTTAAAAAAAATTATTTCAGTTTGATGTCTTTTTTATATTGTGTGTACGTCAAAATATATCAAATCAAAACTGAATAAAAATTCATTCAATTTTATAATTTTATAGTAAAAACTTTGGATTTGAAATTGAGACTCAACAAATGTAATTAATTAAATTTCAAAACCATTTTCCATGATCTCCACGGAGACCATAGACATGGAGACCATGGACTGCTAACTTAAAGAACACACAGGAAATTGGGGAAAAAAAAATCAGCAAAAATTCCTAGCCGTCCATCTTTTTGGAGTTTTCATGGCTTGATCCAAATGGTGGCAGCCGGAAGGCTAAAGATACCCCAATAAATTGTAAAAAATTAATTAACTTGGAAAAACAGAAAAAATAGAAAAAAGCCAAAAGAATTGGACGATCCCATATCATGACTCAACCGTTTATTTACACGACTTTAAAAATAATAAACACATGAAAATAGCTAGAATACTTAAAATTTCCAAAAAATAATGAACACTTGAAAATAACTAGAATGCTTAAAATTCCCAAATAAAAATTAACATTAATTCACATCATTTCCTATGTTTTCATGTCCTTCTCTCTTTGAATTTTTCCACCCCATCATACCCATCATAATCAGTGTCATCATCATCCAGATGATTATAGTCTTCATCTTCATCTTCATCAACCATGTCTTCCACGTCCGATATCTCCTTCGTCCTCCCTAGAGCACCATTGAGCCATTCCACCACCTTCATCATCCTCGGCCGATTCTCCGGATTGCTATCGGTGCACCGCATGGCAATCATGGTTGCTGCCTGAAGTTGTGCTCGATCATATCTTCCCTTCAACCTAGGGTCAGCAATACTATCAAATGCACCCTTTTGGACAAATGGGGTGACCCATTGAACAATATCACGCTTAACCCCTCCAGGGAGCTTCTCTAATGGTTTTTTGGCACTGATGATCTCTAAGAGTAAAATTCCGAAGCTATAAACATCACAACTCTCCGAAACTTTTCCCCACATAGCGTATTCTGGAGCCAAGTATCCTAGGGTTCCCTTCACCCTGGTGGTCATGTGAGTAACCCCATTTGGAATCAACTTTGCAAAACCAAAATCTGCTACTTTTGCTTGAAATTCTGTATCTAAAAGAACATTACTTGCCTTTATGTCCCTGTGTATTATATGAGGATTGGCCTCGTGGTGCAAGTACCTAATTTTCAAAGACGTGACAACATAATTTATGAACAACTTAGCAAAAATTGAAGATCCAAAGAAAAAAATCCAGCTAAAGAAATTAATTAAAACAGTATATGGATTAACAACTACTTACGCTAATCCCTCGGCTGATCCGATAACTATGTTCATTCTTCGGTGCCAATCTAGTAAGCAATCGACGGCGAGCTGGCCATGTAGATGGGCAATCAAGCTATGGTTAGGCATGTAATCGTAGACTATTAGCCTTTCATCTCCACCTGCATAAAATCCTCTCAAACTTAACAAGTTCTTATGCCTCACCCTTCCAAGTATCTCAACTTCCACTGCGAATTCCATCTCCGCCTTCGCGCTCATCGCCTTCAGCCTTTTAACTGCTATCTGCACGAGTAAATTAACTGAATATCTAATTAAGAATCCAAGAAGACTAGATTAACATAATTTGAATGTTATGGCTCAAAGAAACTATATATTGAAAATTCAAGGAAAAAAAGAAGAAGATGGTCAAGATTGTTGCCTCAATGCCAGTACTTGTCCGACCCCAGTATACACTTCCGAATCCACCTTCTCCAATCTTGTTATCATCATGAAAGTTGTTGGTGGCATGAAGGATCTCCTTGAGAGTGTAGATTTCCCATGGATATTCCCTACTACTACTACTATTATTATTATGTGCCCTAAAAAAATAAGGAAAATTTAGTACCAATCATTTAATGATCTGTACAACCTTAAACTATGAAAAAATATACATAAAACTTGGTGTACCATACCTGATCTTTGGTTCTTCTTCTCGGGAGACAAAACAAAAACATTTCAAAATCATTTTTTTTTGGAGCTGCAAGATATGATTTAACCAAGAAGATATATAAGCAGACTATTCAAAGGTGATTCAGGCAAGAAGAAGCAGAAATATTGGAGAGTTCAAACCAGTAGAGAAGGAGTCTAGAGGTGAAGACAAAATGCAGCGTTTGGAAGACAAAGTATATTTGCTGGTAATCAATGGTATAATGGTGTGGAAACAAAATAAAGTTTGTTCATAAGAAGCTTACAAACTGCTTGGATTCTAGTGCTTGTTAGCTTCTATGAACCTCTTTTTCTTCCTTTGGAAATGTAAGATTATTAATTATTTTATCAATACTTAATGCATTAATTTATATGTTTATATAGTTTATACGACTAGTGTATTAGTGACAATATATATTTTCTGCTATGGAAAGTGATATATATTTGATGATTTTTGCTTACCTAACCTGACCTTCTACTGAATTGACCACCTTTTTTTAGTGTTTAATGCAGTTTATTAGAGCATCTTAACCCTGAAAAAGAATTGATTTTTTTTTTTTTTGTTTGAATGAAAGGTTAAGTAATAATTAATTAAGAGGTCTTAATTACATAAAAAAAACAGACAATCACCAGCAGCCTGCTAATTCCAACTCTTTTCAAACCGGAATAAATATTCCTAAACATGTCATTGAAGTAATAATTGGGATATGCAAAGGCATCAACCTATTTTGGCCTGACTTCTACATACTGTCCATATTACAAACAAATATATAATAAGATAGAAAATTGTCAATTCAAAGGTCTTCAAAATTTTTGACCCAAAAGAGAAAAAAAAATCATGGAAATTTTTATTTTGGGAACCAGGCCTTTTGAACCAGAGGTGGTCGAAAAATATTTTTAAATTCTTCCGCTGATGTTGAATATTCCTTTGGGTTTTTCCGTTGTGATATTTTGGCATTATTCCTAGAAGAAAATAGAAAAAAGAAAAAAACATGAATAGGCCTAATTTGATAGTTTTTATACAATGTCTTGGGCCCAAAGACAATGATTTTTGGGCTTTGCATATTAATCCTTTAACCAATCTAGCTCAAGGCCTCAAGCCCTTGAGCCCATAACATTTACAAACTTCCAAGAGCAGCCCATATTAATACCCTTGCCTTCGAAAACTATACGGTATAAAAATGTAGTATTCTAGAATACACAATACACACACACGTATACGTATGTATATACATGCATTTTGATTGTTTGGACCGCACCGCAACGGAAAGATTTTATCCTTCTTCTTTCGGTTCTCTTTTTCATATCTGAGAATCAAATTAATCTATTATAAGAATTCATTGTAGTTTTTGTTTATGTAAATCCTTGGAGTAATTTTTTAGACTGAGAAATTAATACATAGTTTTTCTCTGAAGAGTTTCTTCTCCTTGCGAGAAGGGTGATTATTAATATGGATTAAATCTTTTAATGAAATATTTATATTATTGGAAGTGAGTGGAAAAAATGTGAGTATATTTTTCTATATTACTTGCCGTCTCCTCGTTCCAAAAATAATCACCATATGAAAGCAAGTGGAAAAATAAAATGAATTTATGATGATTTAATTTACTGAAAATGTTTTCAATGCTTGATTAATAGACTATGTCATGCACCTTTTTTAATTCCTCTACAAATAGATTAAGCATTGTGTGCAAAGACACAAGAGATTAGACTGAAAAAATGGATTGTTATGACTTATGACCAATTCAAAGGATGCTAATTGTTAAAATTATACTAATTTCGAAAGCATCAACTAGATTTGTCGATAAACCAAAAGAGTTGCAACATCATAATATACCATTATATTGACAATGTCATACACAAGTTAGAATTATGACTAAGATTTAATATTTCTATATTATTTTCTTCTAATCCGACATAATATTTTATTTATTTATTTATTTTTACACAGAATTGATTCAAGATCGAAACTTGACAGAAAGAAAAATACTAATATATATGAATTGACTTACAATTCATCGACTAATACAATAGTTTTGATTTCTTTAAGTTGAGAACTTGTTGAGGCTTATCTTATTGATAAGTATAATTTATACATATATTTTATGTAAATATGGAGCTTGAATTCGTTAATTATGCATGTGATTTATGTTTTATTTGATATAAATTAATCCTCATATGCTTTGAATTTGTAGGTATAAAGATTAAAGAGAAGACTAAGAAGTAAAGCAAAAACAAGGACTGAAATGAAAGTAAAAAGCAAAAGTAAGGATTAAAGAGTAAAGAAGAAAAAAATGTTTGACCTAGACACCTTAAAAAAATCAATTCATCACATTCTGGAGAGACTTACGTGATTGACAAAAAAGAAGGAGATTGTAGTATGAAGGAAAAGGTGATAAGCATGATAAGGTTGACTTAAAACATGGCAATGTAAAACTAAAAGGAAAGTGACGTGGTGGACTAGAAAAGGAGTCTATAGCGGTAAAAGAAAGAGTTACAGGCATAGTGAAGGACTGGAGGATGACAGAGAGAGAAAAATAAGCAAAGTAAGCAGAGTTGCACGGCATTAAAAAGAAAAAAAGAGTTTTGCACGACAGTAAAAAAATTTGGTATATAAGGCTTGGGACTTGCATTGCAGAGGGGGATTTTGGACGGCCAGAGAAAAGAAGAAAATTGGAGCGGCAGTCGGAAGAAAAAAATACAGATTCATTATACAAGTAATTGAATTTTCTTTAATTATTACTTTGATGGATTATCGATGTGATATTTTATTTTTAGATCCAATAAATTTCTTGATGGAGAAAGAAAATGTTAAGTTAGGGATGGAGGATTTTAATTCTTATTCTATGTGATTAATTATTTTTCTCAACTCAAAACTTGATTCTTGATGTATGATGAATTTATATTGCTGCATTTAATACTTTAAGAGAGCGATTACCTCTTATTGATTTAATGACATGTGCTTGAGCTCGAGAAGAGAATTGTATGTGTTAGATCAAAACAATATAAATCACTAGTTTACTATTAATCGAAAGACAACTAGTTCTAGTGCGATAATGAAAAAGAGAAGTGCGTGATGGCATGCTTATTTTACATTAGAGGATTCCATTAATTGTAATGCATTTAGATCTTAATTTAAGTCACATAGAAATATGGATGATTTGTTAGGTGAAGAATAGGGTTAATCCGACTAGAGATAGCTTATTAACTCGTTCGGGGAATTCCGTCGTCAAATATATTAAGATAAACCTCAAAGTAGTTTGTGAGTTGAGTTAATATAGTTAATTGCATAAGTGAGGATTAAATGAATCTATCCTTAGCTACTTTCATATCATTTCATTAGTAATTTTCAATCCTACAACTTTAGAATAGAGTTTTAATTTAATTCTTTTAATTATTTTGATTAATTCAACTTATTTTAAGTTAGATAATTTTAGTAGTGTAATTTAATTCCTCGTAGGAACGATACTTTCTTACCCTTTATTGCACGATTAGATTGGATTTATTGCTTTTCGATTGTGTTAAAAAAGTAGTATCAAATTTTTGGCGCCGTTGTCGGGAGTTATAATTGCATATTGAGATTTATAATTGAATTAAGATTGAATTGTAATTTAGCTTTATTTATTTTTATTTTATTATTTTTATTTGCAATTTTTATTCGTCCTTTTCTTTTGCATTATTTAGTTCTTGTGAGTTATAGGTTTGCTAGTGCATGACCCGTACTAGTAGTGGCAAACTTGCGACTTTGATCCCGAGATTGAAAGAACATTTAGAGAACGTTTGAGAGAGTAGAAAAGGAGCATTATGGCATATGATGAAAATAAGGAGCAAGTAGACATGAGAACTCGACCGAGTATGCCACACCATCCTCGGAGGGAACAACCTCAAGTATTAGAAGGCCAACTCGTTGGTGCTAACAATTTTGAGATCAAACCGGCCATTATTCGGATGATCCAAACTAGTGTGCAATTTGGTGGATTATCTAATGATGATCCTAATTTGCATATTGCTAATTTTGTTGAGATTTGTGATACTTTTAGATTTAATGGTGTCGATCCCGATGCTATTAGACTTAGATTATTTCCATTTCTCTTAGGGATAAAGCAAAAAGTTGGTTATTGTCTTTTCCTGCAGGATTGATCAAGTACGTGGAATGACATGGCTCGAAATTTTTATCTAAATTCTTTCCACCCTTCAAAACTCGCTAGATTTAGGAATGACATAACCACTTTTGTTCAATTTGATGCCGAGTCTTTATATGAAGCTTGGGAGAGGTTTAAAGACCTTCTTAGAAAGTGTCCTCACCATGACTTACCCGTATGGCTTCAAGTGCAAACTTTTTATAATGGTATTAACTCTTCTAATCGTTCTATGATTGATGCAAATTGCAGTGGTACCATTATGAGAAAGACTCCGGATGATGCCTATCATTTATTGGAAGAGATGGCTACTAACAGCTATCAATGAGGTAATGAGAGAAATGTAAAAAAAGGAAGTGGTATTTATTCAAGTAGATTCATTTACTTCTCTAAATGCCCAAATTGTCGCTCTTAGTAAGAAAATAGATTCAATGAGAGTTATTGTAAATTCTAATCCTTATGATTTATGTGGACAAGTTAGGCCATGATAGTGCAACTTGTCAAGTGGGTAATCCATTTATGTATGAACAAGCTAACTTTGTTTCAAATACTAACGTAACGGGTTTTAACCCGTACTTCAACTCCTACAACCCTAGATGGAGGAGCCATCCGAACTTTTCATGGAGTAGTGATCAATCAAAAGGGCCTCTTGGCTTTAGAGCACCACCTCAACAAGAGAAAAACCTAATTTGGAGGATTTAATGTCCAAATTCGTCCGAATACCGATGTCGGGTTTCAAAGCCAAGAGGCATCCATTAAAAAATTAGAAGTACAAATTAGGCGAGTTAGCTACCATGATGTCCGAGAGATAACAAGGAGGCTCGCCAAGTAATATGGAGAAAAACCCAAGAGAACAAGTTAAGGCCATCACCTTAAAAGGTGGAAAACAAGTGGGGTATTTTGGTAAGGGTAAAGAAGAGGAAAGAGTATTCCTTAGTGATAATCTTAATGATAAATAGAACATTATGGAGGATAAAGAATTGAAGAGGAAACTCTTCGCGGACTCGAATGTCAAACCATATAGACCTCATGTTCCTTTTCTTGAAAGACTTGCACAAGCTAATCTTGATAAGAAATTTTTAAAAGTTTTAGAGGTTTTTAAGAAGTTGCATATTAACATACCTCTTTTAGATGCTATTTTACGGATGCTTAGTTATGTTAAATTCTTGAAGGATCCGATTGCTAACAAGAGGAAACTCGGAGGAATTTGAAACCGTGAAGCTCGAATGAAGAATGTTCCTTAATTATTCTCAACAAGTTACCGCCAAAGATGAAAGACCCGTGGAGTTTCTCTATACCTTGTACTATTGGTAATATTACTTTTGAAAAGGTATTATGTGATCTAGGAGCTAGCATTAATTTAATGCCTTTCTCTGTTTTTACAGAGCTTGGAATGAAAGATCCTTTACCCACTACTATTTCTCTACAATTAGTCGATAGAAGTATCGGATATCCTAGAGGAATAATAGAGGATGTTTTGGTTAAAGTTGATAAGTTTATTTTCCCAGTTGATTTTATTGTGCTTGACATGGAAGAGGATGTTAATATGCCTTTAATTTTGAGTAGGTCATTTTTAACAACCTGGAGGAGCATTAATTGATGTTCAAGAAGGGGTGATTCCCTTTAGGATTCAAGATGAAGAAGTGAGTTTTAATGTTTTTGAGGCTATGAAAAATTATAATAAGGATGAAGAAGCTTTCAGAATTGATGTGGTAGATCGGTTAGTCAATGAGGATTTACAGTTGTATAAAGTTGATAATGCTACCGATTTCGTGTTGTGCATGCTTTAGATATGAATGATGAAATCCTAGAAGAAGAAACAAGGGCGGTCGTGAACTTTATAGGAGAGAAACCTAGGCAAGTCGATACTAAAGTAGAAAAGACTTTGGCATTGGATGTGGTTAACACTTTGCAAGTCGAATCATCAAAAAATGAATCTCTCGACTTTAGAATTGAAAATTCTTCCTTCTCATTTAAAGTATATTTACTTGGGAGACTCACATACTTTACCCGTTATAGTGTCTTCTTCTTTGACAGGACTTGAGGAAGAAAAACTCATAAGGGTGCTAAAGGAGTATAAAAATGCCATTGGGTGGAGCATCGAAGATATTCGAGGAATAAACGCATCGAGTGTGCATGCACAAGATCCTTATGGAAGAGAATCACCAACCAATGGTACAAGCTCAAAGAAGACTCAACCCGAATATGAAAGAGGTAGTAAAGAAAGAGATCATAAAATGGCTTGATGCGGGTATTATCTTTCCTATATCCGATAGTCATTGGGTTAGTCTAGTTCATGTAGTACCAAAAAAGGTGGGACTACGGTTGTGAGGAATGAGAATAATGAGCTAATTCCTACTAGGACGGTTACGTGATTGAAGGATATGCATAGATTATAGGAGATTGAATGAGGCCACTAGAAAAGATCATTTTTCTTTACCCTTCATTGATCAAATGATAGAGAAACTAGCAGGACAAGAGTTTTACTATTTTTTAGATGGTTATTCGGGATATCACCAAATACCAATTGCACCGGAGGACCAAGACAAAACCACTTTCACTTGTCCTTATGGTACATTTGCTTTTAGGAGAATGCCATTTGGACTATGTAATGCTCCCGCCACTTTTCAAAGATGCATGATGTCTATTTTTGCTGATTTCATTGATAATTTTATGGAGGTTTTCATGGATGATTTCTCTGTTTTTGGTGCTTCCTTTGATGCATGTTTACATAATTTAATTTTAGTGCTTAAGAGATGTGAGGAAACGAATCTTGTGCTTAATTGGGGAAAGTGTCATTTCATGGTTAGAGAAGGCATAGTGCTAGGTCACAAGGTATCCTCTAGGGGTATTGAAGTGGATCGAGCAAAAATTGAATTGATTGAAAAACTTCCACCTCCTAAGTCTCTAAAAGATGTTAGAGGATTTTTAGAACATGCCGGCTTTTACGGACGATTCATTAAGGATTTTTCTAAAATTGTCAAACCTTTAACACACTTGTTAGAGAAAGATGTGCCTTTTGTGATTGATGATGATTGCATGCATGCCTTTAATTGCTTGAAAGACCAATTGACTCATGCTCCTATTGTTGCTCGCTCCTTGTTGGGACTTGCCTCTTGAAATTATGTGTTATGCGAGTGAAGATACTTTGGGTGCTGTTTTAGGACAAAGAAAAGATAAAAAATTTCACACCATTTATTATGCAAGTAGGACAATGAATGAAGCACAAAGAAGGTATACCACAACCGAAAAAGAACTACTTCGTCGTTATATTTACGTTTGAAAAGTTTAGATCTTATCTTCTTTTATCTAGGGTTATTGTATTCACCGATCATTCAACACCGAAATATTTGCTTGCTAAGAAAGAGTCTAAACCTAGGTTGCTTAGATGGATTTTATTGCTTCAAAAATTTAACTTAGAGATTAGGGATAAAAAAGGCATTGAAAATTCGGTAGCCGATCATTTGTCTAGATTAGATGGGAACATGTAGAATCAATGATTGATAAACCTTTGCATGATGAATTCCTAGATGAAAGGTTGTACTTCATTAAGGCATCGTCTTTGCCTTAGTATGCTGATTTTGTGAACTATCTTGCATGTGATATTTTGCCTTCTAACTCGTCTTTCCATCGAAAAAGAAGTTTTTGTCGGATGTTAAGCATTATTTATGGGATAAGCCTAATCTTTACAAGGAATGCAATGATGGTATGATTCGACGATGTGTACCAAGGGAAGAAATGACGAGTATTCTCGGCTTTTGCCATGATAAGGAAGCGAGTGGACACCAAGGAGCAACAAGGACCGCTCAAAAGGTGCTTCAATGTGGATTTTATTGGCCCACACTATTCAAAGATTGCCACGATTATGTAAGTGCATGTGACAAATGTCAACGATCGAGTAATATTTCTAGACAAAATGAAATGCCCTTAAATAATATTCTAGTTTGTGATATCTTTGACGTTTGGGGTATTGATTTTATGGGTCCTTTTCTAAGTTCTTTCAATAATTTATACATACTCGTCGTCGTGGATTATGTGAGTAAATGGGTAGAAGCTATTTCGAGTCCTACTAATGATGCTAAAGTCGTAGTCAAATTCTTAAAGAAAAATATTTTCACTAGATTTGGCACACCTAGTGGCTATCATTAGTGATGAAGGCACACACTTTAAGAATAAACAATTTGATGGTTTGTTGTTTAAGTATGGTGTCACTCACAAGATTGCTACTCCTTATCACCCACAAACCAAGTGGACAAGTAGAGGTCTCTAATAGGGAATTGAAGAGAATTTTAGAAAAAAGCTGTCAATATGTCTAGGAAGGATTGGTCACTTAAATTAGATGATCAACTTTGGGCTTATAGGACGACATTCAAGACTCCTATTGGAATGTCGCCATATCGTTTGGTTTTCGATAAGGCTTGTCATTTACCGATGGAACTTGAACACAAAGCATATTAGGTCGTGAAATTGTTAAACTTTGATTTACAAGTCGCAGGAAAGGAAAGGCTTCTTTAGTTGAATGAGTTAGAGGAATGACGACATCAAGCTTATGAGAACTCCAAGATGTATAAAGAAAAAACAAAAGCTTGGCATGATGCTCACATCAACCCTAAGGAGTTCAAAATCGGTGAAAAAGTCCTCCTTTTCAATTCTAGGTTGAAGTTATTTCCTAGAAAGCTAAAATCAAGGTGGAGTGGTCCTTATGTGATTAAGAAAGTGTTTCCTCATGGAGTCGTAGAGACTTCTCGAGGGAACAAAGAAGCCTTCAAAGTCAATGGGCATAGACTCAAACTTTATATAGAGAAGTTCAATTTCTCGATTGGGATAAAAAATTTACTCTTAACGGATCCTTAAGCAATCGAAAGTCGAGCGAACGACGTTAAACAATAGCGCTTTTTGGGAGGCAACCCAAGAATGGATAGTCGACCATCACCAGATTTGTTTTCTAACCCTTTCTACTTTGAATTTTATACGTCCATGATTTCTTGATTTTGTGCATTACATTGGGGACAATGTAAAATAAAAGTGTGGGGGGATTTCGATTTTTAATTTTTGATCAAATTTTAGTTAGTTTTCTTTTGATATGTCTTTTATAAGTATGAAAAAAACTCAAAAAAAAAAAAAAAGATTCATTGTGTGTTAGGTACTTTTTAATGATGTCAAGATTTGTGTAAGTAATGAGCAAAAGTCAATTGAGTTTTAAAGTTGCATAACATGATTGAATAAATTGACTTGCAACTTGAGATTGATTAATATAGTGATTGATTTAAGAATAGTAGTAATTGAATTTAGTAGACATAACTCGTGAGATTTTGAACCTATAAGATTGAACATTAACATCAATCTCTACTTCGTGTGTGATATTCCATGGATCTCGTTACTCTAGAACTTGCTTTGATTCTTCTTGAGATTATATTGACACATGCATCCATAAATATGATAAAGGCCATCTTTGAAGTAGCCATTTTAGCCTAAAATAACCTACCATATAATTAAACATTGATGAGCCTCCTTGAGCTTGAGCTTTCTTGTTTTTAAATCTATTACAAGCCTTTAACTTGAAAATAAACGTCTTACCTTACCTTAAGTATTAGTAGAGCATTTGAATTACTAAGTAGGATGGGTTTTTGAACAAGTGTGAGGGTATAGAGTCAAAGAAGAATAGGTTAGTTGTTTTGGTTGAATTGTTTGGAGAAGATGGAGGTGGAGGTTTATTATTTTCTACTTAAGACATGAACTTCATGAGAAAAGTTTTATGGAAAAACATGACATGAAATCCGAACTTGAACAAAGTATCAGAGGGATCAAACAATGTCGGATTGGGCTGATTTTTGGACAGTAGCTGCTTTTAGACCTTATTCAATTTCTAGTAAATTTTCAGAATTTTTAGATCAGGATATGGTTTCGACCAATGGCAATACTCGGACCGTTCGGAAATACGGGAACAACTATTTGAGCCAAAAAAAAAAAAAAGAGAAAAAATAAATATGTGTCATGCTTTTCCATGTTATATCTAAAGAAAATGTGTGATGATGTTCATGTGCTTGAGAGATGGGAAGAAAGTATGAGGAAGTTACTAAGTGTTTGAATTTTGGACAATAGGTTTTGAGACCTACTGGTTTTATTTACCTAAGTTATTAGTCAAATGCTCTATTAATTTCTTTGGTTTCACAATCTCATATCATAAAAATTCCTTACCTTTCCTTAGCCACATTATAACCTATTGAAAAGTCCTTTTGATTTGTGTTATGCATGTGATCTAAGTAGTAGAGAGTTGAGATGATAAGCAAGCCTATGGTAGTACAATTTTATGGAATGAAGTTGAGTGAAATACTTGCCCTAAACACTCGAGAGTTGGAGAATTATCTTGTGAGGGTCTACCAATTTAGTTTACTCTGTTTTGAAAGAAATTGCAATATTGATTGATTTTTAGGTTGTTGAGATAATTGATTCATGATGTGTTATCAATCTTGAAGATTTTTATTGCCTCCGTGTTTATGACTTTCCAAATTGTGATATCATTGAAGAGTATTTATACATGTATAAAATTTATACAAAGATTTTGTGGGTATATCTTCCGAAAACCCTCACGAGACATAACTCGTCCACTAGGGGTGACCTAGAGGTTTAAAGGCTTGTTGCATATGCTAAATGCAATCGTGATTCCTACGAAAGTGAGTTAGAATGTATTTAATTTCATGTAGTTAGTTTAGTTTGTTTTGCCGATGATGTACAAAAGATCAAGTGTGGGGGAATTTGATAAGTATAATTTATGCATATATTTTATGTAAACATGGAGCTTGAATTCGTTAATTATGCATGTTATTTATATTTTATTTGATATAAATTCATCCTCATATGCTTTGAATTTGTAGGTATAAAGATTAAAGAGAAGACTAAGAAGTAAAGCAAAAACAAGGACTCGAAATGAAAGTAAAAAGCAAAAGTAAGGATTAAAGAGTAAAGAAGAAAAAGTGTTTGACTTAGACACCTTAAAAAAATCAATTCATCACATTACGGAGAGACTTACGTGCTTGACAAAAAAGAAGGAGATTGTAGTATAAAGGAAAAGGTGATAAGCATGATAAGGTTGACTTAAAGCATGACAATGTAAAACTAAAAGGAAGGTGACGTGGTGGACTAGAAAAGGAGTCTATGGTAGTAAAAGAAAGAGTTACGAGCATGGTGAAGGACCTGGAGGACGACAGAGAGAGAAAAATAAGCAAAGTAAGCAGAGTTGCACGACATTAAAAAGAAAAAAAGAGTTTTGCACGGCAGTAAAAAAATTTGGTATATAAGGCTTGGGACTTGCATTGCAGAGGGGGATTTTGGACGGCCGGAGAAAAGAAGAAAATTGGAGCGGCGATCGGAAGAAAAAAATACAGATTCATTATACAAGTAATTGAATTTTCTTTAATTATTACTTTGATGGATTATCGATGTGATATTTTATTTTTAGATCCAATAAATTTCTTGATGGAGAAAGAAACTGTTAAGTTAGGGATGGAGGATTTTAATTCTTATTCTATGTGATTAATTATTTTTCTCAACTCAAAACTTGATTCTCGATGTATGATGAATTTATATTGCTGCATTTAATACTTTAAGAGAGCGATCACCTCTTATTGATTTAATGACATGTGCTTGAGCATGAGAAGGGAATTATATGTGTTAGATCAAAACAATATAAATCACTAGTTTACTATTAATCGAAAGACAACTAGTTCTAGTGCGATAATGGAAAGAGAAGTGCGTGATGGCATGCTTATTTTACATTAGAGGATTTCATTAATTGTAATGCATTTAGATCTTAATTTAAGTCACATAGAAATATGGATGATTTGTTAGGTGAAGAATAGGGTTAATCCGACTAGAGATAGCTTATTAACTCGTTCGGGGAATTTCGTCGTCAAATATATTAAGATAAACCTCAAAGTAGTTTGTGAGTTGAGTTAATATAGTTAATTGCATAAGTGAGGATTAAATGAATCTATCCCTAGCTACTTTCATATCATCTTATTAGTAATTTTCAATCCTACAACTTTAGAATAGAGTTTTAATTTAATTCTTTTAATTATTTTGATTAATTCAACTTATTTTAAGTTAGATAATTTTAGTAGTGTAATTTAATTCCTCATGGGAACGATACTTTCTTACCCTTTATTGCACGATTAGATTGGATTTATTGCTTTTTTGATTGTGTTAAAAAAGTAATAACACTTATCTCCAAGCTTAATATCATTAATTTTGAGAAATAATCTATATAATATAGTTTTCGATTGAGAATGAAATTTGCCTTACTATTGAAATAATGGGGTGACATGTGGATTTCGATAAGAATGGATCCCAATTTCCTTCATGAATGTTAGGGGCCCATTTGGATTGAATAGATCTGATTGGATTGAATTGAAACTAAAAATGATAAAGTCTTTCTATATTGATTAATTGCAACTCAATTCTAATAATAATAATAATAATAATAATACACATTTTCCCGTAAATTATATTTAAAGCATAAAAAACCCAAAAAAATATATAAAAAAAGGTTATGTATAATAAGAAAATATTACAATTGCTATGATATAAATAAAATTGTGGAAGATTACGATATATGCAAGAAACTAAATCTCATGTCTTAATAGGCAAGAACTCAATCACTTGTACACGGTAAAGTGTGAATTACCTTAAGCTACCTAACAAAAGTAATGCAAAATGTGCAGGTACAATAATGTTTTTATAGAAGTCAATTACTTAGGACAGTACCATTCATCAATTTTATTCTTATAAAAGAGGGATACAATTGAAATTCTAAACATGATCAAGTCCAATCACACCTCCGGAGTATGCTTGAACTACTGTGGAGCAACACATGTATAACTTTCCATGACCCAATAAACAACAATTGTTTGATTAGTCACACCTCCGAAATGACTCATGAACTAAGGAAAAATATTGCTTTCATTGCTTATAGTAGTAATCAATGATATGGCAAGCTACAAAAGAAATGAAAAACATTATGATCCATATTAACCATCTACTTGGTATTTTTCGAGTGCAAAACTACACAACAGTCCAAAGAAAGCAATACTATAATTCCTAATATACAACATCAAGTTTGTCTTAGATGCAATTTTGGATATCATCGGGGGCTCATGCTTGTGCTAGGTGAGCCCTAGTACCTTAAGCATGTTGATTAGAGGCGTTGATGATATTCCGTATTATTAGAGAGTAATATAAATCATATCCCGAAATTTTATTTCATAATTTAAATTTATGGATTGATATAGTTTTTTGATATGGTATCGAACTTTAATAACAAAACGATTATGAATTCGAATCTCAATATTTCTATTTTTTCTTTTAATTAAAATTAAATAATTAAGTACAAGATAATTTTAAACCTATGCAAGTTTTAAATTCAAAACTTTCACTCGAGTCGATATTTTAACAATTCATAGAGTTTTACCTAACAATTTAAAATTTTCGAGTTAAAATGATATTTTGACATGATAACGAGCCTTTGTGATTATACGATCATGAATTTGAATTTATTCAAACATTAAGCATAAGGTAGGTCATGAGTTAGAATCTTATTATCTTTATTCTTCTAATTAAATTAAAAAATTAAGAACCAAGTAATGATGGATTTGCACAAATTTCAAAACGAAGGTTGCAACAACAAACTCGTTTCTTTTATATATATATATGAAATTGTTTTTTAGAGGAACTCGTCAAATGACCGGCTCATTCAAAAACTTAAACCGTTAGGTGAGGTCCTAGGATATGATTTATATTATTCTCTAACACCCTCTAAATTCAAAACCCTTTGGGTTTGAAACTTGCACGAGCGAGAGGATGGTGAGATTCGAACTCGCAATCGTTTGATCATTAAAGCTCTTATACTATGTCAAAAGACTATCTCATTTAAAAGCTTAAGCTCGTTCGGTGAGGCTTTATGATATGATTTATATTATTCTCTAACACAACTAACTCTTAATGAAGAAACTGCTTCATAGGAGACCTAATTAAGTTCATTAGACTCGGATTTACTATCATTGAATAGCAAGATCAGCCACTAGATGCTATATGATACTTATTATTATTTGACAACTTTACAAGAACATATATAAGTTAGCAAGTTTTCTACTTATATATGTGCAAAAGTAACTAACTAAACACTTCATTCTGGAGTACTAGTAAATATACAAGAATATTGTGACTTCTGGATCATAGTAAAGTACTTTACATCTCTCCCTGAAAGAAAACCAAACAAGGGAAGGCACATGGAAAAAAAAAAGGTGGTAAAAGCTCTGAATGCAAAAGTTTGAAATGTGCACACATGCATGCATGGATGCATGAAACTACAAATGAAACAATTTCCCATCTACGAACTATACGTATCTCCATTAATGTAAATCCAAATTCATTCCATTCCAAGCAAGAAGGTGATTTGATTTCGAATCATGTATAGATGGTGTATTTGATCATGATTTTCAAGTTGTGTGGTGGACATGACTTACATTAAAGAGATGGAGATTAACATATAAAGGGATCTGCCTTGTTTTTCGATACTATTAAAGAATAAACACCAAGAAGGCAAAAGGTGGAAGGAAAACATGCACAAACTGCAGAGCTGGGCTAATCAATATGCAAGAACCATGCGAAAAAAGCTACTAATCAGGGAAGAAAAACAAGCTAACTCAAAACAACAAGCAGCTGCCTTTATTTGTTAAATAAAGGGATCTGTCTAGATGTCATTTAAATTTGTTAAGGAAGTCATCATGTTAAGGAATTGATCAAGACAAACTTGTAACCTTTTATGTAATTCATGGTCTGTCATTTATAGGATTGTTAGCTTGCCATTAAGATCAGCTCTTGCTGTTTTATGTTAGTGATCTCACCAATTCCACTTGAATTCTTCTATAGATAAAGTTTGCAAAGAGTTCATGAAATTGACACAAGATTACACAGTTCCTACCAAAAGAACTAAACCTGCAAAAACTGAAACAAGTAGTTTTAGCAAGCTAACATATATAAGCACAACTAATTTAAATCTAGGGTTCAGGCCATTAAGAAACCAAAGAAAGAAAAAAAAAAGAGGCATTTCAAGGCATGCAGTTAATGTTCTCAATCACTCAGAAATTAACATATCATGACACTGAAATCACATCATTTAGTTTTCTTTGGAGCCCATCTGCATCAATGCAGTTCAGATTGCTAGCCTGCAAGAGAAATTCACCGAAGGAAGGCCAAATGGTGTTGGATTTTTCAGTAAAGCTGAAGCAAATTTCACTCAATTAAACTTAGAAAGAAAAATGAACTATGGCCTATGGGCAATACCTGGCATTGAATAGTGGTATAATGCATTCCATCTTTTTGGGTGGAAACACAGCTAACAACATCAAATCCCTCTTCAAGTACTGCTTCTAGCACTCTTGATAGAAGAATCCCTTCCTCTCCAGAGCCTCTACTTACGACAATCTCCACTACACCCAAATACTGGCGGACCGTAACACTGTCCAGCAAATTATGGTCTGCAATTTCAGTCCCTTGTTCAAAAGCACTAGAGTTAGACAAGTTCTTGAGCTTATCTCTCTTGACACTCAATCCTTGGATGTTTCCCTTTAGATGCTCGATATATTTCACAGCCTCATTCATGTGATCAGACATTGAGCGCTTTCCCTGCAAGATTTCCCAATATCAAGAAAAACCCTAAAAGCATGATTATGTGTAGATCAAGAACACCAACCTCAAGAGAAAGAAATATGAAGTAGCCATGAACGCAAGATTAATAGATATGGTAATTAGGGTAGCCATTTCTCACAAATGTTTCTTTTCTATGTTTTTCCCGTCATATTTTGGAAACCTAGTAAAGTTATGCTATATAACAAAGGAAGAAATTAAGTAAAGCAAAAACGTTTCTTGACCTGAATTGATTCAAGTGGGAGGAGGTTTCGAAGTGAGGCATGAAGAGTGGAAATTTGTTGCCTCCTTTGCCGTTCGATTTCCTTTCGAGTAACCTTCTTCTCATCACAAACAATATTTCCACTACGATTATTAGCATTTGTAGCTGCTAATATTTCATGTGTCTGCTGGACTTCCACTGATGAGGTAGTTAGGTTACTAGTTCCATGAAGCGAATCTTGGTCCAATATCAGATCCTGATCTTGATCAATATCTTCTTGGTAGGGATTAGAGGAGATTTGGGACCAAAGTTCATCACTACTTTGTTGGAATGGAAACATTGAATAAAGACTAACTATTCAAAGCTCTTAAACTATATTTTACAGCAATGATGGACTTAAAGAAATGGATACGGTTGTTGTTAGAAATGGTCCTTGATCATTAGTATATATAATATAGCAAGATTTCCCTCCGAAAAACATCCTAGAGTCAAGATGGAGAGAAAACGTGGCCAAGGCTTGGTTTGTGGGGCGCTTTCAATTTGCTATTGAAGAAACGGCAACTTCATACCATTCACATTTTGTGGGACCGTACATCATGTCGGTCTCATATTAATTTTGGCTCAATTCTGTACAGATTATTGAATGTAGTGAAAAATGAAAAAGAAAAAGTAAAGTACCTAGAAATATGTTTAAAATATGATTATTCGACTTTATGTTTGTGTAGACAGGGTCTCCCTTTATCTAGGGGGAAGACAAATTATTTTGATTCTTGTTAGAGATAAGTCGTCCTTGTTAATGATATTCTTGCTCCATTTCGTAGGACTTTGAACATTTTGGTGAGTAGGATTGAAAATGACTCGAGGTCGTTAGAAATTAACTATTGTAAGTTAATGGAGTGTCAAATTAGAATGAAATATAAACTTTGAACTCGATTATTTCTTTTGTTTTGTTGCTAAACCTTGATTATGGTCGGTGCAATTAATGCATGTGTTAGCTATTGATTTATTTATTTAAAAAAAAAAAACAGATTTGAACTCGATATCTTTTAAAAGCAAGGTATTCCAATTAGCACGTTATATATAGTATATTGATTTGAGAATAGATGACAACTGATGGTTTCTTTTTCCCAAAATTTATGGGAAAAATTTAATGATAGATATATGCTAATAATTAATTAGCTTTAACAATCTCATTCAGGATTTTACAAAAAAAAAAAAAAAATCTCATGAAGAATAATATTATTCTAGCAATAAAATAAAATAAATAAATGTGGTAGTTTTAAGTGAAATATTTGTGTAAGTTGTTGCTTAACATAGTTCATAAATATTTGTGCAAGGATAGTAATCTATGCTTGAAGGGTTATTATAAAACCTATCCCATCTCCAATAACAAAACAATAAATAAGTAATATATAAAATTAAGAATGAGTCATCTATCATAACGCTTAAGTTTTTTGAATGAAATTCAATATCAACTATTTAATTTAATATGGTATCAGAATTTTAAAGAGGTTTAATAGCATGACAAATATTTTAGAGTCCAAAAAATGGATCTTAAGCGAAGAGGAGTGTTAGAAAACCTACCCCATCTTGAATAACTAAATAATAAATGAGTAATATATAAAGTTGAAAATGAATAACCTATCATAAGGTTTAAATTTTGTAGATAAAATCTAATCTTAACTATCTAACTTAATAAAGCCTAAGCATGGATAATGTTTCTTATCCATATGCTAGGCTTAAGTTTAGCCAACATTTATTTATTTAATCCGTATGGTGTTAATTAACCAAACATTTTTTTCTTTTTTCTTTTTTTCCTAATAACCAAACATTTAATTTAAATGTCATTAAATCAAGTTTAAATATATTATTTTTGATTTGGGAAAGCTAGATGATGATTTCATTGAATGGAATAATAGACGTAAGCTCAAAAAGACAATTTTAAAGGGCAAATACGCATTGATCCTTTAAATGGCCATACTTTTGATCCGGATGTTAGATTGATACAAATTGTCATAACCCAAGTTTTGGGTTATTTGTTTTCTCTTACTTTTATCCCTTTTATTTCTAATTTTTATTATGTTATTTTATTTTATACTCCTTTATTATTTTATTTATTCCATATTTTTATTTCATTTTATTTTAGTACTTATAACAAAAAAGAAGAAGAAAAGAAATAATTAAAAAAAATATAATATACAAAAATATAAAATACAAAATTGAGAGATAGGTTTAATCGGGAGTATAATTGCATCAAATTACCCGGAAATTAGAAGCTAATAAGGGTTAAATTGAACACAAATTAAAATGAATTAAGGGCCTAATTGAAATGAATTGGAGGACTCGATTGAAAAATTTAGGAAGTTAGTGGATTGATCCGGCAAATTGCTAGTTGAGATAGTGAAGGTTCGTTCACTATCTCCTATATTTGAAAACCAAGAATGGTTTCGATCCTTCCCGGTTTTCTAACCGTTTTGATTTGCTTAGCCAACTCAACAATCCCTCACCATTGCTTGGTTTGCAAGTCGTCTCGTAACGAATTGGAAGGATGAAGAACGTTAGGGAATAAGAGAATGGAGAGAGAAATATTTTGATTGAATGGTTTGAAATAAAGGAAAAAAAATGGAAAATTGAGTTGGTTAGTAAAAAATTGTGTATAAATATTAGTGGTTTAGAGGTTACAAAAGGGTGAGGGATCGAAGGAAGAATGAAAAAGGAAAAAAACAAAGAGAAATTGTAGAGAAAAAATAGTTTTTAGGTTTTCTAGGAAGAACAACCTAGTTTTTCTAGCCAAGGAATTTGACCATATTTGGGTTCCTATAGCCATTTCAATGCATAACCCTCTCAAGTTCCAATTTCGGGACCATCCCAAGCCATCCTTAGTGTCCTAAAATCAACAATCAATCTAGCCTCCCCAGCTTCCTCTAATAACTTGCAAGCAAAGCAAAATCACTACACCAACACCACAATCAACTCATTTTTCTCGGTTTATTCCAATCGGATAACTTAAAAACGTTCATTTTCCATTTTATTGATTTTACATTATTAAGTTTTAATTTTAAATTTAAGAACATGGAATGGCAGTAGCAAAGCTCACCGCCATGAGAGCCCTCTCTCGCTCAACCTCTCCTTACATATTGTTCATGATAGGATGATAAGGAGATTTAGAGGTTCGATTATGTGGGAAGAATTTTAAAACAGGGTATAAAAAATCAGATTAATAGGAGTTCGAGTGGAGGAGGAGGAAGAAGAAAAATAGAGAAAAAGAAAAAAAAAGAAATAAATAGAAATTGCAAGAAAAAGTGAAGAGTTAGGTTGGACTCGGCTTATCCTCGTAATAACCCAAAATTTACTCCTTTTGTTTTATTATCTTTTATTCATTTATTCCTATTTTATTTTTTATTTTTTTATTTTATTTTTTATTCTACTTCATTTTATTCATGTCGGAATTTATTACAAAGAAAAAAAAGAAAAAAATAATAAAATATAAAAACAAAGGAAAGTAGGTAGAAAATTCAAAAAATATTCATCCAGGGGCACAATTGCATTTAAAGAAAGGTGAATTGAGGTAATTAAGGGTATAATCGGACTAATTGAGAAATTC
The DNA here is from genome assembly GCA_963924115.1 of Dovyalis caffra. Classification (NCBI taxonomy): domain Eukaryota; kingdom Viridiplantae; phylum Streptophyta; class Magnoliopsida; order Malpighiales; family Salicaceae; genus Dovyalis; species Dovyalis caffra. The sequence goes on along the minus strand of CAWUPB010001010.1, from coordinate 1,072,262 downwards.
GAACCTAAATTACACCCTAGAAGGACCCGATTGATAAAATTACCCTTTGTAAAGATTAAAATTATACCACGAGGAGGGCATGATTGCTGGCAATTGAAATTTATAGGGACCAACTTAGAATTTCGGATTGAGTGATAGGACTCGCGATGGAGTGGATGACCCGTCGTCCACCCCAATGTAGATTCTCTCCGAAAATCTTTAGAAAAATCTGCCCAAATCCTCCGTAAAATTCCTGTTTTTATTTTGCATTAATCATGGATTCTTGGCCAAAATCAATACCAATAGAAAATCAAGCAATGACCAAATTTTTTGTTTTGATTTTTGCATTAATAATGAATTAAAGAGGAAATATTTTGATAGAAAAATTCGAGATTGAGACTTGATTCTAGAGAAATTTTAGGAAGTTTTGTCTATAAAACGGGTTTGATTTCGGAGGAAAAGGGGAGAAGAATTTTGGGTTGAGACGAATTGAAAATTGAAAGCAAAAGGCTTGATTTTTGATTTTTTAGTCACTCGGGTTTTCCGGGTTTGGGTTCTTGGTGTTATTGGGGCTTAGGTTCGATTCATAATCTATCGGCCCCTTTGCTTCTTTGTTTAGTGTTTCACGGGGCTAAGTTTTTATCTTCACGTTTTTCTTCATTTTTTTGTGTAAGATTCGAAGTCAAATTCTTCGTTTCGAGTTCATCACGTTCCTAGGAGATCTTACTGCCGTTCTCGTTTGCCGGGTTTTTGTTCTTTGCCGTCCGGGTGTGTTCATCAGCTCGAGATTGCTTCTCGTTATCCCCGACTTCTACAAGACTTAATTCCCGAGTCTTGAGTACTACCCGAGCATCCACATTCATCAAAGTCATCTAAAAATTTCAACATCTCCACCCAAGCCTCAAGTTTGCCCGGGTTTGATTTAAATTTTGTCGGTCTCTATTTTTGTATTTTGCTTATGCCAACCATTTATTTGATCACTTGAATTGTTGTTAATTCATATTTTAGTTTAGATCTTAGGCTTTAGTTCAATTGAATAAACGAACCTTGTGTGATCTAGCCATCACAAAAAAAAGAGGGAAATCAAAACTAAAAAGAAAAATGGAAAACAAGAGTAGAACATGAAGAACGATGTGACATAAAAAGAGGGAGAGTAGATCACGAGTTAAGGTCCGGCTTTGATCTAAAAAAGTGTGAAAACAGGTTTGTTTGTGTGAAGCCCAGTCATATTTGATTAAAGGGAGGCCTGGACTAAGTTTAGTCCAGCCCGTGCTCCCTTGTGTAAGCAAGCAAATTAAAAAAAGAAAAGAGAAGGCTGAAATCATTCCGACCTTCTCCAAAAAGAAAAAATGAAACAAAAACGGGAGAGGCTAGGTCTAGCCTCTCCCAAGAAAAAGAGGGGTACCAATGTACCATTTCTTTATTTATTTAAAATGTGTTAACTTTGTTTATTTATCCATTTCTTTTATTTAATTTTTTTCTCTTTAACTTGATTATTCTATTTCTCGTCATATTTTCATGTAATAATTTAGAGTTGATATTTTTTTTCTCTCTTTTTTTTTATGTTATTAGATAATAAAAAAATGAAAAAAATTCTAAAATTTTGGCAAAGTCTCCTACCTGATAGGAACCGACGACACACAAAAAAATATAAAAAAATATATCAAAAAAATAATTTTGACAAAATCTCCTATCTAATAGGAATTGACATCACCAAAAAATATATCCGAAATTTTTGACGAAATCTCCTACTCGGTAGGGATCGACGTCACACAAAAATCTAAAATTTTTGACAAAGTCTCATATCTAATAGGGATCGACGTCACAAAAAATTATTATTTAATCGGGACGTCCTCCGAAACACCGGTTGTGTTAAAGCTTAAAGTGGATCCGATGTTTAAACGGATGTATCGCTCGACGAAGGGGACCAATGATCGTTTCAATACGATGCCCCGCCCAATAACTAATTTTTGTTCTATTATTTATTTATTTATTTATTTTTTGGAGTTCAAAAATTAGAAAATAATTTGGCAATAAATGAATACTTTAGGAGATGAATTTACAACTAAACTAGACGTGGTACCTTTTTTCAAAAAGGGCACTTTTGGATGATTAAATATCTTTTCAAAGGTATAACCAACTCTTTGCCATAGAATCTCCGAACCAATGCATATTCCGGGTTTCTCGTTCTTCAATACCGAGTGGCGACTCTAGATTTATAAATAACTCGTAAATAATTAACTCATAGATTTTAATTTTTTGAGGGAGTCCCATCCGATGTCGTGTAGCGACGGAATGACGACTCCACCGGGGATTAGAGTTTGGCCATATGTTTAGTTTTTAATTTATCTCCTATATTTATTATTGTCATTTTATTTTCTGAATTTATTTTTTTATATATTTAAATTTCTATAATTTATTTTCTCGTTACATGTTTAGTTTTTGAACTAGGTTGTATAATTTTTCTTTGAACTCGTTGCATACACCACAAAGGAAACCTATAAAAGCTCGGACCCGAGCTATGCCTTAATAGGATTTAGATAGAGGGATTTGGAGGCGAGTATGATGAAAGTCTACGGATGCTCTTCCAAACTCTCGTTTGGACTTAAACTCACCCTATGCATTAGAAATGGTGGAATAACCTTCTCCTACCTTCTAAGTGTATAAGGCTATAGGTTGGATTACTCCATTGGTAATTTAGGCGAGTCCGAAACTTAAAAAATCTTTAAGACTAGTCAAGCTTTTCCCAACTATAGAAAAGCTAAATCCTTTCTATTAGGGTTGACCCAATTAAGACAGGAATCAATACCAAATGATGTCGATATTGACCTTTGGTTTTGCAGGTTATCCTCCATATTAAATCATGATAGAAGAAATCGGAAATGAGGTCGAGGATTTTAGGGTCGGGTTTGAGCGGGCCCAAAATAAGAAAGGAGATTATCTCGCCCTCAAATTTCATGTTGAGACAGACGGAAAGGGTTAAATTGGGCGACGGGATGGCCAATATGGGTCCACTTCTCGGTTGTTAGGAGATGCTCGCTTTCAAGAACCAACTTGATTTTCAAAAGACGTATGGTGACATAGCTTATCCGATTAAGATCAAGACCCGGATCGTATGCTTTCAAGCCATGATAGGGCATTGGGATCCGGATTATTGTTGCTTCACCTTTGGAAGTGTAGACTTGTCACCTTCACTCAAGAAATACGAGGCTCGCTAATATTTCCCAAAATAGAGGTCGTTTACTTTTATTGTTCGTTTGAACACGTTTCATCAAACTTTGCATGATTGATTGGAATTAACACCGCATTAGCTAAGAAGCAACTAACCCGGAGGGGTAAATCTCAAGGTTGGTTTTGGGACATTCTCCAAGTCGAATTCATGAAGCATTTACAAGATCTTGATAACCAAGTTAGACTCCAAATCTTGGAACTAGCAATATATAGACTGGTGTTGTTACCATCAATCGAGAGCATGATTGATGTTGAGGCAGATCAATATATTTAAAATTGCCGTATCTCGAAGGTTAATCCTACCGTAGCAATTCTAGTAGAAACCCTCTCTTCATTAAATTTCTACCGAATAAAAGGAGATGGGCATTTGAGATGTTGTGTCTAATTAGAAGTGTAGACCTGTCACCTCCACTCGAGGAATATGAGGCTCTGCTAGTATTTCCCAAAACAGTAGGTCGTTTACTTTTATAGTTCGTCCGAACACGTTCCATCAAACTTTGCATGGTTGATTGGAACTAACACCGCATTAGCCAAGAAGCAACTAACCCGGAGGGGTAAATCTCAAGGTTAGTTTTGGGACATTCTCTAAGTCGAATTCATGAAGCATTTACAAGATCTTGATAACCAAGTTAGACTCCGAATCTTGGCACCGGCAATATATGGATTGGTGCTATTATCATTAATCGAGAGAATGATCGATGTTGAGGCGATCAATGTATTTAAAATTGTCGTATCTCCGAAGGTTAATCCTATTGTAGCAACTCTAGTAGAAACCCTCTCTTCATTAAATTTCTACCAAAAAAAAAAGGAGATGGGCATTTAAGGTGTTGTGTCCAATTGTTGTTTGTATGGATTGTGAGCCACGTAGTGATTGGGGAAGCCTCCGACATTTTTTGCACCCCATGGCACCTCGCATTCTAAGTTGGAAAATTTTGCTTGTCATGCCTTGAACGTGTTGGGTAAGACAATGTGGGCCAAGTTATTCTTCAATTTAGAGAAGTCGGAATTCCATTGGAGAGCACGATATGCTTTCTTTTGGACCTACACGACTTTTTGTGGCAACTTTCCTTGGGTGCCATTAATTGGAGCTTATTCGTTGTATCGATTCATTGTCCAGAACATGTTTATAAGGTAGTTGGGGTTCGAGCAATTCATTCCAAGGAAGACTAGTTTAAATGAGTATTATGAGGATTTAAGGGTCTCTAAAACGTTTTTAGAGGGAGCTAGGATTGCTTGGAGAAATAGAGGGATTGTCACTCCTGAAAGAAGAGTGGATGGAAGAATCTCACCTAGATATCCGAAATGGCAAAGCACTAGAGGAAAGGGATACCGTGTGCCATCATTCAAGGGCCCATCTTGAATGATGAATCGAACAATGGAGAATGTTCGCTAAGAAGTGAATGCCCAATAGGAGATACTCAACGAGGGCTTGAATGCTTGAGTGGTTGAATAAACTCAAAAAAGAGGAAGTTACAGGAAATTCTAGATACTAAAGATCATAAGATGGTGTTTATATAGAGACTTTTTAGTGTTTGGGATAAAATCAATTTAGGTCATTCTTTGGATTATTTTTTTCAATTTCAATGTATGTTTTATTATTTTTTCTCCAAGTAGCTCTTTAATTGAAATTGTTTAATCCTTCTTCTCTTGATTTCTTTTAATTTCACACTCGCTTAATTCAAAATCAAGTTTCTTTATTTATTTTTTAATTACATCCCTATTTGAATGTCGTTTGGTTCTCGTTTTTCACATCATTTTCAATTGGGCACAAATCATCTTCTTGATTTTTTTTTTTAAATTTTAATTTGTATAGAAATAAACGGAAGGGTCAAAATGAGGTTATTACAACCTTTATGATTTTTCTAAGTTTTCAACCTAGTCCATGTATATTGTCTTAATTAGGCAATAAGGGTCATAAAAAGATTCTAAGGGCAAGTCATAAAGACTAGATATACGACAAGAACATTTATTTGCTTATGCTTAATTTTTGGTGTGTGAGATTTGGGTGCATTTCCACCGTACCAACAGCATAAGATGGAGATCTTGGAAATGATATAAATCTTATATTTTATGGCTGGTCCATGGCTTTGGACAAGGTTATCTATAAAGATTAAGATTAGCCTAGCTGTTAAGTATATTTCCTCTTCTCTCAAATCCAGTCCTTTTCTATTTTATATTGTGGTTAAACTAGTGATGGAGACGATTACATATAATACATTTGGACCCATGTTTATTCTTTTTCTCAGAAACCAATGAGATGAAACTTGACAGTACTGGTTGTGGATTCTAGTTTTTCTTTTACTTAATCATTGTACTCTTTGCCATAGCTAGCACATTCTTCAAGTCAAATTCTTATTCCTTTCTCGCTTGAAATCCTACTCAAATTAAGTTTGTAATGTACCTTAATTTATCGGAAACATATATGCTTAATTCTCAACATCTACGACGAGGGATTTTTATTTAAAGGTTTCCAATTTCAAATTTTGAAAAAGGTAAGGTGAAAATTTAAGGACAAGGAAGATTATCTTGAAAAGAAACACTCAAGTTAAGTAATATTAAAAACTAATATAAATTATATTCTAAAATCTTGTTTTATTGTTTAAGTTTTTAAGTGAAGCTTTGGAATGTGATTTTTTTTTTTTTTTTTGTCTTTCTAAATTTTTAGATTGAATGGTTCCATGACATATTATTAAAAATTTAATAATCAAACGATTACAAATTTGAATATTTTGAATCTTAAAATTTTTAAATTGAAATAATTTTTTGAAAAATAGATTAAAACCTATTGGACCTTCACATGGACTAAAAAGAAAGATCTATCCTTTGTTCCTTCATTTAATCATGATGTCTTTGAAAAGCTAAAAAAGTTTTAATACATATACACAGCTCTCTTATTATATATATAAAAAAAAACTAAAAGATTTAGGGGTGAAACTGTTCATTCATCGTAGCAATATCTTTTTTTTTTTTTTTTTTTAAGGGCTAGGTCGTTGAAACTAGTCTTTCACCGTAGCATTCCTTTCCCCCCCCCTCTTTTTCGGGGTTGTTCATTCACTTTAGCATTTCCTTTTTTTTTTTTTTTCTTTTTCTTTCTTTTAGGGTCGAGCTATCGAAATCGTTTCTTCACTATAAATAATTTATTTTTATATTTTTTATCATGAAATTATGTGTGAAAATATAAAAATTATTATTATTATTATTATTATTATTTTAGTTTTACATACAGTTTGATAGTAATAGAATATATAAGATATTTTTTAAGATTTTAGTTTGAACATATATATCTGATTATATTATTTTTATTATTTAAAATTTATTTCTTCAATTGTTTGTTTCTTATTAAAATTCTCATTGAATTAATTTTTAAATTTTATATAATTTTATTTGTTAATAAATTTGATTTTTTTTATATATGGCTTTTGAAATAAAATTTTAGAACATGATTGTTTTATTTTTTAAAATATATTCTTATAATTTATACAATTGATTATTTTTATAATTTTTAAATGAAAATGACGTTGTTGCATATATAAATTTTGATATAAGAGAGAGAGAGAGCTAAAAGAGTGTTTCGGATAACTTGACTTAATTTTTTTAAAAAATCATAATCGGTTAAAGAATAATTTAACTTTGTTTTTAAATTAATAATTAGTTAAAAAAATTCACGGGTTTTATTTAGTTATTATATATATATATATATATCGAAACCAATTTTATAGTAATTTTTATTTAAATCTATTCACTTTGATATATTCCATACAATATAAATGGGTTTTTTATATATTTTTTTAATTTATTTTATATACTGCGAGTTTGCTAAGTACTATATATATATATATATATATATATATAGTTTTGTCATATATAAATTCGATGATGGAGAAAGACGACTAAAGTGTGTTTTAGATAATTCGACTTAATTTTTTAAAAATAATAATCGGTTAAAAAAATAATTCGGCTCATTTTTTTTTAAAAAATTAATAATTAGTTTAAAAAATTTACATGTTTTATTTGGTTATATATATATAATCGAATTTATCGAAACCAATTTTATAGTATTTTTATTTAAATTTATTTATTTCGATATATTCCATGTGATTTAGATTAGTTTATATATATATATACTCTAAATCTGCTAAGTACAATATATATAGTTTTGTTAGAAATTAATTATATCCGCACACATAACACTAATTATTTGTTTTTTGTTTTTTTCATGTTCTAAAATCTGTATTTTTAAATTAAAAAAATTAATTAATGTTTTGAAAGAACCTCTTAATTATTCAAATACAAATTTTTATACTAATATTATAAATTATTTTGTTAATAAATATATATAAATTAAACAAGTTCGTTCAATATACAGATTTGATTTTTATTAATCGTCAAAAATAAAATATTTACTTGTATTATACCATACGTATCTTTAACATTGTGTATTTAATGATTTTTTAACTATAGCATAGCACGTGTATCTAATTAGTAATATAACTAATTAAAAGCAAGATCATCAAAATGCAGCAAATACAATAAAACTCTTTTGATCCAACCGACATTCTAGTCATAAATTATCATATTGGTCAGTGGCTCTTTTCTTTTATCATTGTGCCTTGATTTAAAAAGGTTACGAGGTCTAGGTGTAGGTAACCTGGGATTACATACTGAGGAATCAGTTCCCACGTCTTCTTTAATATTAAAAAAAGGGTCACCTTTTTCTCATCCAATTAGCAATGGTTGGTCCCTATGGAACTTAATGATCTAGGTCTTCCAACAAGTGTACGTATCCAGAGCACAAATTAAGCGGGAGATATGTAAGTTCATGTACTACTTTTAGAAGCTCCTTTCTTACTGATTCTTTAGTGGGGGGGGGGGGGGGAGGGGGAAGAGGAGTTATTGGTGTAATCAAGCTTTCCCATATTTTTCAAGAAAATCTTGTCACGAGCATGGTGGATGATATCTTTGATACATTACTCTCATTTCAGAGGAAGTAATTTGATTACCATGGATTTACAATATTTTCATGATACATATTTGTACTATTCCTTAAGGTAATTTTAGAAACACAAAGATAATCATGTCATTAATCATTGAACTTTAATTAGAAGACCAAAAACACATGAACTCATGACCATAGGTTCCTATGAAAATTCACATCTGTATTTAGTTCTAGATTTTCAAAATTAGGTTCCCTTATTCCCTCTCCATCGTGGCAGGAGCTAGAATTAAACCCTACCGTAGGTTTAAGAGAGAGAGAAAATTCCAAGTGAAACAGTAGGAGCGTTAATTCCAACAAAAGAAATACATATAGGAGACCGATTTGAGGAGTTTCTCTATTTTTGCTGTTATCTCAACTTGGCTGGCTAGCTGTCTGAGACAGAAATACATCCTTCCCTCGTCAAATACTATACCACAGGAGACTTCCTCGGAATCAAGCATCTGCATTAGGTATCTGTAGGATGGTTGTAAATTTCGTTCCAGATACCATTTCGTTTTTGTTACTAGTATGAGATATTTCGTCATCAGAGTGTTTCTGCATTCTATTTTGAGATCCTTTACATGTAATATATTAAAAAAAAAAATCAAAATAATATTTCAAGATACATAATTACCAACCCAAAATTTAAAGATAAATTAAATATAAATAGTGAAATACAAATGAAATGCCAACCATCTAAAGATAAATAAGAGAAATTAACATCTATTCACCACAAATGATATTTCAAAAAAAAAAAATACTTGTAATTTTACATATAACCTGTGCTTTTATTGTTTTTATGTATAATTATTTAATTATGAACATATATATTGCATAGTTTTTTTTTCTTTTTTTAGAAATATACATAATGCATAATTAGAATGAAAGGAGAGAAAAGAGTTGTAAAAAAAAAGGAAATTATAATTTAATTGCTGTGTTATTTATTTATTTTATGATTTTATAAGTTAGTCCCTGACCAAAGTTGATTGTAATTTTTTTATTTTTATTTTTTTCTAAATTATCTCTTTTAAATACGCTTTTAATTTTGTGTGTAGTAGATTAGATTAGAAAATTTGATTACAAATTAAGCATATTAAAAAAAAACAATTTAATTATAAAGTAAACCAATAAAGTTTTAATTTTGTTCTTATTTTGGTTCGAAACAAAATGAGTGGAATATACCCAAAACATCTCCGCTGATGTTTAACCTAATATCCGAGATTCTAAATAAGATGAAATCTATTTCTTTTTTTAATATGGTACGAGATGTTTCGTCGCTACTCGACGTCGGACAGGACTCCTTGAAAAATATCTAAAATTAGATATTATATTTATAAGTTTATTTACGAGTTTAGAGTCGCCACTTAGTATTGAAGGAACTAGGAACCTAAAACGGACACTCGGTTCGGAGATTCTATGGTAAGGAGTTGATTACGCTTTTGGGAAGATGTTGATCACCCAAAAGCGCTCTTTTCGAAGAAAGGTACTACGTATGGTTTTAGCTCTAAATTTATCTCCTAAAATGTCAAATTATTTTATGACTCGTTAATCTCCCATTTTTTTAAACAAATTGAATTTTTTAGTTTTGAGCGTGACATCGTATTGAAACGATCGTCGGTCCCCTTCGTTGGGCGACACGTCGATTCAAACATCGGATCCACTTTAAGCCTTAACACAACCCGCGTGTCGAAGGACGTCTTAATTAAAAGGTGATTTTTGGTGACGTTAGCCCCTATCAAATAGGAGGCTTCGTCGAAAATTTTGATATATATTTTTTCTAGTTTTTTTTATTTTCTTAATAATAATAAAAAGCTAAGATTTTAACTAACCGAAATCAACTAGAAATTAAATGTATTAAAATCACCGTCCGTCCCTAATGAATAGGAGACTCATTGATTCAATATTTTAATCACATAAAAAAAAATCACATATTAGAATAAATTCCACAACTAAATAGCTCTGGATTTTCGAACATGCATAAGACAAAAAAATTATTACAAAACACATAAAAAAATAAAAAAAAAGGTCCAAAATTCACATACACCGTAAAATTACCAAAATGCTCCTAGAATACCAAGAGTCACCGCCAAGCGACCGTTCGTCTTCCGATGACCGTTCCGACGTGTGGACCACCCGGCCTTGTAGATTCGGCCATTGCGACTCCGATGGCGGTGGTTCCAACCGGAGATGACACCGGAGGAGGGAGATCAAAGCCTCCAAAGGTTCGGCGGATCTCCCTTCTTCACCGGTGATGAATCCGACCTCCTATCGGGATTCCAAACCCATCGATCGACTCGCAAGGTTGAGAGGAAGATGTCCGCGGTAGTTAGAACCTTCAACGACGTCTAGATCGGTCAATTTTTCCGGGTTTTTCAAAACGGGTCGAAAACGGATTGAGCTAAATTAAATCGTTTTCCGGTGTCGTTGGGTTGAGATATTCATATGAAAACACTCGGGGAGGTCGGTGATCGGTTATGTGGTGGTGGTTCTTGTGTTGGTGATCGGATTTGAGAGAAACAAACGGGTATTTGTTTCGGGTCGGGTTTTGGTGGTTTGATCTCCGATTTCTCTCTCCTTCGTGATTGTTTCTCTCTCTAACCGGTGTTGATGGACCGATCTAGTGATGGGCTACACTTGGGTATGTTGATCGGGGTCAAAATCGATCGGAAAACGATCAATTGAGGCTAAAAAATTTCGACTGGGTAAACGGGTAATCGAGTATGGTTATTGGGTTAGGGCGTGTTTGGCTTCTTCTTTTTAGGTTTTCGGTATTTTTTCTTTTTTCTTTTTTTTTTTTGGTTGCGTTTTTTCTTCCTTTTTTTTTCTCTCTCCTTTTTTTTTTTTTTTGCAAATTGGAATTCCAAAGTTTTTTATAAGCCAAAAACATTCTAAAATTTCTCCCGAAATCAATTCAAAAATCAAATTTTAAGTGGCAAATCTTAATTTTGAGATTTTTTAGCTAAAAATAAGAAGATTCCAATTTAAAAAGATTTGTGAAAGATTTTAACGATTTTTGAATGATTTTAGGGAGGTTTAATATTTTTTTCCTTTTTTGTTTTTTTTTTTTTTGTTTTTTGTTTTGTTTTTTTGTGTTTTTTTTTTTTAAAAAGAAAACCCAAAATTGGGTTATGACAGTTGCCCCCTCTTTTCAATGCTTACGATGCAAATCTTAGCTGAAGTGTGAACTTCGAATAGATTTTTTTAGTGAGCTTGTAAAGAAATTCTTCTTCTTTTTTTTGAAAAAATAAATGTGCGAGTCATGAAAAATTAAGTACAAAGTACATGAAAAATAAAAGGTGCGATACATAGCCTTGTTGTAAAGGGCGACCTATCTTAGAAATTTAAACGTGTAAATGTGTGGCCTTGTTGTAAAGGGCAGCCTACCCTAGAGATTTAAACGTGCAAATGCATGGCCTTGTTGTAAAGGCGACTTACCCCGAAATTAAACGTGCAATGCGTGGCCTTATTGTAAAGGGCGACCTACCCTCGAAATTGAATATGCAATGCATTGCCTTATTGTAAAGGGCGACCTACCCCGAAAAATTAGACGTGTCATGCATGGCCTTGTTGTAAAGGGTAGCCTACCCTAGAAATTAAATATGCAATAGTCCGTTGTCGCCTTGTGAGGTGACCCTACCTAAGCGAATGATCTATTGTGAGGTGACCCTACCCGAGCGAATGATCTATTATTAGGCGATCCCGCCCGAAAGAATGATCTATTGTGAGGTGACCCTACCCGAGCGGATGATCTATTATTAGGCGATCCCGCCTAAAAGAATGGTCAATTGTGAGGTGACCCTACCCGAGCGGATGATCTATTATTAGACGATCATGCCTAAAAGAATGGTCTATTGTGAGGTGACCCTACCTAAGCGAATGATCTATTATTAGGCGATCCCGCTTGAAAGAATGATCTATAGTGAGGTGACCCTACCTGAATGGATGATCTATTATTAGGCGATCCCGCTCGAAAGAATGTGTGGAGAAATGTGACCCTCTTATTTGAATTTCGAGTTTGATTGAACGCTTGGTTTTTTTTTTTTTAAGTTGAAATTGACAATAATCTTACCCGAGAGAAATATAGGCCGTCCCGCTCCGTCGGTACTCAATCCCCCTTTGCCTCATTTCGAAATCTGTGTCTGGATTGTATCTTGTAGTCCCGTCAAGATTTCCTTGCCCCCAAGGCTTGAACCACTATTCACGAGTAAACTTGAGTCTTTTCACTCTCTTTGTGTTTTTTGTTTAAACCAATTGGTCTTTTTCGGGAAGTGATAACCCACCACATGGTTTAATCCATCCTTATAAAATCATACCCGATTGCTTTGACCGCTTGTCAAATTTTGATCGAGTCATTGCCCTCTCTTAGGGCTACTCTTTGCCCCCGGCTTGATCGCTCCGATTGCTTTGATTTGAGCACAAAAGCATACTATTCCGATAGCTATTCCTCCAGCTTAGCATAGCATAGTGATGTCATTGTCCGATAAGTTGTTGAACTCAATTAGAGTTTCTAGACTCTTGATCTTACCCCTAGGTATTCTCAATGAAATACCATTCGGTCGAGCTACAAAATGCCCCCAAATGTTGGTTGAGATCGGACACTTATCATTTTCTTGACATAATCACCGCTTGTGTTCGAATGCTCGTTTCTTGATGCTTGCATCACAATTTGTAAATTAATCTTTAAAATTTTTGTCATCTTTTAAAAAAGATCATAAACAATTTGCCTCTTATGGATTGAGTCGTATATTTGAATGATTTTTTTAAAACAATTCGGATTATTTGAACGAAATGTAGAGATGTTCCGTTGAAAGTACTTTCATTCATAAGGATATTTAAATTTATTGATCAAAAGTCAAATCATGATATTCAAAGGCTATGATGCAATTTCTTTAAGAAATTTGGGCTAAGCAAGCAAAAAGTGTTTGGGTTATACGAAGTTTGCATAAAAGTTGACATTTGAGGAATTTGAAGGTAATTAATCCAAGATAAGTTCATTTCGAGCAAATGAAAAAGTTTTGAGCAGAAAGCATTTGAAAAAAAATAAGTGGTTTTGAAGGATAAATTTGCCTTAGAATATCTTGATTCTGTTTATTTTACCCCCAAGGTTTCTTGATGAAAACTCATGATTGGATGTCATGGAGAATGATAAACAAGCATACCAACTTATCATATTTTCTTTTCCTTAATCATCATCATATATATATATTTTTTAGATTAGAATCCAATAACCTAGGTAAACTTTCTTTGATCGGAAAGGACTTGCAAAAGCACGTAATGCGAGCAATGGCAATGGGTTTATGAAAGAAAGAGATAAAGGCTCAAAACGTGTTTGAAGGTTTTTTTGACATAGAATCACTTTGTTGTCCATAAAAATCTCTTTAGGTCACGTCGCTTGGACTTTATCACTTGAGTCGTTAGTTGGGCTACTATGTCCTTGAGACTCGTTGACTTTGTTTTCTAACCTCAACTCTCAACTCTCTTTGTCTCGTTTGTTGAATTTTGACTCCCATCTTGACTTATGATTTTTATGTTCGGGAAGTTTTTTTTTTTGTCTCCCTTCTTTTTCATTTTCCTCTTAAGATAATTGATGAGATTCTTTTGATAGAAGTTTTTGAGAGTTCCATCGATCATTTATGGACTATACACTTTGCCCCGGTGTGAGGGGTGATCCCGATCCAGGTTATTATGAAGAAAATCATCGAGCTCAAAGTGGGACGACAAAGGATAAAATTTATATAAGACATATGAAAGATGGTCTTTTCTCATCTCAAAGACTCGATTCACCTAGGTCATTAGACACTAATCTCTCGTTAAGCGATGATGATTAATTATGAATGTTGTTCATCCTTATTTAAGGCACCAATCATTGAGTCTTTTCTTTAGGCTTCATTATGGGCTTCACTATGTTTTCTTAGGCAACAATTTTCCTTCAAAGGTTAAGTTTGAGAAAGGGTAAAGGATTTTTTTTTCTTAACAAAATGGAGGATTTCGATCATTACTTTTTGCTTATGAAGGCTATCAAGAGGATATATCTTTGAAGAAATTATCTCTAGCATATATCTATCACGTTTTGAAATTTGATCAATTTTTACAAAAATTTCTTCGAATGAATTTGCCATTATGCTTCCTCAATGGAGTAAGATGCTAATGCCAAGTAATACTTTCAAATGAACATCTCTTGATTTCAAATCAGATAATATCAAATTGTAAAAGAAAACTAAAGCATTCTTTCATTCAAATATACGTCTTAACTCATACATAACCAAAATATTCAAAAAATAGTTTTCAAAATTTGACAAAATTAAAAAAAAGACGACATTTGCAGATCGATGAGCGTGCATCATCACCATATCTTTCAAGCTCACACCATCTCTTCATTCCATGCGTTGGCAACTCGTATGGCTTGGCAGTTGATCCATGCTCACATCATGAGTATTTGAAAAGCTATCAAGGTTGATCTATCCTTTCTTAATCAAAGCTAAAAGCCTCTTCTTGAAAGCAAGACAGTTATTGATATTATGTTCAAGTAGCATCGAATGATATTCGCAACATTCATTTTATTGGTACCATACAGGATAAGGAGGGAGCTTTGGTTTGGTAGGAATTGGGGTAATCAATCCAAGTACTCACTAGATGTTCAAACATCTCACCCAATGACACGAGCAAGGGTGGTAGGTTCTCGAGTTTTTTTTTTGTGGTCTTGGTTGTGAATTGGTGGATTTCGAAATGTGTAGTAGCTTGAGAGAATTGGTTTACTCGGTAAGTTTGGTGAGGTGTGTAAGATGGGTTCGATTGATTTGATGGGTATGTTTGGTTCATGGTGTTTGTTAGGTTGGGGGTATAATGGGTGAATGAAGGTCTTTGGTTGTAGCTATCATGGTTTTTATGCTTTCCTTGGTTACTCCTTCGATTTTTGGATGGATAAGATCCGGTCCCAACCCGATGTATCTCCTCATCCGTTCTCTTGTTACCATCACCATTTGTCTTTTCGTAAATCTTTCCAGCCTTAATTGCTCGCTCCACCCTCTCGCCTATGATGACAATATCGGTAAAGTTGGTTGAAATATTACCAATCAAATACTTAAAGTAGGGTGCTTTGAAAGTATTCGAAAATATCGAAATTAACTCATATTCGGTAATGGTGGATAGATTTGAGCCGCTACCTCGCGCCACCTTTGCGCGTACTCCTTAACGGTCTCTTTAGCTCTTTTTTCCATACTTTGAAGATCCGAACAATTCGAAGCCACTTCCATGTTAAACTTGTATTGCTTGAGAAAAGCATAAGCTAGATCTTTCCATCCTCTCGATCTTGGACCCCTCTAATCTCATATACCAACTCAATGCCGATCCGCTTAAGCTCTCATGAAAGAAATGTATAAGTAGTTTTTCATCGTGAACAACATCTTCCATCTTGCTGCAATATACCCTCAAGTGGGTCATAGGACACCGGGTTTCGGTATATTTAGCAAAATCCGACATCTTAAACTTTTTCGGGATTACCACATCGTGCACTTAGACACATTTCAGCGAGCTTTGATAGGATCGTAGACATCCGCCCCCTCTATCACCCTTAGACGTTCTTCTAATGCCATGAGTCCGTCTATACTTGGACCTTCAGCTACCCTATAACCGTGAGTTTTCTCTTCGCAGAATCGATCGGAGGTATTTATGGGACTCTCGGGTCCATGGGGTAAGCAAATGTTCCAGTAGGGTGTGAACCTTCGGCTCGAAAAGTTACATGATTGGAAGGCCCCGATCGATGAGGTGATGGAATAGCTTGTCGTACTTCGGGTTGTCCTTGATTCAAGCTACCTCTCCCTTTTAATGCTTGCTCTAACAAGAAAGTCATTCGAGCCACACTTTCTTTCAACGAGTCAAACTCTTGCTGGCTAATTGGCTCTTGTCGTGGTCTTTCATCATTCTCCATTTGGCAAGCCCGAAGTCGAGTGTTGTAGATGCGCGGAGGGGATTAAGTGGAGAGGGCCTATGTTTACTTCACTCGGTAATACAAAAGAAATATATACAAATAAATATTTAATGCAAATGCATGATTTTGAACTGGGTTGGATACCTTTCTTTTATTTGTTGCATATTAAATCGTGATAGAATCTTGTCGAACATAGATCGGATCAAGCTAGTACTCGCCGAGGGCAAAATTACCCCATAGATACTTGGGCGATTAGGGAGATATGTATGTCCTCAATTTCAGTCTTGACTTGATTTTGGAATGATGAAACTACTCTTATTATGAGCACACGAAGGGCGAAACTTTTTGCGAGTCTCGACATGAAATTTAAGGGCGGACAATCTCCTTCATCATTTTGGGCCCGCTCAAATCCGATCTAAAATCCTCGACCTCATTTCGACTTCTTTGGTCATGATTTAACACGAAGGATAACCTTCATTAAAAATTACAAAAATACCCTTAGAATACCAAGGGTTAGTATCGACATAATTTGATAATGATTCGTGTCTTAATCGGGTCAACCCTAATAGACAAGATCTAGCTTTTCTATGGTTGGGCAAAGCTTGACTAGTCCTAAAGATTTTCAAGCCTCTAGATCGCCTCAATTACCGGTGGGGTAATCTAGCCTCTAACCTTATACGTTAGGAGGTAGGGGAAGGTTATTCCATCATTTCCAATGTATAGGGTGAGTTTCGATCTAAACGAAAGTTTGAAAGAGCATCGGTAGACTTTCGTCATACTCGTCTCCAAATCACTCTATCTAATTCCTATTAGGGTTTAGCTCGGGTCCGAGCTTTTAGGGTTTTCCTTCGTGGTGTGTGCAACAGCTTAAAAGAAAAAGCATTCAACCCAATTCAAAATAAACGTGTAGCGAAAAGAAAAATAAATGATAAAAATTTACACATATACACAAACAAATCAATAAATAAATAAAACTCGGAAAATAAATTGACAAAAATAAACGTAGGAGATAAATTAGAAACTAAACCTATGGCCTAACTCTACTCCCTAGTGGAGTCGCCATTCGGTCGCTACCCGACATCCGACGGGACTCCTCGAAAATATCTAAAATTAGATATTATATTTACAAGTTTATTTATAGAGTTTGCGAGTCGCCACCTAGTATTGAAGGAACTAGGAACCTAAAACGGACATTGGTTCGGAGATTCTATGGTAAGGAGTTGGTTACGCTTTTGGGAAGATGTTGATCACCCAAAAGCGCCATTTCCGAAGAAAGGTACCACGTATGGTTTTAGCTCTAAATTTATCTCCTAAAATGTCAAATTATTTTCCGACTCTTAATCTCCCATTTTTTAAACAAATTGAATTTTTTAGTTTTGAGCGTGGCATTGTATTGAAACGATCGTCGGTCCCCTTCGTCGGGCGACACGTCGATTCAAACATTGGATCTACTTTAAGCCTTAACACAACCAGCGTATCGAAGGACGTCTTAATTAAAAGGTGATTTTTGGTGACGTTAGCCCCTATCAAATAGGAGGCTTCGTCGAAAATTTTGATATATATTTTTTTCTAGTTTTTTTTATTTTCTTAATAATAATAAAAAAGCTAAGATTTTAACTAACTCGAAATCAACTAGAAATTAAATGTATTAAAATCACCGTCCGTCCCTAATAAATAGGAGACTCGTTGATCCAATATTTTAATCACATAAAAAAAAATCACATATTAGAATAAATTCCACAACTAAATAGCTCTGGATTTTCGAACATGCATAAGACAAAAAAAATTATTACAAAACACATTAAAAAATAAAAAAAAAAAGGTCAAAAATTCACATACACCGTAAAATTATCAAAATGCCCCTGGAATACCAAGAGTCACCGCCAAGTGACCGTTCATTTTTGGTGACCGTTCGGCGCGTGGACCACCCAGCCTTGTAGATCCGGCCATTGCGACTCCGATGGTGGTGGTTCCAATCGGAGATGACGCCGGAGGAGGGAGATCGGAGCCTCCAAAGGTTCGGTCGGATCTCCCTTCTTCACCGGTGATGAATCCGAACTCTTATCGAGATTCCAAACCCATCGATCGACTCACAAGGTCGAGAGGAAGATGTCCGCGGTAGTTAGAACCTTCAACGACGTCTAGATCGGCCAATTTTTTTGGGTTTTCCAAAACGGATCGAAAACGGATTGAGCTCAATTAGATCGTTTTTCGGTGTCGTTGGGTCGAGATATTCATATGAAAACACTCGGGGAGACTGGTGATCGGCTATGTGGTGGTGGTTCTTGTGTTGGTGATCGAATTTGAGAGAAACAAATGGGTATTTGTTTTGGGTTGGGTTTTGCAGCTTGATCTCTCGATTTCTCTCTCCTCCGTGATTGTTTCTCTCTCAACCGGTGTTGATGGACCAATCTAGTGATGGGCTACACTTGGGTATGTTGATCGTGGTCAAAATCCGATCGGAAAACAATCAATCGAGGCTCAAAAATTTCTACTGGGTAAACGGATAATCGGGTATGGTTATGGGGTTAGGGCGTGTTTGGCTTTTTCTTTTTAGGTTTTCAATATTTTTTCTTTTTTTCTTGTTTTTTTTTTTTTGGCTACGTTTTTTTTTTTTTTTTTTTTTTTTTGCAAATTGGAATTCCAAAGCTTTTTATAAGCCAAAAACATCCTAAAATTTCTCCCGAAATCAATTCAAAAATCAAATTTAAATTGACAAATCTTAATTTTGAGATTGTTTAGCTAAAAATAAGAAGATTCAAATTTAAAAAGATTTGTAAAAGATTTTAATAGATTTGTGAAAGATTTTAGGGAGGTTTAATATTTTTTTCCTTTTTTGCTTTTTTTTTTGATTTTTTGTGTTTTTTTTTAAAAAGAAAATCCAAAATTGGGTTATGACAGTTTCAACCGTTTAAACTAGGCATGAAGATAAAAAGCATAGATTAAAAAAATCAGGCATGATTCTCTATTTCAACTAGAACAAAACGAAATTGACAGCTATGATCTGCAAGGCAACGAGTAAAGTAAAGAGATCATTCATATTAGAATTAATCTCAGTGTGCAAAAACACACCTGAATATAGCATCTAAGTTTTTTTTTAAAAAAAAAGAAGGGCCATGTGAAATGTCCGTTTCAGTATAGACGCGTTACATGTATGAGATTTCATAACGAAGAAACTTGTAATTTTCAATAGAAACATGGTATCTAATTCTATAAAGGCTAAGCATATATGAAAGAACATTAATTATAATAATTAATCTGATATCAATTGAAGATTTGACCACAAGAAGTGGGTTGTTACATATCAAGAAAAACTGCTGCAAGTACAAAAGAATAAACAAATAAATAATTGTCAAACAAAAACACAATGGAGACATTAATTATAAAAAGCTTTCCTTTTTAATAAAATGTAAGAAAACAAAAAATTGTTATCTGCACACTAACAACAAACATTGTTCCATTCTCACATTGGACATTCTGTCACCCCTTTGATTTCCCTTTTAATAGTCCTTAGACTAACTAACCTAAGATATCGTCGTTGGGGCATTAGATATATGATCAGTTGTCTTATTCCAGCACTGACCCAAGATATGAACAAAACAATCAATAGAAATGTGAACAGATCTTATCCATAGCGACTTTTATTTAATTTCCACCTCTTCACTAAATAAAACTCTTCGTCCATATACGGACAGAAATACCACTTGCATATTTTTAAAACTTATAGAAAGCATCTTCTATCCAAATAAATAGTCACAACTAAGTGAACCTTCCAAGAAATGCTCATCCAAAGTGGCAAAGTCTCTTCAATATCCTCTAGCAATTGTCAAAGAAGGAAAGATTCATTCTCATAGTTGAGGAGACAATGGACTTTATAGTTATATTAATTAACATGCATAATATCTATTTACATGATCAATTATATGGCTAAAAGGATTAAATCATGAGACCAACTAGTTTTATAGCATCATAAATTGGATTAATATTTTTCATTGATCTTGAACAAGCTACATTACGAGGATTTGCTACAACTACACTATCAAAATCACTAATGACTCAATTCAAGATCATAAATCTATCGTTATTGATATCAAGTAGATAGAGATTACTACAATACATCGGTAAAATATCGATACCGATTATAGCATTGGATTACCAGACTCATGCCAAGTAGAATTTTTTTTTTTTCCAGATAAAAGGTAGAATGAATGAAAGGGCATAGATCATTTTGTCCCACAACCTCCAATATCATAGGACTACTACAATAGCAACTCGATCGTATCAAGCACTAAGAAACAATTAACACATAATGAAACAACTTTTTCTTCTTAGGGACCTGCATATAACACAGCCATATTTTGCTTCTCATGTTCTTAAATTGAAATGATATATCCTTCTAACAAAAGAAAAGAATTGAAATCATAAATATTTAATGATTATTTAATATAGCACCATCAAATGGTTGCATCTCTATGTGTATGCACACTTTAATTACACAAAGAGGATGATATCAAGAATAAGGAAAATACAATATCACACTCAATGCCTCCTGCTTCTGCAATTGCAATAACAGGCACAGTCTATGCTGAACTTGATTTCTAGAAACCAATTGTTATATTTTATGGGGAAGTCTATAATGAAAAGACCTACCGTTTTAACATTACAAGAAAGTGGATCTAGGGAAAAAAAGAAAAAGGGGACCTAATGATGAAGTATTTATACAACCACGCCATGAAAAAAAAAAAAAAAAAACCAACCTCACATCTTCAAGTGAAAATCAGATGATAGTCGGTGTGCTGAAGAAATTTGTCCCCAATATATGTTTGTATTGGCCAGGAAGATTTACTCACTAGTTAAATCGTTTCCATTAGTTTCTTTTTCAGTTCCATCGTATCAATGCATCTCAAGCCCCCAACCTGTGAAGCAAAGCCAAAGAACTATTACACTTGCAACCATAAAAACACAACTTCCACGTACTTGGATAGCAACTTGAAAACAAATTAAAACAAAACCCCAAATTCACCTAGATATCAATGAACTAGCTAGGAATGAGGTACCTCGGATAGAATTGTATGCATTAATCTTTGATTTACTTTGGCCGAAACACAGCTAATAACATTGAGTCCTTCTTTAAGTAGCACTTGCATCATTCTTGAGAGAACAAATTGTTCCTCAAAGTCACTAATAATAACAACTTCAACACCAACCAAGCATGAGCGAACAATTACTTCACAAATTGGTGCACAATTATTCGAGGTTTCGCGATTCGAACCAAGAACTCTCAAATTGGACAGGTTTTTCAGCTCGTCTCTCTTGATACCAAGTTCTTCAATATTCTTTTCTAGGTCTTTTATATAATTCACAGCTTCTTGCACGTGATCTGATACTGCACGTTTTCCCTGAAACCCCCACAAACAAAACCCTAAAAACAATTAAACCCCACTAATCTTCACATAATTGAGGTCACTAACTAGGTTTAAAAGAAACAAGAAAGACAAGTATTAATTATCTACCTTGATATATTCAAGAGGGAGTAGATTTCGAAGGGAAGTGCAAAGGTGGGTCATCTCTTGTCTCCTTTGTCTTTCAATATCTCTATGCATAATCCTCTTGGTGTGATCAGCAATGATAGTCTTATTATTATGACTAGAAACGAGCTCTCTCCTTTGGCTTTTTGCCATCTGATTGCTGTCAGTTAGATTATTGCTGGCATCCATCGGTGCATGAACCAGGATAAGATCTAGTGGGATTGTGTCTTGTTAGTAGGGACTGGAGGAAATCTTGAAGAACAACTTGCCCTTTTGGTGTGAAGGAAACATGGTGCCTTATAGTTGGCAGAGAGACAAAAGTTATCCAAAGCAGAAGGTTCTGTCAAATAAGGTGATAATTGAGGCAAAAAGAGCAGACGGTTTGTCAGGGTGTGAGATCTGAAATATGGGTCTATGGTGTCCATCAAGATTCCAAATTCTCTTCATAGCTAGCTAGGTGGGGCTTAAAACTCACGCGCAGTCCCTCTATTTTATATTTCGCCAATCAAATACTTTTTCCCCCAATAATTTGGAGGTAGTTTGGGTCTTAAACCATACAATGGGATAGTTTTCTTCCATAATATAATAATTATATAAATCGAAACTCTAATTTGCTTTACGAAAAATGTTTACTGATATACAATTGCTAGTATGCCAAACTATTCCAGCTTATATGATTGTATCATTTACTTTAACATCCAAGCATTTTAAAATTTCACACAAATCAGATTTTTTATTGAAACCTTAAATTTTTCTTTTGGTCAAATTTAAAATTTTTATTTTTATATTATAATTATTTCAAATCTTAATGCGTCACACAAGCACAGATGACAAATTTTAACTAATAACGACTTACAATATAAAAACATAATTTTTTTATTTATTTTTATTAAAATCCAATTTAAGCCCTTCATGACATATGACAAGTTGTCATCAATTAGAGCTTTTTATACGAGTTTGCCACGTGTACTTACGTGACATATTAGGATTTAAAACAATAACATAAGAGTAAAACTCTTAAATTAAATAAAAAAATTAAAAGTCTTAATAAAAAAAAATTGAATTGTACGAGTTTTTGATATGAGCAAAATCTTTTACCTTAACTTGGATCAAATTAATTCAATTTATTAAATTTCTCAAAAAAAAATCAATTTATTAAAATTGGTCGAATTATTCCTTCTAACCTTACTACTAATGAAACAGTTAAAATAGATAAACACTACGTATTATTATAAAATATCTATGATCTTAAATCCAGCCAATGTAATAAAAGATTTCTCCAAATCATCTGCAATGGTTGAAGTTTTACAAGTGGTTATCTCCTCGTCACATCTTGTACATACGGAAGAATTTGTGGGTATATCTCCTAATTAGAATAATTTATAAGTACTTTTTTTACTCTTAAAATTGATTTGATTTGATTTATAGGATCCTGTCATGCCAATAACGAGCATCCGTACAAATTCAAGTTTTAGTCCTCAATTTTATGGAACGAAAATTCCTAAGGCATACACGTTATTTGTGACCTAAATAGGAAGATTTTCCGTCTTAGAATAGTATAATTTTGTTTGATCAAATATTTTTTTAAAATACAAAATAGTATTTTATTAATAACAATGATAATAATTGAATTTATCTGTTTAGAATAGATCTTTGATAATATCAAGAGTTAAAATTGGCCTTTCAAGTGGCAAATTGTCTTATTTTTACAATAACCTATGGCATTGAAAGCTAACATAACTAAGAAGTAATAGATGAAAGAGCCGTATTATCAAATCCGATTAATGAAAGATCCCTCCCTTCCAATTATTGCCAAATTTTTTTTCTTAAAAAAAAATTAGAAATAAAAAGCCAAACTTTTATTCAAAATGTACCACATTTTGACGCTCTGTTTATTTTCATACAAATTAAAATTAAAAAAAATAGCATATCGCATAATTTATTTTTTTTCATGATTTTTAGCTATTTTTTTATTATAAATTTCTAGGTTTTTAATTATTCTTCATTTTTAATTAAAAAAAGTGAAGAAAAGGAATTAAGGAGATGGCTTATCCCTCAAACTCTAAAACTCCCCTATATAAAGACCATTTCCCTTCGTTTTTAGGGTGACCTCCACAATCATTACCCTACTAAAAAAAAAAAAAAAAATCTAGCCCCCATCTTCACCAAATTTTCGACTACCCTCCATCCATCTACCTTAATTCTACCACAACAATTCTTGCCACCACCAACCACCCAAAAAACCTCTACACAAATCACCCATTTAGAAAACTACCAAACAACCCTTAAGAACAACCTAAATCAACCCATCCAACTCGCGTACCGGTAGGAAGACCCGTTCGTGTTCTTCCACAAATTGACCAATTCCCGGCCAAATCAAAACCCCATAATAACCCGCATTTATTTCCCACTCAAGGCTAAACAAGACTCTTTAAAACTATGATAAAAAAACACAAGACATGGTTGGTGATCGAAGGTGAGAAGATCCAATTGAATTGTTTCTTTTCCTTACGAGATTGGTTCTTTTCCACTAAATCAAGAGCAAACACTACCAAAGAAACGTCTCTCATCACTCTTGGAGCATTTCCCCTTTGAAATCTCGGTGAAAACTCATCAAAATCAGCCAAATTGAAAGAGAGAAGTTTTGGCCAACCCCGTTTGACCCATTTACTCGATCCATTTCAATCGCCATTTTTTGACCGAATTACCTCGATTAAAGGCTAAAGAAACGTTCTACCGAGTCTTAGGAACATATTTGGTTGATTTAGAGCTTTAGAATCAAGTACCCATACCAAAATCGAAGAGAGAAAAGAGGGAGACTAGGCCGAACTTCAAGGTCGTTGATCTCCGTCTTCCATCAACGATGACCTAAGCCACGACTATAAAACGGTAGAGTAGCCTCTATCCCACTAAGCGGGCTGGTTCACATTTTTGAAAGGTCACTAGACGACGATCGAGCATCTCAAAAGTAGTGTGAGGGTTTTGAGGCGCAATTCTATAATTTTTCCTCTCGGTAGTTTGGTAATTTTTCCTTCAAAAGGCATTTTGGTCATTTCCAATAGCATTCCGGGGACATTTTGATCACTCTTTAACGATCATTTGGTTTGTTTCTCTCACCTATTTATTTTTAATTACTTTATGATATTAATTATTTTGTAATAATGTTAATTTTATTTGTGTTAGAAAACTTAAATTATGTATGCCTCTTTTTTTCATTGAAATTTAGTATTTTCAATTTCTTTAAATTGTTTAGTCACTATTTAATTTTACAATGTATTTCAATAATTGATTTAGGTAATTAATTGATGGATGATTTATCAAGTCTCTCAATTTTTAGGGATCGGTGACAATTTTTCACCAATAAAAAAAAGTGCCAAAAAAATATGAGAAAAGAATGCTAAAAAAAAATAAATGCTAGAAAAAATGTTAGGAAAAGATTAAAAAAAATGCTAAGGAAAAGAAAAAAAAAGAAAAAATAGAAATGTTAGGAAAAAGATTAAAAAAAGAAGAAGAAGAAATGCTAGGAAAAAAAAAAGAGAAAGGAAAAAAGAAATGCTAGGGAAAAGATAAGGGGGGAAAAAGAAAAGAGAAAGTGCTAGGAAGATAATAAAAAAAAAAAGCAAAAGAAAAGCAAAAACATAGAAAAAGCTAAGAAAAATTTACTAAATCTCCTATCTAATAGGAACCGATATTAACTCAACTCAATAATTTTAGTAATCAAGTTGTTCTGCGACATATCGATTATGTTGAGACTTTAACTAGATTCAATATTGAATTGATGAGATGTCCGAAAGAGGGGTCGGATGATTGATTTAACATGTTGTCACAAATAAAAATAAAAAACTTAGTTCGACATTAAAACTTGAAATTTTAACTTAGATTAATCTTGACAAAAATAGATATTTTTTAGAAGATAAACCTTAAGACTAAACTAGATGGGGTATCTTTCTTAGGAAATGGTACCTTTGGATGGTTGATATCTTTCAAAAGCATAATCAACTCCTTACCCACAAATCTCCGAATCACTCGCTCATTTTTGGTTCCTAGTTCCTTTATTACTAGGTGGTGACTTTGAAATTAATAAATAACTCATATCCCTAAATAAATGAATTTTCATAAAAATAAATCATAAATAAAATTAATAAATTTTAGGAGTCCCATTCGAAGTCGAATAGCAACAGAATGATGAATCCACTAGGGATTTAGAGTTAAGTCATAAGTCTAGTCTTTTTAAAGTTTATCTCCCTTATTTATTTTTGCTATTTATATCCAAGTTCATTATTTCCAAGTATTTACTTCGTGTTTATTTAATTTAATTTAGTTTATGTAATTTATTTTCCTTGCATTTTAATTTTTATACATATTTATTTTATGAACTAGGTTGGATATATCTTTTTTATTGTTGCACACACCACAAAAAAAAAAAAAACCTACGAAGCTCTAGACCCAATCTAAAACCCTAATAGGATTTAGATAGAGAGAATCGAAGGCAAGTATAACAAAAGTTTATGCTCGTATGGACTCTTATTTAGACCGAAACTCACCCCATGTATAGGAAATTATGGAATGAGCTTCTCATACCTCCTAGTGCATAAGGTTAAATGCTGAATTACCTCACTAGTAATGTAAATAATCGAGACTTGAAAAGACTTCGGGATTAGATAAATTTTACCTAAACCCTAGAAAAGCTAGATCCTATTTGTTAAGGTGGACTCGTTAAGACACAAAATATTTTTGCAAGATTTCTCTATTCTAACCCTTATTTTTATAATTTATCATCTAAATAAATCATGACAAAGAATGCTATCGAGAATTTTAAGACCGGATCGAATGGGCTCAATTGGAGGAAGATTATCTAACCTTAAATTTTGAGCCAAAGCTACAAAAAAGGGAACTTAAAAGTAATGATTACACCACCGAAGATGAGCTCATACAAGATACGAAACTACTTAGCCTCTATTACCTCAAGTCCGAGCCGGGGATTGTAAAAAGTTAAAAAAAAAAAAGAATCTTTCTAGTTGTAATATAATCTAACTGGTTGTAAAAAAAGAATAATCATTGTAATGTAAAAAGCTGTATTATTTTTGTCCTTGAATGATGGTTCTAAGTCACATTTAGAATGTGCTAGATATTCAAATTTTAAATTCTTATGTGTATGTTGTCGCAAGATACACTCATCATCGAAGGTTCCAACAAAAAAAAATTATCAAAGAAAAATTTGATGTAGGGTAGATATGTTTTCCAAATTGCCTAAAATATCTATAGGGTCATACCCACCGTGAGTATTAATCCGATCTAACCCGTCCTCGGTATAAACTCTATCATGATTTGAAGGCTGCAACAGTAAAGCAACGTATCTAACCTAATTCACATTATTGCATATATTTTTTCTTTCATTTATATTCATTGTATATATTGCTTTGTGAGAATAAATAGATTTTAAAAAATATAGGTTGTACTTAATAAAAGCTCAACTCTCCTCAACATCAAAGTTCAATAAGAAATAAAAAACCAAGAAAGGGTTCGAAATAAGCCATCAAGAGGAGATCGACACCATGAGGGGAAAAGTCGGTTTGAGCAAGCATCGCAAGTGCTACCCTCTAAGGAAGATACTTCAAGTAAGGAATAAGTTTGAATAAAAAGGTCATCATCTCGTTCCTCTATTGAATGATCAAATGTCATCGTGGTCATTGCATACCGGTCAAGGAGCACTAGGTTTTATTCTAAGGGTTTAGTTTTTACAAACACCATAGGCTATTCCCCCCAACGGACCCTACAAGTTGAAGAAATCATGAAAACCAAGTCGGCAAAAAAATCCAATCAAGATAAATTGTTTGCTTATTAAAGAACATCTAATGGGAGTATAGGCAATAGATTTATATCGGTATAGGTTTCCTAGATCCAACTTGTTTGGAGGGTTTGATTTATTATATTATATTATTTAAATATTAATAAAGAAGTCTTTTTTATTAATTCTTGTCATTTATAATTTGATAGAATTAGATGAAAGTTCATACGATATGCACTCGTATTAATGATTGATCAATAGACGTGAGACAAACATCAATGCACACAAATGATATCATTATATGTCCCAAGTCATAGTAGTATCGAGATTAGACATTGACAATATGCAATAAGACTTGTGAGAGCTATGCTTTTCTATATAAAAGAGCAATAGAAGATCTCACACCTACTAACATAATGATGCTAAAACAAGCACTCAAGTGAATAATATTAGAGAATATATCACTAGACGTGACTTACCATGAAAACTCATTTAGTATTGTTTGTGAAAATCTCATATAAGAAGGGTATAAGTAATCTATTAACTTGAAGTCATCACGGTTATCTC
The DNA here is from genome assembly GCA_963924115.1 of Dovyalis caffra. Lineage (NCBI taxonomy): Eukaryota > Viridiplantae > Streptophyta > Magnoliopsida > Malpighiales > Salicaceae > Dovyalis > Dovyalis caffra. The sequence continues at coordinate 1,044,267 of CAWUPB010001010.1, read as the reverse complement.
ATTAAAGGATTGGTGTACTTTGATATTTTCTTCGATGGGCTCATAGAGAGTTGTATATAGGTGATTCATTAGGTGTATTCGAAATCTAATGAAGATAAATGGATGATTGAGATAGGATATGTCATTCCTTATATGTTAAAAGAGCTATCGTATTGTATTTTGATGGGTGTCCACTCAAGAATCTATAGCCACGGTAGAAGTATACCAATAGAGCATAATTTGTTTACTTGAGAGTTAAGACATTTGAAGATAAAAAAACTTATGTAATTATAATCAAACAAACAATAAATCAAGTTTGAGATCATATTATGATAAATTAACATGAGGACTCGAATTATATGAAAACCATACCTATTAAAGGTAATTACGAATCAAGTAATCCTTATAGAGATTTGGGTAGTCATGATGTCTTGCTAGAGGTCAATTTTGATTTATGTATCGAGAGATAAAAGTATCTTTTATCTTTTTGATATATTGTCAATATATTTAGGAGTGTATTGAGTCACACATATAAGTTTAAACGAGTTACACAAAAAAGAGAAATGAAGATTTTGGAAAAAATTTTCTATTTTAGAAATCGGTTTCCTAAAATAAAAATCAATTTCCTATTTCGAAATCGATTTTCAAATTTAACATTCAGCTACCTAAAATGGAAATCAGTTTCTTAATTTAGGTTTAAGGATAATTTGAAAAGTTGTTTCCGATGTAAGTCTCCTTAAAAATATCTTACCTAATTTATTTAGATGGTCTAAATTAATTGGTAAATAATTATCGTAAATGATATTTAGGCCAATAAAGTTAAGTAAAAGCCTATAAGACATTTTTGGTAGATGGATAATCTTGAGCACTAAAGGATAAGGCTCGGACTTTATAAAGATAAGGTCAAATTAAGCCCTCACATATTACAAATCCTTTTCAAAAAAGGAGTTGTTGTTACCTATATATATCATGAAAGGGAGAGAGAGATGATAAGACATAACAAAATAATAAAAAGGAAAATTTTTATGCATCTCTCTCTTAAGATTAATCAAACCCACAACCCATCCTCCTAAATATAATGCGCTAACACTTGAGAGATTTTTGAGAGAAAATTTACTTTGTAAAAAATGATGAAGCTAGCACTCTATAATTTCAGCTACTTCTTATGTGGGTGTTTAAGCTATGTGGATCATTAGTAAAGATCGAATACTTAAACAATTCTTTTTACAAATTAAATTTTATGTTATAAGAGGTAACTCCTAATCATCTTGTTGCTAATATAGTTAATTGATTCAATGGTTGATCTTGGGACCTTTAGATGAAGAAGAACAAAAATTTTATTTATTTCGTACCTTCATAGGATACATGATCTTTCAATTTATATGACCCAATGAGAGCTAAAGAGATGCGCCTCGTGCTTAGGAGTGATGATTACGATGAAGTTCAAGATACTTGAATTCATTAAGTACACTAATACACGGTACCTAAAAATCCATCTTTGGATTTACTATAGCAAAATGACAGAGTTATAGATTATGAGAAGCTACTTGGTTGATTTCTTTTACAAAAGCCTAAGTGGTGCTACCCTTAGTCGATACATGCATTTTGATAAAGCTAAGATTAAAAAATGAAAGGATTTAGTAGATGCATTCATCCGTTAGTATGGATTCAATTTAAAAATAATTCCTAATAAAACTACTCTATAAAGTATGGAGAAGATTCTAAAGAGACTATTAAAAAGGATACATAAAGATGGCATAAAGTCTTCATCCGGATATATCCACCATTGATAGAAAATGAGTTGGTTTCTATGTTCATTGATACCTTTGAAGCCCCTTACTTCGAGTATTTGATCGGTAGTTTCTCACCTAATTTTGTTGATGCGGTACTCATTAGTGAAAAAGTAAAAAAGCTCTTAGGTTAGGAAAGATTTCAAACACCAACTTAAGGAAAAGTAATTTTGGCACCTTTGAAGATAATGAGATTAGCCGGATAGAGTCCACTACATTCCAACCATGAGGGTTATGGAATAATCAAGGGCACTAGATTTCTATACTCAATAAGAAAATAGAAATAATCAAACTCTAGTTGCCCCTATAAAAGGCCCTCATTATAACATTTTTTATCCATCATCAAACTACTAACTTCTTATGCAAAGCCATCGAATCCGGAATTAACAATCTTTCAATGGTCCTCAAAGATCATGTTCTCAAAATAGTGGCAAAAGGTATCAAGATATTGCCTCCTCTTCGAGTTTCACTAAATGAGTTAGGCAGCCACCTCATTGTCCTTTGAAATTTTATATTGTTTGATTTGAAATTAGAAAATGTTCCTTTAAAAGTATTATTTAGCATTATATCTTCCTCCATCAAGAAAGTATAATGGCAAAATCATTCAAAAACAAGAACATTCAAAAGGTTAATCAATTTTCAAAACATGATAAACCGATACTAGAGGCAGCTTCTTCAATTCATAAACCCAAGGATACATCCTCCTAATAATGTTTATGAGTAGAAAGTAAGGCATAAATCCCTCATTTTGTTGAAACCAGAAAAAAAAATCAAAAAAATCATTTTCCAATTAAATTCTCAAAGGAAAGGTTTGCTTGGAAAATCCTCATGAAGCCTAAAATTCAAAGACTAAATGGTTGATGTCCTAAATAATGATAAATAGTACATCTTCAAGTCATGAATACATTAATCGTTTCTTATTTTAGGTTAATCTAAGAGTTTTTTCAAATTAATCATTATTTTTCAAAAGAGATTAGCATTCATCAATATAGACAAATTGGCTTTTGAAATGAAGAAATACCATCTTTCATATATCTCATAAAATTTTTATCCCTTATCGTATCACTTTGAGCTTCGTTGATTTTTTTTTTACGATAACCGAGACTAGGATCACCACGCACACTTGAGGGCGAATGCAAAGTTATAAATGATTAATAAAACTCTCAAAAGAATTTATCAAAGGAACCCTATCGATGATTCTAAAAAAAAAAGGAATGTCAAGAAAAAAGACAAAGAGAGAGCATCTCTAATATAAAATTACAAATCAAGATAAGAGTTAAAAGCCAATAAGAGTTGAGGTTAAGAAGCCAAGTCCATTTTCAAAATGACAATGTTCTTAGGACCCGTTAGAATGTTTTTTTAGCCTTAAATCGAGGTAATCTAATTGAAAAATGGTGATTGAAATGAGTTAGTGTAAATAGGTCAAACAGGTCGATTGAAACTTCTCTCTTTCAATTTGACTAATTCTAGTCGGTTTTCATCAAGATTTCAAAAGGAAAATGCTCCTGGAGTGGTGAGGGAGTTTTTCTAGTGGTGTTTACTCTCGATTTAGTTAAAAACGGCCAAACCCTTAAGGAAGAGAAATAGGTCGGCTAGTGGTGTTTCAAATCCAATTTTAGTTGGATTTGAAACTTTAAAATTGGGTACCCTCCCCGAATCGAAAGAGAAAAAGTGGGAGACTTGGTTGAAGCTTCAAGGCTACCGATCTCCCTCCTCCATCAACGACGACCCAAGCCACCACCATAAACAGGTAGTAACATCCTCTCTCCCAAAACAAGGGCTAGTTCATGCACCGAAAGGTCACCTGGATGACAATTGAGCATCTCGGTAGTAGTATAAGTGTTCCGAGAGGCATTTTTATAATTTGACCCCTACGGGAACTTTGTTAATTTATCCTCTAAGGGCATTTTGGTCACACTTTAATGACCACCTGGTTTGTTTCTCTTATCTATTTGCTTTTACTTACTTTATGGCGTTATTGTATAATAATGTTAATTTCATTTGTGTGAGAAAAGTTAGATTATGTATGCTTGTTTATTTCATTTAGATTTAGTATTTTAAATTTGTTGAATTTATTTAGTCAATGTTTAATTTTAGAATACATTTCAATAATTGAGTTAGGTAATTAATAGGAGAACAAATTATCAAGTCTCCTAATTTTTAAGAACCGATGATGATTCTCCACCAATAAAAAAAAAAAAAGAAGTGCTAGGAAAAATTTAAGAAAAGAATACTTAAAAAAAAAAAAAAAGGAAAGAGAAAATGCTAAAAAAAAGTGCTAGAAAAAATGCTAAGGAAAAGCGAGAGAAGAAAAAAGAAATAAAGAGAGAAATACTAGGAAGAGATTAAAACAAGAGAGAGAGAATGTGCTAGAAAAAATCAAATGCTAGGAAAAAAAAAAGAGGAAGGAAAAAAGAAATGCTTGGGAAAAGATAAGGGGAAAAAAGAAAAGAAAAGAGAAGCAAAAACATAGAAAATATTAAGTAAAATCTAATAAAGACTGATGTTAACCCAACTCAATCATTTTAGTAATCGGGTTGGTCTATGACATACCAATTATGTCTAGATTTTAACTAGATCCGATATTGAATTGACGCAACACTCGACGAAGGGGTTCGACAATTGATTCAACATGATGTCACAAATAAAAATAAAAAACTTAGTTCGACATAGGAAATAAAACTTGAAGTTTTGACATGGAATATTAATCTTGGCAAAAATAGAATTTTTTAGGAGATAAACCTTAAGACTAAACTAGATGCAGTACCTTTCTTAGGAAATGATGCATTTGAGTGATTGATATCTTTCCAAAAGCATAACTAACTCCTTACCTATGAATCTCTCGAATCATTGCTCATTTTAAGTTTTTAGTTCCTCTATTACTAGGTGGTGATTTCAAAATTAATAAATAACTTATATTCTAAATAAACGAATTTTCTCATAAATAAATTATAAATAAAATAAATAATTTTTGGGAGTCCCGCAAAGGTTGGGTAGTGACATAAAAAAACACAAATCCTAACATACAACGAACCAAACCTCAAACAAAAAAGAAAACCAAAAAAAAAAAAATCCTAGATCTAATTCTATAATAACAAACAAAATGAGATCCAAAATTTTAAATTAAGATTGATATTTCCTTATTAAAAAAAAAAAAAGGCACAAAAATTTGATAATATGGATTAGAAGAAATGGAGGATTAGAACATGGAAGAAAGAAGAAAGAAAGAAAAAAAAAAAAAAGGAAAGATGAGAGCTTTGGAACTAGCCACTAACTAAAGAATGGTTAATTAGCAAATATCTCAAGAAAAAGGAAGGAAAAAAGACGCTGGGTTTTAGTTTTTAGAGAGTTTTAGAGAAAAGATGATCAAACATCTATCATTACTTTGTCTTGAAAAAGAATTATTTACTAAAATATCGAGGTACTTTACTAACCAAGATTTTGGTTAGAGCCTATAAGAGTCAATGACTTATCTATATTGAAGACTAGTAGCGAGGTCAAATTTTGTCTTCCGTTTTCTTCTTAGATTAGTAGATATAAACACTTAGTTTGGTTATGTCAAGCAATATGTTTATTGAGAAAAAAATGAATAGATTTTTCTTTTTAGAAATTAAATTAATATTTTGGATAAAAGAAACCACATTTATTCTTTTCTCTTTTTTTTTTTTTAATGAAAGGAGGAAATTACTTTTAATTAAAATTTTTGCGAGTGGAACACTTGTCAAAATATACATGTAAGACATGGCCTTGTCTCTATTGAATAATTATTATAAGCAAAGGGATAAGAATTTTTCTCAAATACTCCATCTCATGATCCATCCATGCTTTCTTCTATGAACCAATTAAAATTAAAGGGCTAAAGGTTCCATATGTCCCTCAACTATTTTATTTATCTTAATCGTGTTTCTTTATTAATTTTCTCATTAATTGTATCCTTTTACTCTTACTTTGCATATTAATTTCGTCCTTTCGTCTAAATTTTTTGGTAATGGCATCAATTTCTAGCAACAAATGCATGGAATGTTGATGCGTAGCAATTTTTTTTCAAGAAAAAAATTCTGAAATAAAAAATTTTAAAAATTCCAAAATGTTCATCTTTTTCTCTCGCCTTTTACTTTTATTCCTATAGTATGAAAAAAATTTCATAAAAAACTTTCCATTTCTCGGTTTGGATTTGAAATAAATTTTTGAAAAAAAAATTGCTTATGTTCTTTCATATCAATAAAAAATTTCTTTTTGGTTTGAATTTGAGAGAAAGTAAAAAATAAAAATAAAAATTGAGGGATGAAATTAATTATTTATTTCTATACATATGTGTTAGCATCATATGCGTACGTCAGTCGAAATTGATGCCGTTATCAAAAAATTTGGACCGAGGGACAAAAATATGTCAAAATTGAAGAATAAAGGGACATGATTAATGAGAAAATTAGTAAAAAGACACGATTACAACAAACAAAATAGTAAAGAAACATCTTGAATCATTAATCCAAAATTAGGGCCGACAAAGATAGAGTAAATAGGGAAAGTGAAAACTGTAATCGAAATCAAGAATAATATTCCTTGGGATTTGAAGAAATTTACATAAAGTGGAGGTCTATGGCACAAAAAGAAAAAAAAAACTAAAAAAAAATTCGTCGGGTCTAACCTAATTAAGGGCCTTGGGTCATTGAGTTTAATCCATAGTTCATCGGGTTGATCTATCTGCGGGGTTTTTTTATTCTTGTAAAAGAATAAAAAAAGAGTAAATTATAAATTAGTCTCTCTAGTTTCAAGAAATGAATTAATTAATACTTTTTGTTTTAAAAATTATTATTTAATCATTTGACTAGTATTGATTATACTTAATTTAATATTATTTTTATTTCACAAAAATATTTTTTTCTCATCAATCTTTTCATACTTTTTTTATTTTTTAAAACAAAAAATCAAAGTAAATTGAAAAGGAAAAAATGATTAAGTTACTAGTAGATTCAAAAACATAAAAACTAAATAATTAGTTTCTAAAAGAAAGAATACTAATTAATTTGTTTCTCGAAATTAGAAAGACTAATTTATAATTTACTCGATAAAAAGGCCAAATTTAAAAACATGGTTGGATTTTAAACGGTTTATGATCGGTTCGATCAAGTTAACCGAATCAATGATTTGAATAGTCCAATTAAAAACCTGATTTGACCTTAATTTTTTAAGTCGGATTATGTTTAGCTATAAGTAGAACCAAGAAGAATCACAAGCAAGACAAACAAACTCCAATTGTGTTGTACCCTTTCAATAAACACTATTAAAACAAGGAAAAAAAGTATGAAATAAAACCACCAATAGTATCAAGAGGAAATCTCCATATGATTACAAGGAGATCATACCACTTGTGTTTGTTTTTATTATTGGTCATGGATGACTTGTACCAGCAACGTTCCAAATATATTTGGTAGAAAGAGACATAAGCTAACCAAATTTGTTTCTTCTTCTTCTTTTTTCCTAATAAAAGAATAGAAAAACCAAATTTGAAAACATGTTTGGATTCTAACCAATTCATAATCGGTTTGGTAAGCTAACCAAATCAATAATTTAATAGTCCAATAAAAAATCTGACTTAATCTTGATCTTATATCAATTTATTAAGTTGGATCAATCGAGTTTGACTACAAAGAGAATCGACAACAGTTATAAATAAGAGACAACAAACTCTAAAAAACAAAAAAGGGCAAAACAAACTTGTTCCTTTCTTTCAATAATCACTAGTAGAACAAGCAACAAAGTAGGAATTAATACAAGCAAAAATACCATTTGTTTTTATTATTGGTCATGGATGAAGATGGACCAGCAACTTTCTAAATACATTTCAAGAGGAATATTTATAGGTGAAGATGGATCAGCAAGCTATTTGACCTTCTAGGCCAGATCTGAAAAGATTGCCCTATAATATATGTGGTTATGGGGTGCTTTGTAAATGGATTTTGAGTAATTTGTTTTATAGTTGAGGCAAAAAATAATAATAATAATAATAATAATATATATATATATATATATATATATATATATATATATATCTTCTAATCAATTTTTGTATAGTAATATCAACTCATCCCTTCATTAAATTAAAGATGAACTATTCAGAGAACGAAAAGATTCCTGAAATTTTTGTTTTTTAAGATTTGGAAGAGTTAACTTTTTTGTTGGAATAGGGAGAAAGGAAATAATTAATTGATTGTTTAAATAATTAAGACCACGTGATTAGCCCTTTCTCGTTTTTATCTTTCTAACGTACATGATGGTAAGTTGATTATATGTATATTCTAACTGTGACACAAACCTTACATCACAGACAAATGGGAAAAGAGCAAACCAATTAGGATAATTATCCAATTAACCCGCAATTGATGTTACTGATCATATAGAAAGGGATTTTGCGATGGCAGCTGAACACTTTAAAAAAAAAACAAATTTAGTTATTGTTAGAGGCAAGACATAGGCTCTTTCGTTCTATAAAAAGAAAATGGATTCTTATCAATTTAAGAGATGGAGAATTCATAATTATAATTGTTCCATTAATGTTCTTCTGATGTTTGATGCCTTTATAATTAATGTGTTTAATTTTATTTTTTTGAAATCGAACTTGAGATGTTTTTAAAAGAGTAAAGAAGCACTAATACCAGTTAGAGATCGATATATATAACTCATTTGCCTGTAATTTTTTCTTTTTTTAACGAAATAATAGAACATAATTTCTATTTTTTCTTAATTATTTCAGGATCACGTTTTACTTATAAAGAATTTTTTTTAAAAAAAAAACAGATCATTCGCATATAGATTAAATTTTCGTAATATATATATACATATATATTTCTTATAGCTTCTTCTTGAATTCGAACTTGATAAATTAATTACATGAAATTAAAGCAAGCAAATGCGATGTTCTACGTACAGCTGCAATTAACAGGTGTTTTTTCATAAAAAAAAAAAAAAAAAAAACGTGTGGGAAATGAAATGATTCTAGTCGGTGTGAATTGAAAGTGTTAAAAACATGCTTTATTTCTTAATGATTACTACACAGCAAACGAGTCTACCTGCACCAATGAATTAAAATGGATTTTTTTTTTTTTACCAAGCCAATGAGCTACCTCCATGCATGAATAAATTTTTTGTATTCACTCGGAAAATGATTTTGTCAGAAATTAGGTGGTTGTCATCTTCATCAATATTACAAGAAAATAACAAAGGTCATGTCTTAAAATATAAAATTCCTTTTGACCACGTTTTTTATGTTGAAAACAAGTAGTACCTATCTTCTACAGAACTAATCAAGAATAGCCATCTTGTAGAAATTACTTCTAATTTAGAATTCACTTCAATAGAATGTTTGCAGCTACTTACTTTGAAAAATGCGTTTTTTATTTTTTTTAAATCATGACAACTATTACATATACCTTATTAATTATATATGGGTAGTTTGGCTATCTTAGGTTACTTATTACAAGATTGATTATTGCTAATTTGTGGTGGAAAAGGTTGATGTGTCTGAGATGAAATGACACGTGATTGTATTTAATTGACATATGATAAAAAAAATTAAAAAAAATGTATCCTATTTGAATTATTTAGAAATTAAAAATTAAAATTTTTTTTAGAGATAACTATAATGTTAATGTCTTAAATTTGATTATTTGTCTATTTGAATACTCAATGTTTGATTTATTTTTTTCTATTTGAGTCCTCCCGTCACCTAGGGCTTAAAAATATTAATGTGATCATGATACATTAACGCACGATAATTTTTAAATAAGATGGGTCCCACTTGAATTTGTTGAGAAAAAATAAAAAAAGAACGGAATAGGATTTTTTTTTTTTTGTTAAAATGAAAATTTATCATTCGTTAAAAAAAAAATGTAAAAGCTTACACTATTTTCTTAATTATTTCAGGATATTTTCAGATTACTTATAGGTACTTTTTTTTCTAATTGCCTTAAACATATGATTCAATCTAGTCAGTTCGGGAGAACTTGATAAAATAATAACATGGAAAGTAAATAATGCAATATTTAGCACTCAAATCATTCAACGTACGTACAGTTCAAATTAAAGGTGTTGCTTTAAAAATTATGTGGAAATGAAATCGTACAAGTCGGTGTGAATTGAAAGTGTTAAATTTATGTGGAAATGAAATCATTCAAGTTGGTGTGAATTGAAAGTTGTTAAATTTGATATGCTTAATTTATTCCTCAATGATTGCAAGAGAGCGCAACCGAGTCAAATGGCATCAATTTAAAATGGATTTTTTTGTGCAAAACTAATGAGCTACCTTTAAGAAAAAAGATTTTCTTACTTACTTTAAAAATGCAATTTTTATACTTTCCTTTCATCATAGCAACGTATTCTTATATTTCGTTTTGTAATGATGGTCAATTAATCACAAACTCCTTAAAGCTAACCCTTAATGTCTAATAATTTAGCTTATTAATTTTGAATAGTTTGGCTATTTTGGGGTATTATTTGGTGGCGGTTAAATGCTGTAATGATTAGATAATTTTGATTTTTAAAATTTTCATTTAATTAAAAAAAAATCATCACTGTCTACGAAGATAAAATCATTTTCAGATCAAGTATAGAAACATGTGGATGTGTTTTAACTAATTTCATCACTGCATGCAACAATTTGACTAAGAAGCTATTCAAGGATAAAAATAAAAACCCGAGACCTCTCAAGTCACAAGCTCCCCATATATATTACCACCACACAACACCCCATTGGTGATAAAATTGATCACCATGATAGTTGAGGGACTAAAGTGTCACCTCAAGCCAATGAGGCTTTTACACTTTAAGGTTGAACTCCCTGCTTAATCAAGGAGCTGAACCCCCAAAAGGCGACTACCACGGAGGCTGGGAACCCTTTGGTTTTGAGCTTGGCTACTCTAACATGTCAAATTTCCCTGCGTATACACTTCCAAATTAAGCACAATAAGAAGTATGTATATATATATATATATATATATATATATATATATATATAGTAGCCACCTTTTGATGCATCACAAAACATTAGCTAAATGCTATAAACTATTATGTCAAAGCCCAAAAGAAGATGAATTAAAAGAGGTTTGAAATTAAAAACCTATAGCATATATGGACACATGAACTTGATTTATTATACATATGGTCAATGAAATATGAACCTTCAAAAACAGGCATGTGGGCAATGAGATGAGAATAATGCAAGAAAAAGAAAATGCAAGCCAGCTTATTTCTACTAAAAATTGAATATATTAACTTTTTTTTTTTTAATTTTTTTCCTGAAAAAGACAAAAGAAACATCGTGTTTTTTCTTCAATAATTGCTAATCTTTAGTGGATCTTTCAGTAAGATTCAAACCCAAATAAATTTCTCATCACATGTAAGAGAAAAACGAAGGAATGGATGTTGATTCATAGAAGCCATTTAATTTGCCAATAATCTTGCTTGTCAATAATGCAAAATAGGGTTGGAGATTGCATGCAGCACGTGGATATACATCATCGCCATGTCAATGGGCATATGTGGAGCATCTCCATGCAAAGAGGATGTTAGACCTTAACCATAAAATTTGAAGCAACAGGACCTTCTAAGAATACAATATACAGATTTTAACTTGTGTAGATCTTTCTGAGCTGGCATCAATCCTGACAGATACAGATCTTTTCAGTGCTCATTTTATAACTCAGAGACATAGCTGGACGGGCCTCGACTGTAATACCTCAGGCTGCCGGTTGGTGGCACACAAGATTTGTCATTATGCTTTACAACTAACCCACAACAATTATTACAATTGTAGAGATAACATGCCTATGTCTAACGCTGTAGTCAGCCTTTGCATGCTGTATCTGTTATACAAACAAAGTGTATACAGCAACAAAAGGAAAAAAATTAACGCAAGTTCAAAAATGGAAAAAAATTAACAAAAGTAGAGCTACTAATTAAAGTAAGTTGAATTACAAGTACTAAAAAAAAAAAAAATGGGGAAATTTACCAAGAACACAATTATATAAAACAAGGCCGTGTGTGTGTGTGTTTTTGAGGCAATATCATCCTTAATTGAGCAATTTGTTTGAACTTGTTAAAGACTCTTGATTACTCCAAAGCAAAACAGTGTTTGAAGACACCAGTCTTGTCATGAAACGTGATTAAGCAAAAGGAATCTACATGTAACGGTTCCATGAAAACAAATCAAGTCTATGACCCAAAACTATATTCGTTTTGGTAAAATAACAAAGCTATTCCCATACTGTAGGAGCTGCTCTAGTTGACGTTAGTTTTAATATGAAGATTGGGAAATAGAAACAAATCTTCTCATTTTATTCCTAAATTCCTTTCACAAGTAACCTAGTCCTCTAGTCCTCAGAATTAAAAGATTTTCACACAACCAAAGGGACAAAAAAAGGTCAAGCAGAAAATATATATCATATAAATGCAATGATGATCAGCACTCATAAGTGAAATCAATCCTTCAATTTTCTTGCCAAATAAAACCTCAACTAGACAACTAATTATGCAAGAGCAAAAACATCCAAGTTCCAAATGTATGCTTAAATTTACGGTGTAGTACTTCACGGAGGAAAGATCAAGGACAGCATAGCCAACCAGTGAATTCAGCTCCTGCACATAAATAAATAAGCATGCACATAATGCCACCCAAAATAGCCTTTAAGAGAAATAATTTACAAAATACCTCTAATCTTTGTCAAAATGCTTAGAAGCATTTTCATCAAAGTTTCTCAAAAACAAAACCAAGTTGAGAGAAGTGTTCCATTCAGAAGTCAGATTGTTACAGTGCAAGATGTCAATCCAAGAAGCACAAAACATTTTTCCTTGGATTAATCCCTTGATGAAGAAACTAGTGGGGTTAATTTCTGCCGCAGCTCGGATAAATTTAAGCATGTAGGATCATTCACCTGTGGAGGAAGAAGGAAAAAAAAAAAAAGAACATCATAACTGAAGCTAATTAGTTGTTCCTGGATTTAGAAAACAGCTTTAGAACATAAACATAAAACCCTAAACCAGGTAATTGACAACAATTGATTGTACCTGAGTTTGGACAGTGTGAAATAATCTTTCATTTACTTTGGTGGAAACACAATTAACAACGGAAATTCCTTCTTCAAGCAACACTTGCAATACTCTTGATAGGGGCAAATCTCTCCCCTTCAAATCACTATCAAATATAATCTCAATACCGCCTGGATATGCCTGGAGAGCTACTGAACTTGCAGAATATTTCTTAGAACTTCCACTTGCTGAGGCAACAACACCTAAATTGGAAAGTTTCCTTAACCTATCTTTCTTGGCACTGAGTTCTTTGATCTTCTTTTGGAGGTATTTTATATAATTCACAGCCTGGTTCATATGATCCGATATCGAACGCTTTCCCTGAAATCCCAAAACAAACCCTAGTGGCCTAATTATGGAACCCCAAGAAAATTAAATTAAAAAAAAAAAAAAAAAAAAACAAGAACTAAAACAATAACGAAGGCCTATAAAAGAAAGGATTAGAAGGAAATTCAAGTTTTCTTACCTTGATAAATTCAAGAGGAAGGAAAGCTCGAAGGGATGCATAAAGGGTTGCCATTTCTTGCCTTCTTTGTCTCTCAATTTCTCTATGCATCATCTTCTTCTTCCCATTGTTATTACTAGTTCTAGCAAACTCATTATTGTCCATAGAAATTGAATTTCTCGGCCGACCACTTTCCATGTCGTCGTTGGTTATATCACTGCCATGGAGTGCAGCACATTGAGCAAGAATCAGATCTTGTGAGATATTTTGTTGTTGGTGTGAATTGGAGGAAATCTTGAAGCACAGCTCATCACCATGGTGTAAAGGGAACATTGAGCAAAATTTTTATTAAGGATTGAAGCTTTCTTTATCTAAGTTGGCAATGGAGGTTAAAGAAGAAGATACGTTTGTTAGGGTATGTGATTTTCTATGCCTCTTATTTGCCAAAGATTCCTTGAATTTTTTTATTTATTTTTGCAACAAGAAGAGAGAAGACTGGTGACCTTATTCTTGCATTGTTAAATCTTTGCTTCCTTGTGGAACTGTTGCTATGTACAAAAGTAAATCCACTTCTTTGCATTCACACTTTGTGAAATAAACTAGGTCGTCAATGATTTCTCTTGGACTTTTTATCTTTACCGTCCATTTTAGCACGATTTTATTGATTTTGAGACATAATATCCGTCTGATTAGACAAATAATTTGGTTGACAAGGAGTTGTGGGTAGGAAAAGAAAAGAATAGAAACTTGTCTGCATCAAAAGACAACGCTGAATAGCCACTGTCTTTTGCATTTAATACTAAAAAAAATATTACTAATAACACTAATCAAGACTATGATGTGTATATGTTATTCTTATATAATTGTTCACAGAAATCATTTATCGAAAAATATCCATCATCAGATTTAGACTTATGAGAAATATCAACCGGTAGATTTAAATTTACTGAAGTTATTAATAAAAATCACTTATTTAATTATTGATTTTTTTCGGTAAGTGGAATTTTATAAAATAATTATATAAGAAAATCATTATTTATATATAATAAGAAAGACTTTTTTATTACTTTTTTTAACTGAAGACTTCCATTACACTAGAAATGAGCATGTGACTTAATTAGGGTTCATCACTTCAAAGCACAAGATTGATTTTTTTTTTTTTTTTACACACACACAAGAAATTCTTGTAAATTCAAGGAGTTCACTGCCATTTAGGCTAGAGGTTATTGGTTAGTATATAACCTTATGAAAAATATTTATAAAGCAAAAAAAAAAAAAAAACTTTGAATTGATTGATGTATATGCACTTCACTATCTAATGAAGTCATCCTAAGTAAAAAATCATGAACGGACTGAAAAATGGGTTTGTCATTCAACAACAAAAACTAGACATGTCAAGTATCGTAAATTTAAAGAATATTATTTTCTGAAATAACTTCTCAAAAAATCTCTTTCATTGAATAAGTGGGAGTCATTGGTACGGCCTACAAATTCAATGATTTTGGGAAAAAAAAATTTCATAAATCAGCATTATTAATATTTTCCTCAAACTGTTATCATCTATAGGAAAACCCATTCTACCACTTATATTGTTAAAAAAAAAGATCCAAGTTCCTGGGAGAAGTTCTTATGCAACTGAATAAATGGTTCGTAAAATATTCAAGTAAAGTAATTAAGTGCTTAAACATGCATTTCAGATATATGTATATCTTTCTAAGAAAGAGAAAAGGTATTGCTTGCTCATAGGCCATCCCATGATCCCACTACTGCGCATATACCTTCCTAACCATTTTGTGGTCGAGCAGCAGCTTTTTAGCATGAATAAAATTGAAAAGCAAAACCAAATAGAAGTTAAAAAGTGTGTTAAATAGAATAATTGTGAATGGAAACATAGTTAATTACAAATTTTTTTCTAAATCTACCTTCCTAATAATCCTGTTGAAATTGTTAAAATCAGACAATCTAAATCAAGTTACGAGATTAAAAATAAATAAATAAATTCTCGTAGCATAATCCTACAATATAATCATGACTGACAAAATGGAAAGAATAGACCAAAGTAATTAAAAAAAAAAAAAAATGAAGCTCAAACCATTACAATGTCCCCTTAAAAGGGTTTAATTTTTTCCTGCCCTTTTGACCTTGGGAACATTATAAGTTTGGCCCTTCCTCCCTCTAAAACCCATTACTCTATTAGTCACATTTTTAAAAGTTTGGTACTCAAGCAAAGTGCAAAAGGCAATAATATATGTTCCTCTAGGTACTAACACTAAATAATATGAGCACTAAAATTGCAAACCTCTGCAGTGCATGTACCGATACAGAAGTCGGGAAAAGGCAAAAGAAAAGTGGCAGAAACATATATATGAAACAGTATCAAGGGGGAAGATTTTAAGAGATGGAGAATAACCCTTTTTTTATGTTAGTTGTGAGTTGGAGAAGGACCTTTTTTAAAAAATTTCCCCTTCCCTAGGACAACATGTGTCTTTTAATTCAGTATTATATTATTCAAAAAAAAAGTAAGAATATATTATATCTCTTATAGTGACTATTTTTAATGTGAATTATTATGGAAATGTGCTGTGTAAAGTCCTGAGATGATGAAGTTTTGGGACCATCAAACCTTGGGATCCCTAACCTATCTTTTAAAGAATCCTGCAAATTGCTCCTTATTTAATAGGAACCTGCTGCATTACGTGCTTCAAGGGGAACGAAGAAAATTTGCAACCAAGTTCTTTTGTTAATGTTAATTAGCTTTTCTGTCCAATTTGCTTCAAAATTATATCGCTTTATTGCATTGTTGCTACCCGACTTCGACGGGATTTCTAAAAATTAAAGATTTGTTTTGGCTAGATTATTTATGATTTATTCTGGATATACGAGTTATTATTGATTTTGGAATCATCGTCTAATATTAAAGGATCTAGAAACTTAAAATAGACAACTGGTGCGAGAGATCCTTAAGTAAGAAGTTGATTACATTTTTGGAAAGATGTCGATTACCAAAAAGCGTATTTCCTTAAAAAAGGTACCTCGTCTAATTTAGTCAAAAATTTTATCTCCTAAAAGTTTTTATTTTTTGTCACAATATTTCTCTGTCAATTTTCAAGTTTTTTTTTATTTTTTTTTATGTCAAATTATTTTTTTTTTTTTTTTGTGGCATCGTATTGAATCAATCGTCGGACCTCTTTGTTAGAAGGCACGTTGGTTCAAATATCGGATCCACTTTAAGTCTCGACATAATCAATACATCGGAGAACGTTATCATAACCCAAAATTTTTCTATATTTTTATTATTTCTCGTTTATTTTATTTTATCTCATTTTAATTTATTTTCAAATTTACTACAAAAACTTAAAAAAAAAAAAGAAATAAAAAAGAAAAATACAATATATATATATATTCAAAATACAAAAAAGGAAAGAAAAATACTCATTCCCCTCAACCACTAGAAATCCCTTATAAAAGGAACATTTTTCCTTCATTTTGGAGGCGACCACAAAGGAAGCCAAGATTCATCTCTCCCAAGATTTTCCAGCACTTGCTCTCCACTCTTTAGCTAGTTGTGCAAGCTTTATCACCCAAAAAAACCCACAAAATCCTCATTTTTCCATCATTCAAACCCTCTCCTCTCCATCAAGCAACCCATCCACCTCTCCCGCAGTTGGTCCGAGCATTTTGCTCTCCATCTTCTAGTTAGTTGTGCAAATTTTTTCACCTAAAAACATCACAAAAAATACCAAAAGCTGAAATAGAAACCGCCAAACACATCTTAACCCATAAACCATACATGTTTACCCAACCAAATGTTTCACTCTCAAATTGATCATTTTTCGATCGGCTTTGACCCGGATATGTCGATCACTAGATCCGTCGATCCCCACCGGTTAAAGGAGGAAACGATGATGGAGGAGAGAGAAATTAGAGATTAAACAATCACGATCCGACTCATAAAAAAACCCAATCGTATCTCCCAATTCCAACCAAATATCCGAGCTCTACCTCAACGGACACGGTCGTCCGAGCTTCCCTAAGCATTTTTCCCATGAAATCACAGCCCAAAGTCATCAAAAAATGGTCTAATTGAACATGACCCGTTTTCGATCCGTTTAGGAGAGCACTGTAAAAATTGGCCGATCTAGTACCAATCCGAGGGCCTAACCACTATAGAAATCCTCCTAATGATCTCATGAGTTGTTTGGTGTCCTTGGAATCTCGAAAGGTGATAGGAATCATCTTCGGTGAGAAAGGGAGATCCGGTTGAAATTTTGGAGGCTCCGATCTCCCTCCACCGATGTCATAACCAATGGCCACCACCACGGTTGAACTCGTAGCAACCTCCCGTACAACGCAGGATGGTCTACGCATCTAAAAGACCACCGGAAGATGAACGATCACTTGACGAGTTGACTCTTGGCATTCTAGGGGCTTTTTTGTAATTTTGCAATGCATGTGCATTTTGGTCATTTCCAATGGCTGTTCAATTTGCTTTTTCCCTATGTTTTATTATTATTTTATGTGGTTTTTGTAATAATCTTTAGTTTTATGCATGTTAGAAAACCTAGAGATACTTAAGAGTGAAATTTATGTTAATATATGATTTTGATATGGTTAGAATATTTTATTAGGGACGGATGATGATTTCAATATGTTTAATTTCTCAAAATTTATTTTATTCGATTTTAGTTAATTAAAATTTTATAATTTTTTTAATTTTGAAATTAGTTCACATAATTAATGGATATGTGAATCATTGAGTCTCTTGATTTTTAGAGACTCATGATAATCCTCTATCAACAAAAAAATAACAATAAAAAAATAAAAATAATAAAAATTTTCAACGAAGTCTCTTATCTAATAAGAGCTGTCGTTTGATGAAAAAATAAAAAAAAATCTCAATAAAGTCTCCTATTTGATAAGGACTCGTCATTTGACGAAAAATACAAAAATAATAAAAATTCTCATTGAGGTCTCTCATTTGATAAGGATTGTCGTTACTAAAAATCATCATTTAATAATCGGGGTATTCTCCGATACATAAGTTATAACGAGACTTAAAAGTGGATCCGATGTTTGAACCAACGTGTCGCCCAATGAAGGGGACCGACGATCGTTTCAATAAGATGTCACGCTCAAAACTAAAAAACTTAATTTGACCTTAAAAATTAAATAAAATATTATAGGAGATGAATTTAGGATTAAACTAAACATGATACCTTTCTTTGGAAAGGACAATTTTAGGTGATTAAATATTTTTCCGAAAGCGTAACCAACTCTTATCATAGAATCTCCGAACCAGTGCTACTTTTAGGTTCCTAGTTTCTTAATACTAGGTGACGACTCTAAACATGTAAATAAAATCTAACTCTGTAAAATTAGATTGTTTTCGACAATCCCATCCGACGTCGAGTAACGACAAACGTCCTAATTAATAAAGTAATTTTTGGCTAACAACGGTCTCTATTTTATGATTTTTTATTTTTCTTTTTCTCTATTTTTACTAACATTTTCTTTTTTGCTTTCTTTCTTTCTTTTTTCTTTTCTTTCTTTTCCTAACTTTTTTTTGTAACATTTTCTTTTTATTTCATGACGTTCCTTTTCTTTTCTTTTTATTCTTTTTATTATTATTATTATTATTATTATTATTATTTTAGTGAGGAATCATCATTAGTCCTTAAAAATTAGGAGACTTGACAATTCATCCACCTATTAACTGTCTAACTTAATAAATCCTAAAATTAAATATTGACTAAACAAATTTAAGAAATTCAAAATACTAAATCTAAATTAAGCATAAATAAAAAAATGTATACATAAAAATAAATAGGTAACATAAACAAACCAAATAATCATTAAAAAACCAAAATGCCCATGTGATGCTATTCAAAAATGATCAAAATGCCTTTTGAGCCAAAATTACCAAAATACCCTTAGAGGTCGAATAACCAATATTGACTATTCATTTAGCTTCTTTTGGTGCATGAACCACCCCAAGTTGTATAAGAGACTCGTTGTGAGTTCAATGGTGGTGGTGGCGGTCGGTAAAGACACTAGAGGAGGGAGATTCGAGGCTCGAAAGTTTCAATCGAATCTCCTCTCGCTTCCCGATGATAATTTTGACAATGATTAGGAGTTTTGAGGATACCGATCAACTTATGAAGCGAAGAAGAGTGCTTATGTGGTGGTTAAGATGTTTGATTTTGTTTTAATCGTTAATTTTTCTAGGTTCTTCGAGTCGAAACAAATCTTTGTCAATTAGGATCGTTTTACGATGATGTTGGGTCATGACTTCAAAGGGGAAACACTTAAGGGAGTTGGAAGAACAAGTTTGTGATGGTGGTAATCGGTTGTTTAGCTAGAATTGAAAGATATGAACGAGCTGCGTTTTTAAACGGGTTGGGTTTTAATGGTTCAAACTCGGATTCTCCCTCCTCTAACATCCTCTCCTCCTCTAACCGAGTGTGGATGGGTGGATCTAGAGATGGGTTATCCGTTGATGGTGGCAATTAGAGCCAAAATCGACCGGAAGGTGGTTGATTTGGAAGAGGAAGGTTCGACCGGGTAAACAAGGCAAACAATGGATTTTGGTTGTTCTTAGGGGTTATTGGGTAGTTTTCTAAATTGATGGTTTTTTTCGGAGGTTTTTGGAGTGATGGAGGGTGGCTAGATGTGTGAGGGGGTGTTTGTGGTGGTTGATCAAGTGGAAGGGAAGCTTCAGTGAGAGATAAGAGAGGTTAGGGTTTTTTTTTTTTTTTTTTTTTTTTTTTTTTTGGTAGGATGAATGATTGTGGCTATCCTAAAAATGAAGGAAAATAGTTGTTTTTATAGGAGATTTTTAGAGTTGGGGGATAAGTCATCTCCTCGATAATTTTTTTTTATTTTGTATATATATATATATTGTATTTTTTAATCTTTTTTTTTTTTGGGTTTACGTAGTAAATTCCAAAATAAATTAAAATAAGAAAAAAAAAGATGAGAGAAATTTTGGGTTATAACATGCATAATTAATTAATGGTAAATATTAACAAAAATTGATGAAAGAACTCTATTAAGGACGAGAAAGTTATTTGAGATCTAATTGATAAAATTACAAGTTCAAGACTCTTTCAAGAATGGGTATATAAGTTACTAACTAAATTGATATTCCTCTAAAATAATTAACAACACAATAAATTAGCGTTTACTTATGAGCTAAACGAATAAAGTTAATTATTACCAAAACAAGAAATGAATAAAGTTCAAACCACATGGACTTAGTGGATTTTGATTTTATGATGCCTATTTCCAATTTTCCAACTAATTTTAACAAACCAAAGGACATTAAGTAGATATAGATAAACACGAATCCAAATAAAAAAACTAAATCAAGGATGATTAATTAATAAAAATAAAGAAGAATCCGTTATCCATCAGTAGGCATCACATTATCTTTTGATTAATTTATTGATTAGGTCATTGTTCCCTAGATTAGGGACCATGCATGATGTTAGGTAGGTGGGTCAAATTACAATGCCTATCTTCATGACTTGGACCAAACATGTAACAGAACCAAGTACAATAATTTTGGTTCTGGAGGTCCCCACGAGTTCCCATAGAGTTCAAAACCATTAATAGAAAGTTACATTCATATGTTTGTTTATGAACCAAATGGACAGCCAGGGTAAGTCTTCTGAACAATTCTAAAACCTTATTCCAATGGATTTTATTCTTTTGTCTGATTTTTTTTAATAAGTTGCTTAGTTGTGCAAAATCTTAATAATTAGAAACAAAATCTTTTATTGGTATCCTTAAATCTTTGGTGCTTAGGACAAACAAATGAGTAAATTAAAGATAAGGAAGCATAGGATAATTAGTAATAAAAAAATAATAAGATACTGCGTAGTTGCTAGAGACCAAATAATTTTATTGGATTATAAGTTAATATAAAAAGGGATTTCATGATGGTTTTGATCAACTCAGATTGAAAGTTTTAGTCTGCATCATGATTCATGGGTTCAAGATCTGCTGACTCTGATTATTCGTTTAGGGCTCAGCACACGTTATTTTGGACTTAAAAAAAAAAAATTCCTTTTTTTTATCTTTCCCCTTTCAAAGGAATCAAGGGAACTTGTCTACATGGAAAACAAAACCACAAAAAAATAGTCTTTGCCGGAATTATATTGGCAATACTGGGAAAGGTTGGATTCTTACTTCTACCTTTGCCATATTCGATTTGGATCAGGTAGGATTTTTATATAAATTATTGTATATATTCCATTTTTCTCTAAAGCTAATTGAGTAATTTATCTACGTTTATTTTGTGCTAATTTATGTTTTCTTTTTTAATTTAATATGGGTTCAATCTATATAATAGATAAATTAGATTGTGAATGAACCTCTTTCATCATGAAATTTTAAGATGCGTAAAAATGGACACATATATTCTAGCAAAATCAATTTACGTGCTTAATTTTTAAAATACATTAGAAATATTGACTTGATGGATTCGATACATGGTTCACTAAAAGAAGATCCAATTGTTTCGTTATTGAGTTTTTGCTAGTAAATTGAAATGGTTTAACTTAAAAGAACCTAACTTTCTTCAATACAAATATGTTCATCCAAGCATAGATGATATGATTCTATCCTAACGAGTTAAGGATCATTTTTAATTGTTTATAAATATCAACTTGATCACATCATTGTGAAGGGATTATAATTTTTGTTAATCTACTTACATACTAGATATCTAAAACTCAATATGGTTAGACTTTGACACATTCGGCCTATCGGATACTTGATTTATGTCTTGCCAACATTGCATGTTCCTCCTCCGAAGCGTCTCACTACTTGCATTTGTTCTATTTGATTGGTTGTACATTTTTTCTATAGGTCACAAAACTAATTTTTTGTATTTTGGACGACCCGTTGACCAATCGGTCGATCCATTCTCAAAAACCCTCACACATTTTGGCAAATCTACCGGGAGTTAGTAGTTGTGAAATAATAACGGCCATCTCCAAAGCCACCAACAAAAATAATAATCTCATAACCAGATCTCAACTACACATGATCCTAATAACAATCCCGAAAATATCGACCGCTTAACACCAAGAATGACAACAATTCCCAAAACCCTAAATTGGCGAGTGGCAACTTACTAACACTACCGGGAAAAAGCCTATCTTGATATGTAGCTCAAGCTTATACTACAATCGTTACACATTCAAGTCTTCGGACCATGATCGAAGTCCCGAAGATTTTTCAAGATGTTTATCGCGGACTATAGAAAGAACAACAACAAATCTTCAAATTAAGTCCCTTAGGACAATAATGCGATATTTGCCGAAGCCACTAAGCAACATCACCCAATTATTTCCCATAGGTGGACTTCTATAGACTACTGTCTCTCAACTATGATGCCACCAACCATTAATGTAGAAGATATTCTAATACTATATGTTCAAATGAATGATAGAAAAAACATTTCTCCACCAAACATTCAGCATACAATTGTGCACAACCACTAACTTCTTCATCATGTTACTACTTCTAATGATCAACACCATTATCTTACTAAAAAGGACTTAGAAAAAAGTTCTTCAAACAAAAATTGACAAAATTCTCTATCCAACTGACATCACCATGAGGCCTTATCGTAATGACTGTGAGAGTCTCAAGTTTAAAGTTTTCAATAGAAAATAAAAAGATACAAAGAAGCATATCATGAAGTTCGTAGAGACCTTGGGTGTTGATGGCTTAGATAATGATCCGAAACCGAAGAAATTTTTCAAGTTCTTTACTAAGAAAGCATACACTTGGTATATAAACTCGACCCCTAACTTTGTCTAGACATGGACAACTATGTGCAAGTTATTTATTAAGAATTTTTTCTCGACTAATGAGAAGGTGACCATAATTGACTTGAGGAGAAAATGTTAAAGTTCTAAAATGTGTGAGTTGGAATACATTGAATGGTTTAGAGATTGTACCCTCGCTATCAAAGAGGGACTTGATGAGAAGGAAT
The DNA here is from genome assembly GCA_963924115.1 of Dovyalis caffra. Taxonomy (NCBI): domain Eukaryota; kingdom Viridiplantae; phylum Streptophyta; class Magnoliopsida; order Malpighiales; family Salicaceae; genus Dovyalis; species Dovyalis caffra. The sequence continues at coordinate 1,020,965 of CAWUPB010001010.1, read as the reverse complement.
TTGTTAAGCTATGTATCTAAGGCATGACAAGAAATACATGTTATATCTTAAAAATTTAAATTTGACTACTTTTTTTATCTTAGTGGAAAGCATTTGTCAAACCAACAACTCGTAATTTTCATTTTAAAAGAAATGACTTTATCCTTGTTATTATTAGTACTAAGAAGGGTTCTTCGGCGAACGTCATCCAACTACATGAGCGATCCAACGGAAGAACAAAAGAGGCGGTTGTTGAATCACCACTCTAGAAAGTAAATCCACTACCATCTTTCTCTTACACCATAGACATGGTCTCGTGCTCTGTTGGACCGTTGGCGGACTCATCAAGTTATTACCCACCTATAGTTGAAGAAAATCAAATCCCAAAAAGATCAAGAAAATGTCAAGTATTATTAGTATAAAGAATAATCATTTGATTTTTCAGTTCAATTTTTTTAACAATTTTAGTTCGATTTTCAGTCAACCGAACTTACAAAAGTAAAACCAAATCCGAACCAAATTACTACTTGGTTTTTTTGTTTGAAAATCAAAATTTTGATATTTGGTTTAAACTAAAATCTTTTTGAATTTTTTAAAATAATATAAATAGACCAAAAACACTATCAATCCATTATATATCTATAATAATATTAAGGTGTTGATTTTTTTGGTTTATTTGCATTGTTTTAAAACTTAAAAAATATATTAAAAAAATCAATTTTTGGTTTAAACTGAACAAAAATTTTCATATACCGAACTTGATAGAAAAACCAAAAAATATATATATATTTGTTTCTTTTAATTTTGAATAAAAAATCAAATCGAAATTATATTTCGGTTTGATTTTTCAATTTAAATCAAACAGTATTCACCCTTATATAGTATCATAGAAACGTTGGATATTCGACGAAAAAATATTATAACTTGAGATTTTTTATTTCATGACAAGTTAAACAAGTAAGAGATTGTTTTTACGATAAAGATAGTGCGCAAGAAAGCTCCCTCCTATAATATCAAAATTGCTACAATGGTAAAGTGAATGTCATTTTCGAAGACCCATCTGAGTTGGGAAAAAAATTGGCATGAAAATCTATCTAGTCATTCCTACGCACACCCTACCTAATGTGAAAGAGATAGATGACAACGGTGCCTCTATCACACGGTCATTATTGAAGATTCTAAATATTTGCAATTTTATTTACTTCTTGGGTTTTGACGAAAAAGCCAAAGAAGCAAATGCGATGGCCAAGTATTCTGCTGCCAACTATGTAGTGGAAAAAATGATAAAGAATCATGAAAATAGTGTGTTTTTCATTGATGCTGATTGATATGTAAAAAAGGCCAAACATAATCGACCACTCTATTAGAAAAAAAAAATTAGAATTGATAAAACGTGATTGAGAATAACTCATGTTTTGTTTGATCTAGCTATGCTGTTTTTTGTCCAATTTTTAAAAATAAAAACGTTTGATAAAAAGCTTGTTCTTTGAAAAACCAGGTCAGAAAACAGGTAAAAACTGAACATATTTTATAATCAGTCAAAAGAAGTATTTTACTGATATGCTCAGTAGAGCTTAGCATACCCTATGAGGAAAAGCTGGTCGAAGAATGGTGGGCCATTAAGAAATAAAACTTTACAAATGATTATTAAAAAATATATATGAAATACCAACCATTGGATTGCTCTATATGTTTATTTCTCAACCAAATGGACGGTGAGGGTAAGTCTACTGTTGAGAGAATACTATAAACAATCTTAATTTCAATGTATTTTATTGTTGTGTCTTTTTTTTTTTTTTTTTTTAAGACAGGTTGCTTAGTTGTGCAAAATGTTAAAAATTAGAAACAAAATCTGTTTTGATATCCTTAAATATTTGGTTATTAGGACAAACAAATGGGAAAATTAAAGATAAGGAAGCATAGGATAATAATAGTAGTAGTAGTAAATAGCCAAATGATTTTATTGGATTATAAATTAATAGAAAAGGAGATTTTTTTATGATTTTTTTACCAACTCAGATTTAAATTTTTGGTTTGCATCATGGATTCAGGATTTGCTGGCTCTGAATATTCGTTTTGGGCTTAGCAGTCGGCACGCGTTATTTTGGACTCTAAAACAAAAAATTAATTAAAAAAAACAAAAAAAGAAGTTCTTTTGCCTTTTTATCTTTCCCATTTCAAAGGAATCAAGGAAACTTGTCTCCATGGGAAACAAAACCATAAAAAATAAAAAATAAAAGAGTTTTTACTGGAATTATATTGGATTATATATATATAGTAAAATAATTTACGCATAAAATATAATATAAAAATAGTTTTTAATGGAATTATATTTGCTTTCAACCGGGTTGGATTTTTTTTAGTAAAATAATTTACATATAAAATATAAAATAAAAACAATACTATTTTTAATAGAATAATTATACTATAAATACATTAATTCTTAATTTTTTTCAATCGAATACATGGATTTTAATTTTTTTTTATTTTGAGTATTTTAAAACTGTCAATGAAATAATTCTATTAATTTATCCATTAACTAATAATATGTCCTTTATCCTCAGAATATTAAATTCTAATTTTTTTCGTTTGAGTATATTGAATTTTTTCAAAACTACTAAAGAAGTATTTTCGTCAATTTTTTCGTTATTTGATGACGTGTTCATTATCTCTAGACTATCAAATTATAATTTTATCTTTTTTTATTGAAAAAAAAACTTTCTCTCTAAATGCTCACAAATAATGAATCTTTTTTATTAAAAAAAAAAATCACACGTTTGTGTTTTTCTTCAATTTTTACCCCTGGACCTAATTGAGTTTTTTTTTTAACACCTAACTTACTTTATCTAGGATTTTATAATTAAAAATTAATATTTTTTTTAATTCTTTGTAAAATTTTGAAATGATAGAATAATTTAAGAAAAAAATTTCCCCTAGTAAAAAGATGGTAAAATTATAATTTAGTATTTTGATAGTAATGAATACTTCATCGCTTAACAAAAAAATTTACATAAATATTTGATTCACGGTTTTGAAAAAATATACCAAAATAGAAAAAATTAAAATCTATTGATAAAAAAAAAAATTTGTAATTTGATATTATAGAAGTAACGGACACGTCAACGAAAAAAAATATATTTAATTGATAGTTTTAAAAAATCAATAGCTCAAATCAAAAAATTATATACTCAATTAAAAAAAATTAAAAATTAATATATTTACAGTACAATTATCTTTTAAAAAAAATAAAAAATAAAAACTATTAAATCCCTCTATGCCCCGTTTTCAATAGCATTGCGGAAGCATATATCTACCGGATAGGGTTAAATTGTCGTCTCTAACACGCTCAATCTGTCTGATGGACTGTCAGTATTAACTGGGTTATTTTATTGGGCCAAGTTTCTCTCTGATTAAATTCCTCAAAGCCCATCTCAAGGAAGCCCATATGTTACCCAGTTGGCATTTGCAGCAGAGGACAAGTGCAGCCCACTGACACAACCGGATTGGAACTAACAGCATAAAATCTCGCCAAAAGCTGGAACAATGTAACTAATGAATCAGCCCTCTCCTCCAATTTAGTTTTTTTATTTTCAACTTTTAATTTTAGATTTGATCTCTCCTAAACTTCATATATTTTAGTTTCTATAAATAAAAAAAATAACAATCACATAAATAACTCGATGACAAAAATTATTCAGTAAAATTTATATGAAACTCTCAAAAAAACTTTAAATCATTTCGAGTTATTTTCTATCTTTTATGATTTTTTTTATTTTTAATTGTCAAAAAATAAAAATATATACTTTCTGATCATGAAAAAATTTGGGTTTTTTTAAAAATTAGATTGGATTTTTTTCAACATATGCACAAAATTTCAGCTTGAAATATCAAAAATTGAATTTTTTACGTTGACATTTAAAATTTATTAAACAGATTAAATCTATAAAAAAAAAATCAACAGAGATAAAACCCAAAATTCAAATTGCAAAAACTGATTTTTAAATGAACTAAAATTTAAGAAAGGTTTGTCCTTTTATCCCAATACAAATGCTAATAAATGAAGGGGCAAGGCCAATATTACATTACATGCTTCTTTTCTTGTCCAACTTATTAGGGTTTAAGTGTTTTGAGTGTCTGCTTTAATGGCACCAAACAAGAAAATGTTCAGTAATCCAAGGGTCAACCTTTGCTCCTCCCCATGACAGTGATTTCACAAGTTTCGGTTCTCCGAAACACGCAAAGAGGAGAGTAAACAACTGTATGCTGCTAAATCTTGATGGTTGTGGCCAATAATAGAAACGAGGATGAGTCGAACATACAGCATCAACCACAAGAATACCGGCTTGACAGAAAAAGAAAGTAAAGAACGTCTGAATGTTATAAAACCATATTCAATCAACAAAAAAGGAACAATTCAATACAATTCCAGTTCCGGTACACATTCCGGCAAGACCGATATCAGCAATACTGCAGGAAATAACATACCTTTTGGATGCAACATTCAGGAATGTCAACAATAGCATCCTTAAACCTAGAGATTTTTGTCAGACAGTACCACACGAAAACATAAACTCGAAAACAGCTCTAATTGATATCTGTGATCTGACAAGTGAATCATGCAGTGAAAATCATCATTGAATCGTCATGCCGCTACAAGCCTTCCCATTAATGTATACATCTAGCTTGTAATCTGAAAATTGAAAACCATGCAGTGAGACTGTAGTGTTTGAGAAGCTCATCACAGTCCCAACTCTCCATGCTAGAAAAGAAGCACTGGTTACATCTGCAATGGAACATTTTGTGGCCACAAATTTTACAGGGGCCACAAATTTTACAGGGGCTTCACAAATCATCAAATTCATGTCCTCGTATGGGGATCGGAAACCAGCAACATCTGCCTTACCTGCCACTGATTATAAAATATAAAAAGCCTAGAACGATCTCTCAAAACTGCAAACCGTCTTTCAGAAGGACAGTTGAGAGTATATCAACAAATTCAACTTCTGATAGCTGATGGAACAGAGTGAAAGATAGTCTCATTGTGAAGGCAGGGAGAATTGCCTTGGTGACCATGTAAGTTTTTCCAACCATGATTTCTGTAGCGATTTGGATTTAAATACCCGATAATCTCTCACATTTCTCCCATATGCTTTGTGGTTAAATCCGCATCTTCTGGGGCAAGGTATATTGAATGCAGTTGTTGACCAATTACCCAATAAAGCAAACATATCAACTTCCATGACTGATAATTCAGGCCTGCCTAAATAATAATACATATTAACAGCACAAATAAAAGAATCTACACCTAATGATGATTGAATGTCCTCATCTGCATGATAAGGAACCATAGACCATCAAATTAAACACCAGCAAGCGGAGCTCCTACGTTCTCACATCTTAGAAGTTTGGTACTAATGGCATTTCTGAAACTCATTGTTTCCTTTTTCTTCTCCCTATGTTCTTTTGTAAGTGACTAAGTTGACTGATAAGGTGCTCCATATATGGTACAAACAGTGTATTGACCTCATTACCATTACCAACACCAAGCAATGCATACTGGTATGGTTAGCACCTGTAAATGTATAGAGATTCCAGCACCAATAGCTGAAGCTACATTATATGAATACCTTTGGATATAATTGCGTAGCCAACTTATAAAAAGTGGCAGAAACGAGGGGGCAACTACTGATGCTAAAATTCATGGAAAAGGATAAGTTGCTTATACGAATCCAAAGAACCTGATTAAAGTTACTAAGATAGCCATATTACTGAAAACACGGCCCACATTCAGAAAGCTAATCAAGTACTAATGGCATTTCTGAAACTCATTGTTGAAGAAAAAAATGAAGTGGGGTCCTGTTGTTGCAAATCTATAATGACTAGAGAACATTATGATATTAGCAATGGATCGGTAGGGCCAAACCAGCATAAACAGGGGCAAGTGAAACAAGTTCAATTCATTTCATTTAAAGGTAACATTTTGCTTTACACCTAGAATGATATCATCCACAAGCAATTATCTAAGCAATATATTGTTGCTCAATTAGATCAGTTTCGGACATTAAAGCTTACCGAACCTTCTTATGTGACTTGGACTTGAAAGGGAATCGTGTAGGAGGTGAAGGAGAAAATTCAGTGGGTAATTGAGGTGCCTGTGACTCTCCAGTGAGCATCCCCACAACCTCCTTCATTGAAGGACGGCGAGCAGGTGACTTTTGCAAACAAAGAAGAGCAACCGTGATGCATAATGCAGCTTGTTCCCGATCCAAAGACTGTACAGACTTATCAACCAAATCAAGAAGCTTTCCAGCACGAGCAAGATTGCGAGCCCAATGCATTAGATTAGCACGTTGAAATTCAGACATCGGGGAGGTAGTAACCTGAAGTGGACGCCTCCCAGCTATAAGAACTAACAATAAAACTCCAAAGCTATACACATCAGACTTCTCTGATAGATTCCCCCCACCACCATACTCAGGGGCAACATAACAAACAGTTCCTCTCATGCTTGGTGTACTACTGATTCCACCACTCTTTGGTATCTCTCCACTCAAAGAATCATGACTATTCCGGTTACCTCTAAATAGCTCACCGCTAAACCATTCAAGACTGCCTCTGCTCCCTCTACTCTTACTCCTCTTCTTCTTTCTCTCACTGTACAATTCCTCATCTCTTGGCCACCAATCTTCTCCTCCATTATTATCATCACTAGTCATCCCCGTTTCTCTCTTCTTCTTTTTCTTCTTCTTTTTCTTTTTTTCTAACTCTTCACAATACTCCTCCTTCCACCATTCCCTTGGCGGCCTTCTCTTCTCCTTCTTCAAAACCTTCTCATCCTTATCATCATCTAATGAAACCCACCAATCCAATCTCTTTCGATTCTTCTTCTTATCTATTTTCCCAACAGGCTGACTATTCGATGACGATGAAGCTCCAATCCAATCACTTTTTGGTCTCTCCTTCTTTATCTCAGTTCCAATCCATTCCATAACATAATCCTTCACTCCCTTATTCTCCGCCGTCGCACCTCCATTTTCTTGCTTCAACCACCCATCCTTTCGAGATGCGCTCTTAATCCCTTTCCCACTCCTTGTCTCCCCATCAACTAATTCTTCCCCACCCTCAATACTAACCGCATCCAAATTCCCCTCTGGCAAAACCCCCATACCACCAGTCTCCGGAGAAGCACTCACAGCCTCCAAAGTCTCCGGTGAAGTCATACAAACCGGGGACTGATCCACCCCCAAATTAAACTCATCAAACCCAGTAGTCACACTCTCAGTCTCCTCCGCTACAGATCCATAATCCTCGCCCCCATTATTACTCTCCAATTCAGCCTTTTTCAACTCCAACCCACCATTTGATTTATCACTCTCTTCCACCTTAATCTCACACTGACTCTGATCACACTGATTCTGATCATTCTGATTCTGATTACTATTATCTATTTTTAACCAAGCTAATCCAAAATCAGCAACCTTTGCATTAAAACACAGATCAAGCAAAATATTACTAGGCTTAATATCTCCATGAATAACAGGAGGATCCAAACTATGAAGATACTCAATCCCTTTAGCAATATCAACAGCAATGCTAAATCTTTTCTTCCAATCAACCAACTCCACACATTTTCTGTGAAGTAAAGCATCCTGCAAGTTCCCATTTTGCATAAGATCATACACTAACAACAAACTACGATGCTTCCTATCATAGGAAAAACCAATTGCTGTAACAATATAAGAAGAATCAAGCTGTGAAGCAAAAAGCAACTCATTTTGGAACTCTCTTTCCCCTTGGAGAGAACCCGAGTCCATAACTTTAACAGCAACATTGAACTCGTTAGGGAGAGTTCCATGATAAACCGAGCCAAACCCACCTTGGCCTAAGCGAAGAGAAGGGGAGAAGTTGTTCGTGGCGCGACGGAGAGTGGTGTAGGAGAAGCGGTGGGGGGTTTGGAGAAGTCCGTAGGGACAGTGCGTTTACGAGTGATTTTTCGGAAGCAGATGACAAAGAGGAGGAGGAAAGAGAAGGCGGCGGTTGTGGCAGCGGCGATGGGAGTGATGAGGCTGGAAGAGCGGCGGTGGTGGTAGGGGAGAGGAGGAGGAATTTGGGGTGGGAGTAAAGGAGGGATTAAGCGTGATGGCATGGTGGTGATGGTGGTGGTTAGAAAAGGACTAGAAAGATTTGGCGATGAAGAAGAGGGAAGGTTTTGTCATTGGAAGATGATGGGACCTTTTTTTGAGTTTTCTTTTTGGCTTCTGTTTTCGGTTTGTTTTTCTGTTTACTAGATTTTGTTTACCTTTTCTTTCATGTTCTCTCTTCACTTTGGAGTTTGGATGTTCTAAGCCCCAATTTAGGGCGAGTTCAAAGTTTACTGTCAGAAAATTGGTCTAGGTTGTCCAAACCTTAAAATAATAATAATAATAATAAAATTGTCAATTTTAATTTATTTAAAAATCAGTTAGGCGATTTTTAATTTTTAATTTTAACTTTTCCAAATTATTTTTTTTTAGATTTTATTCTTCTTTCAGTTTGTTTTAAAAAATAATGGTCACATAAATAATTTTATAATAAAAAATCATTTTGTGAGATTTATCTAGAACTTTTCAAAAGAATTTAAATCATTTTTTATTATTTTTTATTTTCTCAATTAATTTTCTACAATTTTAACATTCAGAAAATATAAATATAAATATTTTCTAACCTTGAAAAGTTCTAATGTTTTTTTAAAAAAATAGATTGGATTTTTTTTTCAATATATGTGCAAAACATCAGTCCAAAATACCAAAGATTATTTTTTTTGAAAATGGAGTGATAACTAACTACTATAAGATAGACTAAATCTCAACAAAAATAAAATTGAGAAGAAATCAAACTGAAAATTAGAAGTTCAGAAATTGATTTTCAAATGAATTAAAATTAAAAAAAAAATTAGTACATTTAGTCAAAAAATAATATTATCTACGTCTTAAAAGAAATTATTACAAATTAAAAATATTATTAATTATTATGTTAAAAGATACTGATATCAAAAAATTAATAATTTTTATAATCTATATACAAAATATTAAAAAAAAAATTTTTTTTTTTTTTGGATGAGGAAAATAATATATGAAATGAGGTCTGGTTCACGAGTTGTGTTTGCAGCGTTGAGCTGTTATATCAATGTGTATGTTTGTTTTTACACATTGGCTTATGAGATCTTTTTGGTGGGTTAGGGTTTGCTATCATTTTCTACCTTTTTCCTATTTGTTAGTGAAACTTTATCTCGCATGAAGTGTCGGTCCAAACAGATGAAACTTTGGGATCTCCTGAGTTGCTGTCTTGTTGTATGCTAACCAATCAGCACATTTATTTTCCATCTATATATATATATATATATATATATATATATATATATATATATATATATATATATATATATATATGAACTTCTCAAAAACGATGTAATAGCCCACGAATGAAGATTGTTAACTAGTTATAACATGATGAGAAATGATCTTTATTAATCAGAAGGTCAATGGCTAGTTTAGAATCAATCTCAAGTTCGATTTTTTTTAATCCATTATTTCGAGCCATCTCTAGACCAATCAAGATCCCCCGCAACTCTGTATTTAATTTCAATTTAATATTTTAGACTTCCTCTATTTAATTTCGTTATTAATTCACCTAATATGAACCATTAATAATTAAACATCTCAACCATTCAATATATGCCATATGTTCTTTTTAAATTTAGAATTTTGACTAAAAAAAAATTGCTAACAGAATAGCCTAGAAGGGATTAATTTTGTTGTTGCTAATTGAAGACTTAATTGTCTCCTGTTTTTTTTTAAAAAAAAAATCATAGAATGCATTGTTCTTGAATTTGTTGAAGCATGGCCTGGGAAGGTTTACTGAAGCAAATCAAGTCCTAGAGTCATCATGTCAAAGCTATTTCCATTCCAATCCATCATAACACCAACGTATGCGAAATTCATCTAATTAATGACGTGTATAGTAATTATTTTATAAACTCATTTTATAAAAAGAGATAGATATAAAAGAAAAAAATAAGAGAAAAAAATTAAAAAAATTGAACGAAAGTGAAAATCTTATTATAATTTTTAATGGATTCGAATGTAATTTTTTTTATATATCTATCCTTTTTCTTAAAAATAGATTCATAAAATAAGTATTGTAAATATTAATGATTATTTTAAATATTATAAAATTTCTTGATTGGGCCGAATGAGGAGAATAATGATAAGATATGGGGATAATTTAGCAAAACAGGACTTAAGGGGAGATGAAAACTAACCAATCGAAAGTAATTTTGGTGCAAAAAGCCATGTTTAGGTCACCCATTGAAGAGAAAGGAAAGTGGAGTAGGTAATTTTTCTTTGTTTGCCTATTCCAATTTCAAACACTTGTGCTTCTTTCACACGGTTTTGCTTTCCCCCACAATAAAGTAGGATTCCAAGAACCAACCCTTGTTTCTTTCTCCTATTAGGTTTGACATTTTCTGTTTTTCCTTGCATGTTTTGTCATTTGATGGTGACTTATTATTGATTAGTCCAGAAATCTAAGCTGGCTACAGATTTTTTTAAAACATCGGAGTCCAACTTTGCACATTTTGAAATTATATATATATATATATATATATATATATATATATATATATATATATATATATATATCATAGTCTTAATAAAACTATTAGGTTATACAATCAGAATAGTCTTTTCTATTCTATAATCGTCAAAAAATTTAAAATTATTAAAATTTGAATATTACTTCATTAAAAAAGTTAACTAAATACATAATTGTTAGGTTAAACTTCTTTGTATGCTATCAATATTTTCTAAAGGAAGAAAATATTATTATTGTCTTCGATTTTTTTTTTTTTTTTATGTAGACAACACATGATCCACAATAAGTGGAAAATTAGGAAATGTGAATAGGAAATCAAAGTCAATTTTTTGTTTATAATGATTATGTTAGAAGCAACTTTCTCTAAAGTCTATTCATACGGTCATACCTTTGTTCAATAAAAATTTATGGGGGTCTAATTCTTAAAGGGAGGTCATACAGTATAATATTCAACTTGAAAATTATTTTAATTTTATTTAATTTAGAAGAGTACTGTATAAAAAATAGCCTACAAATTTGAAGATGATAAAATGGATCAAATGGATTGCTTTGACCTAATTACTTTGCTTTTTCAACATCCAATTTATTCTTTCTTTTTGGTAAAAAAAAAAAAAAAAAAAAACTGAAGCTTTAAAAAGAACTGGCCAATTGCAATGATACAAGGAAAAAGGAGGGCAGCCATGGGTGACATGATCCATTTTGGAATCAGAGAAAAAGAGATAGGCAATAAATTTTAATTCAAAGAAAATGAATTATTCTTAAAATAAATCGTAGCAGGCATTTTTTTTATAGAATATTTCAAGATTTTTTTGTCGCATACAGGACCAAATTTATCATCAAGTGATACGTTAAAAAAATGGAAAAAAAATGTTACAATTTTTGGTTCTAGAATTATTAATTAATTTTGAAGAACTAGCAACGTCTAGAACAAGAAATCTGTGAAATTATTCTCTTTTATAGATAAGATTTTCCTTTCCTTTGTTTTGTTTTTCTTTTTTAGAGATTCGTTAATGGAAAAGCGTAGAAAAGTTTAAAAAAGTGTGCTTTATTTGAGAAGAAGCCAATTCCTATCAAATTATCATTGACAGCAAACCAATATTCTCAAAAAAATTTCAGTAGCCATGTGTGGATTAGCTTAAACAATTCTCAATGGGCATAGGCAAGTAGACCGAAGGAAAGATATATTCATAAGAAAAGAAAAGAAAAGAATTATACTTTTATCCTTATAAATTCGGATAAGTTTCACTTTGATCCTAAATTTTAAAGCTTCTTAAATGTCCCCCCTATACTTTCCAAAAGTTTCATGTTACTTCAACTATTAACTAGTTACAAAATCTAATAATGACCCACTTTTGAAGTTTTCGTTCTTACTTTTATTTTTTAAAATATTTATTATTGTCTTATGTATGAGAATTTAAGAAAAATTACAATAAAAAGTACAAGAAAGGGACAAAAGCATGGTTTCACTTTGATCCTAAAGTTTAAAACTTGTTAAATGTCATTGCATACTTTTTAAAAGTTTCGGGTCACTCCAACTATTAATAACTAGTTAACAAAATCTAATAGTGACTCACTTTTTGTATTTTTCGTTATTACTTTTATTTTTCAAGTATTTTTATAATATTTATTATTTTCGTATGCATGAGAATTTAAGAAAAATTGCAATAAAATAAAAGAAAGGGACGAAAGCATGATTTGTTAACAAACATCGGTAATATTGAAACTTCATGGAAATAGTAGGAGTAGAATTGGAAAATTATAAACTATAAGTATAGAAGTGGAATATTAGTAAATCTATAGTGGCAGTTATGTACTTTACCCAAAAAGAACAAAAAAGTAAGGAAGAAGATGTTGACGGTCCATTCAATTAAAGCGTAAGTCACGTGGAGACCATTGGGATTGTACTCTGCTCACGTGCACCACGTTGCCATATCTCCCCACTGCCGACTCTAAGACTCAACATTGATTCATAACAACATCCATTCCATACTTAATTATTATAATTAAAGTAATTTTCTTCCTTTTTTTAATTCTTTTTATTTAAACCTTATAAGTTTGAATAATGTTCATAACTAAATCATCCTCAAAAAATTTATTAATAGTTAGTTGAGCATTTTCGTATTAATTTTTACATCAATCGAGATTAAATCTCTTATCTTGTAGACCAAAACAACGTTAGAATATACTTAATTTTTTATGAATTATTATATTATTTTTAAAGTTAAATCAATTCAAATCTAATAAGATTAAAGAATAATTATAACTACTTATTCATAAATAATAAAAATTAAATATTTTATTACCATATGGTTTAATATGAACTAATACCGAGCTAATTGTATCGATGCATAAAAACTATAAATACGTTAATGCTTGTAAATGCATGTAGAAATTGAATATGTTATTAGCATATTGTCCGCTTCATACAAATGCATAAACTCTGCTTCATACACCCATGAGTTTGCAGAATTGTTTTATTTCGGGTTTTTTTTAAAGATTCTTGTGGTTCGAGAGAATTTCTGACTATGAGCTGTTAAGCTGGGCCAAGAGTTCTTATTTTTGGTAATAAGCAGGTGGACTTGGTTGTCTTATTGCGCTTCTGCTAACCCGAAACGTCTAGAAATAATGGCACCGGAAAAATCCTGTGACAATTTTTTTTAATAAAAAAAACTAATTTTTTTACTCACATTGCGCTGTAGATCATATAAAATACCTAAAAATATTTTTAAAAATTTATTTCATTTTAATGTTTCTCGTTATACTATACATCTATCAATATATATTAAATAAAAATTCATTCAACTTTATTATTTTTTAATTAAAATTTTATATTTGACTCATTATTCTTTATATTTTCATAATTTTTTATTAAAATAAACTATTTATTTATCTCTATCCACATTTTTAGCTAAAAATTTATTTTGTGAATTATTTTTTCTAAACATCTTTTTGTCTTAAAATTTTTAATTAAAAAATCAGAGAAAAAAAAAAGCAAGGACCAAAGTGACCAAAATAAAGCAAAAAAGTGGAACTAAAATAAAAAAATATATATTTATAGACTAAAAAAATAATATTTAAAAAAAAAGACCAAAGTATAATGTTATAAAAAATTTCATAATAAATGTCTTAAAAATATTTAAAAACTATAAAAATTTCATTATATAGTGAAAGAAATAATGCATCTGAATCTGATCTAGATGAACAATGTTTCAAACAAGTATAATGAATAATAACCAATGGTTTTAGTTTAATTGTTTTGTAATATGTTTTTTGGATTATTTGTTCGGCGTATGATCTGAAAAATAATTTGCATGAGATAAACAAAAAATGGAGACGTAGAGAGCTGCTAACAAAGGAGAGAATGAGGAGCTGGGTGTTTTTGTGATTTATATGTCAAAGGTCAACCAAAATTTTGGATGGCTCTAGGGTTAGGCGTTTTATATTTCAGGTTTCCTGCGAACCCAATTCCAAAGTTTTAGTTAGAGTAGATGGGAAAGATAGCATAAAGACCGTCACGTGTCATTTTTTCAGGTTTTCAGTCAATACCAAATAAACGATTGGAGGAAATTATTATTTATCAAAATATAAATTATAATAGTCAAATTAAATTTTTTAAAAGCTATGGATCTTTATTAGTTTGACCGATAGTTCATGACGATGTTTTTTGATCATTTGGGCTTCCTAGACAGTTTTGTCATTTCTGGAGTTCGTAATATGAGACCCATCTCTGACGTACGAAGATGCCTGTAACGACTACCAACAACTTATTGCCTCTGGAAATCAACCTCATAAGCTGTCCTGGACCTTTTCGTCTCTTGGCTAGATACCAACCAGGAATTGAAGAGGATATGTTTCGTGAAGATTTTGAATTTTGATCCTCCTGTCCTCTATTGATTAATGTCAGAGAAGAATCGGTTGGCCAACATGAGTAAAACTTAATGCAACCATCCTTCAGGACCTCCCATTAAGGGAGGTCTTAAAGGATTCTTTCACACAACAATCAAGTAGACACATTGGCAGGTAGAACAGTTAAACTGGTTCAACGGAGATTTCCATTTCGAGTCGCACCGTTCAACATCCTCAAGGACCTGGAAACCGGACAGACGATGCTACATCGAGTATCTGTAAACTATTTCCTGTGCTTCAATTCAACATGACCAGAAATCATGTTTGTTTGCATACAAGGCACCATCAATAAGAAAGTGAGTATCTTTCACTCATGAGCATCAAGCAATATCATTCCTTCCCTTCGCAATTGAAGTCATGGAAGTCAAGGCTTAAGAGCAGCAGCCTGCTTAGGCGCACTCTGTGGATGAACAAAGCAGCAAAAATAAAGTCATATTTTGCAGTAAATCTCCTTCTATGGATGAAACCTTAGTACCTTACCATAATGAAAATACCAAAGTCTATTTAATTCTTTGCATTGATGGAAAGATGTTATTCTCCAATAAAAACCTATCTGTGCATGTTGATTTCTAGGAGATTACAGAGTTCAGTTCAAAATTGAATGATCCCCCATCTTACCCCTCAGCTCCTCTTGAGATCAACAACAATGACACTGATGTTGTCACAGCTTCTGCGTCCTAAAGCAAGGCGAGTAAGAAGTGCAGCAGCCAACATGCTTCGAGATGGATACAATGCTCCAGCCCCTTCGTTTTCGATCTGAGGCCCAGCAGCATTGAAAGGAAGATTTTCTTCTCGGAGGCACTTACGAGCTACCTGACAAGCCAAGTCACTTGACAAGACATCCCATAAGCCATCACTAGCAAGAATTAAGCACTCATCTTCTGGTTCTCTTTTTGTAATAGTAATCTCGGGCTCTGGTATTACAACTGGCTTTAAATACTTGTCCCCTGGTCCAAAAACCATGACAAAAGAAAAACAAGTGAGCAAGTATTTCACGCACTCTTGTTTTAGAAAGCTAGGTAATTGTTCATATGTCCGGCGCTACATAGAAATATAATACCATCACAACCAAAACAAGTTGCATACTAACCAATAAGGGTTGAGAGAAACCATGGTCAGGCAATTAACATAAAAATAATTGATAGACAATCGAACATCAAAATTTAGCAGATTGCCAAAGCAAACATTCATTTTCTACATAAGCATAAGCTAAGCATAATACATATCAAAACTCTAGATAAAAATTATGATACTATTAAACAAGTTCAAAAAAAAGGCAAAAGCGTTACACAAACAGTAAAGTAATGACACAAATGCTTCAAAGATATTTGAAAATCAAAGTTTAGCATGCTGCTACAGAAAAACAACAAATGCATATCACCTTGTAACAAATTTCCACCAAAGGATTGAAAAAACATTTCCTTCTCTTTCCTGACAAGCTAAAGAGGAAATAATTCAATAGAATATTGACACAAAAAAAAAAAAAAAAAAGGAGAAGTCCAACGCCAAATTTTAAGAGTGGCATGTAATCATTTCAACTACTTTGCCAAACAGATGAGAAGATTTGTTTCCATATATAGCTTCCCCAAACAGAAACCTAATTGTGTTTTCAAAAATGAAGTCAGATGTGCTATCGTGTGTGCACGTGCCTTCACAACCAAAAGCGCATTTTGGTTTACGTCAGAATTTAATCTCAATATGCCACCCGGAAGCCATGCAGGCATCGGTTACGATTTTTGGCAAGCCACGTTTTCTTGCCCAAGATGCATTAAGGAAAATTCCAGAACCATTATAAGGGTGTCAAGCAAAAAAATACCCAACTTTATGGCAATGGCTGTAACACATCTTCTAATGTTTAAGAACCAATAATCAACATTGGATCCTTTTATGCTAATGAACTGCCATCAATGACCATGGGAAGATTTCTTACAGTAAATTCGTGGCAATCACAGCAGGACAAACAAAGTCAAACTACCAACTTCTTTGTGTCTGTGCATCTCGTCAGACACTAGCACTCACCTTGGCAGCTCCATGGTTTGACCTGATTGATACAGAAACAGCCAAATTCCTAATGAAAACCAACACACAACCCATTTTCATGTTGGATTGTGTCATAATTAGAGGTTTGAGTACCCAAGATGGATAATCATTGAAACTTTAATGTGCATCCCAGAAGCAACAGATTCTCAACTGTGAAAACAACATTACATAGTATGTCATTAATTAGCAAGATCATCAACGTTAGATCAACTGCAGCAGCAGTTACTAAATCAAACTTAATATGAAATGTAATAAAGTATGCACTTGCGCCACGCATAGCGACATAATCTAATTTTAACCAAGAAAAAGTAAAAGAACTGAAGAAATTATGGCATAGTATCTAATAGGGAAAAGTAAAGGAAATAAAAATATCAAATAGAATACACAAGCATTCAGATGACAGGTATCCAGGGTAAATATTATCTAGATCCTTTAGCTACTTTCCGTTTGCTGACATTTGCAAATTGGAGCACTAAGAAATAGAAATAGCTACTTTTCATATGCTGACATTCTGTCACTTGAGACTTTCAATTTAGAATTAAATGCCTTATATGTATCGTGGCCCTCGGTATGCATACCATAGACACAACAGCCAAGAGTTGGTCTACCAACAGCATGTAAAAAAACAACGGAGTACTATGAACTTATATTCAGTATGTTAGTCTAGCCAGTATTACATAAAAATTACAGCACTAATAATGAAATAACAAGGCATTGAACAGAAAAGTATCATAGAAATATACGTGTAATCACATAACTCTCATTGCTTCTCGCTCGTTCCTAGATTAGCAAATGAAACAGAAAGTCAACCTACAATGCTGTAGTAATCCTTCTTATCCTAATTAATCGTGCCTAATTCTCGTATAAACCCTATGATTTCTCTATTATGTTTTCCAAGTTTTAGTCGAGTATTCAGCTCATCTCAGAAAACTTTACCAGGTCATTTACTTAACTCTTATGTCAATTTAAAGCTAAGATGCGATTTTCTTTCTATCGCTTTCGTAATAGCCAAACTAGAAAGCTACTTCACTGTCTTTCTATCGCTTACGTAATAGCCAAACTAGAAAGATACTTCACGACAAACTTGAATTCACAACAAAAATAAGCTTTAATTTTGATTTGGCTAGACTCGCCACATAACCCTCCCTCTTAACTGGTGCCTTCAGTTTGCTACTTTTCCTCACATTCACGAACATTCATAGTTACTCAGGTTTGTGTGGTACCTGTCTTCATGCCTAATATGGACAAGGAACTTAAATTCACCCTATTATCAAAAATTTGAACCAAGCTTTACACTAATCATCGGAGTAGAAATATTCATATACTGATTTGGCTTTACATTTATCATCCAACTTCTTACTAAATA
The DNA here is from genome assembly GCA_963924115.1 of Dovyalis caffra. Taxonomy (NCBI): domain Eukaryota; kingdom Viridiplantae; phylum Streptophyta; class Magnoliopsida; order Malpighiales; family Salicaceae; genus Dovyalis; species Dovyalis caffra. The sequence continues at coordinate 1,003,042 of CAWUPB010001010.1, read as the reverse complement.
TATATATAGCTGTTAGTTCCAAACTCCTGGTTATCATTTCTTGGGTCAAGACACCAAAATGTCACCGGGTTATAGCATGCAAGTCACTTCATTTCTTATTTTGGCCTAGCAAATTGGATCACTTCTTGGAAGTGTAGAGAACCTTATAACTTCCATTATCCACCCTTTCTCAGAGCATGAGGAAATAAAATCTCATGAACAACATGCTACGACTACCACCTAAATCTTATGACCAGCATGCTACGAATAACCAGCTCCCCCCCCCCCCTCTCTCTCTCTCTCTCTCTCTCTCTCTCTCCAAACAAGGAAAAAAAAAAAAAGGAAAAAGAAAGAAAAAAGAAAGAAAGAGGAAAGGAACATTAAAGCATACATGCCAGATGTAGTGTGACCTCAAATCATCATACTTCCCATAAGTTCCCCAGATCCTAATTGCTCTTCATTGACGTCCTTGAATACAGCAAAATGCATATGATGCATACAGATATGCCAACCTTAATGGGTCACAGACCAAAACATGAATAACATCGAAAGCATGTAGAATGAATCAAGAAGGAAAAAGACTGAAATGATCGTAATGGTCAACCTTTCTATGGCATGTTTACACATTTGGTTCCTCCTTCAACACTACTACTACAAACCACGGAAGGAAAAAGATCAAAATTTCCCTCTTTGTTCCTTCTCACCTCCTATCCTAAAGAAAAGGCTCACCAATGAGAGTGGAGCTATAGCATTGCGCATTATTAGCATGCATGACATGTCAGTTGCACTGCCCAACGCGGCAGATAACCAAAATTATTTGCTATATGAACCAATGATTTTGATACATCCATCGGCAACCTTAAGTTTGCTCATATGCTTAGATGAAGCACCTCAATAATTGATTGCAGGTTAAATGAGCACTACCTTATACTGCATAACTATACTAAAGCAAAATTCCTGGCCATTTTACATTTCCTTCAAAAAGGGTGAGAAGAAATTTTATCAAAATTAAGCAAAATAGCCTAGCATTTATAGTCGCTTATTGGTATCCATTTCTGTCAAGGAAAGGGAATCACAAAGAGCCCATTCAATTATCCTTATGGATCTTCCAACATTATTACATACTTAAGTTGAACGTCAGGTCAGCAACCAATCCACATTTGAATGGCATACGCAAAATCTCATAAATCACTGCAACATCGCTTCAAATATAACTGATGAATCATAAAAAAGTTTCTCTTGCAAATAGAATTCTTTTATTTTGCACCATTCTTCTACTCTAGTGGATGAACCGATATTTTGCACCACAGGAAATTAATAGATTTTTTTTTCTTTAAGATTGTTAAACACCGCACTATCCATCAGTATTGTCTATTGGCTCTCAAGCATCCAATATGCACCAAGTGAACAACCATTCATGGATATTAATTTATTCTAGATTTCCAACAACAACTGTTGAAAGAATGAATGTCCTTGTGCTTCCTTTGCTAATTATATGAATGAACCTATACGAAAATTAAAAAAAAAAAACACAAGTACTCAACAAACTTTTTGCTTGTTTTTTTCAAAACAAGTGTTTTTGATACAATAAGAGCTTAATGGATGAATTAAATTCATGATTTCAGTCTCTTATCAGTAATTAACCCATTCATCTAACCTAGAGCCCATAAATCATGGATATAACAAGCATAGACTACTCATTTCGCCAGATGAATTCAGCAAATATTCATAGACTGGAAAATATAATAATGTAAACATACATCCATATCAGGTCAATAAATTTCAAAAATCTATCGATACCAAAACCTCCAAAGGGATGCAATCATATTTCTTTCCTTTCTAATCTTCAGGGTATCAATGACCCACCAAAGGTTAAAGCAGAACATTGCTTACTTATCCCTGAGAAAACTTATAAACGGAAAAATAGTCAACATTAGAGCAATAAAAGAACAATCATGTGCTCAGAGAAATATATTGAATTTTCCAAATGCAGAAGTTATAACTCAAACTTTATTCCATTGTATTTGCATTGGTGAAATTGGAAAAGATTTAATACAAGGATATTTAAGATCATAAAGTGAGGCATGTTCATCATGGATGCACATCCAACTCTGCAAACAAAAGGACTAAGAATAGTTTGTGTAAGAATGAAAACTAATCTACTAATGTGACTGTGTTTTCTGTGTTCATTGTCATGTAATAAAATTAAAGCATCTAATCCCAATAACGAGTTCTATATATGAGTTTGAGGAAACAATAAAAACAATTTAGTTCTTTAGGTTTATACATCACATGAGGTTGACAGGTCGCAGCACTGGAACAAAAAGGATGATGATACGCTTGAACCTAGAATAAATTACCTATTGCTCGAGACATAGCAAGAATGCCTTCAACTCGAGCTCCATTCAGGAAGATCACTCGGCCTCCTACAGCTTCAATTCTTGCAAGCTCGTCTGGCCTATCCGGCTGCAACAAATGTTGGGCAATTTCTTTTATTAATTAATCAAATTAAAGCACCACCAAAAAGATAAAAGGGAGCGCAAGTCAAATCATGCCAAAAAAGACAGGGAGGACAACTCAAATTTTCAATGCTTTTAAATCTCAAGACGAATCAAGAATTTTTTTTATCCATTGGAAAAAATTGATGAAATGTCTAGGTAGTGGTATTACTGATGGACTGGTTTAATATGAATTAAGTTTCAGATAACAAGATAATAATTATATTAGGTTGAAGAACTAAATCCTACTTTGGGGCGGCATTTGGACTATTACAAGAAAATTCTACTTCAGATTAAATTAAGATGTAAAATCCATATGAAATTAGATTGGAGTCTTATTTTCATTTCATTTCCAATCCTGTTATAACCGAACAGGAGCTAAACCCAAAAGAAGAAAATAAAAAATCCTGCTTAGAAAAAATATAATGCAGATGGGAAGTTGCCTTGCCAAGTATTGGAACTTCCACCATGACAGATGGAACATGAGCATTTGAATGCCTTTCATTCATAAACAACTGCAGTTGCTTATGTAAGTCCAAACAGTCAAAGGATTATTCTAACAAGAACGGAACAACATAACTAGTTGCTTCATGCTTGCCAAATGTCAAGACTATAAACATAGTAGTACAAGAGCACAACTTTCCACGAGGAAACACAGACACCTCGTCTAAAGACCATCGTCTAAGAGATTTACCCAGCGGCCAACTGGTAAAACAAAATGCCACCTGGTCTCTACAACAGGTACTGTTTGGCAAGGTGGCAGACCCCTGTGTTTCACGTCATCAGAAACATGCCATCCCATTTGAAAAAACGACAAATTTTGTACTGTCACCGTGACCAGTAGCGGCCGGACTGGTGAGCTCATACATGCATTTTAGATACCCATAATAACATTTTCCGACTAAAACTAACCTTATGATCCACAGTAAGGGGAATGGTCCTCCGGCCACGTGATAGGACGGCGCGTGAGTCACCACAATTAGCAACAATTATATGCTCCGGGGTTAGCACAGCCACCACCGCGGTAGACCCGCCAAGCACCATCTGCATAGGGTGGCACCCACATTGGAACCCCTCACTCCCACATGCACACATGCCCATCGCCACCTCATCCATCCTCACATAGCTCCTCTTCATCACTCCCCTCCACATTTCCTCCCATTCCGGCCCAAAATCCCCACTCGCAAGCGGCGGCGTTGAGTCCACGCGTGCCAGTTCTTCCTCTATTAACACGTGCATCCGTTCCCTGCATAATGCTGCCACCTGCGCAAAAAAGGAAAAAAAAATTTATACATACATAAATTAAAAACGAATATTTTTAAATGACGAAACCACCCCTCCCGAAACAAAATTGAACAGCGTCTTTCAGTGATTACGTGATGACCGCCATGACCGTCAAAAACACCAAACAAATGCACCGGCCTCCGGCGGTTAATCACCGGCTGGCAAAAGCTGGTCTGAACAGAAATCGCATCCTCCATCTCACGTGACCTCCCCGACACTGACATGCTTCCAAACACAGGCTCCGCCGCCGGAATTTCACTCGCCACCTCAACAACCCGCTTTCCTTCTGTGGTTGAACTCGAGCTCTCTGCCGTCGCCGCTGCCTGGTTCTTCTCCTTTGGAGTCTGAGTATCAGTCGGCTGAGAAGAATTACCAGTGGTGGAGATAGCGGCGAGACGCCTCATCTCGATTCTCCTTCTTCGGCGCTCCCTGCATTTGGCAGGTGAATCGTCTCCATCGTTGTTTAACATTCTTCCGTAAACTTCCGTCATTGAATTCCGTTCCGGTTAACAGTCATCTCCGTTTGACATTGACAAACAGAGAGAAAAAAGAGTGAGAGAGAGGTTTAAAATAGAGAGTGCTTTTATTTATTTTTTTTAAAAGAAGCGTATGAGGATGAGGGGAAGAATGAAACGGCAACGTGCTGTGTTTCCTCTATTTCTCGTGTAACGGTGTGAGCATGAAAGGCACGCCAGCTCAAAGTTGCCCCTTCACTTACTATTATTTGCTGCCCTTCTTCCACGTGTACACCCTGACGCTCCATCTTTCTTTTTCTTTTTCTTTTTCCACAATCGCCGTGTGGACAATAATCAATAAAATAGCATTCAAATCATGGATAACTTTATGACTTATGAAAAATAATTTTAAATTTTTAAATTAAGTTATTCTTGGTAAGTGCTTTATGATAAAAATAAATTAATTGAGAGGTAAGTTCAGCAAAAATAAAAAAATAAAACTAAGGTTTATGAAGAATTGAGGTAGTATAAATTAGTTAATAAGTTAATAATTCAAAATTATGATTTTTTATTAACATAAATTCTTAATTCAATTTTGTGATAATTTTTTATTAGTCAAAACCTATCTTCAAAAAAGATAGATAATAAACTCATTAAATGTGCGCCTTTGGTATTATTTATATCCACAGCAACAATCATGATGTAGTTATATTTATTTAACAATCACTCATTGATATTAGAGATTTTTTTTTTATCAAAATAAGATATTGTTAACGACAAATGAATAAACTGTTTTACTTTCTTTTTTCATGCAACTTGGTAGCCTTAGAGCATCTTCAATGGTGCTTTCTACTTTTAGCTAGCATTTTTAATATAAATAGAGAACATCATTAATTATATAGATCGAAAATTAATGTTCTTTCCAATGCTACTCTCTATTTTAACTCTTCATTTTGACAAAATTCATAAAATCTAGGGAGACTATTGGTGAAGAGGTTGAGTAGCATAAGAAACGAGTAATTTTCATTAATAAAATATAAGATAAAGAGTTATTTGAATTTTCTAATATTGGAGAGTTAAAAATATTCTGGATCTCAATTTTAAAGATAAAGATTGTAATAAATGGAGCATTAGAGACGAAATTTAGGTCAAACCTCTTTATTGTAAAGAAAAATCTTAATATAAATAGAGCATTGGAGATGCTCTTAATAGCTATACAAACGAGACACAAAATTTAAGATTAACAATTCTTAACTCTTTTAATACTATTTATTTATTTTTATACTTGCATTTTCAAACCATCATTCTTCTTCATAGACTAATTTAATTATCAAAGAGTCATTCACCTGATTAGAAAGATTTATTTTACAAATATTACAATCATTACTATTGCCATCAATCAGCAAATACTACCATTACACCAATTATGACAAAGTCACGTTATCCTTCAATATTTTACAACCTCATCATATATAATTATCTGATAATCATGTGATTTGAGTGCATAAAGATATGTCAAGTAAGTGAAAAAATACATATGGTCTCTTCTCTCTCTCTAATAAGAGACAATTTCCTCTCCTTTTGTTAGGAGATTTTTCTTTTTGGATTCCATAAAATTTTCAACACCATCTTTGTCATTTTTATTTTTAATTGTATATTTTTTCATTTTACTCGATTTATTTCTCTCTCTTTCTAATTATGATAATTTATTTTTTTCCTAAAATTTAACTTATTGTGATGATTAAAACGATTTTTTCCTAAGTTCTCTTAAGAATAAAGCGACCACTTGATTCTTGTATTTTATTAAAAAGTTTTGTTTTATTCTATTTCGAACGGTTTTCTTTAGTGTTTCTTCTATAACTTATTTAAGAAAATTTTATTTAATGTTACTTCTATAACTTAATTGTTTGGAAAAATTATGGTCGATTTCTTCAACAGAATTGCTCCACAATATTTTTTAAAAAATAATTTGGGATCAAAATGATAAAGCCGATAAACAATTATGGTCAAGTTTCAATTAATATGATAAAGAGAAATTTTATATTACTTAAGGAGTAACTAGTGTAAGTTATTCCATATAGAGAGATAAATACAAAAAAGGAGAGAGAAATAAGAGAGAGAAAATTAAAAAAAAAATTTTGAGCTGATATAGAAATTTTTTTATCATTTTTGATAGGTTCAAATGTGATTCTCTTTTTTATGCGTCTATATCTCTTCCGAAATGTAAATTCATATAGTAATTATTATACATTTGCATTAATTATTCTTTAAATACTATAAGATTTCTCTATCATAGGTCCCTTCCATCAATTAATCATGATTAATTTTGTAATCCAATCAAGATACAAAAGCAACGATAGTTAGAATATCATTGCAAGATATCTTGAGTTGGTGGAAGCAATTACTTTGAAATTTGAAGATCATTAAGAGTAGATCGTGGGAAATTATGACAGGCTGGAATGTAAAAATTATACATATCGATAACTACTACTTTTTTAATATATCTAAAACTTTATTTTTTACCTTTCCTCATCTCTGCATCTATTTTAGAGGATTTTTATATTCGATGCTCTATTCATCAATAAAATTATTTTTTATTGGTTTTCATATAAAAATAATTAAAAGAAATAAGTAAATATCACTTTTTTTCTGACAAGAATTCCTAATAAGCCGAGCTTATTTTAATCCCATCTCTTTTCTCTGCCAACCAGAAATGAAATCGGCTATATATCACGATATTTTGAATTTTTTTAGGGACACAGAACCACACGTGTCACCAAACTTGACAAATGGTGGTCCCAGTACTAAAAATCTTACAAGTGGACTAATACCAGGTTTCCACGCATAGATAGAAGGTACTAGGATGGCCCACAAAGCGTTTCTCTTTTTTCAAAATCTTTTTTGTCTGTCTATCCTGGAATTACGAAGCCGTAACACACGTGTCGATCTGTAGACAAACCACCACTTCGAAAGTGACCTGTCTGGCCCATCGTTGACACGTAGGAATGTGCTGTCAGAGAAACAATGTTTAGCGTCGCAGGAGTCTTCGCTTGTGGGTGTTCGTCATGGACGACGGCTTGTCATAACTAGGGAGAACATGGTTTTCCTCATGCTGACTAAAGAACCTTGTTTGTCTGAACGAAAAAACTTAAGTTGGTGTTAGATACAAATTAGTCCTTCATGTGTGAACTTTTATTTCAAATCAGTCCCTTAAATATAAAATCTTGAGCCAAGAGTGTAGTTCAATTCGTATTCATGCCACTCTACGTCTAAATAAAATCTCAGGTTCGAACCTCTCATCCATAACTAAAGTAACATAGATATTAATATTGAAATTTGAATACTAATCCAAAATTCAAAATTTAAAATTTTAAAAGATATTATAGCAATTTTTACAGGGCATACCCACACCAACCATTCTAATAGAAAAGAGGTTGGAAAATAAAAGAAATATATTTTCTCATCATGCAGCATAGATAAATTCAATAAATTATAAACCTTTTTCCTTCAAGAAGAAACCATGTCATAAACAATAGCGAAACACTGTACGGTCGTATAAAAGAAAATCTTAAGCACTGTCATTTAATGATTTTAATATATATATTCAATTATTAGTAGTACATAGAATATGAATATATTATAAATTAGTCTTTTAAAAATCAAATAAAAACGAATTATTTAGTTTTATATTTTAAAATTTTTTGTTTAATTTATTTTAATTTTTTAAGAAGTAGAAAAAAGAAAAAAAAGTAAAATATATGGAATGAATTTTATTTTATTTTATTTTTTAGAAGTAGAAAAGGTAAAAATATAGAATGATGGATGAAAAAATGACATTTTTTTAAATAAAATAATATTAAATTAAATATGGATAGCACTAGTTAAAAAAATAAAATTTTAATTTTTAAAATATAAAGGACTGATCAATTTTTTTTAAAAAATAGAAAGACTAATTTATAATTTACTGCATAAAATATTTAAGGGTGTGATTCTCCTTTTCATTAAGGATTTCGAGAGACACTATGGACCGACACGTGGAGGATTAACACGTGAAGTTCATAGCATCCAGAATATATACGAGGATTGGAGTTGTGGATGACAACGATAATGGAACCAATTTGGTCAAGTATGAATAATCTATTTTAGTAGTAGTCGTCCAGTGCTTTCCTTTTACTTTAAAAAAATTATTTGGTCAAAGATCCAAACATGTTCCAATTCTAATAATTTTAGTTTATTTAATTATTATATAACGAAAAAGATTATTTTTTAATTTATATAACCGAGAATTTGACTACGTAAATATAAAATAAAATAAATCAATAATATAAGTCTGTTGACGATATTTGTCATTTAATTTCATCGGTATGTGAATAACTCCATTTTAAAATCTTGTATTTATATTAAATCAGCAAGTTAAATTTTATGCAAATAATTTGATTAATTCAACTTTATGTTCGTCAACTGCTCTCAATTATTAACAAATTCAATCCTATATTCGTTTTCTTTCAACAATTTATCTAATTATTCTTAATTCTTGATAAATATTCAACAATTTGTTGATGTGGAAAATGTTAATTAGCCACATTGCATGCGATTTTTTTAAAAAAATCCCCAATCCTAATTTCTTTTATAAAATAAAACTGATGTAGAATTTACACGTGACTCTCTCACAATCTCACACCTTTTTTTTTTTTTCTTTTGATGAATCACAACCTCACACCTTATATTACACATTTTAAAAAGGAAAAAAAAAGAATAAAACTAATTTTAATTTAGACCTCTCATTTAATAAACTTACTTTCCTTTATAAATCTATTTTTTGAGGTCTGTTAAGAATTTAGACCTCTCATTTAATTTATAAATCTATTTTAACTAGTTACATAAACTTTAATTTATTGATATGATACAAACACAGCACCTCAAAAGTCAAAAAAAGTTTTTCCACTAACTTTTCATGATATGCCATGATTGCATCTTTCTTGCCGGTTTTCGATTTGATCACCAAAATCAGTAAATTTTCTGCAATTTAACTCAAGATTTGAATATCTATCCTCTTTATGTGACAATTCTTTATTTAGAAGTATTCTTTGATAATATGATAATCATTTAGGATTAAATTTTAATTATGCTTATGGTAAAAATAAATTATTTAAAGAACAACGAGTTATCAAAATTATATATCGATTTCTTAATGATACGTGACAATAAAAAAATTTAATAGTATGAGTATAAAGGGAATTAATATCTCATTTTGTCTTAAATACATTATCTAATTATAGATTTTGTTCAAAGCAACAAACAATTTCATCCTAAGTTCATTCAACATTTCTTAATTGGAGCCTTTTATCTAAAATTGTCACAATTTTTCAATAAAAATAATAAATTATCTTCAAGCATAACTCTTCTTATTCCATAAATAATAGAGGATAATGATTATGTAGATGGAACTATTGAGGAATGTTTAATTCATTAGAAATCTGTACGATTATATTTTTAATTTTGCATTAGAGACCCTATTGAAAATTAGTGGATAGATTGAAGACTAATTTGAAGTTTCTCTTCCTGCATAAAATTATTGATCGTAGCACCCTCGAAATCTAACATTTTTTTATTGAAATGAAAAGGTTAGATTATATTTTACAGCCGCCTAAGGAACTTAGACTCAAAATCACACACCAAATCATTAAATATATTATTTTAGTAGTATTTTAGTAGCACTACAAGCTCGAGGAAAGGATAAGATCCACATGAATTTTGGTTCGTACTAGGTATGGATTACATATATTGTTTACAATTAAAATAAAATATAATGAAAAACAAACTAACTCATGTTACTCATAAAAGCATGATTATATTAATTTTTATGTATTTAGAGATTAATTTTTCTTTGGATGTAATTAAGAAATATTTTTTAACGTACGATTTCAAATATTTTAAGATTAATTTTTCTTCCGACGTAATTAAGAAGTATTTTTCAATATATAATTTTAAATATTTTAAAAATAAATTCTTAAAAATACTGATTATAAATTTCGAATTATAAACTTAACTTTCAAGTCAACATCTGCTTAACCAAGAGTACAATCTTGTGATTTTCTTTTACAATATTTTAGTAGCAGTACAAGCCCGAGGGAAGGATAAGATCCACATGAATTTTGGCCGTACTAGGTATGCATTACTTATACTGTTTATCATAAAAATAAAATATAGTGAAAAACAAGCTTTTAACTTACGCAGATGCAAGAGAAGCTACTAATCTACTAATCATGAATAGAAAATTTTGTGAAGATATCATTGTTTATCTTGAATCTTGAGATTGGTAAGAAAAACATTTTCCTCCCTTCTCTATGAGAAAAATATTATCAATTCCAAGACTTGAACTTTTCTTATAGAAATAATAAAACAGGTTTGCCTATCGTCTGCTGTGCAGGCAATGGTAAAAGAGGTATCCTTATCCTCTATGGTGAAGAACTGAGTTACTAGCATTACAGAACATGTCACTGTTTGATGTTACCTCTTGATTCTTTATTGATTGTGGGAGCTGTTCAAGTTTTACGGCATTTGGCCTGACAATAAATATAATATAAAATAAATCAATGATACAAGTCTTTGATGATATTTGTCATTTAATTTCATGGGTATATGAATAACTCCATTTTAAAATCTTGTATTTCTATTAAATCAGCAAGTTAAATTCTATGCAAATAATTTGATTAGTTGAACTTTATGTTCTTCAACTGCTTTCGTTATATTTAAACAATTCAATCCAGCTATTCTTGATTCTTAGTAAATCATTCAACAATTCATCGGTGTGGAAAATGTTAGTCACATTGCACGTAATTGTTAAAAAAAAAAATCCCCAATCCTAATTTCTTTTATAAAATAAAATTAATGAAGAATTTGCACGCGATTCTCTCCATAGTCAATACCTCACACTTTTTTTTTTTTTTTTGATATGTCACAACCTCACCCCTTATATTACACATTTTAGACAGAAAAACAAAAGAACAAAACTAATTTTAATTTAGACCTCTCATTTAATAAACCTACTTTTCTTTATAAATCTACTTTTTGATGTTTGTGAAGAATTCACGTTTGCTGGATGGACTTGTCTGAATGTGACGAATTTAGGGTTGAATTACCCCAATTATTTACATAAATTTTAATTTATTGATTTGATACAAACACGGTAACTTTGTGTTTGAGGTCGCGATCCGGTGGTGAGGTTGAGAGTTGTTCACCGATGACATCCGGGTTCGATTCTTTTTGCGCACGCCCGTCACCCTCGCGGTGCCTTACTCGCTCATTGGACTTGCGGGATGTTCGATGGGTTCGGGAATTAGTCGAGGTGCGCGCAAGTCGCCTGGACATCCTAGGTTATTAAAATAAATAAATAAATAAATAAAGTTTTTCCACTAACTTTCATAATATGCCACGATTGCATCTTTCTTGCCGGTTTTCGGTTTGATCACCACAATCGACCAATTTTCTCCAATCTAACTCAAGATTTGAATATCTATCCTCTTTAGGTGACGATTCTTTATTTAGAAGTATTCTTTGATGATATGATAATTATTTGAGATTAAATTTCAATTATGCTTATGGTAAAAACAAATTATTTAAAGAACAACGAGTTATTAAAATTTTAAATTAATGTTATGATGATATATTAAAGAAAACAATATCCTGACAATATAAAAATATAATGGTGTGAGTATAAAGGAAATTAATATCTCATTTTGTCTCGAATATATTATCTAATTATAGAATTTGGTCAAAACAACAAACAATTTCATTTTGAATTCATCCAACATTTCTTAATCGGAGCCTTTTATCCAAAATTGTCTAGAATTTTCAATAAAAATAATAAATTCTCGTCAAGCATAACTCTTCTGATTCCATAAATAATAGAAGATAATGATTATGTAGATGGAACTATTGAGGAATGTTTAATTCATTAGAAATCTGCACGATTATATTTTTAATTTTGCATTAGAGACCCTATTGAAAATTAGTGGATAGATTGAAGACTAATTTGAAGTTTCTCTTCCCGTATAAAATGAAATCTTACGTTTTTTTTTATATTGAAATTAAAAGGTTAGATTATATTTTATAGCCGCCTAATGAACTTGGACTTGAGATCACACACCAAATCATTAAACATATTATTTTAGTAGCACTACAAGCTCGAGGGAAGGATAAGATCCGCATGAATTTTGTTCGTACTAGGTATGCATTACATATATTATTTATTATAAAAAATAAAATACAGTCAAAAATAAATTACCTCGTATAATTTATAAAATTGTTATTGGATCAGCTTTCATATATCTCGATATTAATCATTCTTTAGATGTAGTCAAAAGATATTTTTCAACGTATAATTTCAGATATTTTAAAAATAAATTCTCATAAATATTAGCTACAAAAATCAAATTGTGAACTTAATTTACACATCAATATTTACTTAACAACAAGTACTATCTTATGATTTTTTTTTTTTATAATACTTTAGTAGTAGCACTAAAAGCTCAAAGGAATGATAAGATCCAAATGAATTTTGGTCGTACTAGGTATGCATTACACATATTGTTTATCATAAAAATAAAATACAGTGAAAAACAAGCTTTTAACTTACGCAGATGCAAGAGAAGCTACTAATCTACTAATCATGAATAGAAAATTTTGTGAAGATATCATTGTTTATCTTGAATCTCGAGATTGGTAATAAAAACATTTTCTTCTCCTCTTTCTTTATGGGAAAAATATTATCAATTCCAAGACTTGGACTTTTCTTATAGCAATGGCAAAACCGGTTTGCCTATCGTCTATGGTGAAGGCAATAGTAAAAGAGGTTACTGCTTTGTCGAGTTGTGGGGTTACAGACTTTCCAGAAAGAAGCCGATTCTTTAGTGATTGTGGGAGCTGTTCAAGGTCTAGGGCATTTGGCCTCACAATATTCTAACTGCCTTCGTAAACGTATAGATTTGCTAAGAAATAGAGAAATTTCTCACGTTAATGGAGAGCAGAATATGTTAGCTGACAGATTAATAGCATAAAAAACATTGTAATTTTAACCATTATTTAGCAATATCTTTGTTTGTTAAAGTAACTTGTAGGCATGATAGATATAGTTCTTATAATTATAGACCAGCTTAATTTTGTTTTTTGTTTTCATAGATTTAGGCTTTTCTGTCCGTCTGGGTAAGATTAGTTGTCCCTCGTGTATTTTTTGATTGATTATTAATAATATTTGTTAGGATACCGTTCTTTTTTTTTTTTTTTTTTTTTTACAAAAAATGTTTGACTATTCTTCTATCAAAATCTATTAAAATATGTTTGCCAATTTTTTTTTTTTTAATTCTAAATCCATGCATGAGTTATGTCGTGAAGATCGTTCGTAGAGATTTAGATTAACGTGCTAACTGAATAAAAAATGTTATAACAGTTAAAAAAAAAAAAAAAAAAACTTCTTGGAGACTCCTATATGCTTTATTAAGGTTGCGCCCTTAATTGACGCAGATGCAAGATAATTCGGATAAAAATGAATAGAAAATTTGGTGAAGTATCATTAATTTATCTCGAATCTTGAGCTTCATAATGAAATCTTCTTTTTGCCCTTTCTTTCTGAGAAAATTGTTGTTCTACCTTTTTCTATCAACTCGAAGGCTCTTTTGACCGTGGCGTCACTACAGAGTTTTTAATGAGAGCCCATGATTTTTTTTTCAAGCCCATGATTGAGAGCCCATGCCAAGAAAGAATTTTCATGATTTTTTTTTCGAGTACCACTTATTACAAATTAAAAAAAAAAAAAAATTGGGGTGAGTTACGGCCTCAAATCCATGATATTTTTGTGATTATCAAGCTCTTTATTGCTGGCAGTTTTATGCGAGTTATACTAAATATTGCATTTTGATCCCTTATATTTTTTATTTTTTTTGTTTTTATCTACAACTTCATTTATAATACACTTTAGCCTCTCGATACAGAGAAGAAAGAAAAACAAAAAGAGAGAAGAAAGGAGAGCAGAAGCAACCTTCATGCTCGGTTTTGACCACCTTTACCATCGATGTTGCATTTATATTGTTTATCTGGAAAAAGAGGGCTTATTTATGAGGATTTTAAGCTATAAAATAATTATAAAAGGTAGATCATAGTGCAAAAAAAAAAAATTTAATTTTCCTATATTTTTTTTTAATGTGTATTGCAATGATTTTTAAAATTTCAAATGAGTTTATTGATCTTATTAAAATTGATTTCTTCGATTTATCGTTTTTATGAAAATTCTCATCAAATTTATTTTTTATTTTTATATAATTTTATTTATAATAAATATGGTTTTTTTTTTCTATGCATGAATTTTAGATTTGTTTTTCTTAATGTGTATTGAAATGATTTTTAAAATTTTAAACGAGTTTATTGGTCTTATTTAAGTAATTTTCCTATGATACACACACACACACACATATACACAAATATATATATAGATATAGATATATATATGTATGTGTATGTGTATGTGTATACATATACACTTATACACATACACACACACATATACATATACATATACATACATATGCATGTACACACACACACATATACATATACATTCATACATATGCATGTACACACACATACACACACACACACACACACACACACATATATTGCTCTTATTATTTAAAATTGATTTCTTCGATTTGTCGTTTTTATGAAAATTCTTATCAAATATATATATATATATATATATATATATATATATATATATATATATATATATATATGGTTTATTTTTTTAAATGCTTTTAAATGCATGAATTTTAGAATAAAATTTTAGAGCATCATTACTTTAATATATATAAATTTACATGATAGATTCTTATGTTTTTTTTTCGGATGAGAGTAGTATATATAAGTGTATTTCAGATAATTTGACCCAAACTTTTTTGAAAACATAAAAATTAAATAATCAATTAAAAAATAGAATTTGCATGTTTTATTTGCTTCTTCTTTATATAATCAAAATTTATCGGAATCAATTTTGTATTACTTTTATTTTAACATATTAACTTCAATATATTTTTTACAACTTAAGTATTTTTTAATACTTTTTTATTTATGCTAAACACTCTAAACTCACTACGTATAGTCATGATATATAAAAAATATTTAGATCATTACCTTTATTGAGAATTAATTATGTATTTACATGTATAACAACAACCATTTGCTATTATTATTATCATATCATGGAATCTATTTTTTTCAAATAAAATAATATTTTAGTAGAACCATCCAATGATTCAAATACTACTCTTTTTTATACTAATATTATTTATTATTTTATTAATAAATATATAAATTAAATATACATGGTTTCAAAAAAATAGTCTTCTTATCAACATTAAATAAGAATAACAAAAAAATATTTTTTATATAAGTTTTTATATCAATTGTTGTCTTATTTTTTTGATGTAATCTTATGAAAAAAAATATTAATATATATTTTTTTAATTTTGAATTGAATTTTCTATTTAGATTATTGCAAGTTTTTATCTAAGAATTAATGCATAAGAAAGAACAAATCATTTTTTTCTTTTTTTTAACTACAAATTTATGAAAAACATGAGGAAGAATAAATCAAATACAAAATTTAATTAAAAAATAAAAAAATAGATGATTTCACCTATTCGACCTATCCATAACGCAACACGAGCAACCAATTGATTTTTCCTATAAAACAATTTTGGAGTAAATTATAAATGAGTCCCTCTTATTACAAAAAATAAATTAGTCAATCCCTCTTTTTTCAAAAAAAAAAAAATTAATTTTTATATTTTTAAATCTACGTGTGATATTTTTCATTCTTTTTTTAATTTATTTTGATTTTTTTTAAAAAAATAAAAAAATATGTAAAGATTGGTGAGAAAAGAAGACATTCTATAAAATAAATAATATTAAGTGTAATGCTAGCAACATTTTTTTTTAACATTCTCTCTTAAACACTTGCTTAATAAAAAAAAGTCAACATCAAATTTTTTTTAACTACTTCTAATATCTAAGAAAAAAATAACAAACAAAAGATAATTTATATTCCATATTTTTAGAAAATTTTTAAATTACGACTAATTTTATATTATTTAAAAGACTAAAATGCTTATCTTTTTATTTGTTTAATCAGCCTTAAACTTATCTCAAAAACCATTTAGTTGGAACCAAGAGTTAAGATTTATCTTTTCTTTTCTTTCTTGAATGCAAACACTAAATGTTTTATTTTTACAACAAATGAATAATTATCCAAGTACACTCGTTTCTCTATGCAAAAGAATAAAAAGAAATATTTTAATCTTTTAAATAATATGAGATTTGTTGAAATTAATTTAAAAGCTTTTTAAAAACATGGAACATCAGTTATCTTATGATTGCTAATTTGTTATTTAGATTTTTGAGATAGTTAAAGAAGTTTGACATAAACATTTTTATTGAGCAAATGTTTAAAAGAAATTATTAAAGAAATTATTGCTAGCATTTCTCTAATATTAAATTAAAGTGATCAACATTAATCAAATGACTAAATAATAAATTTTTAAAATAAAAAAGATTAATTTACTTGTTTAGAAAAAAAAATGAAACTAATTAGTGATGCCATTTTGATCCATTTACTTTAGCTTAACTACGAGAAAATATCAATATCGTTTTAGGTTATTTATAATAATTAATACTTCTAATACAACTCGCCTTTTTAGTCAACATGATCATCCCATTTAGTCTTCATGGAAGGAAGAACATTAACAACATCATGGGAAAAACATGGAAAGATTAGACGACAAGTTTGAATTGTCATAAACCGGTTAGATACCCACACTACGTTGCGGTCGGACAACCGTTGTATACATAGGGTTAATAATTCGCATGGTGTGATGTGTGTAGAAATTTTTTTTTCTAGCGATTAATATAAATCGAATATATATATTGAGTAAAATTGTTTGATTTATATATATTTATTACTAAAATAATTTATAATATTAGCATAAAAATTTATATTTTGAATAACTAGGAGGTTTTTTCAAAATATTAATTAAATTATTTTATTTAAAAATATAGATTTTAGAATATAAAAAAATAAAAAATAAATAATTGAAGTTATCTATGTAGATATGTAATTAATTTCGACAAAATTATATATATATATATATGTAAGCAAATAAAATCTACAAATTCTTTTTTAACTAATTATCAATTTTTTTTTTTTTTATAAAAATTGAGTCAAAATATCTAAAACACATTTTTAATTATACATGTAACTAATTATCAATTTTTTATATATTTTTAATTATCTCTTTCTCTCATTAGAATTTATACATGTAACATACTAATCTCATTTAAAAATTATAAAAAATAATTGATCGTATAAATAATAATAATAATATATTTTTAAAAATAACACAATCACGTTCCAAAATTTTATTTCAAAATTCATTTATAAAAAAAATTTATGAACTAATAAAATTATATCAAAAAATTAAAAAAATTAATTGGATGAGAATTTTAATAAGAAACAAACAATTGAAGAAATAAGATTTAAACAATAAGAATTATATATATATATATATATATACAAACTAAAATACTAAAAAAATATCATATATATTCTATTACATCAAACTAAACGTAAAACTAAAAAAAATAACAATCTATTTTCTATATTTTCACACCTAATTTCATGATAAAAAAATATAAAAATAAATTATTGAAAGAAAAACCAAAAAAAAAAAAAGGGAAAAGAGGGCAGGCATGTTCGGCTACCCTAGCGCGGCCCAGGCGATGGTGGGTCCGTGAGCTAGGCTCGTGCACCGAGCTCTTCAGCCTCCTCCACTCTAGGCTTGGGCTGCTGGTAGCCTAAAGAAAAAAAAGGGTTAGGCATGTGCCGACCTAAGAAAAAAATAAAAATAAAAATAAAAAAATAAAAAGGTGCAACTTCCGATGAGCTTGAGCTGGCTAGAAGCTTGCCAAAAAATTGAGAGTCCATATTCGGACCCAAAAAAAATCAATACCGGTATTATTTTTTTCCTAAACACCTTTAAATGATTGAAATAAAGTCAATAAACACTTTTAAGGCCTTAAAACTCATTTTAATGCACATTAAAAAAAAATCAAATCAATTTTTTTCTCTTTTTTTTGCTCCGATCTACATCCTCCTATCATTTAATGGCTTAAAACTATTATGAATAAATTCAACTCTCAAAGATAAAAAAATCTAATAGAGTTTCGTCGGCTAAAGTGATCGAAATAAGGTTGACCGATGCTTTCTCTCTTCCCCCATCTCTCTCTTCTTTCCTCCCTCCTCTCTACACCTAGGGATCAAAATGTATTAGAAAATAAAGATATGGATAAAAAAAAATTTGAAAATATTAGGGACCAAAGTATAAAAAATTGCATAATTCCCATATCATTACTCCCAAAAATTCAAAGAAATAACCAAAAAGCCAAGCTAGAGTAAATGAATAATAAATACCTCGGTTCTTTTAGTTTTTTTTTTTTACAATATTATTGGCAGGTGGAAAATTCTTTGATGTTCCCTTAGAATCTTTTTTGTAACACAATCACTTTGTGTTGGACTCGTAAAAAATACTTGGATGGTATATGCTTTTTTTTTTTTAATTCATAGAAGATAACATGTTTTTTATTTAAAAAATAAAAGATAATAATTTCATCCAATAAAACATATGGTTTATATATATAAAAATTCAATGTATTTATAATTTGAGATGAACATCCATGTTAAACTTAAGAAAAGCCTTTATGAAAAAGACTAAGGTGTCGTTTGATTATCGGGAATGAAAGGTTCGAAATGAAAATGTAGGAATCAAAATGAAAATTAAAGAATTGGAATAGCATTTGTATTCTCATACCGTGTTTGGAATACTAATGAGGAATCGAAATGCAATTTAAATTATTTAATATTTGATTTTTTTATACAAATAAAAACAATAATTAAAAAAAAGTAATTTTATCAAACTATAATGGTTGTAAAAATAATAAAGGTGATGGTGGTGGTAGTGGTTATGATAGCAAGTGGTTCTAGTGGTTATGGTAGCAGTGGTTCTAGTGGTGGTGGTGGTAGTTGCGGTGGTGGTGGTGGTTGTGATGGTGGTAATGGTAGTTGTAGTGGTAAAAGTAGTTAATAGACAATAAATAAATAAAATATATTATTATTTTGAAAAAAAAATTATTCCCATTCTCTATTTTTATTCCTACATCTTATATGGGAATGAAGTTGTGTGTAAATTTTCATTCTCATTACTACTCTTCATTCCCATTTTCACTTCATTTCTTTTAACCAAATAGCTATAACGTGAAAATAAAACTTTCGTTCTCATTTCCATCACTCTATTCCCGGTTACCAAACAACACTTAAGAAAAGTACCCTAAATGTTCATTTTTTAGTTCTTCACTTCACTTTCTATGTACTTTTAAAATTGTTTCACATTTTTAGCTTTTGTTTTTCAATTAACAAAGAGGTGAATAAGTTACAAATTAGTCTCTTTTATTTTGAAAAACGAATTAATTAGTTCCTTTTTTTTCAAAAACTAATCCATTAGTCCTCTACAATCTAATTCTGTCAATAACTTAATTATTTTATTAGTTTTTTGTTAAAATAATGATAATGTGTCTTTATTGTAATATTTTTTGTTTTAAATTGTCCTTTTTATGCATTATTTCTCTTCTTTACGAGCACATTTCATTTCTTTCTTTCTCCTCGTGTTTACAAATCATCATTTTTCTCTTTGAGTCTTTACTTTTTATTTTATTAATATCCATTTTCATCTCTCTTTTTAGTGCCTATGGATGAGATATGTATGTTAAAGGGTACTTTAGATATTAGGGTTAATTTGACATGTCGATCTGTCAAAAAAGTTTAACCGTAGAAGATTAAATGATAATTTTTGAAATAATGAGGACTAATTAATTTGTTTCTTGAAGCAAGAGGTACTGACTTATAATTTGCTCTAGAGAAACTCCTCCATGCTTGGTTGTACATTTGCCAAAATGACCCAAAAAACACTCCAGTGTTTTTCAGTCTTTGGCTAATTACTGTAGTCTAAGTCCTAAGTCTTACAAGCCTTGTTTGACGGTTTCAAAATGAATGAAGTTTCGTTTGGGTCGTCTCTAACCTGCATTAATCAATCCAGAAAAAGACTTTTGAATTGGAAAATTGTATCAAAACATACTATTTTCTTTCTTATTAATTATTCCAACAATAATTTAACTCAAATTTGGAACCAATTCAAATGAAATAGAAAAAGAAAAGAAAAGAAATCAGTCTACTACTGCTGATATGATCGTTAATTTCTTTCTCACCCTCTTTTTTCACTGAAATTAATTTTGATGCAATGAGTATCTGTTGGACTAAATGTTTGGTTTTTTACTTTCTTGTTCTTCAACATCTTGTTTACTTAATCAGTGCCCAACTTCAGGATTATACAGTTGCGAAAGTCTCAGATTCATGGAAAGTTGACACAGCTGCATATGTTTTTAATGATGGATCACTGGTGAAACCTATCCTTTTCAGGAGAACCTCTGCCACACAAATGATCGCTTGTGGTTTCTTTTGTAGTGGAACCTGTGACTATTACATCTTCACCATTTTTACTCTTAACAGGTATTATCCATCAGCCAACATAAATGATTACAATTTCCTGGTAGTAGCTTGGTCTGCCAACAGAAACTATCCTGTTCGAGATGATGCTACGTTGATCCTGACATCGGGTCGGGGTTTGGTCTTGAAGAATGCTGATGGAAGCATAGCTTGGACGACGAACACTTCTGGCAAATCTGTTGCTGGCTTGAACTTGACTGATATGGGCAACCTGGTGCTTTTCGATGATAATAATGCAACAGTTTGGCAATCCTTTGATCACCCAACTGATTGCTTACTTCTTGGCCAAAACGTGATGGCAGGGCAGAAACTCACTTCTGTTGTTTCCTCCTCAAATTCGACCGAACTTGACTCTTTCTCTCTTTCTGTCACTGACAAAGGATTGTTTGCTTCCATAGATTCCAATCCGCCACAAGCGTATTATCAACTTCGAGGAAATGCTACGAAAACGAATAGGGAGCCAAATTTTGTAAGATTTCTGAATGGAAGCTTAGCTTTGTTCTCCAGTTCTTCTGCATCAACTGAAGTACCATATGCACAGATTTTCATTCCCAAGGCATCAAAAGCACAGTACATGAGATTTGGCTCTGATGGGCATTTGAGAGTTTACGATCTGGATTATCATGGATGGACAGAGGTTGCGGATCTGTTTACGGAGGAAATTGACGAATGTTCTTACCCAACAGTGTGTGGCAAATATGGTATTTGCTCGAACGGTCCATTCTGTACTTGTCCTGAACCGACCTATTTCAAGCCAGTAAATGAACGGCAACCTAACAATGGGTGTCTTGAAATTACTCCCTTGTCTTGCAACGCTTCACAGTATCATAGTTTTCTAGAGGTGCAAGGCACAAGCTACTTCAATTTTCAGTCCGACATTGAAAATGTCACTTTGGAGACTTGCAAGGTGATGTGTTTAATAAATTGTTCTTGCAAAGCTGTTATTTTCCGGTACCATTCTGATCCTGCTATGGGCAATTGTTACTTGCCATCCCAGATTTTTTCCTTGAGGAATAGTCAAAACAGTGGCTACCACTCTGTTTATCTTAAGGTGCATAAGGGAGCGAAGAGAAGTGAAGTGCCAAAAATATTAGGATCCAGCGTCGGATCATTCATCGGTTTGCTTATTTTAATAGGAATCTTAGTTTTGCTAGTTTGGAAAAGAGGGAATGTTGATGAAGTAGAGGAAGTGTGTTTCGAAAAAGTAACCGGAACGCCCACTAGATTCTCTTATGAGGATCTGAAAGCCATGACAAGAAATTTCAGCAAGGTGCTTGGTGAGGGAGGATTTGGCAAGGTTTTTGAAGGGACTCTACTTGATGGCACCAAAATTGCAGTGAAGCAACTCAGTGGTTCAGGCAAAGTCAGGAAATCTTTTCTCACTGAGGTTGAGGCAATTGGCTGGATTCACCATGTGAATTTGGTAAGACTTATCGGTTTTTCTTCTGACAAAATCAATAGGTTTCTTGTTTACGAGCACATGTCTAATGGGTCTTTGGATAAATGGATATTCCATAAAACCTGTGAGATTGTGCTCGATTGGCATCAGAAAAAGAAAATCATCCTCGATATAGCCAAGGGACTGACCTATCTTCATGAAGAGTGTAGGCAGAAGATAATCCATTTGGATATCAAACCCCAAAACATCCTGTTAGATGATAACTTTAGAGCCAAAATCTGTGATTTTGGATTGTCAAAACTGATCGAAAGAAACCAGAGCAAAACGGTGACCATCATGCGAGGCACTCCTGGCTATCTAGCTCCAGAATGGTTGAACTCGGTAATCACAGAAAAAGTGGACATCTATAGCTTCGGAGTTGTTGTCTTGGAAATATTATGTGGGAGGAGGAATTTTGATCAGTCTCAGCCTGAGGAACAAATGCATTTACTGAGTCTTTTTGAGAAAAAGGCGAAGGAGAATCGATTGTTGGATCTAGTCAACAATAACAGCGAAGAAATGGGATTTGACAGAGCTGAAATGATGAATATTATGAAAGTTGCTGCATGGTGTTTGCAAAGGGATTACGCAAAGAGGCCTTCTATGTCAATGGTGGTAAATTTCCTGGAAGATGTTGTAGAATTTGAAGGCAACCTAGACGACAGCTTACCCAACCCAACTTTAAAAACAACGTTCGCAGAAGTTACTCCATTGGTGCCTTCTGTTCTATCTGGGCCAAGGTGACTGTTCTCCATGGCATCATCTCTGCAAGGGGAGAAGCTTTTCATCCTTAATCCGGCAGTGGTAAGGGTTTAATTTGTTTTGTAATCAAGTATAGCATCCTAGCATTTGCTAATATTTGTAATGATTATCTTTTTTCTTTAATTGGAGGAGATTAAGTGGATGATTATTAAACTGCTTAAATAGTTTGAAGAAGTTAGAATGAAATAACGTAATTAACACATTAATTGATATTAACAACTCTTAAGAAATTTAAAAAATCACATATCCGACATAATCAAAATAAACCTTAAAACACCAACATAATCAAGAAAAGACCTCAAGACTCTAGAAAAAAGTAGCCTAAACGGGGGAGGCGAGAACTTCTTGATCGAAATATCTACTGTTCTTAATAGGGAGAAAGAGTTTTCAAAATTCGATCAAATCGATCGAGAGTCTCATCATCTGTTAGGTGGGACAACCGACCGATCGAGTTGGACTTGGCGTCCATGTCACAGAAATATCCGAATCTTAAATCACATATCCTAGGTAAAAGCATTAGAATCAGAATTTCAAGTACTTGAGATTTAATATATGTAGATAACTTGAATAACATTCCAAAGCTTGATTCAAGAGATCATATATGGACTTACACGCAAAGATATCTTGCAGCTGAGGCAGCAGCAGCAGTGGTTGATGCTGAGGAAGGTGGAAATGAAGAAGAAGGAAATGTCGATAGAACGAGACTGTTCAGCTTCTAATCGCTTGTGCTAAAGCTGTGGCTTGTCATGACAAGGCACATGCCTCAGCCTTATTATGTGAGAACCACAGCTTCAGCGCAAGCAAAAGCTGAAGAAGTCTCATTCCATCAGCATTCCCTTCTCTTCACTTCCACCTTCCTCAGCACTGATCACGGCTGCTGAGCTGCTGCC
This sequence comes from Dovyalis caffra, assembly GCA_963924115.1. Classification (NCBI taxonomy): domain Eukaryota; kingdom Viridiplantae; phylum Streptophyta; class Magnoliopsida; order Malpighiales; family Salicaceae; genus Dovyalis; species Dovyalis caffra. The sequence goes on along the minus strand of CAWUPB010001010.1, from coordinate 979,073 downwards.
TCTTTGACGGCCTAAGCTGCGAGATATCTTTGCGTATAGCTCCATATATGGTCTCCGATCCTCTTAGGATTTCAGATTTCATCCAGAAAAGGAAGGATACAGGAAAGACAGGAAGCCATAGCTGAAAGACTGAGATCAAGAACATTCGTTTCACTTTTATGGTTTCCATCCTTTGAACTCCCTTGACAAGAAACCATGAGCCATCTCTCTCTGTCACACACACACTTCTCTGTATCTGAAGATACATCAATAAAGCTTTGAAGGATCCTATCACGAAGCCAAGACATTATATAGAGTAGACCGGATCTTCTTGTTCGTTAATCACTAGGCCTATGCGTTTTTTCATATGAAAACATGAAGGATTTGACGATAATGTCTTATTGTCTGCATTAGATGTCTGCCTAATCTGTGGCATAGATAAAACAGAAGACAATACAGAAGATGTAAAATCCAGCAGTACAGATGAGAATACAGAAATTCGGGACATTTTCCACCCAAATTCTTTGAGGTTACTAGGATTAGCTAATTCACCTAAAGCATGAGTCGGATGGTTTCCATGTCTTTTCGTCGCAGAAAAGTCTTGGAAATTACTAATCGACTCCATGCAATCATCGACGATGAAAGCTACTTCTGCACCGGCATTCAAAGGGGAAGTGAGGGCATTTACCACATTTTAACATCTCTCTTAAAAGTAAGAAACTTGAGTGATTGTATTGTTTTCTTGATTCTAGTGGATTATCTCGAAATTGATTTCGTAGTTTTTTCTTCTACCATAGAGAGAGTGTTCTATATAAATTTAACGTTTTTATAGTTATGCTTTTGTGATTGATTTATTTTATATTTTTAATTGTTGTGTGCGTTTAGCTTGATTATTTTTTTATGAAATCTAATTTATACTTTTAATTCGAAGTTACTTACTTAAACGATTAGATGCCAGCCTTCTTGGAATCCTAGGATGTACTTTTGTAGTTGGAGACATTAATATTAGTGAACAGAAAAGGAAATGGTTAATGATTCAATCAATCAGCAAATTATGACTTCTGGTCAGCCATTTTTTTGCGTGAGGAATAGTTAGCATGGCTAAATCTAACATTTTGCTTGGCTTTTGGCCAGCCATTGCATAGGTGGAATTGAATGTGGTTTGTTTGTTATGGAAGGCTAACCTGGAAACATTGGTTTAAATGATGTACAGAAACTGAAGACCAACTATGTTTTCCCTGTCTTTAGTTTTTAACCTGACACATTTTGAAGTGCCTTGTCAAGATGAAGTAGACAGGTGAAATTAATGAACATGAGTTGTTGGGAAAGATGGATAGATGTCCCCTTGCACAAAAAATGCTCCTTCCCTCTTGTTGTTACTGTTAGCTTGCATCTGTAGGTTTATTGCTACAATGGATAGATTCAGTCTCCAATCCATTGCAATGGATACTGGGATTAAATGTTTGTCTTTTCTTATCAGGAACTGATCATTACAGAATTAACTGACTTATCTGGAGATTACACGATCACTGCAACAAAAGAAAAGGCATTCCATTCTATTTCCATGTGATAAAATGAGTGAGCCTCTTGACTGTTTACAAAACATTCTAATTATTGGAAAGAACATAGATACTCAAATGTTAAATTCGCTAGCATAATTTATAAAAGTGGTGCCAACCAAGTGATAACAATTGGGCTTCTTACTTTGTGCGTTCCATCCTTCCAAACCAATCCTCCAAACTCAGGCATTGTTTGCCTAATCTTTGTGATGAAGATGATCCTGTAAGATAGTTTCTGATTTTTTCTAGTGAAGTTGAGGATTTCTGGTTCAACTTTGACTGTTGCTCCTTTGAATGGTGAGACCACTGCATGGTATTTTGAAGTCGGAAGGCCAACATTGGTGACAGTTCTGTGAAGGGTCAAAACTTTAATGGATGTATCATCTGGAAAAACTGGTGAGATAGCTGGATAGTTCAAATCCCCTGGATTTGCTAGAGAATGTCGACAAGACCTGTTTGCGTGCTTGCCGAAAACTTTCAGCTGTGTTGGAGTAAGCTTCTGTGTGCAGAGAAAATCAAAGTAGTCCTGGGGCTCAATGTCGTAAATCAGACCTGGGTCTAGAGCTTTCATCGGGTTTATGTGTCCTGCACCATAATCGTAAGGGTTGGAAGGGGTAGCCGCTGAAGCATCCTTCAATGGATGGCGTGTGTTATCATGAACATAAGCTGTTGTCATCAGTGCAGATTTGATCGCTGCTGGACTCCATTCTGGGTGTCTAGCCTTAAGCAAGGCAGCAATTCCACTAACATGTGGGCAGGACATGGAAGTTCCAGAGAGTATGTTGAACTTTACTCTCCTGCGATCTGTTGGCAAACTTGATGGACCCAAAACACCAGTCCAAGCGGCAATTATGTTCACACCAGGTGCAACAATATCAGGTTTCAGAATCTCAAGAGTCAGCAAGTTTGGTCCTCGGGATGAAAATGCTGCCACTACTGGAGAAGGCTTGATTCCCAATCTTGTACCGAGAAAAGCTAGAGTTGCGGTTGCATTTCGGCTGGTTGAAGCATAACGCTTGATCAGTCTCCCTTCTTTCTCTCCAACTGCAACTGCTGGAAGCAGGTGACAATCTGCAACTAGCTCCTCTCCATTTGCTGCTGTGTTTGACAGAATCATGCCTACTGCTCCTGCTGCTTTTGCTACCTGCCCCTTTTGAACTCGAGGACTAATACCGCGGTCACAGATCACAATCTTTCCGGCGACAACACGAGGATTTAGAGTTCCTTCCAAGCACAATGAGCTTGGGTCAGGGCCGCTTGAGTTGCTACCCATGTAAACTAGAGGATATTGCTTCTTTGTAGACAAAACCATTCGGCCTTTATAAAGTGAAACTCCAGATAGAGTTCTGCCTGTTCCTAGTCTGGCAGTGGCCGGAAAATCCCTGTCCATGGTGCTAGCACCAACGGTGGTGACCCATGGTGAGACATTAGTGAGGCTGGCAGGGTCAGGCCCTCCATTTCCTGCTGAGCATGAAACAAAAACACCCATCTCCATTGCTCCAAAGGCAGCTATGGACAAACTGTCGCGGTAGTAAGACGAAACCCCACCACCCAAAGATATGGACAAGACATTCACTCCATCAGCTACTGCTCTATCAACTGCAGACAGAATATCTGAGCTGAAACATCCACCAGCCCAGCAAACCTTGTAAGCTGCAATTCTAGCCCCAGGTGACATCCCTCTTGCAGTTCCGTAAGCATAGCCCAATAGATTTGCTCGATGAACTGGAGAGCCAGCAACAGTAGCTGCTGTGTGAGTTCCATGACCATCTTGATCTCTTGGTGATTTATACTCATTTTGCTCATTGATTTTTCCAGTAGCAGATTCATATCCTTTGTAGAAGACTCTTGCGCCGACAATTTTTCTATTACAATGATGCTTCTGAAAAGCCCTGCCTGTCTCACACATCCCATTCCAATGAGCGGGCACTGGGGTCATGCCTGTGTCATTGAAGCTCTCACTCTCTGGCCAAATCCCCGTGTCCAGCACTCCCACTATGACATCATGGTCTGCAAGTTTTTCAGACCAGACACTTGTGCTGTCTTCAGGTTCTAGCCGAAGGAACATGGGGCTTCTTGTTGTGTGTAGTTCATATTTAGTCTCTGGGAAAACAGCCACTACTCCATCTGCTTCCTCTAGCCTTGCAGCTTCTTCTTCATTCAACTTGGCAGCAACTCCATGAAAGACAGTCTCATAGCTATAAACTATCCTATCCTCCTCATCAGCATTGCCTTCATTTGCAGGCTCAGACAATACTGACTGTACTTTGGATGAATACCATTCAAGGTGGTCAGTGAAGTGTTCAGGCTTCGCAGACTTATCCATTTGAACAATGTAAGTCTTTCTTGTTAATGGGGTGTTCATGGAAATGACAACATTGAAAGCTAGATAGCTTGTTAGAACGAAAACAAGCCATTTCGCAGGATTTTCAACCATTTTTCAGGTCAAGAAAGAAGGGTTTTTCAAGAACGAAGTGAAAAAAAGTAAAACAGAAGCCAGAATGAGATGGGTTGTGGAGGTAGTAGTGTCTTGAGGCTAGAAATATCTCATAGGACGGACTAAGGAGGGACAGTTACAGCATCGATCCTGCTGTAGTGCAGTAATTAAAGTAGTAGGTTGTTCCATGAATGCCTGTTGAAGAAAGTGAGGACGGCTGGCTGGTGCGAGAAGTTAATTTGGTTATGATCCAATCGTAACTCTTTTTTTCCCTTTTCCTTTTCTCACATCTGGTTTGGTAATTATGGTTTCAGTTCTACTGCTACTTCTTGACTGGCTTGGTGAAAAAAAAAAAAGGTTCTGCTAGTATTTCTGGAGGTCCTTATCACCCTCAGGTCTTAATCTTTTTCACAGAAAACCTATATAATAGAAGCCTACCTGAGGGTATTTTTATGGCGGAGACAAAAAAAAGACTACCGGTAAAAAAGAAATTAGTTTTTAGTGAGGTAAGCAGTGGGACTATGGAGTATATATGGAATTATGAATGCCACTGGGGTGAGAGTTATTGTCTTTTTTCTTTTTGCAGAATTTCTTAAATGCTGTTGGGGTCTGCATTCTGCAATATGCAAAGATCTGAAAATATGGTCCCTACAATCACAGGAAGCATGTCCTCACCGTCCATTTTATTTTGGCAACTCCTTTTTAATCTTCTTACGTTTTCTTTGAAATGTTAAATAGAGATTAGGGTTTAAGTTTATCGATTTTAACTTCTATCTATATCAATTAATTGGGTTTTCTCCAATAACTTCTATCTATTTAAACCTTGTTTTTCTTTTTTTTAATTAAGGTTTTGTATTTTCTAAAATTTCTTGCTTCAGATTTTTTATAATAACATCACTAATTAGCAATTGATATATGATCAAGATTTTTTATTTTTCTATACCACGTTCTTGATTAGTAATATTATAATATATTGTTTAAAGCAATAAATCTAAAAAAAAAAAAATACAGGTTTTCTCAATCAAGTAAAAAAAAAAAAGAATCCCAATTAAAAAAAATCAAAAACTATAAGTTCGAGTAAATCCTGTTTTAAATCCATCTAATTTCAGCTTAAATCCATTTGGACATTTATTTGCTAATTGAATTCAAATCCTAGTAATTGATACTAAATCCCACTCACTTACAGCCTTGTCTACCTTCTTGAAGTTCTTGTTTAAAGACAAGCAAGTACTAACACTCCCATGTGGTGGAAACTGGAAAAGGTTAACACGCATAAATAGTAAGGAACCACTTTCCTTCGTGCTCAAGACATGGAGGATTCTTATTAAATAGATATATTCTTCTTTATGCTGCCTTAAGCTGTAGGCGCATTTCACTTTTTTCATGCAACAAGGAAAGTAGCTCAAGTCTCTCAAAAGAAGGCCTTTTCTTCTAGTTATATTAGCCCTTCGCTTTACTCTCTCTCTCTCTCTCTATATATTTATATATTGAGTTATCGCATTTTATATATATTTTTTTAAGTTATGAAGATTAACGTGGATGGAAATTCGTAGTATAAAATGTTATACAGATACAGCATGGTTATTTTGTTAGCCGATTAATAAATGAGGATTAAGGAGGCATCGCCCTTACGAGATCACGAAGATAGAGCTTTCAAAAAGTCTATAGAATATTAGACCGGATGTATAGGCTCGTTAGATTTTTTTTCTTATAATACTAGTTGTTCACTCTATAAATAAATATAGGTAGCATTACTTGTATTTATAACCATCATTTGAAAAAATTTAATAAAAAACCCTAATACAACTATAGAGTATCCATTATTGTCGAACCACGTGAAAATTATTATGTTCTGTAATTATTTTTATCTTTCTACTTTTTTTTTTTTTTTTTTGATATGTTTCCTAGCAGCTTTCTCCAAACTAATGCTGCTGCAGTTGATTTGATTCATTCGTTTGAACAGTGGAGTAATGGAGTTGAGAGGCTTGAAAACAAAACAAAATGAAAAACAAAAAATCTGTCTCTTTCATTCAATGGTTACAGCAACAAAACTTAATTCAGAGACAACTCAACATAGAGAGGAGAACAACCGAACCAAATTTTTGGAGGGAAAGATAGGGGACCCCCTAGTTCATTTTGGTTAAAAGTGAGAAATATCTCTATCCTGTATATGGTAGTTCTTTTCCCATTTGTTTAATTTATTTGAAATTAAATTTCCAAAAATGAATTCTAATTATTGTTCTAGGTTGAAGTATGATATGGGAAGGTCCCATCCCATTTGCAAATGTTAGTTCTTTTATTGAGAGTAGTGGAGACATACATGAAATGATTGAAATCTTTTTTCCAAACTTTCGGTTTCTGTATGTCTTCAAAGCTGTCAATTTGTACAGGCTGCTGTTAGGTCAGTCCTTTTGACAAGATATTAAATTTGAGAAACTGGATTGGTGGGAGAAAACTAGGATTGTTAATTGGATTAAACTTCTTTTGCTTTGCAGTTAGATCCCATTAGCATAGAGAGTTTATTTATTTATTAACATAGACAGATCTTTGCAGTTCATAGTTGGCATGGAGGCAGTACGGAGTTAGTGTTAATGGAGAAGAGAATCGTGTTCTTACAATAAAAGATTGAACCCACTGTGATTATAAGTTGATAAATTATTGTGGTTAATGAGATATTCTTTTTGTTTATTTATATCTGGCACAAAATTGTTGTTTGTAAAAATTTTAAATAATATATTTTTAAAAAAATATCTTTAATTAATAAAAATTCAATTGTTTTTTTCATTTTTGTTCTTCGTAGACAAAAAAATCAATATTTTTTATATTTTTCTCTTACACATTTAAATACTTTTAACATAAAAATTTTAAAGAATTTTTTGTTACATGAAAATATTCATCTTTATAAAAACTTTACTGCAAATCAAACTTTTGAGAGTAAAATATTTTAATTAATATGTTATTTTTTTATAATTATTTTAAACTTAATTGTTAATTAACTTAATAGTTTTTTTTATTTACCATCTTAATTTTAGATATATTTTCTGTTTAAATTAATATTGATTATATTCTAGAGTGTTGGTTTGAGTGGAAAGAGTTTCTAATCGTTTAAACAAATAGTTTCGAATTCAAATTTTTGTATATATAATTAAAAACTCTCCGATTAGCCGTCTTCTTCTTATGCAATCAATAAGAATAAGAAATTTTTCCATTGCATATTTAAGCAAAAGTTTAAGCTAAATCATAAGATTGCTTTAGCTTAGCCACCAAAATTGTCAATAACAGTGACATAATAGCCACCCTAGTTTATAAAATAAGAGGAACGGCTGCAAGCTCTGTATGCTTGGCAATTATAGCTGCCATTTCATATAAGTCAGGCTTGGATGTGAATGCTCAACGTAATTATGCACAATATTATAATGAGAATGAAGCCATAATTACAGAAGCCTTAATGAGGATGCTTCATTACAGAAGCCTTAATGAGGAAAACATCCTTTCTTTCTCTCTTGCACTCCATTTGATATCGGCTAATTACATCAATCAGGGATTTCCAACCAGTACACATACCCTTTTTCTTTTTCTTTTTGTTATTTTAACAGTTAAAGATTTTTTTTTATGTCAACTTTCGAGTTTTGAGAAATGATTAATTAGTGCCTCATGGTTTAAAAATTAATTATTCAGTCTATTTTGCTCATTTTTAATTTTTTTTTCTATTTTTTAATTTTTTTAATTTAAAAAAAGATATTATGGAAAAATTAAGAGAAAAAATATATTTTTTGAAATAAAATAATATTAAATCAAAAATCATTAACTCTAATTAAAACATAAATAATTAGTTTTTTTTAAAAAAACCAATTAATTCATTTCTCAAAACTAAAGTAATTTATAATTTACTCCAACTTTTTAACATCTTGACTAAATTTTTGTTGGCTCATTTCTCAAATAAGTTACCTTTATATGTCTAAAGAGGTGTATTTATGTTTTTTTTTTTTTTTTTTTGTGCTATCTTCCCTACAATTTAAACTCTTCATGATTATAAAGCTATAATTTCCGATCCTATATTTGATATAATTCCAAAAGATAGTTCTAATGATTTAAAAAATACATGCATTATCCTTTCTTTTTCTTTTTTTAGTTGGCATCTTTAAATCAACACTTAAAAGACTTTTTTTTTTTTTTTTTATGTAACAAGCAATATATCTTGAAATTCTTATTCTATTTGATATGTATTGCATCAAGATTCATTCTAAAAGGATAGTAATGCACATATAATCATAACTAGGGTTAGCAATATTTTCCATGGATTCAATTAACTCAAAATCTTCAATATCTTGATTTAGACCAATCAACCCTCCTCCAAAATGCAAGTCCCAATGACCTAAACTTCTTGAGCTATATAGGACCCAATGGCTCAAATCATAATAAAACGAATATCATGGCACCGCCATGAAGGCCGGTCCTACTCCACCTTCTTGATTAAAACAATAAGAAGCCATGGGAATACACATGACGCAGCAGTTATGGTCAGGACTCTATCGATCGTATTTACTGCTCTTGGCAGTCGGTTCAACACCCATATTGATATCAACAAACATCGATGTTCGCATTCAAAGCTTTCTCTTTGCAATTGGGCTCTCTTTCTTAAAGAGAGCAGAAGTCTTAAAAGAGGAGAACACTACAATTCTGGTTGGCATTCCAAAAGGGCAACACAAACGTGGATCAAAAACCTCACAAGTTTGAACGTTGTCAATCAATTCAGAAAATCAGTATAGCTACCAAATGGTCATCATGATGGGGTAGATGGAAAACTATTGTGCTATTTAGTAGTGAAAGACTGCATAAATTGGTTCTGCACAATTGGTTGCCATTTTTTTTTTTTTGACAATTTATTTTAAGAGCTATTAGCATCGTTTCTTACCAGTAAGTCTATATAATGTGTTTTAATATTTTAAAAAATTTAAAAAATATAAAAAATACATAATTAATTAATTATTTTTTAAAAAAAAACTAGAAGAGGATGCTAAATCAATTAGTTTAAGAAGAGTGTTTAATTTTAGTTAAATGAATCTATAAAAAATTACAAAATAACCATTAATTATTGACAAAATATTTATCATGTGCAAATAATAAATAAAAAAGGGAAAAAAGAAAAATAGGGAAAAAATAAATTTATCATTAACCTCTATGATGGTTTTTGTTTTTTTTTCCTGAATAATAATGTACAGTCTATTGTAATATATGAATTTTTTCTTGTAAGTTTTTGTATCATTTTTTTAAACATCTCTCACATTCAACTATTGAATCTACTAGCGGATTCCATGAATTTTTTTTGATTAATTTTGCAAAGAATCTTTTAGAAAATATAGTCTTTGCCGAATTTAGTTGATGCATGGTGCATGCCCATATAAAGCTCTAAAATACATATACTATTATGCATGGCTGGTTAAAATCGAGGAGCCATGTTAATCTCAAGTGCTCAATGCTTTTATCATACTATTATTGTTAAGAACAAAATCATATTGTTACATAGAGTTTTCAGCTGAATCACAAGACAAAAGGTGCATCTTCTTTAAATTTTATAGCATAATTTATCCTTAAATTATTAGAGTTTTGGTAAAACAAGACTTATATTATCAATTTAGGCTATTAGAATCTCAAACTATTAATTTTTTTTAGCAAATTTTTTTTCCCATCACATCCGATAGTCAAAGTATTGACCATAAATTGAAATAATTAAAATGATGACAGCCATAATGAAAAAGGCATAAATTTTGTTTAAAAATTAATAATTTGGGATTTTAATTGTCATATTAGAGAATAATATAAATCATATCCTATGACTTTATCTAACGACTTAAGATTTGGGGTGAAATGGTCTTTTGACATGGTATCAAAGCTTTGATGACCAAACGATCACGAATTTGAATCTTACTACCCACACTTTCTTCTCTAATTAATTAAGCACAAAAAGTTTTTGGATGAGATGGTCTCTTAATAAGCCACAACTCTAGTAGTTTGATGGTAAATTAGGTTAAATGTCTCTTGAATTTTTATTCATTTGAAATTGAGTTTCTAAAAATTAAATTTGATTTTTAAAATCTCTAAACTTTTAATTTTTTGAGATTTAATTTATCTAATAATTTTCAGCTATCATCCTCTTCGCTAAAAAAATTTCAGTTATTGGTGTTTTGAACTGAAATTTTACACACACTTGGAAAGATTCGATTTATTTTTTTCAAAATTGAAAAGCATATTTATTTATTTAGCATTAAAAATATAAAAAATCAGAAATCATTCTAAATTTTTTGAAGAGTTCCATATAAATTTTACTAGATAATTTTTATTATGGAATTATTTTTTGAGATAAATGATAAAAAACTGAAAGATGAGTCAAATCTTTAAAAATTAAAAGATCAGAGATTCCAAAAGCTAATTTTGAATTTCAAAAACTTAATTCTAAATAAGTTAAAATTCAAAAGATGTTTTATCCATTTAGCCGGTAAATTATGCCATTGAATCAAATTTAGTGCGGTTGAATTTAATTTGCACCAGAAGTTCATATGCTCTTTCTTCCACCATGATGGCCAAGCACGAACATATGTTATTCTCCTATAGAGTGAAGTTATGAAGATTGGAAATCGTATAAAATTAATCAAGAGAATATTTATACAAAAGGTTAAGCTGATAATTTGAAGAACTCTACATACACATGCAAAGACATTAATAACCCAATGTCTTTTTATTCTATTTCCTTGTGAGCCTGGTTCTGTTACACAAATGGCACCCACCTAACTTACTACAGAAATTAATGCCTTTAATCTTTGGAAAAAAAAAAAAAAAAAAAATATATATATATATTAGTACTTTTAGTTTTAAGAAAAAAATTATTTAATCTCCCTTATTTTAAAAAATAATTAATTAGTTTTTTGACCAGTGCTAACCATACTTGATATAATATTATTTTATTTAAAAAAATCTTCTTTTTTCATCAATTTTTTAATACTAAATTTTTTTCTTTTTCTATTTTTTAAAATAGAAAATAAAAAAATTTAAAAATAACATAAAATGTACAAAAAGACTAAAATTGGTTTAAAATAATAATAATTATTATTAATTTGCTTTTCAAACCTAGAGGGGCTAATTTATAATTTACTCGTAAAATCCTGGTGATCTAAGAATCAACCTCAACCACTGGATCAGTGTCCAGTGGTTCCTATGTGATCGATCATATGGAAGATAGACCCCACTAGTCTTGTGGTTGGTGATTTTTTGTTATTCATTCAGGAAATAATTTCGAGATAAATAGCTTGAATAACTCCCTACTACATAAAATAATAATAATAATTATTATTATTATAAAGCTTATTTCATGGAATACGCTCTTCAATTGATTAAAGGATTTTTTTAGTTCAATAATAAAAATATTTTTGAATCAATTTTTGCATATCTCAAAATTAATTTCTTCCCGAACGTAACTAAATAATACTCTTCCATGTATAATCTAAGATATTCTTAAAAGTGTTGATCATAAAATCGAATTCTACATTTGACTTACAAATCAACACTTACTTATAATGTCGTTAGATTTAATCTTGTGGTTAGGAAAATTTGGTTTATTAGATGTGTGATATCTGCTACTACTTGACCGCTTTTGGTCTGTTGGATCCCACTAACCAAATGTATTATTAATTTCGTTACTGAATTTGGGATGTATTTTTCTACAAAAATTGCACAATTCCCATACCATTGAACTCAAAAAACCAAACATCAAACTTTTAAAAAATTAAAATATCCAAATAGAAAATCCCCCAATTTAGTCCCTGTTTTTTTTTTTTCATTTTTGTCAATTTTGGCAAATGAATCTCTATAAAGAAAACTTTCATTAAATTGACCCCTACATTCATCACAATTCATCAATTCATCCCAATTGAACTAACCGTAAACAACTTAGTGTATCCCTATAGGCTATAGGATGAATTCCTCAGAGTTTTTTCACATCAATTTAGTCTAATTGGATTTATTCAACCAATATAGGGTGAAATTTGACCCCATAAAAAATCCAGGTGATCATTTGCTAAGACACAAACAGAAGAATAGCTAAATCTTCCATTAAAACAACTAGATCCAGCCTCACTTCAGCAAAATCCTTTCATTTTTATCCAGCCAGAACTTGCCGGTCAAATTTTTCCTGGTGAACATGTCCTTCATCAATTTATGATAGAGTAGACTTGCTCAGTTAAAGCTAAATCTGCAGATGTGAGCATGCCTTTGACTCTTCGAAGTTGCAGATGCATGCATGCATGGGGTCTCAGACCAGACCCTGAAATTAAGCAACTTGGCAATTGATAATTCTGACGATGGCATTAAAGACATCAGTCTAAAGTCATTACATGTGCATTAACGTTGCATTAATGTAGTCAGCACGAGAAGTACATTTCAGAATGGCAAAAGTCCACGCTACGTAGCTTATGATCTTCCATTAATTTCTCTCCTGTCATATTCAATCTCATTGCCACACTATACAAGAAAATGGATTATGTCTATGAAAAATGCTAGATTTTGACGTTATAATGCAACTTTAGCCGTCTTGCAAGAACGAAGTGTTAGAATCTCGAACATATTTTCGTAAAAGGTCATCAAATCAAGAAGAAGAAGGTGTAAGAAATACCCTTAATTATGTTTTACAGTTATTTAAAATGCATGCATGCATGTCCTTGCGTCTATCCGTTAAAATGAGAAATTATTACGCGAAACGATTTCACCTTCTAAAATTATATAGACCAAATCAATATAATTTTTACATATTATTAATTTTGTTTAAATCATTTTGTAATTGATGAATCATTAACTATTTTATTTCATAATTATGAATATGCTTTTAAATGTAAAAAATTCACATTTTAGATCTGATTTATTAAAAAGATAATTTAGATAAATTTAATTAGTTATAATAATTCTATTAATTGGTTTGATCCATGATCTTATTAAAGCAATTCAGTGATTTTTGTTTATAGATATAGCATTGCTTGTTGCAAAATATGGCATGTTCTTTTGTTTTTTTGTTTTTTTTTTCAGTTGATTGAAACTACAAAAACAAAAATTAAATCCGAACTGAATTATTATTCGGTATTATTCGGTTTTTGATTAGATCCCTGGTGCATCGATCTTTGACATCAATCTGGATTAGTTAGACAATCCAATCACCAAATTTCAATAAGATTTGTCTGGTCTAATCGAGATGTTATAACAATATAATAAACATATGGTATGTTGTAATTAACGCAATTTTTTTGCCATTTATTTTGTAATTCTACAATTTCTCTAGAATTATATATTTAATTTATCTTACAAGGATTGCATAATTGCATTATTCAGGACTGTATAAAATCCTTTTTCGGAAAATAAAAGATAATTAATCATTGACTTCATGAGAATAACCCATTTGATTAAAGGGTCGTGATTGGATATCGATGGACACTGTCGGCCCATGGGCCTTTCTTGGACTCACCAACTATGGGCCTCAAGCATTCCCAAACCAGACTACAACATTTTGGCCCAGTCCCAAACCCAAGTAGCCACACCTTGTCACCTTTCTTGACTACTTCTTTTGCTTCCAAATAAGCTAATTCATACCACAAGGAAGAAGAAGACTGGTTCCCAAACCTATGTAGTGTCATCAAAGCAGCCTCAACTTCTTTCTCTCCAAGCTTTAACCCTTTTGCCATCTCTCTAATCACTGCCCTTCCCGAAGTTGGCAAGCAAAAATGTTGTATCACACTCTTAAAATTTGGCACATAAATCTCCTTTGACTTGTCAAAAAAGCTCTTTCTGATTATTGAAACAACATGCCAAAATTTTTCCAAACGAGGCAAGATTTGTGAACCAAGAATTGTTACATTAAACTTGAGAGCTTCTCCAACAATTTGGATTACATCTCTGTGCATTGTAACCCCAATTTTTCCTTCTGAATCTTCTTCACGAACCGCAACAACATAACTCTTGTCTTCAAAGGATCTTTGGGTTCTTACTGAACAATAAAGCTTGTATTTTGACAAATTTTTGGCTTCATTTTTGTTTGTAAGCAAGATAGCTGCACTTCCCATTCTAAAGCTGCAGTTAATGAGTAGCTTGGACTTCTCATGACCAGGATACCAACCAGTTGATAGGATTTCAGTGCTAAGAACAACGGCATAGGAGTTCTTGTGAACTTTCAAGAGGTTTTGAGCCATGTCAATGCCTATAGCTCCTGCACTACAACCCATACCAGATAGGCTAAAACTCTTAACATCATCTCTCATGGAGAACTTGTTGATGATTATGGATGATAGGGAAGGTGAAGGACAGAAGCCACTGCAATTTACTATAAGTATATCGATGTCTGGAGCAGAGACTTTAGTTTTGGAGAGGAGGTCTTGCATGATGGGAAAGAGAACCATTTCTGCTTCTGCAATGGATTCTTGTTGATGGGATTTTGGAGGAATATAGTGCAAGGCTGGGGGAGATAAGTTTCTTCACCTTGCCCAGAAGAAATGAGGACTTTGGCCATGAAAGCTACACTTTCTTTATCAAAAGACTCAATCTTTGATGCATTTTCAAGAAACGTAGAGGAGGGAACTCTGCAAACGTTTGGTGGTTTGAAACATGAGAAGTCTACAAGGTAGACTGGCTTGGAGCTTAGGAAGTAGGGTTTGATGATGAAAAAGAAAAGGACAACAGAAACTAAGAGAAAATGGAAAATGGGTTTCCATTTTTGAAGGGCAAAGACTGCTTCAAGTGAAATTACAAGTGCAAGAGCAGAAATTCTTAGAACTTCCAAGAGAGGTGACAGGAGATGCTTGGATAGCAGATTAATGGTGTAAAAATCAGGGCCATGGTTGGCCTTAGTGAGAGATTCCATTGAGAGAGATAGAGAGAGAGAGAGAGAGAGAGTAGAAAAGGCAGAGAGATTCCCAAGGTCTTCTCTTTCTGATCAGAAGGGTTTAAATGGAAGTTATCATGATGGTCGGGGTGTGTATGTGTTGACTTCCAAGGTATGCTTAAACCATTTGCATAGAGTCTTGCAAATACACACTAATATTTTTTTTTTGAAAAAAAAAAGATTGGAATTTAGGAGATTTTTGCCATAGATACATCATTTTTTTTTCTTTTTTTTTAATGGGAAGGTTAATATATTCTCAAATTAATTTTCAAATAATCAAAAAATAATTTGTTTCCGATTGTATTCAAGTTGAATTCATCCATATGCGAATTGATACGTTCGTCAAAAAAAGTTTTTTTTTTCTTGACACTTTTGAAGATTTTAACTATAATTGATAATGTGGGAAACAATTTTACTTACCAAACAAGATAAACCTCCATTCGTACGAATATATTAAATAAAGTTTATACATTTAAGATTAAAAAAAAAAAGCTTAGTATAAATAGTAGAAAATTGACTTGATGATATATTTATTAGTAATATAAAAACTTATTATGTCAAGCACAAATTTTATATTAGCATATTTTTTAATGTTATATAAAAAAATATATAAATTATTTTTTATAACTATATTAGTAGACGAAAAGTTTTTTAGTTAAAATTTCATTTTCAATGAACATAATGAGAAGATAAATATTAAAATACCCTCTTCAATTCAGACATAAAATTTTTTTATTAAAATTTCATTATTAAGGGATGTGATGAGAAGATAAGTATTAAAATATAATTCAGACCTAAATTTTTTTGGTTAAAATTTCATTTTCAACGGACATGATCAGAAGATATGCATTAAAATAGCCTCTTCAATTCAGACGACATGTCACTAAATTGTCTTTCTTCTTTTGATTTCAAATCCTAAAAATCTCCAAATCCCAACTCAATTGAAATTCTAAAAATTTCCGATCCTTCTGATTTGAAATCTTCTTCTCTGGCTCGACGAACTCCAGCAGCTTCAGTAACAAATCCGAATCCTGAAATACCAAACCTTCTCCGCTGTAACTTGTCGCTGCCCACCATAATAACCACCGAACCCGAACCTGTTTTCAACTCCATCAGATCCTTCGCACCTGCCACTGTCGCCAACCTTGGCCCTGCTTTCGACTTTCTTGGAAGCGCCGTCGATGGCCTCGGCGACTTAGTCCCTCTCCGTGTCGACTCCTTTGTCCACCCAAGCGTGCTCTCCATCTACCATGTTTCTGGCTCCAAAAGCTCTCCAAAAACCCACTCTATAATTGTGATGGCATCGCCGCCATTGCCACCATGAAAATGACCAGCATTCGCTCTGTGGATGTCTCTCTTTCCCTTGAAAAGGGCCTTCCTTTAGGATCCAGACTCGGATCCAGTGCTGCTGCGGCTGCTGTGCCGGCGAATGAGCTATTTGGAAGGAAATTGGAGGTGAAAGATTTAGTCTTGGTTGGATTGCAATCTGAAGCCAAAGTTTCAGGTTACTTTTGTTTTGATTAGAAGTAATGATCCATTGGAGTTAATGAGATTACAGTTCGCATTTTGTTTCTTTTTTATTGTCACAGATTATGCACCATGTTTCCATAGCTGTCTATATCTCAAATTTATGAAACCAAGCATTCGACATTGTTCGAGACAAGAAGTATTTGCATTTCAACATTGACAGGAAGAGATCTCAAATCAGAAGATGTGAGAATTTTTTAGGATTTTAATTGGATTTGGGTTTGGGGATTTTTAAGATTTCAGGACAAGAGAATTAGACGACATGTCGTCTGAATTTTGAATGATATTTTAACGTTAAACCATGTCAAATGTTACGTAGCATTGAATCTTTGTTGTCTTCTTTCTTTGTCAAATCAGCTGAAAATGAAATTTTAACGGAAGAAATTCATATATGTTAATATATTTATTAAAAATATATTTTCTCTATTTTCTATTTAATATTAATTTTTTTAATATAATTAAAAAGTACAAATTTTGTATTTTTTAGTACAATAAACCTAATATAAAAAAAAATAAAAAATAAATGAATAAAAATAATTTAATTGACATGGCGTTACTGTAAGTGTCTTAGCTAATTAGTTAAGGAAACAGATGAGAGAATCATATTATTACGATAAAGATTTGAATTTGTAATCTATTGGAATGAAGATTTTTTTAAAATCAAATATTTCAAAAAAAAAAAAAAATTCAAACGGGTAATCTCTTATGAGTATAAAAAAACTCTTTATCACTAGACTTGAAACTTATTGGTTGTAGCTAACTAGCTAGTTTCTTAAAAGTCCATTTTTCATTACTAATCTCATTTAAGTAAGCTAAACCCTAAAGGATTGAGCCCTATTTTGATCTATCAAAATTGGATTCTTACCGTATAAAAGGATTGATTTGTGTGGAAAAAAAAGATTTTAGTTATGGCATGTATAGTAGTTATTTTATGGATCCATTCGAGGAGAGAGATAAACACATAAAAAAAAGATAAAAATTACATCTATATCTATCAAAAGCGCTAAAAAGATTTTCATATCTACTCAAATTTTTTTATTTTCTCTATTTTGTTTCTCTCTCTCTTTTTTTATGTGTCTATCTCTCTCTTCGAGTGAACACATGAAGTAACTACTGTACATGTCACTAATTACTCCCGATGTATTATAAAATTTTTCATTTAAATAAATAATTTTGAGTTTGAGTCTTTATACATGTAAAACCTTTCTAGTTAGTTATTTTAGTCTTATGTATCTAATAAAATAATAAAAAATTAATTTAAATTTTTTAACTTGAAATATCCTTAAAGATAAAAAAAAAAAAAAAAGTTTGGATTCTTACAATTACAAAAGGGTTTCAAAATTTAACCTCATAATTAGTGATGTGATTAGTTTCAAGGTAGGTAGGCAAGTCAACTGGACTGCTGCATAAATTGCCTTCCAACTCAGACAAAAAAAAAAAAAAAGGAGGGATATTTATTAAATTTCAGGATAATGCCATGGATGACATACTTTCTGCTGAGTTTCTCTCACCACTCAAGTGAGTCAGAGATGAGATGAGATGAGCCATAAGCCAACTAGCCAGGTGGTGTTGGAGTGAGTCACCTGGTTATAAGGTGGGGAGTGACGTTAATTTTCTGAGTAGAGGGCATGGGGGCATGAATTTGTCTCTGTGAATTTTAATTAGACAGGCCCAGAAGATGTGGATAACTTTTTCTCTGGACAGTTTTTCCAATGGCGGATTTGCATTCAATATTCTCATTGGAAACTTAAACTCAACAACCTACAGTGTCACTATACACGCTATTCAACACAGATTTTTTCTTTTTTTCCTCCCCTTAACGTTTTTTTTGATAGGCTGTGTTTGTTTCGAAAAAAATAAATTTTTTAAAAAAATTATTTTTTGATTTTTATTTTACGTTTAGAATTAAAATCAATAAAATTTTATTTTTAATCAATAAAAATTAATAAATTATTTTTTAAAAAATAACTTTCGAGCTAAAAAAATATTTTTTTAATAAAGTATTTAGCTATCGTATTACTCGCTTCTTTTTCGATACTCACTGCTCTTTCTCTCTCTAGATACCTATTGTTGTCAATCTTTGAGAAATTTTATAATACACTAGGAGTAACTCAGTGACATATACGATAATTACTCCACTGAATCCACTTTAAAGAGAGAGATAGATACATAAAAAATATAGAAATTACATCTATACTCATCAAAAGTCTTAAGAATATTTTCACGTCCGTTTAAATTTTTTTATTTTCTCTCTCCTATTTCTCTCATTCTTTTTATGTGTACTATTTCTCTTTTCAAAATGAATACGTGATGTAACTATTGTACATATCACTAATTACTCGTTATAGATTATAAAATTTCTTGTCCATCCTCACGCGATGATTGCCCACCTAAGAACATCTTGTCACCCAACGCCATCTGTCCATCTTCACGCAACGATTGCCCACCTAAGCACATCTTGTCACCCAACGCCATCGCAAGAAACCTAACGTCAACGTCTTGCTTTTATTGAAGTTGTATTAAAATTTATTGGCATAACAATCATAATTTATTTTTATATTTTAATTTTTTATATTAAAAAAATTCAATTTAAACGGAAACAAAAATTTCAAAAACCAAAACAACAAAAAAAAATTCAGTTTTCAACTGTTGTTTTATAGAAAAGCACCTTCGGCCATGGCCCATGAGGTACTTGTTTGCTTCTAATGGGTTGTAAAGCTTATTTTTCTCATATAGAAATTAGGAGTAATCATTCCCTTCTCGGTTTGGTTTTTAATAATTGCAATTAGGTTTTTGATTAATTGAATCTATAAAAATAAAAATCAAATCCAATCTGAATTTTAATTTGTTTTTTTAACCGAAATTTTGATTTTGGGTTTTTCAGTTGAAACCATTTTTTTTTAAATTAATATAAATAAACTAAAAATACTATCAATCCGTCATATACTTATAATAATGTTAAATTATTGTTTTTTTAATTTATTTTTATTATTTTAAAACTTAAAAAATAAAAAAATAAAAAAAATAAATTTAAACTGAAACAGAAATTACAAAAACCAATAAACCAAAAAAAAAAAAACTCAGTTTGTTTATTCATTTATTTAATTTTTGAGTTAAAAAACAAACCAAAGGTTTGTTTTTTTTTTTTTTTTTTTTTCAATAGTGCTAACTCCTAATCGAAACTAAACAATAGGCATTTATGGGTTCACCCTAATCCCTCCCCCAAATTCAAGAATTATATCCTAATCTGTATTCCTATTCCTGCAAGAACTATTAGATTGTCTACAAAAAGAAAATTCCAAGAATAACAAAAGAAGAACTATTGATGTTCCTAAAGCCCTAATACATGAAAGACATTGCCAAGGAATGGTCTAATGGGCTTCAAATCTATAGTCAAGACACTAAAGGATCTAAGCTCTACGCCTCAGTAGGCTTCCAGTTTGATGACCTTTGGGTTGACAAATGTAAAAGAAAAGGTTTATTAAATTTTCATTTTTTTTTTTTGGTTTTATTAAAATATGAGAAATTTAAAAATTCATGTCCTTAAAGCATGTTTTTTCAGGAAAATCATTAAAATATGTGCATAATGACGAGAGTTTGAAGTAAAATCAAGTTGGAAATTTAACTATTAAAAAATGGAATTGAGAAGCTAAAAATTTAATATTTTATTTTATTTTATTATTATATCCCATCCTTCCTCCAAATTTTAAGAGATGGTAGCAAAAAAATTTATATAGTTTGATTTATAAAAATAAAAGATTAGTATGAGATCCTGTATCTATATATATATATAAAAAATAAAAGATTTGTTAATAAATGAATGTGTGGAGGTGAATCATAAATTACGGGATTTGTACGTAGCTGAGATCGTGGAACTATAGAGAAGATCTTTTCTTTTTTCTTATTTATTTATTTATTGGATATTTAGAAGATTTTTTCAACAATATAAAAGTCTTTCGAAATCAAATCTGATTTCCTTCTCTCTCTCTCTCTCTTTCAATTTTTAATTTTCAACTTGAAAACAATTCTGTTTCTCTCTTATCGTTTCTAACGATTTTCCCTTTGCTAATTGTCACAACAAAGCTTGCGGATCAAGCCAAGGGCTCTGGTGAACATTTCTAGTTTCGATTTGCAGGAATTTGTTGAACATTCACTGTTTCATATGTCATAGTGCGAAACAGTCCTTCCACTTTCTAAATTTTCAATTGTATCTCAATTTCCTTTCAATTATGTCCTTAATTTCATCTTACTTTTGTTTAATTTATCCCCTATTAACTTCCAATTTAGAATTGATTTAATGCAATTATGTCCCTAGACCGATTTATCCATCCTTTTTTTTTTTTGACAATTTATGTATTTTATTATTATTATTTTATTTTTTAGGTTTTATTTTATTTCTACTTTGATTTTCCCTTTTCAATTTTTTTTTGTTTTTTTTAATAACGAATACTAAAATAAAATGAATAAAAATAATGTAGAATATCCAAAAAAAATAAATAAAAGATGAAATGAAGGAATAAATGACAAACTAAAATAACAACTAAAAATAAGAATTAATTAAGCTAAACAAATAAAATTAAAAAAATGAAAACCAAAATTTAGGTTATGACTAGTATCAACATGAGGGCTTGGTCTTCGTATGATGTATTAGTACTAATGATATGTCTTAAAATTGCATGAAAATAAAAATAATGTCATGAATAATGAAAAAAATTGTACAATTAAGTCTAAGTAAATAATAAATAAAGTATGCGTGAAATGAACAGTAACTAGTGGTTTTGGCCTAGTATTTTGTACAGTAGGAGGGCTTGGCTTTAATGCTTTAACGTGAGAGTGGGTGAAGGGAGGTGATGAGTGGAGAGAAGCTTCAGTGAGTCGGAACATGAGAATTTTGATCGTACGGGCCAAGGGGGCAGCTTTCCTCGAGAAATTTCTAGAAAGGTAATTTAGGTTATATTTCAAAAGATAATCACACCTGAAAGCTCAAACTATTAAGCAAGGTCTTAGGTAAAATTCGAACTTGCGATCGTTTAATCATCAAAACTCGATATCATATCGAAGAATAATCTCACCAAAAGCTCAAGTTGTTAGATAAGACTCAAAGATATAATTTATATTATTTTCTAACATACCTTCTCGTAAAAGCTATTTGAGCTTGAAAATTAAACGAGCTCATACTATCTTGTGCTTAATTAATTAGAAGAGAAAACAGAGGTGATAGGATTCGAACTCGCAATGGTTCGATCATCCAAACTTTGATACTATGTCAAAGGATCATTTTACCTAAAATTTATTAGGTAAATCTCAAGAATATAATTTATATCATTCTCTAACATCATGACATGTAGTATCAAAGGGCTTGGACTTAATGCTTTAACGTCAGTGTGTGTGCTGGGTGGTGATGCGTGGAGAGAGAGGTCAGTAAGTGTGAACTTGAGAATTTCTAGCAATGGCACGTGAAAGATTGAACGTGAAAACAAATATAAGTACCATGACAATAGTAAGAGAACCACAACAAAATTCCAATCACAAGCATGTTCTTTATAATTCTTTTTTCCTTTTTGGCCAGAGAATCTTCACCCCTTTTTGTTTTGTCTCTTATCTTGTAATGGTCCTTGTCATTTGCCACCTTTTCTTACATAAATTAATGGGGCCAAAGTCCCATTATCAGTACCAAGATTGATTGTAGCATAGAGCAACCACAGAAAACGAAGAGCATTATGGCTAAGTTATGGTGCTTTTTGTGCGCAATCATATTGCTTCAAGTTTCAAAAGCTGTCATTTCAAAACGTGAACAAGTCACTACACCTCCATTGCCAATCCTACCATTACCATCGTTTTCTCAATTGAAATGGCAAGAAAGGGAACTCATTATGTTTCTTCACTTCGGTGTCAACACATTCACTGATTCTGAATGGGGCACTGGTAAAGAAAACCCTGCCATTTTCAATCCAGTCGGGCTTGATGCTAACCAGTGGGTCAATGTGGCGGCAGAAGCTGGATTTTCTCTCATGATATTAACTGCAAAACATCACGATGGATTTTGCTTGTGGCCTAGCAAATACACTGACCATTCTGTGGCAAGCAGTCCATGGAAAAATGGGCATGGAGATGTTGTTCAAGAGCTCGTCCATGCAGCCAAGAATCACGGTGGGGTTGATGTGGGACTGTATCTTTCTCCATGGGATCGGCATGATAAAAGATACGGTCATGATTTGGAGTACAATGAATACTACTTGGCTCAGTTGCAAGAACTTCTAAACAAGTAAGTTCAATAACCAAAAAATTTTCTTGTTCATTTTTTCATTAACGATATAGGACGATACAGGACTACTTTAATGTTTTATGAACGTTTCTTGGTGTAGGTATGGGAGCATCAGAGAGATATGGTTTGATGGTGCGAAAGGTTCAAATGTACCAAACATGTCATATTATTTCTCAGATTGGTTTTCAATGGTGAAAGAGCTGCAGACTTCCATCAACGTATTTTCCGATGCCGGTCCGGATGTCAGATGGGTTGGAAATGAAATGGGGTTCGCCGGAAGCACATGTTGGTCCACCATTAACAGGACGTCACTTTCAATTGGAAATGGAAGCATTGTTGAGTAAGTAATTTTAATTTCCAAGCAAGAGCACGCAAACACATACACACCCCATGATTCGCTTGTCTAAAAAATTCATCAACGCTATGATTGCAAAATGAGAAGAAAAGGCTTACTTGAATTATTGGTTCTGGTAGAATGTCTAATCATCATTGCTTTGGTTTTTAACTATAAAAACATTAGAGTACCGAGCTTAAACTGCCCGTTTCTTATTGTTAATTTACACTGATCACTTTTTCTTGCCTGAATCCCCCTTTTTTTTTTTTTTTTTATTGGAGTAAAATCTCTAGAGTTATTAATTTCTTTCATGAGGGGCAAGTTTTGAAACTGAAAATGGTGAGATTAGCACTTGAATCTCCTAATCTAATATTACTTAAAAGTTGGTCAAAAAACATTTCTTTATTAACAATTTTTTTCCATCATTCATGTTGAGAATTATTGTACTTTCTTAAACTGAGTTTTTTTATATATATACTTATAAACAAGCATCCATCTTCTTTCACAATACCATGTGAGGTAATATAATAATTTTTTTCTCCATGTTAGACCTAAGTTGTCTATAATTACTTTACCTAATCTTTAATACTAATGTTAAATGCTATCGAAACCTTTTCAATCTGAAAATTTAGTCTAAAAAATGAGAACTTTCTTTTTTCCACACATATGACAAAACACCTAATTTCGCAGCTAAGATACCCCAGTAATTCCACAACTTTTTCATACTAAAAAGAGAATTTACTTGTGACGTGGGAGACCAATGTAAGACTTTTTACTATTCAATCACGTACCGAATAATCGGAAATTGATTTCTTTATGGAAGTAATGAAAACAAATTACCTTTTTTATGAAGAGAAGAGTGTGAACTCTTGAAGATATCAAGGCACTAAAGTACGTTCCAAAGTAATATCGGAGTTGGTAAATTTCTTGTATCGATTAGCTGTACTCAGTGCATAGTTTCACATGTGAATCGCAATAGCAACTTTGCAATATCAATAATGTGAACTTTCGAACTCTTCCATCTGACAACTTTATTAATTTCCATGGAACAGTTATCTCAACACCGGTGACCCAAAAGGGACAGACTGGTTGCCAGCAGAATGTGATGTTTCAATTCGAAAAGGATGGTTTTGGCATAAATCAGAATCCCCAAAGAGGCTAAGCATTTTACTTGACATATACTACAATTCAGTCGGACGAAATTGTGTGCTATTATTCAATGTTCCTCCCAATTCGTCCGGCCTTATATCTGAGAATGATGTCCAAAGATTAATAGAGTTTAGAGGTGCAATCGACAAAATATTTTCTACAAATTTAGCTGAGAAATGCTCGATAAGAGCTAGCAGCCAAAGAGGGGGAAAGGATAGCGATTTCGGGCCCGAAAATGTGCTGGATGGTGACCATTTGTGGACTTATTGGACACCAAAAGAAGAAGAGTTAGAAGATAATTGGATTGAGTTCAAATGCATTGACGAATTGAGGTTCAATGTTATTAGAATTCAAGAGGCGATTGGTCTTGGCCAAAGGATCAAACAACATGAAGTTTATGTAGATGGTAAGAAGGTTGCTAAAGGGACTACAGTGGGACATAAGAGGCTTCATAGGCTCGAAGAGGGAGTTGTTAAGGGCCAAATTGTAAGGATTAAGATTCTCAAATCAAGAGCAGTGCCATTGATATCTTCCATTGGCTTGCATTATGACCCTTTTTGGCACCCAAATAAGATGTGATTTCATGTATCTTGCCATGTTCGAAGGCTACAAGTCAATAAGTACAATGCTAAAGACCTTTAAAAAGGCATAAAGGTAAAGGTAAAGGAAATTTCCACCATCTTTTCACTTGGTAGAAAACATTCACCCTACTGCTTCCTCATCATATTTGGGTGCTGTGATTGAAATCTTGGCATTAATAGCTTCTAGAAACATAAATTTCACTCACGCAAAGACGAGTTTAATCTAGCAATTGTGTATTTAAATAATTTTTTTTAATAAAATTAAATTTGAATTCTAGTATTTTAAGCTTTTTTTTTTTTTAATAATTATGTAATAGATAAGTACTGCTTTTTATTAGTAGGGAAAAATCCAGACTTTCTGATAAATAGAAACAAAATAAATAAAGCCAATGATTTTTCTTCCTAAATGGTTAGTGCCTATAAAGTAATGACTATATTTGCTGAGGATTAGGAAAACTAGTTCAAGTTAAAATATTCTAAAATAACTTTTCCTCAAAATAGACTTTTTTTTTGAGAAATTTTTAAATTTGTTTTGCAGAATTACTTTAAAAAAGATATTTGTTAGTGGTTGAGGGTGGTATCCCCCTCTCTCTTAATAATATAGTTTAATTTGTCCCTTTTTTTAAAAGAATTTCAATTTGATCCCTAACAAAAGGAACACATATCCCATTTTCTCCTAAATCATTAATTTGACCGTACCATACATGTCAAATATCACAAGCCAACTTTCGTGTCATTTCATCCTTTTCTCATGAGAAATGGGGTTACTCAAACAACCTGAAGATTGGACTTATGGATACCATTTTTGGGCTAGATGACCTAAAGTCTTTGTCTACCACAAGCAAAGAAAATCTCCTAACGAAATAAAATCTCCTTAATATTCCATTCATGAACAGATTTTAAATAAACAATAATGATTATATTCGTAAAATGCACTTTGAAAGATGAGTGTTGAATTCTGAACTTCCAATCCAAGTTGAGCATCATGACGTGATCGACTCTCTCCATGGATTTAAATTCTGACATGAAAAGACTATATACTAAACATTAATCATACAGATATTGACAAACTTTTGATGATGATTAAGATTAGTTTCATGGTTAGAATTATGAGGACGTGGAAAAAGCTTTATTAGCAAGTTTGTGTTTGTCTTTAGCACTATAGTTGATGAGGTTGTGACTTCTTAGTAGAATGAATAGATGGATATAATTTTCCCACACACATACTATGTATATTTCTTCGTTCAAAATATATGGAATCGGTTTTTCTTTTGTTATATAAAAAATTAATATTTTCATTTGTTCTTATATAATAAGTAAATTTTTTAATTTTTCTTAAAAAAAAATCTCAAATATTTTTTTATATTTTGAGCTTGTTTCTAATTTATTTTTGATCAATTTTTAAAAATTAATCTTCATATTAATAGATAATTTTATCAAATCGCATGTTTGATTTAGCTTAATTTAATTAAAAAAATAATTAAAATAATAGATTAGAAACTAATTTAAAATATAAAAACAGATTAGAGATTTAAAAAAATAAAAAAATGATTTATTATATAAAAATACGGGATGGTATTAACCCTTAAGCAAATGCAAAAATTTCTAATTTGTAATAAACAATAAATAAATGCATACAGTGGATATATGGACAATTATTATTTGGCGAGAAGGATGAATGGTTAGGGGTTTGGGCCGGCAGAGAAGGATAAAATTGTTGACTTTTATTGACTACTTACTGGGGAGTAGTAATTCATAAGGGGTCAAACTGAAGTCAATGTTTGGTTTCTTTTCGGATTATTTGGTGCTTGTACTCTTCATTTTTTCATAATATGGACCCTATACTCCTTTTTTGTTTGTAGAAAATTGTCAGGGGTGCAGGGACCAAATTATTCCGTTCGTGCACCAGCTAAACTGAAGTAAATTATAAATTAGTCCTGCTTGTTTTGATAAATGAATTAATTTGTCTCTTTTTTAAAAAAAACTAATTATTTAATCCTTATGTTTTTAAATCTATTTGTAACTTAGTCATTTTTGTTCTTTTCAATTTTTTAAGAAACGAGAAAAGGAAAAAAATATAAAATATGAAATGATTGATGAAAAAAATATTTTGTGAAATAAAAATAATATTAAATTAAGCGTGGTCATTTGATTGAAAGATTAAATAATAGTTATTCAAAAGAAAAAAAAATTAATTCATTTCTTAAAACTAGAGGGATTAATTTATAATTTATTCGAATAAACTGTTTTTTTAAAAAAAAAAAACTCAAAGAGTTAAGTTCAACGAGTAAATTATAAATTCGGTTTGATAACTTATTCGTATAGACTGTCACGATCCATTATTTAGAAAAAAAAAAAAAAATCCCTCCACAGCCAAAGATGGTAAATTATAAATTGATTCTTTTTGTCTTGATAAATAAATAAATTAGTCTTTTCTATTTTAAGAATTAATTATTTAGTTTCTTAATTAATATTATCATGTTTAATTGAATATTATTTTATTTTAAAAAATATTTTTTTATCAATCTTTCCATGATAGTTGTTTTTATATTAAAAAAACATAAAATAGATAAAAAGAGCTAAGTAATAAAAAATCCTTCCACCGCCTAATCGAGTAAATTATAAATTAGTCTTTATTGTTTAGAGAAATCAATTAGTTAGTCTCTTTTATTTCAAAAATTAACTATTTAGTTTTATTATTATTATTGACAAAGTTTAATTTAATATTATTTTATTTTAAAAAAATACTTTTTCTCATCGATCTTCTCATAAAATATTATTTTGAAACAAAATAAATAAATAATATAATATAAAAAATAAAAAATTGAATAATTAGCTAAAATCGATTGGTGCTTTTGGTTCAAAGCCAAAGTTACTGACTTTGTCATCTCATCTTTATCTTAAGTTAGAAGGCTCGTCCTCGAATCCGATGCAATGCAGCATAAAGTCAGTGCAACACCTATTGGGCATGCAAATGAAGCCAGTTGGGGCGAGGTATGATGCTGTATATGTTTGATTTTTTATATACAGTAAAACCAATTAAGTAATTTATTTAATTTTTATTATTTACTAATCATAATATATATATTTTTTTAATTTTGACATGGATCCAAATTACATAATAAATGAATTGAAAAAGGGATGGATCTAACTCAATTTAAGATCTTGGATCGCAAGGATGAATACGGGTATTCGACAAGGTGAATGACCCTACCTTGTTTTGAAATGTACCAAGTAAATTGGGTTGGTAGGTTCAGAAGCAGTATCCGTTAAAAAGAATATTGTTACTTCTTTTAGCTCGTACTAGCAAATTGAAATAATTTAGCTAAAAAACATAAATTGTACAAGTCAAATATAACTCGTCCAAACTTGAAAGACGTGACATGATCTTAACAATAAAGGATTATCTTCTTTCACTATAAATACTAGTCTCACATCATTATGAGAAAATCAGAATTTTTGTATTAGAAAATTTTGAGTTTAGAATTTTCGATCTCTAGCAAATTAAAACAGTTTAGCCCAACGAACCTAAATCCTACAAGTTAAATATGATTGTCCAAACTTGAATGACGTGACATGATCTTAACGGTCAATGTCCATCTTCTTTCACTATAAACACTAGTTTCACATCATTGTGAGGAAATCATAACTTTTGTATTAGAAAATTTTGACTTCAGAATTTTCGATATCTAGCAAAAGAAATCATTAAACTCTTCATCCTAAAACTTTCTCGCTCACACACCAAACAATACGTAAAGGTTCATTTGTTTGAATTTTGACCTTCCACCTATCAAACATATAACTTGTGTCTTGCTAACATTGTGTGCACCTCCTCCTAAGCCTCTCACTATTTATATCATTTCTCCTTGATTGGTTAATTGTTGTTTTCACAAATTATAATACTAGCTTTTTGCATCTTGACTAGCCTCGCGATCAATTGTCCGATCAATTTTCAAGAACCTTCGTCTACACATGTGTTAAGTTCGGTTTCCCTAATTTTAGCAAGGCTTAAGCTTATAAATTTGTGTTCGTAATAAATCTAACACATAAGATTCAACATCAGTTTTTTTTTGAAATTTTGTTGAGCTAAGTTTGAGATGAACTTGAGAAATGAAGTTAGTCATCATTGGACCTATGGATATCATGTCTGGGCTTGGGCTTGATGATCTGAAGTCTTTCTCTACAACAGGATTTAACAATATGGCAAGCAAAGAAAATCTCCAAAAAAAAAAAAAAAAAAAAAATCTCCGTAATTAACTTCTAATTGGATGTGAATAAAAAATAAATAAATAATAACTACAAATAATATTCTATTCATGAACAGATTTTAAATAAACCATAATAATTATATTTGTAAACTAGACTTTGAAAGATGAGTGTTGAATTCTAAACTTTTAACACAAGTCCATCATGATGACATACGCAGTTGCTTTTTGATCGACTCTGTTCATGACCTTAAATATTTTTCTAATATGGTTATTATATTTTTTTCATAATTTTTTATTCTAAATATTTTTTAATGTGACCTCCCTGGTATAATTTTGTTTAATTTTTCGATAAGAAGTTACACGCATGTTGTCACTTTAGGTAATAGGAAAAAAAATTTAATTTCAAAAAATAAAAAAAATCAATAAAATGAAACTAAAAAAAGAAAAAAAATTCAAAATTCTTTTTTAAAATGTGTCAATATTATCTGAAATAATAATCTACCTGTTACGTGTTATCAAAAAAATAGACCAATATCCTAATAACAATTTAGTTTAATAGAGATGTATATTAAAAAATGTCAAAAATACAGAAACGAAACATGTCATTAATGGCAATTTTAAATGATTAATGCTCGTTGTCATGCTGACATAGCAGAAACAACACATATTGAGTAATAGTTAATTTTAGCATGGAAAGAGGGAATTTGAAAACGTAATGCTTTTCTATTATTTTCTGTGGATGGACTTATGCAGTTTGTTTATGCTGATTTTTTTTTTTTTTTTTTGGGGGGGGGGGGGGGAGAAGAGAAATTTGCCTTCAAACTACTTGCATGTTCCAATTGAGCTCCTCACCTATTGATTATTTCAATTGAGTCCTCTATTTATTAAGAGTTTGATCAATCAACCCTTTTTGTGATTTCACAACAAATTTATCCTTTTCATAATAAATCAACAAATTTTCAACAAGGAAATTTTCAAAACAAATTGAGTAAATTATATATCTCTTTAGTTTTTTTAAAAAATTTAATCAAATAATCTTTCTAATTTTAAAAACTAATTAATTAGTTCTTATATTATTAATTCTATTTATAACTTAATTCTTTTAGTTCTTTTTTAATTTATTTTTTATTTTTTAAGAAAATAGAAAAATAAAAAAATATTAAAAAATTGACTAGGAAAAAAAATTGAAATAAAATAATATTAAATTAATTACGATCAACGTTAGACAAGAAACTAATTAATTCATTTTTAACACAAAAAAATATTTAATTCTTTTTGCAAAACTAAAAGAAACTAATTTATAATTTACTCGAAGAAATTTAAACATCAATCATGCTACAGCCAGTTGGGACTAATTCCTTAGGGCCCTAATTCTATTCTGAAAAAAACATTCTAATAAAAACTGGTGCAACCCTTCGGAATTCCTCCTAATAAAACATTAAACATCATTATGGGTGATGAATTTTAAAATGTTATAATTCAACGATTGATATATTTCCATAATTGAATCATGAATTACGTAAGACTTAGCGTAATTTATAATCTTATTTGTTTGTACACTTTAGTTATGAGCATTAACACTAATCTTATCAAAAGATTCTTCCTAAATGAGATCTATTAGCGAATCCATCCTTTCAATATTGTTAAGATTCTTCACCAAATGAATTTGATCATAATATTAAGTAATTAAGATTAGCATCGGATTCAAGATATATATAGTTGGATTGGATATGATCACGATACCGATATAGTTCTTGGCGACTTTAGCACTCAAGGTTTTTGTTCCACACGAAAGGGATCCAAAATTGTGTTTCAAAATTAATTATTTTTTTTCATGTGTTACTATTATCACATATAGCATTCTACATGTTACTTATTGCCAGGAAATTGACCGGAATTCAATTAAAAAAAAATTAAGAAAATATTTAGAATAAAAAGAACAAACAAATAAATAAATAAAATAAGGATTTTATATTTAAAAAAATAAAAAACATTAATACCGATTTTAAATAATGCTCATTGTCATGCTGACACAACATATATGATGCAATGTCCACTGTGTTGTGCTGTGGGTTTGCGAACAGAAAGGATGTCGAGGACAAGAGTTGACTTTGTCATGGAAAGATGGAACCTGTGGATGGATGGACTTATATGGAGTTAGTTTGTGGTGATCCGAGGTGAGGTTTGGGAAGATAAGTTTAGTTCAAACTACTTGCATGTTCCAATTGAATTCCTCAACTATTGATTGTCTCAATTAGTCCTCTATTTATTAAGATTTGGATCAATCGACCCTTTTCGTGATTTTACAGAACAAATTTATCCTTTTTGTGATCAATCAACAAATTTTCAAAAAAACGAATTTCGCTAAAACAAAATAAGTAAATTATAAATTAGTATCTTTAGTTTTTCACAATAAATTAGAAAATCCTTATACTTTCAGAAATTAATTAATAAATTTCCATGTTGTTAAATCTATTGATAACTTAATATTTTTTTTTAAGAAATAAAAAAAAATAAGTAAAAAATATGAAAAAATTAACGAGAAAAAAAAAACCATTTTTTAGAATAAAATAATATTAAATTAACCACAGTGAATACTAATTAAAAGATTAATCAGTTAGTTTTAAAAACAAAATAGATTATTTAGTTCTTCTTGCACAATTAGAGGGACAGCTTTACAATTTACTCGAACTAATTTAACCCGTTAATGACAACTCATAAACAACAACGTCGACATCAATCATGGTACAGCCAACCGGAACTAATTCCTTGATTGCCTAATTCTCTTCTGGAAAAACTGTCTATTAAAAACTGGCAAAACCCTTTGGAATTCCTACTAATAATATTTGTCAAATAAGAAAAGATAGCTAGACACAAATAAAGTTATATGAGCTACATCCAGCAATTAAAAATTTTATAATTGCGATATAGGTATGAATTTTATTTTATTTTATGTTTTTTCACTTTGTCTCTCTCATTTGTAACTTTCCTCTGATAAGTAAGTAGTGATAACAGTGGTTGGAGTAATATAAGATTTATGGCTCAGGTTGATGTAAAGTATTAAACATATATATATATATATATATATAAATCTTAAAGATGAGATTTCTCATCAAGAAAACAACCAAAAGCTATCAATTAATGTCTAATAGAACGACCAATGATTTCTTTTTTCCTTATATATCTTTATATTTTTAATTATCGTCCTTGCTATAGCCTCGATTTCTCTTTTAGAAGAACACCTGGGATTTGAACATTGGCGTTACTGAGATTGATAATATTCTTTTAGTACTAACATAGAGTTTATTGCAGAAATATAGCATTAAAAGAGAAGTTTTTCTATACTAATAGAAGAACAGTAGTGTAGACCCAAAGAACTTAACAGGTTGAATTTTTTGAAGACTAACAATGTCGATCCCTATGTATAGAGGAAGGGTCCATCCAAACATCCAAGTCCAAGGATACTAATAATTGCAACTCTCAGCGCTTGAGGTCACAGTCCAATTTGAGAGTCGTTTATCGATGATACTCGAGTTTGAATCTCTCTAAGCATGTCCGTCAATCCCGCGGTGTCTTACTTACCTACCTGGGCTTACAGGGTGTTTAATGAGTTTAGGAATTAATCAAGATGCGCACAAGCTGTCCCGAATACCCTGGATTATCAAAAAAAAAAAAAATTGCAACTCTCATCATGTGGCAATATCCAGAATATCAGCTATCCTTTTCAGACTAGAGAGTGATCCAGAAACCTGTGAGGACTACAATTATGTCTTGTACTGCGAGAGAAATACTTCTTCTACAGTATTGTATTTGTATTCAGGAAAATATTATGTGCAGGCAATCAACTACAACAACTACACAATCCGACTGGTGGATACTGGAGTTCAAAAGGATAATTGCTCCTCCCTTCTTCGTTTTTTCTTTGTCACACTTAGGTTTCATTCCCGGAGATCTGTATACCTGGTTCAACTGCAGATGGACTGAGTTAGATTCTAATTAAAAACATTTTTAAAAAAATTATTTTAAAAACATTTTTTAAAATAAACTAATATTAAATTAACCGCAATCAATACTAATTAAAAGATTAATTAGTTTTTTTTTTAAAAATAGATTATTTAGCTCTTCTTGCACAATTAGAGGGACTAGTTTATAATTTATTCGAACTAATTTAAGCCGTTAATGACAACTCATAAACAACAACGTCGACATCAATCATGCTACAGCCAACTGGAACTAATTCCTTGATTGCCTAATTCTCTCCTGAAAAAACTGTCTAATAAAAACTGGCTAAACCCTTCGGAATTCCTACTGATATATATATATATATTAACCATTAAATGGGTAGTGGATTTTAATAGTGAATTCCATAATTCAATGATTGATATAACATTAGCGTTACTTATAATATTATTTGTACACTGTATTAATGATCATCAATACTAATCTTATGAAAAAAAATTCTACCTAATTAATTAGAATCATTAACGAATCCATCCATTTAATGTATAAGATTCTACACGTGGTAAGTTTGATAACAGAGTCATTTTTCAGTACGGCCTATAAAAAAAAAAGGAACCATGGGCCTCGAACTCCCAAAAACCCATTAGGCCCAATTAAGATTCACAAATCACCCCGAAAAAGAGTAGTCCATTTTAGCACGAGCTAGATAGAAAAATTTTATAATACTCAAAAGATAATTAATATATATACAAGTAATTATTTTATCGGTTTACTTTTAAGAAGAAAAAAAAATCACATTCGGACTATCGAAAGTAATAAAAAGATTTTTAGGTTAACTTAAATTTTTTTATTTTAATTTTTTTATCTCATTTTTATATCTATTTCTCTTTATCTAGTAACTTACACTAATTACTCCATAAATATTATAAAATTTCTCAAATCAAACAACGATTGCCCTCAAAACAAGGCGTTACAGTAGTCTTATCTCGAAATGCTTTGGTCTAAAAAAAAGATATAATAATCTTTTGCTATCATCAAAAAAACAAAATATTAAAGGCTTTATAGTCATCTTATCTCGAAATGCTTCGACCTAAAAAACTTTTATTATCATAAAAAAATAAAATATTAGATAAAAAATCTTCAATGATGACAATAATCGAATCATCACTCGTTACAATCACACTAATACAATCACACTAATGCCATTGTAAAATCAAATATAATAAGAGCAAAACATCAACAACTATCAATTCCTTTACTAACTTTAAGAATAAAAAGACATTTATGTCCCTTCAACCATATAAGAGGCTTCCATTAGGATAGGATCTCACTAGAAGAGAGAATATTTACATAAATACAATATTCATTTATCCTCGAAACCTCTTAACACAAGCCATTTTACACGTAAAAAAAAAAAAAATGTAAACAGTTTTCAAGATTACTCTCTAATTTCTCGTTATTTATCATTTCCTATTAATCTAAAAAGAAAAATTCATGAAGCCCATCAATATAGTCACCTTTGTCGTGACTAAATTTAAAAGTACATAGCAACATCATGAAAAGAGATAAAAAGACAAAGACTTTTATCAGCACGGACAACTTGAGGAGGGCTCCTCGGAAGTGAAAAGACAACTTGTGATTGGATGATCCATTGGATCATTGTTGAAATTTTGAACAGCCGATTTTTCTTCTTTCTCCATTCTTGAATTGACATGAATGGCTGCACCGGTTTTCGTGATTTTGATACCATACATGACTTTAGCTCAATTCCAACATGTTTTGAAAGTATAGTCAATTCCAACATATTTTGCGCAAAGATATGTAAGTGGCTTGAATTTGAGAGGAGAACACGCAACGATAAGTCCCTTTTCACATCTTTTTGTGCTGTCATATGTTTTACGTGGTGCAGTTTTATGCTAGCCATACGTGACTTAACTTGTTCTCCGTTTCATTATTTTGTGTTTAACCTACAAAATTACCTAAAGCATTTAAGTTATTATAGTTTTGAGTTTTTAATTTTTCTTTTAGACTAGCAGTAAAAAGAATTTCTTATAAAAAGCAAAGAGAAAGACAGTTTAAATACTCAAAGCAATTCAATCTCATAATCTAGAAATTTCTAGCAAATAGTTTTAGGGTTTGTTCGGAAAAGTTATTTCTTCTAACTATGGTTAAAAATATCAAATTTCATCTTAATTTTAGTGTATTTGAAAATAAGTTCTTAAACTTTTAATTTGTATTATGACTTCATTGAACTTTTTGTATTATTTTTTATTTTTTTGAGATTTAATCAATCTTTCACTTTCAATAGTCATTTATCATAAAGAATAACAATTACGTAAATAGTTCTATAATGAAAATCATTCAGCAAGATTTATTTGAAATTTTTTAAAAAATTTGGAATAATTTCTAATTATTTGTTTGGTTAATTAGTTATTAAATTATAAATTAGTCTCTTTAGTTTTTTTTTTACTATCACCCAAAAACAAAATATTAGGGGAAGAAAATCAAAATATCAAAGCCCAATTAAGATTCACAAATCACCCAAAAAGAGTAGTCCATTTTAGAGGGGGCAGGCAAGGGTGCCCTCAAAACAAGGCTTTAGAGTCGTCTTACCTCGGAACCCTTCGGCCTAAAAAGAAGAAAAAAAAAAATATAACACACAACAAAATATTAAATAAAAAATCTTCAATGATAACAACAATCGGATTATCACTTAGTACAACTCCATTAATAACATTGCATAATGAAATATAACAAGGGAAAAACATCAACAATTGTCGGTTCCTCTACTGACTTTAAGAAGAGAAGGAGGACATTTATGTTCCTTCAAATATACAAAAAACTCTGAACACCTACGATGGAATCTCATCGGAAGAGAAAGAGTATTCACACAAATACAATACTCACTTATCTTCAACAACTCTTACCACAAGCCATTTTACACGTAAAAAACTGTGAACAGTTTTCAAGATTGATCTCTAAATGGGTCTACTCTGTACATCTCTTACTGTGCCTTTAAATTATGCACAAACTAGCATGTGGTTGTATAAAGAAAAATTTTCAAATCAATTCGTCACGTTTTGACCAGTAAATCGAGAGTCAGAAGGATATTTAACTAATTAAAAGGATTTGTTTTGTAGGTACATGACACTAGAAAACTTTCAGCTATGCTTTACAAACAAGCCACCTTGATAATATTAAATAAGATTAACATCACTCTTTTATGATTTTTTTTTATTAAAAATGTATGAGATGAGTAATATTATACAAACAAAATTTTCAATATGATGTCTTCATACAAATATTTGGGAAGATCATTTTTTTCTCATCAATTCCAATATATAAAATAATGATCTTAAACATTAATAAAAAAGAAAAAAAAGAAAAAGCTTGGGTCATTTTTTCTCATCAATTCCAATATATAAAATAATGATCTTAAACATTAATAAAAAAGAAAAAAGGAAAAAAAGCTGCGATAAGTGAATTGGGTCACAATATTCGATAAGATTAGCATCATTCCTTTATAAATTGAACGAATAACTAATTATACTAATTTAAAAATTTTATAATATTTAAAGAATAATTAATTCAATATTTTTTTTTATTGTCATTTATCGTTTTCTATTAATTTAATATGTCATTAAATACGAATCCCAAAGCCAATGTGAACATGAGCAAACGTTTTGGTGGAAAAGTCTAACAACTTCAAAACAGGTTGTCCACATCCATAGATCTTGAATGCTTATATCGTCAATATCGCCCTTCATTTCGTAATGGATAAAACTTCCCTCATTTATTAATTAATTCTTAATTCCTCCATTGCAGGACTAATCAGAGATTCCATTCATTTTAATTATTTTCTTAGTGATTCAGATTCCTGTCCTTTCCTTATATAGAAAACAAAATTCCATTTTCTTTTTTTATTTGAAAAGTAAAATAAATTGCCAGCGACCCATTAGCTGTGATTCCCATATCCAGTCCTAGAATCCTTTTTTATATATATGTCTTCTTATTGCCTTGCACCCCAGACAGAAATAAAAAATCGTTAGCTTCCTCTATAATTCCCTTCTCCACCCCTTAATTAATTTTAATCAGGTAACTCTTTAATTCTTTGTGTTTTTTTATTTATTTTTTTTGTCTTGATTATAGTAATATTATTGGCGATGAATTGATTTTTTTTTTAATTTCATTTTATCAGTAACAATAATGGGAGGTGGAAATCTTGATCAACAAAGCGGAGAAGAAGGGATGAGGAGGAGGAGGGGATGTGGGTGCAGCTGCACGAAGAACGATTTCTTGCCGGAGGAATCATTTCAAAGCATTGGAAATTATCTTCAGGCACTTAAAGAAACTCCCATGAGGTTCAAAGAGAGACTGCTGA
Source organism: Dovyalis caffra (assembly GCA_963924115.1). Taxonomy (NCBI): domain Eukaryota; kingdom Viridiplantae; phylum Streptophyta; class Magnoliopsida; order Malpighiales; family Salicaceae; genus Dovyalis; species Dovyalis caffra. The sequence continues at coordinate 941,778 of CAWUPB010001010.1, read as the reverse complement.
CAAGATCCATGGACTCGACAGAACTCCATGAGATCAAGGCCAGAAGCGAGCATGAGATGAAGAAAAACCTTACTTGGTGGGATCTCATATGGTTTGGCATTGGTGCTGTAATTGGTGCTGGTATTTTCGTCCTCACAGGACTTGAAGCCAAAGAACATGCTGGCCCTGCAGTTGTCTTGTCCTACGTTGTTTCTGGTGTTTCCGCCATGCTTTCTGTTTTCTGTTACACCGAATTTGCTGTCGAAATTCCTGTCGCCGGTATGTCTTTTTTCTTCTCCTTACATCTGTGTTTCTGCATATATTCCTTTCTGGGTGCAAGTGGAATAGAAATAGAGAGGCTCAGGCATCAGAAAAGAAAGAAAGAAAAAACTCCAGTATTATTACTGGTTAGAACGGCAACAAATTCCGGCAGACGGTGGTTCCAAACCCAGAAAAAAGCATCACCGGATGTGCATATTTAGGCCTGCCTAGTCTGCTTTTGTGGGCATGTTTGTCTCACGCTTTGCCCATTATGGCTGCTGAAATCAAGTAATAAATTAGGGTATTATGGTATCATATTTACTAGAAGATTGCATCAACTGGAATTGCATCCATATACTATTTTTTAGAATGGTTGACCTTAGCTGTGGCTAAACCAAAAGCTCACTCTTTTACTTATTATTATATTACACTAGGAGATATTTTGATTAGAAAATAATATATTATAAGTTAACTACTAAACTTGGATATATTTAGATCAAAGTGTGAAAGAGAGATTTCTTTAAAGAAAAGGAAAAAAAAAAAGAAAAAGAAAAGAAAAGTGTGAAAGAGAGGATTGCGATCACTCTATGATGAGTACATTATAAATTAGTTTTCATAGTTTTGAAAAATAAATAAATAAATTTTTTTAAAATTAATTATTTAATTTTTTTATCTATTTTTTGTTTTATAAAACAACGAAGGGAAAATATAAACAGATATTATGAAAAATTTGATAAAAACATAATTTTTGAAATAAAATAATATTAAATTAAATATGATAAAAAAATTAAATAATAAATTTTTAAAATAAGAAAGAATAATTAATCTATTTTTCTACTATGAGATACAACCACGTTTGACCTTTACTTGACATATTCTACTTCGAAGGTCCAGCTTGGGGTCCACCTCTCCCTCAACTTGCATTCCTTGTCTTATCGATGATGTATTTGTAAATGAAAAGTATTGACTTGCTAGAATACAACCACTGTTCATTTGTTGACATTTCAACAGGATATCAAGTTTGACTCTTTTTTATTTTTTTTATCTCAACTATTGATCAATAACAAAAAAATTTCTAATTTTTTTTTTAAATTTTAATTTGGTCCTGAATCTTCTCTTAATTTGCAATTAAATTTTTCTATTTCAAAAAACATGAGAAACACGTAGAGTTATTAAAACAACGATACATATTCTCAAAACTATAAATACAAGACGCATATTCTTATTTTATGAGTTCATATATCTTTTACATGCGTCCAATGTGATTTGAAATTGATCAACAAGACAAAAAAAACCTTGGGTTGAAAAAGTTAATTTGTGCAAAAAATTAGAATTTTTTTTTCTATTAACAAAAAATTCAGACTACTTTATAACCAATTAGCCTAATTTCAAACGTGGAATTTGAAAACGATCTTGTTAGTTTGTACAATACAAAACATCCAACATGGCCGTCCCAAGGATTGTGCAATAACGAAGACACTGAAATTTCTAGTGAGCGATGTTTTCCTTTCAGGTGGTTCATTTGCTTATCTGAGAGTGGAGCTAGGTGACTTCATGGCCTTTATTGCTGCTGGCAACATCTTGCTTGAGTATGTTATTGGTGGTGCTGCTGTTGCTAGGGCATGGACATCCTACTTTGCCACTCTTTGCAACCACAAACCAGATGACTTCCGTATCATAGCCCATAGCCTTCCTGATGACTATGGCCACCTTGATCCCATTGCTGTTGTTGTAGCTGCTGTAATCTGTGTCCTTGCAGTCCTCAGTACCAAGGGCTCATCGCGCTTCAATTACGTTGCGTCCATCATTCATGTTGTAGTGATCCTCTTCATCATTGTTGCTGGTCTTGCTAAAGCAGACACGAAAAATTACTCTGATTTTGCTCCCCATGGTGCCCATGGTATTTTTGTGGCTTCAGCCGTGCTTTTCTTTGCTTATGTTGGATTTGATGCTGTTTCGACCATGGCAGAAGAAACCAAGAACCCTGCTCGAGATATCCCGATCGGTCTCGTCGGCTCAATGGCAATAACTACACTGGCATATTGTCTGCTAGCAGTAACATTGTGCCTAATGGTACCATACGGGAAGGTTGATCCGGATGCCCCATTTTCAGTAGCATTTGAGACTGTAGGTTGGGATTGGGCTAAGTACATTGTTGCTGCCGGTGCATTGAAAGGCATGACGACAGTTTTGCTAGTTTCTGCTGTAGGGCAGGCACGGTATCTCACACATATTGCAAGGACTCACATGATGCCGCCATGGTTAGCTCAGGTTAATGCAAAGACCGGGACCCCGGTGAATGCCACTATTGTCATGCTTGCTGCAACTGCTATCATTGCCTTTTTCACCAAGCTTGATATTCTGTCCAACCTTCTTTCCATCTCCACATTGTTCATCTTCATGCTTGTTGCTGTGGCTCTTCTTGTGCGCCGCTACTATGTTAGTGGCGTCACAACACCAGTAAATCACATCAAGCTCGTTCTGTGCATTGCAGGCATTCTTGGTTCTTCAATTGCAACAGCTGTTATTTGGGGTACAGCGGATCAAGATAGTTGGATTGGGTATGTGATCACAATACCGATATGGTTCCTGGCTACTTTAGCACTCAAGGTTTTTGTTCCACAAGCAAGGGATCCAAAATTATGGGGTGTTCCGTTGGTGCCATGGATACCATCTGCTTCAATTCTCATCAACATTTTTCTTTTGGGATCAATAGATAAGAAATCATTTGAAAGATTTGCTGCCTGGACAGGAGTTTTGTTGATATACTACTTTCTATTCGGATTACATGCCTCCTATGACGCAGCAAAGGCATCGGGAGAGAACAAGGCTGAGGATGGTTTCAAAAAGGTTGAAGAAGGCACTGTCTCTTCCTAGAATGGCTTATGAGGTTCAAATGTTAGAAATGTACTTTCCAAAATCTGTAAGGTTATTGGTCCAATTTCATCTAAAAGTTGTATATCTTGGTTCATCTAAGAGTTATGTGATTTCCCCAAAGGCAAGACAGAAAAAAAGAAAAACAAAGAATTGAAAAAGGTATCAAGAGGAACACAAACGAATTCCTTCTAGTCCAAGACATGTATCTATGAATTCCCCAGCCCTCTCAAAGACATCAAGCAATAGCAATGGAGACATGGAAGAAGGATGGGTACAATTTTTGAAAGAACGATGAAGACATAACCTTTTCTCGAGCCATCAGAAGCAGAATAGGCAACTCAAAAAGCTTTCCTTTACTCCTCAACTTTTCTGTTTTCTCAACAACCAATCTAAATAGCCTTCAATGGAGGTCTATGCAACATGGCCAGCCATTGAATCAATCAAGCAGCTGCCCTTAAAAGTTCCCTCAACCTCACCACACATAAACTCAAATATATATGAAAATGGAAAATGGAAAGACACAAAATGAATTGAAATTAGAGAACTAACATGTGTTGGCAATCATAGACGAGCAACAAGCTTAAAAATTTCCCAATTTTTAATGAACAAGAAAAGATTAAATGCATACCCGCAGCTCTTCTCTTTGTAGATCAGAAAGCGGATCCTTTGGAAGGTTTGATTTTGGACCGAACGGTGAAGAAGACAAAATTGTGGGCTGAGCTTGCTTGCTTCTTGGAGAGACGGAAAATTGTTATTTAGCGAGAAGGATGAATGGTTGGTGGTTTTGGCGGCGGAGACATGGAAAATTGTCGACTGTTAGAGACTACTGTACTAGGAAGCAGGAATTCATAAGGGATGAAACTGAACTCAACTGTTTGGTTTCTTTTCAGATTATTTGGTGCTTCTGCTCTTCATATTTTATAATAAGGACCACATACTACATTTTTTTAGTATTTGGTCCCTCCAGCTAACGGAATTTCTTAAATTGGTCCTGAATTCCGACTATTGGTGACATGTGATTTGACATAAACGAATCGCATTAAAAAAAAAAAAATCAGAAACACCATTAATTTTCGTTAGATCTCATCTATTGTTGTCTATATTTATTAATGGTACCAACGCTATAATGATTGTATTTTTTTAGTTATCCTTAAATTTAAAGATAGTTTTCTAAATTCAAACTTTTTAATAGGAACTTTCCATCTAATTTTATTTAATCAAGTGTTAATTCTAGAAAAAAATAGACACGTATCTTGCATATGTCAGCTTACATGTTAATAATTAAAGGAAATTAGATAGATGGACAACAATGAAGAAATTTCCTCGAATAGAGGGGCTAAACAAATACGAAAAAACTAGTACACATGTCACATTAGAAAATTGTCAAGAGTACAGGGACCAAATAGTCCCACGTGTGTACTTGCTAAACTACGAAACAAAACCAAACTTAACAGTTGAGTTCAGTTCGATCACTTATTCACTAAAACAGTAACAATCCCATATTAAGAAAATAAAAAAATCCCTCCACCGGTAAAGCAAGTAAATTATAAATTAGTCCCTCTTTTTCATAAATGATTTAAGTAATCCATTTTTTTAAAAAATTTAATTGTTTAATTCCTCAACTACTATTGATCATGCTTAATTTAGTATTACTTTATTCCATATTTTCCATCAATCTTTCCATGATATCTATTTTTTTTTCATCTCAAAAATAAAAAAACAAAATCAATTAGAAAAAAAAACGATAAAAGACTAAATAATTAATATTCGAAACAGTAAGGACTAATTATTTCATTTTTTAAATTAAGGGGTTTCAAGAAGTTTTGAATTGGTAGGCATAGATGCCATTGGCACGGGCTTCACACTTGAGTTTTAGAGCCTGGGAAATGCATATAAATGCAGCCCTTTATCAAGGTGAAGTGTAAACATTGTTCGATATGTAGCTTCCTTGCTCTCATCCACAAGTTTGAACCTGAAGAAGTAAAGCAGAACGGCAGCCAATATCTTCATCTGCCTATAAGCAAACTCCCTCCCGAGGCAAATGCGAGGGCCAGCCTAGTAATGGATAAAGAAACATAAAGCAAATCAGAGATATCAAGAAACTGTGAATAAGTAAACTGAGAGGGTTAATGTTACTGACATGAAACGCAGTAAATTTGAAGGGAGACTCTGATCGAAAGACACCCTCGTGAAGCCATCGTTCTGGACGAAATTCCTCTGCATCGTCCCCCCAAATGTTCGTCATCCTTCCCATCGCATAGGCCATGTAGGTTATGCCATCTCCTTTTTTCACTTTGAAGCCGTCAGGGAGAATGTCATCCTCTTCTGCAGTCTTACCATCCTGCATTTGGACAAACAAGCTATCATGAATTAAGAAAATCATTATTACTCCTTTAAGAAAACCAAACAAATGTTACAGCAGTAGAATATAAATCCAGAATGATAATCTTGAAGCCAGTTATTCTTAGTGAAACTTGAGTAGTGTACTGTGTCATTTGGTGCTTCCGAGAATAAAGAAAAACAATGGTTTTGGATGCATCATGAAGCACGGAAGAGCGCTTGACAAGCTGGTGCTCAAATTGATAAATAAAAGCGATCAGATATGAAATTTATCGCGCAGAGACACAAATCTCCGAAGAACAATAAACATTTCAGAAATTTGGTGAGTCTAGAGAGAATATAATAGCATTTATAGATTCTTGTTTAGTGTTCATCCGTGAGAAAGCTAAAGAAAAATTGACATCAAATGCGACGCATGTGTCTATTTTTCAATTACCAGAGGAACTGCAGGATAGAGTCTGAGAGTTTCTGTTAGAGATGCATGAAGATACTGCATCTTCTCCAGGGCTTCTTCGGTCATCAATTTTGAAAATTCATCAGCAGATATTGTTTCCTCAGTTCCAGCTGCTTCTCTCACTTCCTGCACAACCTTTTCCTGAACTACAGGATGTTTACAGAGCAAGTAGAAAAACCATGCGAGTGTGTTTGCGGATGTGTCTTTTCCAGCTATGATGAAATTCAGAGTTATGTCTCTTAAATATCGATCCGTCATGTTCTGCGGATCCTTCTCGCTCTCCAACAAGAACCTTGATAAAATATCTTCCTTCCCTCCCTGCTCACCAAATAAATATCAGCAAACACATACTGCTGCAAACTTTAACGATGCATCAATATCAAATAAAATGTACTTACTTCGAGCTTTCTATTTTTTATCTGCTCTCTCTTCCACCGAATCAGTTCAAAAATGAAATCATCAATGACTTTGATATTTTGCTTAAGAGAGGCTTCTGAACCTACGTTAAGGAACCTTTTGACTTCCCATAACAGATCGACATATCTCCAGAAAATGAAACTATTAGAATCATCAAAGGCTTTGGTGAATCTGCTTCCAAATTCATCCGAGCCAGACAAAGCATTCAGCTCAAACCCAAATCCCACTTTAAATATTGAGTCTAAGGTCGATTTCAACAGCATATCCTGCACACATTCAGTAAATAGTGTAAGTTACAATTCATAAACTGATTTACTCTATATGGTTCTTGGATTTAACTTCAACAACTTCTAACACCCTGTTCATATATTTTTTTCCCTCTTGTTTTGTAGGAGAAGACAGAAAGTTCTTAAACATGTAGCTCTTACTGAGTCTCTCAGTCTATCTCCAAAATGGAATTTCTTCCTCCAGCCATAATTTCTCAAGTATATCAAACTGAAAATTGTCAATAAAATTCAAGTAAAACTTCGATGCAGATGTTTGAAATCCTTTTTTTTAATCATTCTTCTTTGGCCCTGTGACAAACCACAATAATATATGAAAATTTTCATTTATAGCATGATAAGATACCTGCAAGTCCATGCTTTTCAAAGCTGTTGCTGCGACAGCAATCTTTGAAACTAATTTTGAAGCATTAGCCCGAAAAACAGCACTACTGAAATCTCTCAGAACTCTTGTTGAGAATTCATAGCTTGCAAGCTTCCTCTGATGACGCCATTTATCTCCATCCACTGCAAAAATTCCATCACCAAATAGATCTCTCATTATCCCAAAATTTTTGGCCCCCTGCAATTTCATGACAGCCAAATTGCACTATTAATTTTCACACCAAACCGATGAAGTCTAAGAGAATAACAAGTGCCTAATACCTTGCCATAATTGGAGAAGTTGGTTTTCAGTATATATTCAACATTAACTGAATCCACTGTGTAAATTTCGCTGTGTGAAGGCGTAATCATACGAAAAATGCTTTGTTTCTTAGCAAGAGATGTCTGATAATCAAAAAGTCTTTTGAAATGTACAAGGTAAAATAGCATTGGACCAGCAATTGGAGGCTTGTGATCCTCCAAAATCGACTCCTTCACGTAAAATAGAAGATACTTTAACGCAAAGATGATCACAAAACATAACAGTATTCCTAATAGGCCTAAGACAATCGAGGGAGCGACGCAAGATCCTACAAGAAGAAAGAGCATGACTGAAGCAAAAGGGATGGCACTCATCCTGAAAGATGTTTAATGGAGAATCCAAAAGAGAACTTCAAACCAGAAATATCAAGTATTCCTTGCTTCTGAATAATTATTATGTGTTTTACTATTAGGTTTGTTTTTGCCATCAGAAGAGAGTTTCATTGGGATCATCTACTGAGAATGATGTTCTTGTTTTACTTGATAAATTAAATGAAGCTCAAACAAAATACAAGTGTTCTTATTTTTATTTTTTTATGTTATACGTACTTATCAATGGATAATTTATCTTTCACGTCCAATAATTGCCACAGTAATAATGGAAATGATCGTCCAATTGGCTCTGGACTTATCTGCCAGCTTTTAACCTATAGCACAAACGACAAGCCTGGCCTCATATGTAAAGATTTAAAAAAAGTTATGGGATCCAGATTCCTTTTACACACCAATCCTATTACCCTACAACAGGAAAATTTTATAATATATATAGAATAACTAGTGACTTCTTGAATTCACTTTAAGGAGAGAGATAGACACACAAAAAGAGAGAAAAAAATAAGAGAGAAAATAAAAAAATTTAAATAAACGTGAAAATCTTCTTATCACTTTTGGATAGTAATTACAGTTACCAGAAATACAAGAAAAAGGTCCGGATGAAAAGAAGCTCAACCAGGCGTTGTGCTGTAAGGTATGGGTGAAGCAAATTAAAAACTATGAACTTCTTGGCCAGCTGCAACTTCCAAGTGTATAGTGACTGGAGTTTGGTGCTGCTTTAAAGGAAAAAACCTTCACTCCCACGTCCTGCTATTCTGTCTCTGTAAATAAGAAGTGCTTCTTCCATGACTTGAGCTCGAGCCAGCAATTGAGCTCTCTTCTTTCCAGATGGATGGGTAGACAGATAATCTCTTAGTGCTGAGTCTCCAGTGAGCTTTCCCAATTTCTCATACACTCTAGGTGCCATGCGAGGATCATATCCGGCAGAAGCCGTCAGTAATAGTCCAATGTAATCTGCTTCTATCTCCATCCTGAAACAAAAGATATTGGAATGTGTGAGATCTTGCAGGACATCGGATTTAACTCTTATTAATGATCTTGTCAGTTTTTTTTAACTGTGATAAAATCCAAGATATAAGGTGAAACGGAATTGCTGCCCAAACCAAGGTGAAGCTAAGCTTCAAGTCTCCAAAACTTATACTCCTGTGGCATAATCTACCTTGGGTTCTTCAACTTTGAGGAGGATGGAAGTACCTAAGATGAGAGGGACACATGCAAGAAAGATCCATTGCGCTGAAAGCAAGGAAACAAAACCTCCCAACAAGAACTAAACCTCAAGGACTGTCATCCGGATCACCAACTAGGACCCTAACATTGGTAGGAAAGAGATGGGTAGAATGTGTGTGTGATCTTCACAGGATCACACAAACCTAGGGCTGCACTAGATCCATGTAATTTTTCAAGCTATATGAATGCAATGTGGGAGTTGGTTGCCATTTGTGCATGATATGTCAGGAAAAAGTAGAGACACATCATTCAACTTCCAGTGATTAGTCCGATGAACAGCTAAATTAGATGGGACTATCAAATCTATCACATCTGTTATAATCCATACATCTCACAAACTGTACTAGGCTGAAAGCAGAAGAGCCACTTGCCACTCAAGAAAGTTCAACCAGTCTACTATCTAAGGTGAATTCCTCCAGAAGACAGTCTCAAAGTACTAATTAAATTTCAGACACCAGTACTTGATGGTCATTGCACTCATTTGGTCCTCTGCTGAATCCCAAAAGCTAAAGGAAGTAAATTTTTGAAAATTTGGGGCTTCTGATTTGCAGTTCTCTCCAACACTCGTGCACACCCAATACGACATTCTGATCTACATGGATCTTTGTTCCACATGAAAAAATCCAATACTAGAATGGTCCAATGGATCCTGAGACCTGAAGCTCCTAGGGAAAAGGAAATGGTCAATTTCTTTCAAAAAAATCAAATTATGCCTACTGTGTTCTCTATCATATATTACCTAAGAATAACTGCTTATACTAAGAGCCAACAATGATGTTATGCAAGCTTAAACTACATGCTATTTTGCCAGACTCAATACCAATAACGTTGAAATTGCTTGATTCCCAGAAATAGGGTGCTCTCATACCAGCCTAGGCAGACCAGGCTATAAGTTTAGCACATATTAGACAAGCTTAACAAAATGCATTAATATAATTATTACATGATCATAGAGCATTTTCTAGGCTTATATGAGATATTCCTGCACGTATGTCCACCCATAACATTACAGAAAACTAAACAAGGTACATGCAATAAATAACAATATAAATAACAGTTAACCAAAGAAGCATACCTTCGGGAGAAAGGTAGCCTCAAAAACAGAACCGACATTGTGTTTGCAATATCAGGCATGATAAACTGGTAAAGTATCAGTTGCAAAATGGCAACCCACAAATTCTTTGTGATTCCTTCAGCTGCATGCCGAGCCACAGCATGCCCGACCTAATTAACAAAAAAGCATCCAACAAAACCCAAAAACCATCTTCAACCCAATACTAAAAATTGTAGTGAATATAAAACAACATAGACTATGATTCTAAACTGTCAAAAACACACGTATACAGAGTGGATGTACCTCATGCCCAATAATGGTGGCTATCTCTGCATCAGTTCTAAAATGCTCAAGCAATCCGGTAAACACAACAATCTTTCCCCCTGGCAAACAAAAAGCATTAACAACAGACTCCTTAACAACCAAGACTTCCCAATTCAATCCATCCAAATGGGAAGCATTTGCCTTCAAACCTTTCTCTTTTTTTCTGCTTCGTTGAATCCAATTATCATCAAGAAGTTCATCTTCTTTATGCCACTTACCTGCAATTTTCCCTTCTCTCTCACTCAAAGCCTTCAAAGTATCATCAGCACTTATCTCATGTGTCAAGTCACTCTCTGCCGACGCATACCCCATATCACTCCATACTTGTTCACTTTTCAAACCTCTTTGCAAAGCTTCAATAATATCTTGAGCAATCAAACGTACCCTAACACTTTCAGGGTGTAATGCAGGCAATATTTTTCCCTTAAAAGCCGCTTTCATTTGCTCAAATTGAGTCTCACCAATCTTTCTCTCCATTTGCTTAGACAAAAGCACAAAATGCTTTCTTTTCGTATAAGGTACAGTTTCTAAGTTACCATAATAAACAGTAAGAAAAGCACCAGAACCAACCAAAACAACAATGAAAACAGTTCTTGGATTCCTAAACCACCTTTTAGGCCCTCTAGGCTTAAAATGTTGTACACGATACCTATCAACATAATAAAATCTCTTTGCACCAATAACACTACCAAGAAATGGATCATAATGAATTTTATTTATACCAATTTGAGAACCAAGTCCAAATCTTTGATAAAAATTCGAACTTTTACAGAACCCAGAAAACTTAACTGGATTTGAAGCAGAACTCAAAAACCCATCTTGATAAATTCGCGAAAAAGTTGTTGATTCTTGAACTGAAGGCCTTGTCACAATCTTTGACGTGTAGCTTTTTAAGGCATCAAGAGCTAGCTTCGCTTTCCTGTAGCAACCCATGATTTCTTGATCAAGATCAAGACTTTATGGCTAAAGATTCATAAAGACAGCGAGCCTCTGTTTTTAAAGCTGTGTGTCTTATGTTTTTTATCGCGTTGGGTTGGGTACTAGGCCGTAGTAGAAGTCGCTGGAAGTTTGCGTGAGTCTTATAAACGTTGGGACTGTGGTCTGTGGAGATGGTAAAACGGTCGAGCTTGTTGCTCGCAACGACAAGTAGATCTGGTCGATTATGTGACTCCATTGTTACTACAATTTTGTTTTGCCACCCAAACAAATATTTGTATTAATTTTGTCCCTAACCAGTTTTCATTTTTCAATTGGATCTTTCTATTAAAATTCCTTCACAGAAAACATTAGTTCTCTACAAAAATATGTCAAATCGTATAATTTATGTGGAACCCATGATCACATACAGATGTAGGACTTGATTGAGAATTTTTGAAATTTAGAGAACAAAATTGATATCGGGTTAAAATTTAGACTACCAAGTAGTAGTTTTAGGGCATAATTAAAGTTTGACTTTTTTGCTGTCATTTCTGAGGCTCGCCGCTTCTGTTTTCATAATGAGATTAGTCATCGGAATCCGGGAGGATAATAAATAGGTTTGCTCTCCCGTTTGGATTATAAATTAGACCTTTTATTTTTGAAAACAAATTAGTCGGTATTTCTTGTTTTAAAAATTAAATATTTAGTCATTTTAATATTATTTTACTTTTTTAAAAAAATTATTTTTTTCATCAACCTTTCTATAATTTCTTTTTTTAAAAAAAAAACTAATTAATTCATTACTCCAAATCAGAAGAAATAATGCATTCACTGTCTAGCTGACAGAATATAATGTTCACCTGAACCTCAATAGCCTCATATTATCAAGAACATTATGTACAAGATTAATGCACGAAATGTAAGGGGGGAAGACTTCAAGGCTACCTAAAAAGCTATTTTCATAGATTTGCACTGTTCAATAATTAAATGATATTAGATCTTGCTACCTGACCTTACATTTCCATTGAAATTCAAACATGGGGATGAGGGGAAAAATCCCTAGAAAATAAAACAAATACGGCGTTAAATGAAAAATAAAAATTGCCAAGCCTAACATAATACACTTGCAGGAAAAAATCTATATCCAGCCAACCTAGATTGTAAATTCCCCAGGCAAGCCAGCTGTATTTTCAAATTTTCTTCATTATCAGAAAATTCTTCAGCTTGTAGCAGTGAAGATTGCTCTCAACGTTCATGGACTTCTGGGGCAAATTGAAAGCATTCACCATTTGTTCCCATTGTTGCGCCCTTTAAAGCCACCGGAGCTGTTTCTTCTATCTGAGAATCCACCACCCCTGCCACCTGTGCCCCCTGAGAACCTATTGCCACCACTCCTATCACCAAAACCACCTCTACCACGACCACCGCCACCAAATCTACCCCTTTGTCGGTCTCTTTCTTGCAGTGAAGGCAATGTTTTTACCACCTCTATGTTCACACCAGCAGCATTTTCCTGAGCTGCAATTGCAGAGTAAGAAAAGAATAGTGAACACACATCACAGCTCAAGGTCAATGCAAGCCAAAGAAAAAAACAGGCCATCAGAAACCAATCACTTGCCAAGCTAAAGAAATGATAAAATTAACCTATAAAATAGTATGTTACCAGCTAGAAAAGTATCCACATCTTCTTTCTTCACATCAAAAACTGCACCATTTCCATCAGTTGTGAGACTCATACCCGTCACTGACTCAACCTTATCCTCAGGCAAGATTCTCCTCAAAAAACTGAAAGCGAATCTGAGAACATTCACGAAACAGACAAATGAGTTGACCATTCCGATAACTGCATCACAAGAGGGCAAGTGATTGAGATAAGAAGGAATCCAATTAACTGAATTTCAGGAACCTATTATGTGCTTCCTACAGAGATATTCTGCACTCTTTACCAAGTGCAGACCTTTTCATTACTAGTCAGCTGAAGCCATAAAGAAAAAATAGAAATGAAAAGATGGCAAAGGAAATCCTTCACTTTTATAACTCCAATCCATGAATATCCCACCCAAGATGGGTGTACAATTAGAGTAATACAAGCAGCCAGTAGATCTGTTATTGGAAGTTAGCTTCTGAGACCTACATTCCTTCAGTATAGATATCAATTTTATAAGCTTTATTTTCAAATTGTCGTGCTGCACATTCAGAGTTTTTGGTCTTTTTGACCACAAATGCCAGATCATAGGACCATCATCCTACAGAAGCAATTAGTTATTTTACAGTCACACGCAAACACAGTCTGATAATAGTATAGGCATCAACACCTGCATTAAGATCTGTTGAGATCCTGCTCACTGACAATGAGTCAATGTCAATGTCACATTGGGTCACAGCCTTTCTAAAAGATTATCAAAATCTCTTGGCTATTCCATTTCCATTTTATTGAACAAAATGAAGGCAATGATTTCATACTCTTACATTCTGCAGCATGAATTTAAAAAACAAAGAGCTTGAGCACAAAACTTTTAGGACTTACGATGGAGTGAAGATGGGTTTGCCAGATTCAAGAAGTAATGTGACATGGTTCTCCATGGAAGTTAGTATTGACCTACTCTTGATCTCAGTATAACCCTGCATTTTTCGCATGATCTCATCTCAAAGCGCTAAGTCAAGAGTTAAAATATCAAAATCTAAATAAATAGAAGAACTTACAGTCGTCTTGGCAAGTGCTTTTGCAAGTAGTTCTACCACTGACAAACCTGAGGTATTCAACAGATCCTCGGCTGCGGATTTGAATGCTGGAATTACACTGCAATATTTGCAATATGTTAGTATCTGAGGCTAAAAGTGTTCAAGCCAAGTATTCTTCAACACCACAGTATTAAGTATACCTGTCAGAAACCTGAGTTATTGTTTCTGCAGCTTCCATACCAACTGCTTTGGCAATATCCTCAGCCCGAGGCGCAGTTATATGCTCAAATTTCACACCAGATTCTCTTTGGATCTTAGATATATTTGACCTTCTTGGATCATAGAGCATCACAGCAACACCACTATTGCCTATAAAATAGTAAAACCTCTAAGCATCAACATCGAACCCAGAAGTTCAAAAGATGAAGTCATAAATCTGCATATTACCTGCTCGTCCAGTACGTCCAGACCGATGTATATAAGCTTCTACACCATTTGGAGGTTCACACTGAAAGGAAAAGGAAAAAAAAACGGTCTAAGAACATTTGATATACACATTTTAAATTGCATAATGCGCACCAGCAAACATGAAAACACAGAGACAGACGCACACCTGGATGATTAACTGCACATCATTGATATCCAATCCCCTTGCAGCCACATTTGTAGCCACCAAGGTCAGAAACTTGCCTGACCTGAACCCAGAAAGGGTCACCTGCAGATATCATATACAAGAAATTAGCAAAGAAAAAGAATGAGATTAACAGAGTAGGTTAGCATGTTTCTTTTTTAAGATGCATAGACTTTCTTCACACAAGGTTGAAAGAAATCCTCTTGACTATGTGAAAGCAAAAATATGTTTATTAGGTTGCTTTATTTCCAGAAGACTTTCAGTATACCACCAAATATAATCTGCCTAGAGTCTAGACTATAAGCCAACAGTTGGCAGTCTTGGAAAGCAAGCAAATCCCTTGACTACTGAAGGGGAGGTGAGGTATGAAGACAGACAGAATATTGACTTTTCTGAAATCATATTTGAAAACATTCCTAAGCTAAAAAAAAAAAAAAAAAAAAAAAAAAAAAAAAAAATTACTTAATACAAAACATGGCCAAAGAGAACTTCCAAAAAAAACAAAATTAGGAACAAAAATTACAATAGAGACATTAATTGTTCTCATAGACAACAATCAAGATGATGCAAGGGGCCACTTGTATGAAAAAGTTCACCTCGCGTTTAGACTGCTGTATTTCCCCATGTAAAGCCCGCGCTCCAGGCAATAATCCAGCAAGTTCATTTGCAGATTCTCTTTTCTCAGTGAAAATAATTGTACGGCCTCCACTGAATCAAAATCATAACAAAGGTAAAAATGAGTGAAAAATATTTTCCAAAAAAAAAATAATAATAATCAATCATCAATAAATGAAGTACTGTAGGAAAACCCTACCTGCTATAACAACAGATGATATCAGGAATAACCTGATGTATGGCAGAAAAAGAACAGGGAAGTACAATGTGCCGTACATTGGTGCTGGCTTTCATTTTCTCATTACCAACAAGATCAATAGTTTTCTTAGTTGGCTTGAGAAACTTAGAAGAGAGCTGGCAGTGTAAAGCAAAGATTAGTGATAACCCAACAAACTTTATATCTCTTGTTCATAAAGTAAGGAACATACATGTTTCACCCAATCTGGCAAGGTGGCACTGAATAGAAGTGTTTGAACTTTGCTTACATCCTTGACTTTTCCTGCAAAATATAATACCCGTAGTAAATAAAGCAACAACCTAACACCTAGCATCAGTTAAGCAAGAACAGCAGAGCTAAGTGACTAGCAACATCAGAAAGTGTTTCGTGACAAGCATCTATAACATAATCTAATACATTCCAGCAACAAGTTTTTAGGAATTTGAGACAGCATATTTATCTGACTAGCAACATCAAAGCATATTTAGCTACCAACATCTATTAACATCCCCAAAACAAGATTTTAGAAATTCTCCGGATCATGAAAACATTAACATAATAGGGGTTACAGAATCAACAGTTGAACTTCAAGATATGAATCCAAACATTGCCTCATGATCAAAATAACATGCCCCAAGTCTTCTACATGCAGATACATACCAAGAATAAGTTCAACATCTTCAACAAAACCCATCCTCAGCATTTCGTCAGCCTCATCAAGGACCCGAAACTTCAATAAGCTTAAGTCAATATTGCCCTTCTCTATGTGATCCTGTACCAAGTTTAATGGAAATAAATAAAATGTTAAAAATCAAATAATTTCAAATGCAAGTAATATTCTACCACCGGCATAAAATCAAAAGAGCACTCTAAACAATATTATACCTTTATGCGGCCAGGAGTTCCCACAATTATATCCACCCCTCTCTTCAAGGCAAATTCTTGAGGCTGGTAGGAAGCTCCCCCGTATACACAGCAAGAATTCAAGCCCATTGCTCCCCCATAAACTTTGAAGTCATCAAACACCTTAATAGAACACACAAAACTGATTAAAAAAGAACCACTTCAAAAGTCAGCATCGCATAGATGCATCCTCAGTGTTTATGTATTATATACCTGAGTGGCCAATTCCCTGGTAGGTAGAAGAACCAAAACACTAGGTGGCCTGCCATAGCCTGTCTTCCTTGATGCTTTTGCAGGCCCATTTACTAATGACTCTAAGATTGGCAAAACAAAAGCCAGTGTTTTACCCTGCATAATTATAGCATATCAGTAACCTTTTCTAAATTTTCAAAAAGCATTTTATAATACACCTGGAGCACAAAATTATGCTTAAGAAACACAAAATCACATACAGCAGAAAAATCAAGTTAAGCTAACAAACGTTCAATTTCAAACCGTTTCATATGTAGCTATTTTTCCCCATTCACCAAATAATAGAAAACCCTTCACAAAATAAAAAACCCCAAATATCATTCTGCATAAATTCTTTAAATTTTTATTACAAGTCTCTATCTTTAGCTACAAATATCCATGGAACACAACCCCTAAACCTTAGTTGAACAGTTTGTGCTTATTCTTTTAATACACCAACATTATTACACAAAATCTGATCATTTCTCTATTTTCACATTTATTATTCACACACGAATCACAACAAAATCATATTATTTCACCAGTTTGTAACTAATTGCAACACGCTAATCTTTAAGCAAAAAAAAAAAAAAAAAATCGATATTTTCTAACAAATTAAGCCATAAACTAACACAAGAAAACCGTACCTGCCCGGTCCTTGCACGGCCTACCAAATCACACCCATTAAGAACATCCTCAAAAGTCCTAGCCTGAATTGGAAACAATGCCTCTATCCCTCTCTTCTTCAACGCTTCCCTCAACGGTTCAGATATTCTAAACCTTGTCACAGCATTAGGATCGTCAGCTTTAACTACCTCTTCCTCTTCATCTTCGTCCTCGACCTTAGCTATCTTGCTTTTCTTCTTCAAATTCACGGTCTTGCCAAGCTCTGAGCTGGTTTCACTCCTCTCTTCATCATCATCAAACTCTACAGCTTTTCTCTTCGTTTTCTCTTTCTCTTTCTTCTTCTCTTTCTTGTTTGAAACCAGTAAAGGATCAGTTTCTTGGGTTTCGAGAGCTATCTTCTTCTTCATCTTCTTTTCTTTCTTGGAGTCTGGGGAGTTGGCATTGGCAATAAGAGATAAAGAATGCATATTTTTCTTTCTCCTTTGCTATATGGAGGCTTTTAGGGTTTGTGGGTTTTTCTTGTTTTCTCCTGCTATGGAAGAATGTGGAAGTGGCAGTGCAAAAGCAGGAGGGAAAGAGGAGGAATGAAAAGCAAGAGTTCGTAGTTTTATAGAGGTGGCGGTCGACATATTTTGGATCGTTGAATAGTCAGTCCAGTCCCTAATCAATTTCGGTTTTAGACGTTGGATTAGAAGTTTTAAAAAACTGTTAATTAGGAAAGTGCAACGGTTAAATATCAGTTTAATTTGGATTGAAAATCTACTGATACAGTAATCACAAGTAGTATAGTCCACTGTTAAACAAATATGGCTTGGAAGCCAGGTTCAGCATTTGATCTTTATAATTAATATTTTTAAAAATTATTTTCAAAATATTTGAAATTAAAGGTTGGAAAGTATTCTTCAATTACATTAAAAGAGGAATTAATTTTGGAAAAACACGAAAAATGATCTCAATGACATCCTTATTGTTGAAAAAAACATCTATTAATATAATAATAATTTTATTTAATTATTACTATATTAATAGATTTTCAATTCAAATTAAAATGATTTTTAACCATCAATCAAATTCTATCACTGGTTCAGATTTGTAGTTTTTGTGATCAAATAAAATGAAAAAAAATAAAAAAAAACTAATTCATGCAACCTCCTTGGAAAATTACAAAACTTAGGGGTGATTTTGAAACTTTTGGAAACTTTGAGAGAGCCCGTCGTCGCAGGATGATTTTGACTCACGTGCTCTATCGCCAGCTCAGCCAGTGCGAGGTACAGTGCATGGACAAGAAGACCTAGAGAAATTATTGAAAATTACAATACTATGCATCCTGTCTCAGACCCACTTAGATTAAATTGTCGATTCCTGTGTCAGAATGGTATAAGTAATAATTTTATAATATGTTGCAATTATATATATATATATATATATATATAATGATTCGTTTGGTGTGATGCGAGTAGATATTTTATTTTTGAAGATTAATGTAAATCAAATTTATAAATTGAACAAACTTGTTTAATTTATATATATTTATTAATAAAATAATTTATAATTCTAGTATAAAAATTTATATTTAAACAATTAAGAGATTATTTTAAAATATTAATTAAATTATTTTATATAATAATATAAATTTTAGAACATAAAAAAATAAATAATAAATAATTGATATTATATGTATAGATATAATTAATATATATAAGTCATGTGCAAGTAATAAACTTGATGGAGTATAAACTAACACAATTTGAAATATAAAAATAGATCGATGGATTATCTTGTAAGAGGATGAGTTGATACATTTAACTAAATAAACAATTGAGAGAAGTTTTACGGAGAAGAAATAGAGAAGGAAAAATAAAAAATTTCATAAAATCAAGGTATTCGTCTCCCACTAGGTGCGCCTGAAAGGCTGAAACCATCCCAATTTTATTGTGATCCCAGGGCTAGCAATTAGCCACGAAACCATATTTGAGAAGATCTCCGTATCCTAGAATGATTTAGGGTTTGGGCTGGGTGTGTAATTTACTGGAACACTGGGTGTTGGCCCTGAACCCAGAAGAGATGGGCTTCCCTGATTTGTCCCTACCTCCTAAAAGTCCATTTGGCTTAGGGTTGTGGTCGTGGTTGTGGTTGTAAGCGTAATGGTGATTGAAAGAAAAAGCTAAACGATGATTGCAACATTTCTTTTACAGGTACATCTGTGTTGTGTCTCTCAGTGAGATTGAAGTAAATAATAAAGCCATGTGAGTTTGATTTTCTATCCAGTCTTTGTGATCTAACTGTA
The DNA here is from genome assembly GCA_963924115.1 of Dovyalis caffra. Taxonomy (NCBI): domain Eukaryota; kingdom Viridiplantae; phylum Streptophyta; class Magnoliopsida; order Malpighiales; family Salicaceae; genus Dovyalis; species Dovyalis caffra. Next base: position 922,433 of record CAWUPB010001010.1, on the reverse strand, counting down.
ATTCAACCAAACTCATCAAATAATAAATCTATGCAAGTATATATCTTGCGAGACAACGATCCAGAAAATCACAATATCGCAGTAAATAAAGAGCTAATTCGACAACTAAATTACTTAAATTTTCTCTTGAATCATGAAATAGGTAAGAACTAGAGAGAATTTGATCATTAGAAGTACCAAAAGTTTGCATCTGCTGTTTCATGTTTGCCATTAAAATTTCTTATGCAGCCACATCTCAATCATGTCTTACAGGACCTTCTTATACACATAGGGTTTAAGATGTAACCAATATACATTTTAGCTCAGTGATGGCAATATTTAGAGCTGCACAATCAACGGATTCTGTTATGTTTTTGGGTGGATTTGATCAATTAAAAACTGAATCGAAATGTTAAAATCCAATGTGTATTGACATTCCTTCATTTTTGCCATAACGTTACTCGTTATAGAGCTCATTCGTTCATTAGCGAGTTCTTTTGAGTTAGAAATTAGAATCCCCAGCGAGCTAAACGATGGGTTTAATTTATGGTAATCAATTATCTTATATAACTGAGAATTTATTTATCGGAATTGAATTATTTATTACATACAATAGTATTTTTTCTAACAATTTTAGTTTTAAAAACGTTATCTTCATTTTTATCTTTTTTTTTAATTGTAAATCACAAAATATATTTTGCATCAAGCAACAATCTACAAACAAAAATACCAAATTGCATCGTGTGTCTGTTCATTGATTTTTCGAAAAAATTTGTTTAGAATTTTTAACCCTTCTCTTTTTCAATACCATTAGAAATTGCATATATTCTGCGCTAGGTTTAAGATTATATTGTATATAGTATGACTACATTTAGTAATAACAGTAGTTGTCTTATTGTTTTATTATTATTATTATTTTATTAAGCTTTTCATATCAACTCTTTTTATGTAATTAAAAATGTAACCCCTGTGAAATTTTTACACATGTTAAAATGTTTCTAAATATGTTTATATGGAGTATAAGTAATAGTATGGATAAGTTTAAAAGATTTTTTTTTATGACGGTATGTTAGACGATTACGTCGAAAATAACGAGAGGAAACATTTCAGATAATTTAGGTAATTATCCTTTGGGGTATTTCTAAGTGTTTGGAATGCATGATAATGATAAGAAATTTATTTTATAATTTTAGGAACGTTGGGATTTTATTTGGAAAAATTTTCGAATTTATTAAAAGAAATTTTCCGAAATGTAGAGCTAGATTCTGTCCGAAGTTTGCATGATTCATTTGAGGACTTTAGAGTGATTTATGGATAAATCTCAAAGAATAAAAGTTGTTCCTCTATGTGTCTACTATCCCTCTATAAACTTTTGTGAATTTTAGATCTTTATATAAAAAGTTATTTCTATTTTGGTATAGATGGTTTAGGATGCACTACTACTGGAATTTTTTTTTTTTTGGAAAAAAATTTCGAAATATTGGGAGAAAAGAAGATGTTTGGTTGCTTAAAATAAGATAATTAGGGATTTAGTTAGTATAATGACTTATTTAGGACACCTAAGACTTGCATTAAATGAGTCAAAACGAACTCACTCTTGTCCTTTATTCAAATTAGCCAGCCTTTGCCTTTCAAGTTTCCTCCACTTTACACTTTGCTTAGTTAAATTTTAACACTTGTGATATAAATAAATGAGAGGAGAAAAGGTGGGTATATAAGGGAAAGAGAGGGTTAAATGGATGCCATTTTTTAGGCCAAAAACCGTAGCTCTTCCAAAATTAAAAGAGAAGCCAAATTGAAGAAAGAAAAAGGCAAAAAGAGAGAAAGAAAGAAAAGAGAAAAAGAAAGGGAAAAAGGGAAGGAAAAACTACCAAATCTTTTAAGGGAGCATAAATCATTGTAAGTAGGTTTTCATTTGAGCATCATATTATGTTTTAAGTTTCATTTCATGTATTTAAATTATGAGTTGATTTGAGTTATTTTCATGTCTTGAAGTTCAAATCATGTAATATGTTGTTTTGGTGGTTTGTGATGGTTATATGCTTGATGCTTGGGAGGAATCCATGTATGGATGACTTGTGGTGATAATTTATGATTTTTTTCTATTTTTAAAAATGTCCATGTATGTGATGATGGGTTGGATTAGACTTGGACTAAATATAAATGAACAAAAACATGTTTAAAGTTGATTTGGAAAGAACTAATAAATTGGTGTTCATGAGGAGTAAATTCTGTCCAAAATTTGGGGTGCATGTTCAAGGACTTTAGGTCGATTTTTAGGTAAAACTTAAAGAATAAAAGTTGTTCATCTATGTTTCAACTAACTTCTCTTAAAATTTCTTGGTCATTGGGTTCGTTTACAAAGAGTTATATCTGATTTAGTACAGATAGCTCTAGATAAACTACTACTGGGCAGATTGCTCCCTAAGTTTCAAAATTCTATAATAAATTTTATACTTGGTATTTCTACCTAATTTTTAGATATGTTATAAATAAATATGTCTAGTATCTAAAATAAAATAGGTAAGATTTAATTATGTTCATAAGTTAGAAAATTACTTACTCGATTAGAGGTTGCCCGATAGTAAACCCTAAAACCCAATAATTAGACTTGGATAAAATTTATGGGTGTAGATAAAATAAATGGAATTGGATAAAGTCAATGGACTTAGGATTAAGTTAATAAACTTGGATAAAGTTAATGGGCCCGGAATAAGAAAAATGGGCTTGGATTAAAATAAGTGGACTTAGATAGAAATAAAAGGGATTTGAAAATTCTGAAGAAAATTTATTCCTTTAGAGAGGAAATAAGGAAAAGACTTAGACCTTCTTTTAAATATTAATGAAACTAATGAACAATAATTAATGAGCGGAGGTTATGTTCCTGCTATAAGTACCGGGATTGGTATGTGAGCAACGGGTGAATCCCGAGTGTTGGTTGGACCGTGAGTATGGTTTGAGAAAGAAGGGTTGATACTCGATTTTGGTTGAATGTGATTAAACATGTCATCACGTGCATTGAGGGTAAAATAAATTGAGAAAAAAATTATTGAGTCATGAAATGATAGGATCTCGGTAACCGAATTGAGTGGAATGGGTAATAGCAAGGAATCCATAGTGCGAGCTCTATTTACTAACACCGTTAAACGAGGGATAATTCCGCTTACTCGTGTGCTACAACGAGGGATAATTTTGTTATGAGCGGTAGGTGATATTGAGATTACCGAGAGAAAGTAATAGAGCGAGTAGGTGATAACACGATCACCGATAGATAGAACACACGGACTTGCGGATACCTGGGTACCCGATTAAAATGGATGAAAATGTGGGAAACGGAATAGCATTGCATATCACGTGCATCACCATACTTACCGAGTTTTGGCTTATTCCGTTATTGTAATTGTGTGTTGTTCGAGCAAGGACAAAGTTAAGTCGATCGAGGATGCTACCGGTTCTCACTAAAAGAGGCTCATGTGTCACTCATAAAAATAGGAATATCTTTTGTGTCATTAAAAAGGGGTACGAGCCTAATTTGTAAATTTTTAGGCATTTTGAATATTTTGTAAATTATAGAACTATCCGTAATAATGGTTGTAAATCGTATCGTACGTTGCCTATGGTTTAGTTATCTATGTATTTTGTTGTGTATGATAGAGGAAGTAGGGGACTTAGTCCCAACAAGTGTGTCGCGCCGGTCATGCTCGTTAGGTAATAGGCAAGGGAGTCGGGGGCATCACAAAAAAAGTTTTTTAAATTTCCAAAACAAGTTATATATAAAGAAGTTCACTCAACATTTGCATTTCCATTTCAAATTTACATTTATTTTGGATATTATCTCAATTTTTTTTTAATTCACACACTCAAGATTTTTAACAGAATTAGTCTTCTATTAGAATTTAAATCTGTAACCTTTTATTACAATATATAACTACCACTGGATAATATACTTTTTGGTGTTATTATCTCAATTTCAAAGTCTATTTTGTAGAACCATGTCTATTAATTTAATTTTTGTAAATAGACATATTAATAATTAATGATCATCTAGTTGATTAATAAGCAATTTCTTACAACTAATTTTTTTTAAAAAAGCTCAATGTGAAAGTCTTCAAATAACAAAAGTACAAAATCATTGTTCTTTCATGGTTTTATCTAGAAATGATTTTCTTTAACCGTTTTTTTTGTTTGTTTTTGGGATTCTTGTGGTTGTTGGATGTTTTTTTTTTTTTTTAACCCATCCCATAGATTTGTATATGCTTGTTGACTTGTTGGTAAGTTCTTTCAAGAGAAAGTACCTGTGCTAGGAGCCAGAGAGAGCATCGTGAGCCAGAAAAGTAAGAATTGCAGTTGCGAATGCACAGGAAACTAGGTCATCCTTTGCTATTACATGTTTTTGGCATGATCATGATCAAGTTCTTCTTTGGGATTGGACCTTGGATGAGTGGAGTTTACTGTTTTCTCTTAAATCCGTCCAATTTTAGGGTTGTTGGTTTGTCTTCTATATGAGAGAAGAAAAGGGTTTTGAATTTTGAAGGTTTGTTGCTCGGGAACGTGGGCCACCCATATTTAGCATCCCCATTCAAGCTTTGCCATCTTTTTTATTTTTTATTTTTTTCACTTTAAGAAACCTAGGAGCACTTACATATGAGGTTTCTTGTTTTTCGCATTTTAATAAGCTAGAGTTTGTTTTTAACGGTGCAGCATCGAATTTCATAATGTTTAATTAATTTTTCAAGAAATATCAAAGCGTGTAGAAGTTCGATGATTTTTTTAAAGAATAGGATGTAAGAAAGTGAATTTTTGATGAAATAATATGTAGACTATAAGACGATAATTAATTGAAAATTGAATGAAATTGTAAGTGATTTAAATTTCTTCTTGATGACATATGGGAAAGTTTTTGCAAAAGTGTTTTTTCGATTTTTTTTTAATATATAATTTCATATCTTTGTAGCAAAATCCACCAAAAATTATATAAAGAAAAAAAAATCAATTTTTGCTCAAATTGTTTTAGAAAAACACTTTAAAAAACAGTCCAAAAGCATTACCTACAAAACGAAGCTAGAGATCAAGTTAATTAACTAGTAATTACAACTAATTGGTATTAAACCAACACAAATTCACTCAATTCACAAGTGTTATAATTAACTGTCACAATAACATTACACATACTTCATTAAAAAAAAAAAACATCACACAAAAGAAAACCGGCTCCCCCTACATATTATTTCAAGCACCGATACAAATGGCCTGTTGGTTTTCTTCAATCCAGAATTAGCAAATAGGAGCAATAGACTAGCTAGAAACACACTCTGATCATACTGCTGGAAGCTGTAAGTTGTTAATAGAATGGAAACATTGAAATAGCAATAATCCCCAGAAACAAGCACAAAAACCATCCATGAATAATTTCTTGCCGAAATGCTGAAGAGGGAGGAAGGGGAGGGCCAGGGGGAGTAGGAATGGGGTGGCACTTGTTAACTCCATACCATTTATCTTCAGGAACGTTGGTCTCATTGAAGAAAAATGTGGTAGGAGCTGAAAATGAACCAAAAATCTCCACGCTCTGTGGAATCCAACCATCTGTTCCATTTCTGTAGAAATAGACATAACATATCTGAAGTGAACATGGTCCGACTATTTGAAATGTGTTCGTCGAGCATCGATCCAATGTGGTGGTAAATGGATTAATCAGCTGCGGCTCGAAAACCTGATGATTAAAACATCGAAAAGAGAGAAAGAATTAAATTATTTTGGAGTTAATTTTGTTGAATTTCTTTCTACAAGCAGCAGAAATATGTAGATATATCAATGTTTATAAAGAATTAACATTTTTAATCTTGTTAATTTGGTGTATGTGCAGCAAAAAATAACTCTATGTAATTAGTTCTAGCATTCATGATCTCCCTCTCATAATAATAATAATAATAATAAAATGAATAAATAAATAATTAGTTCAGTTCTTAAAATCAAGAAATTAGTTCTTTTTGTGGCCATGCAAAGCCATGAACCATTCGATATATATATATATATATAAAATCAAGAAATTAGTTCTTTTTGTGGCCATGCAAAGCCATGAACCATTCGATATATATATATATATATATATATCACTAAATTTCGATAAACCTCTTCTAAAAAAAAAAAAAAACACTTCTATCTCAGTATTTTTAGTAGCTTCTATGTAGCATTTATGAAAGATATATTAAAGCTCCATTTATTGGTAGAAAAATTCGAATTATTGAAAAAACAATTTAAGGAAATGAAAATATATTCTATGATCACAATAATAATAATAATAATAATAATACTTTTTCAATAATGATATTATGGTTTTATATTTAATTACTTGTCTCGTGGATAATAAGCTGGTAAACATGTATTTCTTGTGTTTGGTAATTGAAAAATAAAAATATTTCTTTTTATGTTATCCTTTGTCAATAAAATCAACCATTCATGAATTGTTACAAAATACGACATATATTCACCACAAATATGCCTAAAAAAAAATTCTCCTCATCTGAAAATAATTTTTTGATTATTTTTCTCAAATTGCACTAAACATATAAATATGACCAGAACAACTTTTTTTTTCTGAAAAAAAAAACCTACGTAGCATATATATATATATATCAGAATAAAATTAAACCAAACCTGATTGCCAAAAGCATCACCAAAAGTAATACTGATCTGATCATTTGTATATTTGGGCGACAAACAGCTTGTTGTAATAACCACGGTGTAAGTACACTTCTCTAGATTCTTTAAAAAAAGAAAACAAAAAACAAAGAATAAATTTTACTTTACAAGATAGATGGAAACAAACTTAATGAAAATACTATAAATAATAAAAGGGAGAAAATTAAATAGTGAGTGAAAGTGCCTGCTGGATTAAACCAGGATTGAAAGACTTAAGAACATGAGGTTTGAACTTGTTGATTGGTTGATCAGCTTGAGATAGAACGACGAATATGAAGGCAAAGCAAAGCAGAAGAGAGTGATGGGCTCTCCTCATTTTATCTCTAAACCAAGAAATACAGGGAGTCAGATAGATGGAGATTACACAGAAAAACCTAGCCTGGTATTTATAAAGAAATTTTAGGGTTTCTGGTGGAATGGTAGTTGAATATATGACCAATTAAAAATTGCAATATAGACAATTTTTTTAGTACTTTTTAGTTTGTACTAAAATAAAAGAATGAAATGCAAAATTTTCTTGCACACGAATTCTGGTGGACTTTCAGGTTCCTACAAGTAGGGAATAGTGAAACTAAGGAAATTCTTTTTATTTTTTGATTTTTGGGTAGAGGAATATCATGCAAATTGATTATAGAAAATTCTGAATTTAATTTATTTTTTTTTCCTAAGTGGAAACGGGAAAGAAAGAGTACAGGCTTTTTTTTATTATTATTTTAATATTATTAGTTTGCCTCTAATTTTAATTAACTTCTTTATTTATTTTTTTTCCTTTGTACATTGTAAATCAATCAATTCTAAATTTTTTTTGAGATGCCAACAACCATCTACCTCGATCTATTAACACACAAATATCTATATTACTCTCTTCTCGAAATTCTTGGAGTTCGAATCTGTTTTTTACTGTAAGAATTTTTTTTTTAAAGAAATATACTTGCAAACAAATTTTTTTAAATATATATATATATTCAAATAATAACACTTAAAATTTTTTTGGGTCAACACATCGGCCTAGTTATAATTTAATTGAGCCTTTCATGGCCCATTCCCGATATGTAGACATAGTAATGGTTCGATTCGAATCGTAAATCAAACCGTTAAAAAATCGAATTGAAACCGTTAAAACCGTAATCTTGATTTAATCGGACCGTAACCGGCTACTTATGGGTTGGTTATGGTTTAAGGTATCATAAAACTGAAATCGATGATTCTAAACCGACGGTTAACAATAGAACCGAGTGGTTTCACATTTTTTCTAATAAAATTGGATTGGGTCGAAAAAAAACAAAAAAATTTAAATAAAAAAACCAATTTTATATGGGATGGACGGTAGATATTGGACTGAAAAATGAAAAAAAAAAAATTAAGCCTAATAATTTTTAATTTTTGGACTTAATATATTAATATATACATATAAATATATAATATATTAATATATAAATATAAATATATAATATATTAATTTGTGACCGTTTGTCACAACTCAACGGTCACAAAAAAGTGACCGTTTTCTATTTTTTTCTTTTCTATCTTTTCTATAAATACCCTCTCACTCTCAATTTTTTTCATTCTTCTCACAACGCAATCTCTCATTCTCTCTCAATCTCTTAAACTTTTAAGTCTAAAATTCTCAATACTATCTTATAATATTTTTTATACTCCAAATACTTCTTAAATTTTTATATTTCTATTGTTTTATATCGCAAAAAATGGCAAGTTCAAGTTCACATATGCCATCACAACAAAGTAATACCGCCAATCAAAATCGGGCGAGGGAGCAACAACAACAATCAAATTTTACACCTAGATCATCCGACATCTTCAAAATTTATTTCTCAAAAGTTTCGTTATAAAAAGGCGTTTTTACCGTGATTTGCAACTACCGCAACAAGCAATATACATTCAAACAAGGAGGTGGTTATGGAACATTCAAAACCCACTTGGAGAAAAAGCATCCATCCGTACTTGGTAATGATAGACATCGGACACAAATATCCGGGTTTGTTTCTCAATCTTCCTCTTTATTTCGAGTATACTCGATAAAAAAAAATAAAGAAGAAATGGCTAAAATGATATGTGTTGATCATTTATCTTTTAGTTTTGATCAAAAAATGGGTTTTAGTGATTATTGTTCTAATGCTTTGAGTCCTGCTTTCAAACAAGTTGAAAGACATTCTTTTAAAAAAACGAGTTATAAAATTATATAGCGATATAAAAAGAGAATTAACTGTATTATTTGTAAATTTGAATGGTCGTGTTTCTATATGGTCCGATATATGGTCCGATCAATGGTAAACCCACTCTTTTATGGGTGTAACTTGTCATTGGATTGATAATGAATGGCACATGCAAAAACGTCTTCTTGCATATAGAGTGTTTGACGATAAACATACCGTTCAAAATATATATAAAATACTAAAAAGGATTTTAGATGAATATGTTTTATATTTAAGAATATTTTCAATTTCTTTTGATAATGCTAGTTCTAATGATGCTTCGAGTAGAGTCTTTAAGAGAACTTTATCAACCTCATCTTGGAGGTAAGTTTTTTCATATTAGATACACATGTATGTTTTAAATTTATGTGTGCTATCCGGTTTGGAATATCTTAAAGATATTGTTAGGCCAATTAAAGCTCTTGCTAAATATTTATGAACGCATCCCCAAAAGATGAAATCATGGGGAAAGTTTTACAAAGAAAGAAACAAAAAACCAAGACGATTTTCAAAATATGTTCCAACTCGTTGGAATTCAACTTATGACTTACTTAGGCGAGTCATTTGAATATCGAGATTTATTATGCTCATTTTTTTCATAAAATATTGATTATGTTTTTATTTGTCAAAATGATTTTGATATTTGCGAACCACTTTTGAAACTTTTAAGTGTTTTTAACAATGCAACATACACTTTTAGTGTCGTTTATCAACCAACTTCACATTTATTTATGATTGAAGCAATTAATATTGTTGAAGCTTTTAATTATGTAGAACAAGATATGCCAACTTTACATGCTGCTTGTTTAAATAATGAAACAAAAATGGTTAAATTATTATGAAACAATTCCACCTATTTATCTTGTTGCTTTAGTGTTTGATCATAGATTTAAAATGGAAGGTCTTTCTGTTGTTTTGAATACTTACTATGAGTATTTGCAATTATTTGATAAAAATGTAGAAATAGAAACCGCTTCTATTATAAAACGAGGTTAGAGATTTATATATTGAAATGTCTTTAACTCGTGGGTGATCAACATGCTAGTTCATCTTTACCAACCGTGCCACGATCATCATCAAGTAGCCAACGTGTTAGAGTCGGTTATCTTATGGCCATGGAAAGGACAAAAAGGCCAAGAGGATCATCGGGCTCCACTTCCGAGCTTGATATTTATCTAACAACCGTGTTTGAATTTGGTGATAGCAATGCAGGTGTAGATTTTAAAGTAATTGATTGGTGGAAAAGACATACATGCACCTTTCCGAGTCCTGTCCATAATAGTTAGACAAATACTTGTTGTGCCGGCTTCAACAATAGCCATTGAAAGAGCATTTAGCTTCGGAGGTAATATTTTGGATGATAGGCAATCACAATTGGCTCCCGAGTCACTTGAAGCCCAAGTATACGTGGATGATTGGATAAGAGCCAACAAGAGGACACAAGAACAAAAACAATATGATTTCAATGAAGAAAGTATGGATCTAACACCCGACGGCACAACAACGAAACTTCGAAGCCGAAACTTTCGATCAAGAAAGTAACTAGGCGTAACTATATAGAACATAAATGTAATTTGTAAAGGGGTAATTTGAAATGTAAAAGAGAACTACGTAAGCTTTAATTCCTCTAAACCCCAAGAGGATACGTAGGAAGCTTAATTTTTGTAGTGTTTACAAAAATTAAGTTCAAGCCGTTATTTATTTATTTCTTTTTTTTTCTTTGATTTATTGTGTGAAATACATTATAATGTAAAAAATATTATAATATTTATACATTATGCAAAAAAGAAGTTTTTTCATTTTAATGTTAATGTTGAGAAAAAATGTTCGATTTTTTTATTTTTTCATTTAATAAAAAAACCGTTGAACCGTCGGTTTCAAACGGTTTGGAACCATCGATTTTACGGTTTCAAACCGAAATTGAAACCGTCCATAGAAGGTTTGGTTAAGGTTTCACCTTTTGGTGAAACCTTAACCGATGGTTCCTAAACCGAAATCGACGGTTCGAGGAACCGTTACCATTACTATTAATATGATATTCTTTCTTCTATTGTTTTTTTTTTTTTTTTGGTTTTTACTTTCTCCCACTAGTACTTGCTTCTTTTTCTTTTTTCTTTTTTTCTTTTTTACACGTGCAAGAAAAAAAAAGGTAAAAAAAGCAAGAAGATTTGTTTAAAATTTATCCTAAACATTTAAAACTATTATCTTACAAAGCAGTACTTATTTAATGTTTTTAATAAATATAGTTTATTTTTAATACAATTTAACCATAAATAAAGTTTAATAAATCAGATACTGCTTAACGGACATTTCAAAAATAATTGTTAGTCTTTAGCAAATGAAAAAAAGGCAACAGGAGGCAAACCCCTGCAAGGAAAACAAGAAAAAATTTATTACCATGTCATCCCTACTCTCCTATTAAAAAAAAAGTTTTAATAATGACTATTTACTAATTAAGAACCCACAAATGTTTGTATAACCTCCAATATTACCTAAAGTTAGAGAAGCCACGGCAGGAGTTCTGGGCTTATGGCTACAGTTTTTTTTTTTTTTTTTTTCCCTAATGGTTAAATATAAAAAAAAAAAAAAAAAATCGAGGAATCGTTCCCTAGCTACCATGATTTTAGGATTTTTCATGTTGACTGGTTGGTAAAAGCACTTTACGACTGCAACTTCTTTCACCAAGCAGTCACATCAAAACCTTACCAAGAATCACGATTACTGTTTTATTGAATATTTATTCTTTTTTAACCTAGTGAAAACTTCCAAGTCATTAAACTGATTCTGTTCTCAATGGAGCCTCTAAAGCATTAAATATTCTTCGGTGATGTCCATCCATCATCCATGTCCCTAAGTGTTTACTGCCATTTTATGCAATAAAACGACACTATTTTCAAGAATACTTTGACATTTTTCGTTAAAAATTATGAGATAGTACGTGTGTTTGTAAAAAGCTACCAATAAAAGCACTCACAGTCACAGCTTCAGCCTTCATCGATCAGGTCAGAGGTCTCCATCCATATAAATTTCTATCACCAGCCAATCTGCCCTCCCAAAACGATAAGGTTGGCTTCCAACAAATAGCAAAATAGCCAATGCTTGTTTGCAATTCAACCAGATGGTGCAAATACAAACTGCCATCTCTCTGATTCGAGCAATATGTAAACGTGGCAATAGCTATATGCCATGCACATTGGCCGATATTGCTGCATGGTGTTGGGATTTCACACCGACGAACCATTTCTGGTCTAGCCGTCCAGGCAATGAACATTTGGCACGTGTTTTGGCTTAACTTCTGCCTCTCACTTCCTAGTCGACAAAAAGAGATCGAGACATATTTTATCACACCTTGGAAACTTGGCCATTGTGAAAATCGACATCTTTGTTTAATTTGCGCAGTTTCCCAAGGGCCAAGTTTCCTTCTTCGGTTGCACGTACAAAAATACAAAAGACATGGAGATTTTTTCCTTTCGAGCTTCCCGCCATGAAGATTTTGGGGTTCGTTTAAAATTCATCACCTACCAAGGTCTACCAGTCTAACTTAATAAAATTGCATAAATTAATGCAGCATCCAAATAGATTTTCTGCTTTTCTTTTATGTTCGAAATGACATTGTGCCAAGTTTGGACCGCAGATTTAGAGTCAGTTCTTCTTGCCCGGTAGGGATAGAGATATATTCTCCATACCAGTCTTGCAATTTCAGCTAAGTAATTAATGCAAAATATGACTACTTCTAACAGGAGGACCAGATTTGATAATTAAGAGACGTGCTTCCTTAGCTACCAATGGCAATGGATCGAGCATCCTACCGATATCAAATAAAGGCAATAGACTGGACATCCTTCCGTTAATTTAATTTTTTATTTTATTCATTAAACAAATAGCATGCTTATAGATATTAAGAAATTATCTTTTAAATTTATATTGGATTCATCGGTTCATTTAATACTTATTAAATATAATTTCTCAAAATATATATTTTTTAATTACTGTAATTTTTAAAAGGTTATTTTGGTTCTTAAGGTTGTATTTTTTATAAAGCGATCTTTTGTCTGTAAGTTTTATTGGCCTTTAAAATTTTATTTAAACATTTTAATCCTTATTTTATAAATTTTATGCAATTAGAACTTTATATATATGATTTAGAGAAATCTTTTATTAAATCAGTTGGATTTAAAATGCTATATATATATAAAATTCGTGGCATTTATCTATTAATAAAGTTAGAAGGAATAATTCGACCACTTCTAATAGATTGATTTGTTTTCTGTAAGAAATCTAATAAATAGATATTGATTTGATTTAATTTAAAGCAAAGGATAAAATCATATACAAGCAGGCATAGTTTAAAGAACTAGCAGTTGTATTAAAGTAAATTTAATTTTTAATAATTTCAGTTTATTTAAATATTATTATACAATGAAGGAGGATTATTCCATCACCTAGCTCAAGGTTATGGGCCTTCTTCACATGGCCAAAAAAAAAAAAGTATTTGAATGGCCAACTATAAAATAGAGGGACTGTGCATGATTTTTAACCCCCTACCCAGCTAGCTAGCTATGTAAGACTTTGGAATCTTGGTGGACACCATAGACTCATATTACAGATCTCACACCCTGACAAATTATCTACTCCTTTTGCTTCCATTATCGCCTAATTAATTGACAGAACGTTCAGCTTTGGATAATCTCTGTCTGTCTAGCCAACTATGAAGACACCATGTTTCCTTCACACGAAAAGGACAAGGTGTTCTTCAAGAGTTCCTCCAGTCCCTACTAACAAAACACAATCCCTCAAGACCTTATCCTGGCTCATGCTTCGATGGACGCCAGCAATAATCTAACTAACAACATTAACATGGCAAAAAGCCAAAGGAGAGAGCCCGTTTCTAGTTGCAAGGATAAGACTACTGTTGATGATCACACGAAGAGGATTTTGCATAGAGATATCGAAAGACAAAGAAGACAAGAGATGACCAACCTTTGCACTTCTCTTCGAAATCTACTCCCTCTTGAGTATATCAAGGTAAATGATGACTTGTCTTTGTTGTTTCTTGTAAATCTAGTTAGTGAGCTGATCACTTAGATGAAGATTAGCGGGTTTGTTTTTAGGGTTTTGTTTGTGGGTTTTCAGGGAAAGCGTGCAATATCAGATCACATGCAAGAAGCTGTGAATCATATAAAAGACCTAGAAAAGAAGATTGAAGAACTTGGTATCAAGAGGGATGAGCTGAAGAACCTGTCCAATTTGAGAGTTCTTGTTTCAAATCGCGAAAACTCGAACGGTTGTGCGCCAACTTGTGAAGTAATGATTCGCTCGTGCTTGGTTGGCGTTGAGGTTGTTATTAATGGTGGCTTTGAGGAACAATTTCTTCACTCAAGAATGATGCAAGTGCTACTTAAAGAAGGACTCAATGTTATTAACAGTGTTTCGGCCAAAGTAATTAACTTGTTCTCCTAGATTTTTAGAGTGATTATGCTCTTAGAAACTTATTCTCCTAGTTTAACTGAATTTTACAACCATATTAAGTTTAGTTCTCCAGAGGTTGACTACCACACAGAGAGTTGCCTGTACAACATACACTGTCTACACCAGCCTTTTGGTCTCGATTTTTATGACCAACTGATCTTTGATGCTACATAAAGTTCCCTGTAAACCTCGTTGTCCGACGTCGGATGGGACTTCTCAAAAATATCCGACGATTAGATTGAATATTTACAAGTTTATTTACGGAGTTTGTAGTCGTCACTTAGTATTGAAGGAACTAGGAACCTAAAACGGACACCTGGTTCAAAGATCTATGATAAAGAGTTGGTTATGCTTTTGGAAAGATGTCGATCATCCAAAAGCGTTCTTTCCGAAGAAAGGTATCACGTCCGGTTTTAGCTCTAAATTTATCTCCTAAAATGTCAAATTATTTTTTGATTTTTAATTTTTCATTTTTTAGACAAATTGAATTTTTTAGTTTTGAGCGCGGCATCGTTTTGAAACGATCGTTAGTCCCTTTCGTCGGGTGACACATCGATTCAAACATCGGATCCACTTTAAGCCTCAACACAACCGGCGTGTCGAAGGACGTCTTAAAAAGTGATTTTTTGTGACGTCGGCTCTTATCAAATAGGAGGCTTCGTCGAAAATTTTGATATATATTTTTTCTAGTTTTTTTTTATTTTTTTAATAAAAAAAAACACTAAGATTTTAATTAATCGAAATCAACTAGAAATTAAATTTATTAAAATCACCTTCCGTCCCTAATAAATAGGAGACTCGTTGATCCAATATTTTAATCACATAAAAAAATCACATATTAGAATAAATTACACAACTAAATAACTCTAGATTTTCGAACATGCATAAGATAAAAAATTATTACAAAACACAAAAAAATAAAAATAAATAAACAAACACAAACGAGTCTAAAATTCACATACATTGTAAAATTACCAAAATGCCTCTAGAATACCAAGAGTCACCGTCAAGCGATCGTTTGTCTTCCGGTGACCTTTTCGACGCGTGGACCAACCAGCCTTGTATATCCGATCGTTGCGAATTCAACGGTTGTGCTATCGACCGGAGACGACGCCGAAGAAGGGAGATCGGAGCCTCCAAAGATTCGGTCGGATCTCATTTCTTCACCGGTGATGAATCCGATCTCCTTTCGGGATTCCAAGCATACCGGTCGACTCGTGAGGTTGAGAGAAAGATTTCGTGGTGGTTAAAACCTTCAACGACTTCTAGATTGGCTAATTTTTTTGGGTTTTTCAAAATGGGTCGAAAACGAGTTGAACTCAATTAAATCGTTTTCCGATGTCGTTGGGTCGAGATATTTATATGAGAACACTCGGGGAAGACCGACGATCGGTTCGTGGTGGTGGTTTTTGTGTTGGTGACCGGAGTTGAGAGAAACGAACGGGTATTGTTTCGGGTCGGGTTTTGGTGGTTTGATCTTCGATTTCTCTCTCTTTCGTGATTTTTTTCTCTCTAACCGGTGTTGATGGACTGATCTAGTGATGGGCTACACGTGGGTATGTTAATTGGAGTCAAAATCGATTGAAAAACGATCAATTGAGGCTCAAAAGTTTCGGATGGGTAAACGAGTAATCGGGTATGGTTATTGGGTTAGGGTGTGTTTAGTTTCTTCTTTTTAGGTTTTCGGTATTTTTTTTTTTCTGCGTTTTTTCTTTTTTTCCTTTTTTTTCCCCTCTCATTTTCTCTTCTTTTTTTTTCGCGAATTGGAATTCGAGAGCTTTTTATAGGCCGAAAACGTCCTAAAATTTCTCTCAAAATCAATTCAAAAATCAAATTTTAATTGGCAAATCTTAATTTTGAGATTTTTCTAGCTAATAATAAGGAGATTCCAATTTAAAAAGACTTATGAAAGATTTTAACAGATTTTTGAATGATTTTATGGAGGTTTAATATTTTTTCCTTTTTGCTTTTTTTTATTTCTTTTTTTTTCCTTCTTTGATTTTTTCCTTTAAAGAAAAAATTGGGTGATGATAGTTGCCCCCTTTTTACAATGCTTACGATGCAAATCTTAGTCGAAGTGTGAACTTCGGAATAGATTTGTTTAGTGAGCTTGTAAAGATATTCTTCCTTCCTTTTTTTTTTGAAAAATAAACGTGCGATTCATGAAAAATTAAGTACAAAGTACATGAAAAATAAAAGATGCAATACATGGCCTTGTTATAAAGGGCGACCTACCTTAGAAATTTAAACGTGCAAATGTGTGGCCTTGTCGTAAAAGACGACCTACCTTAGAAATTTAAACGTGCAAATGCATGGCCTTGTCGTAAAGGGCGACCTACCCCGAAATTAAACGTGCAATGCGTGGCCTTATTGTAAAGGGCGACCTACTCTAGAAATTGAATATGCAATGCGTGGCCTTATTGTAAAGCGGCGCCTACTCGAAAAATTAGACGTGTCATGCATGGCCTTGTTGTAAAGGGTAGCCTACCCTAGAAATTAAATATGTAATGGGTCATTGTGAGGCGACCCTACCTAAAAGAATGGTCTATTGTGAGGTGACCCTACCTAAGCGAATAATCTATTATTAGGCGATCCCGCTCGAAAGAATGGTCCATTGTGAGGTGATCATACCTAAGCGAATGATCTATTATTAGGCGATCCTACCCGAAAGAATGGTCTATCGTGAGGTGACCCTACCTAAGCGGATGATCTATTATTAGGCGATCCTCGCTCGAAAGAATGGTCTATTATGAGGTGAACCTACCCGAGCGGATGATCTATTATTAGGCGATCCTCGCTCGAAAGAATGGTCTATCGTGAGGTGACCCTACCCGAACGGATGATCTATTATTAGGCGATCCCGCTCGAAAGAATGGTCTATCGTGAGGTGACCCTACCTAAGCGAATGATCTACTATTAGGCGATCCCGCTCGAAATAATGATCAATTGTGAGGTGACCCTACCTAAGTGAATGATCTACTATTAGGCGATCATGCCCGAAAGAATGGTCTATTGTGAGGTGACCCTACATGAGCGGATGATCTACTATTAGGCGATCATGCCCGAAAGAATGGTCTATTGTGAGGTGACCCTACCCGAGCGGATGATCTACTATTAGGCGATCCCGCCTGAAAGAATATGTGGGAAAATGTGACCCCCTTATTTGAATTTCAAGTTTGACTGAACGTTCTCCTTTTTTTTTAACTTGAAATTGACAACACTCTTACTCGAGAGAAACATAGGTCGTCCTACCTTGTCGGTACTCAATCCCCCTTTGCCTCATTTTGGAAATCGTGCCGGATTGTAACTCGTGGTACTCGTCAAAATTTCCTTGCCCCCAAGGCTTGGATCACTATTCATAGTGAACTTGAGTCTTTTCTCCCTCTCCGATTTCTTTACCGCTTGCCAAATTTTGATTGAGTCATTGCCCTCCCTAAGGCTACTCTTTGCCCCTGGATTGATCGTTTTGATTGCTTTGATTTGAGCACAAAAGCATACTATTCCGACCTCTATTAGCATAACATAGTGATGTCATTGTCCGACAAGTTCTTGAACTCAATTAGGGTTTCTAGACTCTTGATCTTGCCCCTAAGTATTCTCCATGAAACGCCGTTCGGTCGAGCTATGAAATGCCCCCAAGTGTTGGTTGAGATCGAAACTTATCATTTTCTTGACATAATCACTCGCTTGTGTTCGAATGCTTGTTTCTTGATGCTTGTATCACAATTTACAAATTAATCTTAAAATTTTTATCATCTTTTGAAAAAGATCATAAATATTTGGCTCTCATGGATTGAGTAGTATATTTGAATGATTCTTTTAAAACAATTCAGATTATTTGAACGAAATGTAGAGATGTTTCGATGAAAGTACTTTCATTCATGAAGATATTTAAGTTTACTGATCAAAAGTCAAATCATGATATTTAAATGCTATGATGCAATTTCTTCAAGAAAGTTAGGCTAAGCTCAAAAAAAAAGTGTTTGGGTCATGCAAAGTTGACATTCGAGGAATTTGAAGATAATTAAACCAAAATAAGTTCATTTTGGGTAGATGAAAAAGTTTTGAGCGTAAAGCATTTGAAAAAAAATAAGTGGTTTTGAAGGATAAATTTGCCTTAGAATATCTTTATTCCGTTTATTTTGCCCCCAAGGTTTCTTGATGAAAACTCATGATTGGATGTCATGAAGAATGATAAATAGGATACCAACTTATCATATTTTATTTCTTCTCAATCATCACCTTTTTTTTTTTTAGATTGGAATCCAACAACCTGGTAAACTGTCTTTGATCATAAAGGACTTGCAAAAGCACGTAATGCGAGCTATGGCATTGGGTTTATGAAAGAAGGATATAAAGGCTCAAAATGTATTTGAAGGTTTTTTTTTGACATAGAATCACTTTGTTGTCCATGAAAATCTCTTTAGGTCAAGTCGTTTGGACTTTATCACTTGAGCCGTTAGTTAGGCTGCTATGTCCTTAAGAAAATTCTTCTAGGCTTACCACCTGGATTTTGTCATTTTGAATTTGTTTTCTTGCCTCAACTCTCTTTGTCTCGTTTGTTGAATTTTGACTCCCATCTTGACTTATGGTTTTTATGTTTGAGAATTTTTTTTGTCTCCTTTCTTTTTCTTTTTCTCTTAAGATAATTGATGAGATTCTTCTTATAGAAGTTTTTAAGAGTTTCATCGACCCTTCATGGACTATACACTTTGCCCTCGGTGTGAGGGGTGATCCTAGTTCGGGTTATTATGAAGAAAATTATCGAGCTCAAATTGGGACGACGAGGGATAAAATTTATGTAAGACATATGAAAGATGGCTTTTCCTCATCTCAAAGACTGATTCACCTATGTCGTTACACGCTAATCTCTTTCAAACGATGATGATTAATTATGAATACCGTTCATCACTATTTAAGGCACCAATCATTGAGTCTTTCCTTTAGGCTTCACTATGTTTTCTTAGGTAATAATTTTCCTTCAAAGGTTAAGTTTGAGAAAGGATAAATGATTTCTTTTTTCTTAACAAAATGAAGGATTTCGCTCATTACTTTCTACTCGTAAAGGTTATCAAGAGGATATATCTTTGAAGAAATTATCTCTAGCATATATCCGTCATGTTTTGAAATTTGATGATTTTTTTACAAAAGTTTCTTTGAATGAATTTGCCATTATGCTTCTTTAATGGAGAAAGATGCTAATGCCAAGTAATACTTTCAAATAAACATCTCTTGATTTCAAATCGGATAATATCAAATTGTAAAAAAAAACTTAAGCATTCTTTCATTCAAATATACGTCTTAACTCATGCATAACCAAAATATTCAAAACATAGTTTTCAAAAACTCGACAAAATTAAAAGACGACATTTGCATATCAACGAGCATGCATCATCACCATATCTTTTAGGCTCACACCATCTCTTCATGCGTTGGCAACTCGTATGGCTTGGCAGTTGATCCATGCTCACATCAAGAACATATGGAGAACTATCAAGGCCGATCCACCCTTTCTTAATCAAAGCCAAGATCATCTTTTTAAAAACAGGATAATTATCGATGTTGTGTCTAGTAGCATCGAATGATATTCGCAACGTTCATTTTGCTGGTACCATACGGGATTAGGAGGGAGCTTTGGTTTGATAGGAATTGGGGTAATCAATCCAGTACTCACTAGATGTTCAAACATCTCATCCAATGAGACGAGCAAGGGTGGTAGGTTCTCGAGTTCTTTTTTGTGGTCTTGGTTATGAATTGGTGGACTTTGAAAATGTGTAGTAGCTTGAGAGAATTGGTTTACTTGGTAAGTTTGGTGAGGTGTGTAAAATGGGTTCGATTGATTTGATGGGTATGTTTGGTTCATGGTGTTTGTTGGGTTGGGGGTATAATGGGTGAATGAAGGTCTTTGGTTGTAGCTATCATGGTTTTTATGCTTTCCTTGGTTACTCCTTCGATTTTTGGATGGATAAGATCCGGTCCCAACTCGATTGATCTCCTCATCTATTATCTTGTTACCATCGCCTTTTGTCTTTTCGAAATCTTTCCAGCCTTTAATTGCTCGCTCCACCCTCTCGCCTATGATGACAATATCGGTAAAGTTGGTTGAAACATTACCAATCAAATACTCAAAGTAAGGTGCTTTGAAAGTATTCAAAAATATCGAAATTAACTCATATTCGGTAATGGTGTATGGATTTGAGCCGCTACCTCGCGCCACCTTTGCGCGTACTCCTTAACAATCTCTTTAACTCTTTTTTCCATACTTTAAAGATCCGAACGATTTGGAGTCACTTCCATGTTAAACTTGTATCGCTTGAGAAAAGCATCAACTAGATTTTTCCATCCTTTGATCTTGGACCCCTCTAACCTCATATACCAACTCAATGCCGATCCACTTAAGCTCTCATGAAAGAAATGTATGAGTAGTTTTTCATCGTGAACAACATCTATCATCTTGCCGCAATATACCCTCGAGTGGGTCATAGGACACTCGGGTTTCGATATATTTAGCAAAGTTTGGCACCTTAAACTTCTTCGGGATTACCACATCGAGCACTAGACACATTTCGAGCAACTTTGACGGGATCGTAGACATCCGCCCCTCTATCACCCTTAGGCGTTCTTCTAATGCCATGAGTCTATCTATACTTGGACCTTCGACTACCCTATAACCATGAGTTTCCTCTTCGCAGGATCGACCGGAGGCATTTGCGGGACTCTTGGGTCCATGGTGTAAGCAAATGTTCCAATAGGGTGTGAACCTTCGACTCGAAAAGTTACATGATTGGAAGCCCCGATTGATGAGGTGATGGAACAACTTGCCGTATTTCGAGTTATTCTTGATTCAAGCTACCTCCTCCTCTTAATGCTTGCTCCAATAAGGAAGTCATTCGAGCCACACTTTCTTTCAACGAGTCAAACTCTTATCGGCTAATTGGCTCTTATCGCGGTCTTTCCTCATTCTCCATTTGGCAAGCCCGAAGTCGAGTGTTGTAGATGCGCGGAGGGGATTAAGTGGAGCGGCCTATGTTTACTTCAATGGTAATGCAAAAGAAATATATACAAATAAATACTTAATGCAAATGCATGATTTTGAACTCGGGTTGGATACCTTTCTTTTATTTGTTGCATATTAAATCATGATAGAATCTTATCGAAGATAGATCAAATCAAGCTAGTACTAGCCGAGGGTAAAATTACCCCACGGATACTTGGGCGATTAGGGAGATATGTATGTCCTCAATTTCAGTCGTGACTTGATTTTGGAATGATGAAACTACTCTTATTATGAGCATACGAAGGGTGAAACTTTTCGCAGTCTCGACATGAAATTTAAGGACGGACAATCTCCTTCATCATTTTGGGTCCGCTCAAATCGATCTAAAATCCTCGACCTCATTTCGACTTCTTCGGTCATGATTTAACACGAAGGATAACCTTCACTAAAAATTACAAAAATACCCTTGGAATACCAAGGGTCGGTATCGACATGATTTGATAATGATTCATGTCTTAATCGAGTCAACCCTAATAGACAAGATCTAGCTTTTCTATGGTTGGGCAAAGCTTAACTAGTCCTAAAGATGTTTAAGCCTTTAGATTGCCTAAATTACCGGTGGGGTAATCCAACCTCTAACCTTATACGTTAGGAGGTAGGGAAGGTTATTCCACCATTTCCAATGTATAGGGCGAGTTTCGATCTAAACAAGAGTTTGGAAGAGCATCGGTAGACTTTCATCATACTCGCCTCCAAATCACTCTATCTAAATCCTATTAGGGTTCAGCTCGGGTCCGAGCTTTTAGAAGTTTCCTTCGTGGTGTGTGCAACGAGTTAAAAGAAAAGAAGTACAATCTAATTCAAAAATAAACATGCAAACAAAAAATTTAAATATATACACAAATAAATAAACAAAATTTGAAAAATAAAATGATAAAAATAAACATAGGAGATAAATTAAAAACTAAACCTATGGCCTAACTTTATCCCTAGTGGAGTCGCCATTCCGTCGCTACCCGACATCGAACTGGACTCCTCAAAAATATCTGGCGATTAGATTGAATATTTACAAGTTTATTTATAAAGTTTGGAGTCGCCACTTAGTATTGAAGGAATTAGGAACCTAAAACGGACACTCGGTTCGGAGATTCTATGGTAAAGAGTTAGTTACACTTTTAGAAAGATGTCGATCACCCAAAAGCGCCCTTTCCGAAGAAAGGTACCACGTTTGGTTTTAGCTCTAAATTTATCTCCTAAAATGTCAAATTATTTTCCGATTCTTAATCTCCCATTTTTTAGACAAATTGAATTTTTTAGTTTTGAGCGCGAGCATCGTATTGAAACGATCGTCGGTCCCCTTCGTCGAGTGATACGTCGATTAAAACATCGGATCCACTTTAAGCCTCAACACAACCGGCGTGTCGAAGGACGTCTTAAAAGGTGATTTTTGGTGACGTTAGCCCCTATCAAATAGGAGGCTTCGTCTAAAATTTTGATATATATTTTTTCTAGTTTTTTTTTATTTTCTTAATAAAAAAACACTAAGATTTTAATTAACTCGAAATCAACTAGAAATTAAATTTATTAAAATCACCGTCCGTCCCTAATAAATAAGAGACTCGTTGATCCAACATTTTAATCACATAAAAAAAATCACATATTAGAATAAATTGCACAACTAAATAGCTCTAGATTTTCGAACATGCATAAGATAAAAAATTATTACAAAACACAAAAAAAAATAAATAAATAAACAAACACAAACAAGTCTAAAATTCACATACATTGTAAAATTACCAAAATGCCCCTAGAATACCAAGAGTCATTGCCAAGCGACCGTTCATCTTTCGGTGACCTTTCCGGCACGTGGACCAACCAGCCTTGTAGATCCGATCGTTACGAATCCAACGGTTGTGCTATCGACCGGAGACGACGCCGGAGAAGGAAAATCGGAGCCTCCAAAGATTCGACCGCACCTCCTTTCTTCACCGGTGATGAATCCGATCTCCTTTCGGGATTCCAAGCATACCGATCGACTCATGAGGTTGAGGGAAAGATTTCTGTAGTGGTTAGAACCTTCAACGACTTTTAGATCGGCCAATTTTTCCGGGTTTTTCAAAACGGATCGAAAACGGATTGAACTCAATTAAACCGTTTTTTGGTGTCGTTTTGGGTAAACGGGTAATCGGGTATGGTTATTGGGTTAGGGCGTGTTTGGTTTCTTCTTTTTAGGTTTTCAGTATTTTTTTCCCTCTTTTTTCTCTTTTTTTTCGCAAATTGGAATTCGAGAGCTTTTTATAGGCCGAAAACGTCCTAAAATTTCTCTCAAAATCAATTCAAAAATCAAATTTTAATTGGCAAATCTTAATTTTAAGATTTTTCTAGCTAAAAATAAGGAGATTCCAATTTAAAAAGACTTGTGAAAGATTTTAATAGATTTTTGAATGATTTTAGGGAGGTTTAATATTTTTTTCTTTTTTTTTCTTTCTTTTTTTTTTTTTTCCTTCTTTGATTTTTTCCTTTAAAGGAAAAATTGGGTGATGACAATAACCAAAATAGCTAAGGTCATTTTTGTTGCTTCATCAGTTTCTCAACCACTGGTTATCAAAATGTAAACCATAGCACACCACAAAATAATCAATTAATATAGATTAATTATTGTTGTTGTTGTTGGAGTGTTTTTTCATGTATGTTTAGCTTTATAGAATTTGATAACATGTGAAGCTTTTGTAATAGGAAGACAATTTCTATCGAAAATTACATGTCTTCATTACCAAATCGGTTACACATACATACTGAAATATTTCAAGTAGCACTTTTTTTTAAAAAAAAAAATTAAATTTAGATGGAATATTTAGGTTTGTTTTTGTACACTGACACTGTATATTCGATCTTTTTAATTGGGTTAAAAACAGATCATTCAAGGCTGAAATTAAATATTTATGAATTCAATTAGAAGATTTATGAGAATTTTATTTGCTAATGAATCTTCTATACTTTTGTATATATCTGTGGTCTTTTTAAATTGATCTCTTCGTAGGCATGCATTGGCTAGCTGTTTGATCATAAATAAAGCTTGGGAAAGCGGATACATTAATTAACCAATTCAATATATCAAAATCCAATATCTGGTAGTGAAACTGAATATGAATGATCTCTTTTACCTTTACTCGTTGCCCTGCGGACTATAGTTCCCAATTCCGAATCGTTTCAGTCCGAATGGTTGGAATATCTCCTACGTAATATTTCAAAAAAAAAAAAAGAAATAAAACAGAATAAAATCCATCTCATTCATATTTTTAGCTCGTTTCAGATATCTCGACTAAATACCGGCTGAGATGTTTCAGGTATATTCCAAATGTTCCATTTCGGACCAAAATAAAGACGAAAATGAAATTCTATTGGTTTTCATCGTAATTATATTGTTTTCTTTTTTAAAAAATATCATTCATTAATTTGTAATCAAATTTTCTAATCTTATATTCTACACACAAAATTAAAAATGCATTTAAAAGGAATAATTTAGAAATTTTTAGAAAATAAACAATCAACTTTGATCAAGGGACTAAACTTATAAAATGTATAAAAACACAAGAACAAAATTATAATTAATTACTTTTTTTATGTTTGTTACAACTCTTCTTTCCTTTCATTCTAATTAACCATTATGCATATTTTTCCACACACAAAAAGTTTGCAATACATATGTTATGCGTGAAGGTAGTTTGAATACAATAAAAACTATTTACCTCCTAGTTTGATTGAAGATAAATCATTAATTAACTACGAGCTAGAAGTTTTGTGGTTTTACGACAAAAATTGCCTTTGTTTTATTACAATTTAGCAATTTTAAACTTTTCTTCTCAATTTGCATAATTTGAACCTCAAAATATTGATTAATTGATAAATATTATCCAAATTCTTTTTTTTTTTTTTTGTTATTTGTAATGATCAACCTAATTGATCATTAAGCGAAATGCTTAAATCATGTCGTTTAAGTATTCTACTATTATTTTTAAAAAAATATTAAAAAAAACTTATTTTCATTTTTTCAATATAAGTATAACTTAATTGTTTCAATTTAAAATTTTTACATATTAATCCCGTTTATTGTTCATATTCAATCGAATTGTTATTTGTATATAATTTTTTTTTCAATTTTAGAAAACAATTTTTATGTAGTATCATTATCCCTTAAAACAATCAACTTGTATAATTAATAAATTATAAATATCTATTAGTTGAATTTGATCAATTGAAATTATCAAATAATTAATTTTTAACTCGAAACATTTTTTTTGTCAAGCCAATAAATTTATTCTTAGAATTGTTAATCATTAAATTTTAAATATATATAATTTTTACATGTTTTATAGGATTTTGTATTCTCACCATTAATTGAAATATATAATATGTGTTTTTTTTATGAAACAAGGGCGGTACCTCGTGAATATCTCAATACCAAAGTGGGAAAAAATACAAGAGGGGACGACCCCGACCTAGCCCAATAGATCGAGAAGACAAGGAAACCTAACCCTTGAACACAAAGCAACACTTACGTAAAAATTCTGAAAAGTTGAACGTGAAGTGTCTAATCAAAGAAATGAATACTAGATGCTCTAACTACTAGCCATAACGAAGTCAAGTAAACTAATTGAGACTTGGTCAATAATTAGATAGACCTATTCTATCATTTGAGATCGCCCTGCGACAAGACAACAATAGTTCATGCATTGCAAAAGTGATCCTGCTTGTGTGATGGAAAAAAGCTCGGTCTGCAAGCCTATCAACCATCATATTTCCCTCCCTATGAATGTGTTATATCCTCATAGAAGGAGGACCGATTGCTAAGCACTCTCTAAGGACATAGGTTAGTCACCAAGGAATCGAAGATAAGCGAGACAAACCATCTAAAATTATAATGGAGTCACCTTCTATTATATTAGGGGAGAAATTATGCAATTTACATAGTCGTAATCCTTTTAAAAGAGCCAAACCTTCGCCTTTTGTGTTTGTACTCGTCCCAAAAAACATAAAGTATGCCATAATGAGATTTTCTCTTTTTTTTTTCTAAGGATGCCACCATAAGTACGGACATTATCTCTAGAGGCCCCATTTATGTTCAACTTCAATTTGCCAAACAGGATGAGTTGCCACTCGATCCAATTCGCCTCTATTAGGAATATTGGCTCGAATATGCATACCCAAAATACTCATGCAAAGTTTATCATGGAATGATATTTCACATTTTGGTTAAAACAGATTCGTAAGTTCACCGAGCCAATGCAACACCTTAAGCTTGACCGATACTAAGTTCATGATCTCCTCCTCATAAATAGCTCGTTTCTAACTAACCATATCTCCTATAACGGACAATTGAAAAAAATCATTCAAGAGAAAGATTTTTTATCAGCAATTTTATCTTTCGGGAGCTAAGTCGATACCAATTGTCTAACACTCGTTGGAACCAGGAGCCACGTCCAAAATATTACCAAAAAAGGACCAAAGCATACCTGCTATTTCACCACGAAAGAAAAGGTGACTCCTTGATTCCATTTGACTATACCGCAAGCATAGACATTTAGAAACCATTAAAATGCCACATTTTTTAATGTTTTGATCTACGACTAAAGCATTGTGGAGGAATCACCAAACAAAGAATCCACTTTTTCGGGCAACCATTTGTCCTATAAGCAACACCACCATTCAAACTTTGGGGCAATGAATCTTTAAGCTTCATAATAATCCTTCGACTTAAACAAACCATTTTTAGACCGCAAGTAGCATAGATAGTCTAATGAACTATCATTAAGGTGTAACCAATCCAACTCCTTCCTAACCCGTACTTGGTAACAGTTGAAAAATAGAGGGATCCCTTTTTGTTTGAATCATTGTAATATCTAGATTATGAGAATTATGAAATGGTATTTTAACCTCACATCATTTATCTTTCGACATATTAATATTCCCCTTGCCAACAACCCGGATGGAGCTACCGATAAGGGAATGGATATGAGGAAGAAGAGTAGCCATACCAAAGAACATGTCCCGGGTCTTAAATTGTCCAACGAACGAAGGGTCCCTATATTTAGACCTCACAAAGGAGCTTCACAAAAAATGGCTTGTGAGATACGCCCATGCCATCTTCCATTTGAAAAAGTGCATAAAATAATTGTCTCTAAGTCCTTAGCCCCTAAACCACCTTCTTACTTAGGTAACAAAAGTTTCTTCCAACTTAACCAACTATGCCTACTTTCTCCACCGGTATTCAAAAAAAAATTAGAAATATATCCCTATATCTTAGCTAGAGTAGATTTAGGAATAGGTAGAACTCACATGACATAGATGGGTATGGAATTTAAAACACTTTGTATCATATTCATCTTCCCTCCAGATTGACAACAACTTACCCTTCCACCCTACTAGACGATCCTTAATCTTCTATTCCGAGTTAGAGAAAAACTTAATCCTAAAACGCCCTTTAAACAGAGGCATGCCCAAGTATGTAAGAGTTTCTATAACTAACTTGAAACTCGTCCGGGAGGTAAAGAGATTCTTCCTACTAGTTGTAAGCTTAGAACTACAAAGAAGAAAGCTCTTACTATTGTTGATGGATTGCCCACTAGCAACAACATAATCCTTAAGAAGTAACATAACCTTCTCCACATTCCGTTTCCCTCCATTGTCAAAAAAGAGCATATCATCAGCAAATAACAAGTGTGAGACGAGTGAGGGTTTGGTTACCAATGTAAAAAGGGAAGATGGATCCATTATTAATTTGAGCATTCAAGTGCCTACTAAACATCTCCTATGCAAGAATGAAGAGAGCTAGAGATAAGGGATCTCTTTATCTTACTCCTCTCTATGATTTGAAGAATCCATACAACTTAGAGTTTAAGCTTAACGTATACCGACGAATTACTTAAGCGAGTAGTAAATTAAGTTGGACCACTTGAGAGAGAAACCAAAATGCTCGTATAACTTTAAGAAGAAAACTTCACTCAAGTCGATCGTATTCATTAGCCATGTCCATCTGTTAAGATTACATTACCCCCTAAGACCTTCCTATCAATATCATTGAATAACTTTTATGTTAGGGCAACATTCTCATGAATAGCCCTCCCTTAGAAAGCCGGACTCGTTCGAAGAAATCAATGCTCGGGAGAACCTTACTCGGACGACTTATTAGAATTCCGAAAAGAATCTTATAAGAGAAGTTACACAAGCTTCTAGGTCTTAAATATGAGAACTGGGATGGCCTAGGACACTTAGGAACAAGAACCAAAGTTGTGTCACGTTACCCGTTTTGGAATTTCACCTCCCTTAAAAACATCTTGAATTGCACAAACCACGTCCTTTCAAATTATATCCCAATAAGTTTTGTAGAAAATGCCGGTGAAACCATCCGGTCCCGAGCACTTTGTTCATCCATAGAAAAAATAGTGTCTTTGATCTCTTCAATAGTAGGTACGGCCATTAAGTTATCATTTTGGTCGAAGTGATGATTGTTGGAATTATCCGGAGATAAGAGTCTAACATAGTTGTTTGTTCACCGGTGAATATTTTTTGAAAATAGTCTACAATCGCATTACCCATAACTATGTCCTCCGAGTAGATTGTCCTGTCTTTTAAGGTGACGAACAATTTGGATTTGGTTGATCTATTTCGAACACTAGCACGGAAGAAGGCATTGTTGCAATCTTTTGATTCTATTCATTTTATTCTAGATTTAAAAAAAAAAGATAAAAAAGTGAAAGTCCTTTTCAAGAACTAAAAGAAATTAGTGATAAATTTAATGATTTTTTTATGTACGGGTAAATGGGTGAAAAAAAATATCTCTTGAAAGAAGAAGGAAAAGCATTATTAAAAAAAAAATCAAGTGATCTAAAGATTTTGAAATCTATCTTTATCTAAGCAATTTTTAATGTTTTTTAAAAAATAAAATTAACAAAAAAAGAATGCTTAAACGACGTCGTTTAAGCATTCCGCTTAACAATCAATTAGGTGATCTGTTATAAATAATGAAGAAAAGGAAATTCGATAATATTTGCCCAAAAATTGATAATTTAGGGTGCAACTTATGCAAATTAGTAATACAAATTTGAAACTTTCAAATTAAAATGAAGATAATTTTTGTCATTAAATTAACTGAAGTTCTATGAACGATCTCTGTTTTCTAATATTATTTTATTGATACTAGTTTACTAGCACATACTTCCCATGCGTGTTATAGTTTTGAGGTGATTTAAATAATTTATTTTATGTTATTTTTAGTTTTATACGGTGTATAAATAAAAAGAAAAAAAGCGATATTTTAGGATTCATTCTAAAAACATAGCCTCATTTTTTTTTATGAATTAATAATTTTATTATATTGGTTTTTTCTTAATTAAAGGTGAAGTTGAAGTTACTTATTAGTATTGGTAGTATATTATAATATTAATAGTGTATTAAAATTATACTAGTCAATCAAAAGTTTTTTAAAAAATTGTTCTTTCATATACAGTTATGGATTAAAAAAACTCAAAAAATTTGAGAATACTATTCCGCCGCATATTTTTCCACACAATTCATGTCCACTCAATCGACATTCACAATGTTTGGATGGAAGAAGGATAAGGAAGATATGATTGGCATGGGTAAGTAAAGAAAATAAATGATTGTATTTCAACCTTTCTCTTGTCTGAATATGCGAGGGAATGAAAAAGCAAAGTATCATTTTCAATCCAATTTTTCCATCAATCAAGATTAAACTTATTGTTTTCTCAGTTAAACAAACGTTAGAACACTTTAATTTTTGACCGACTACTAAACTCTTTTTAAACCAAACGATTTCAAATATGATATCATTAAAAAATAATTATAATTAATTATTTGTGAGTAATAAAAATTAAATTTTAGTTTTAGTCAAAGCAAAATAACCTCGTTACTGCTAAATCACATCTCTTGACGGTAAAAAAAGAAAGTTTTATTTTAAATTAAGGATTTCCTCTAATCTAATAGTTGGATTAATGATCTATACTGTCTTTGTAATAAAATAATGATATTTGCAGCTGTTCTTTATTTTTTATTTCGTCGCTCTATTTTTTTTAATCTTTTCTTCAATATTTGATTTTTATCATCATTTATGTAGTTCGGTTAATATTAGATTAACATCTTTAAATCTTAGTGTTAACATGTCGAGGCCAGCATGTGGATAATCGGGTACTTCGCCAACCCTGGCCTCAATAATTTCCTTAGGGATGGATATAGAATAGGTACTGTCTGTACTGATATAAATAATATTTGGTTGATAAAATGTGGAAAAGAAAACAACAATGGTGATGATGATAATAATGATGAGCTAATTGGGAACGCAGGTTTATAATTTTTTTGTTTTAACTGAGTTTTATGTGTGTTTTTTTACTCTAGTTTGTTTTTTTAAAAGTTCAGTTAAATTAAGTTGAATTTATTTTTTTCACAACTTGAAATAATTAATTATGATTCACTTTGAAATGCTAATTTTTTTCCTTTTTCTATGCTAATGTACGGTTTTTGCTTAAAATAAGAATGCATAGGGCTAAACAGGATGATGATGTGATCAAATGTGGAAATTACAATATTTATTTACTTTTGCGGTTTTATATGGAGAATAGTATATGATAAAAACATGAGTAGTACTGAGGAATATATAGATGATACGTACAATCCCCAGACAATGGCTTGGATCCCTGATCTTCAAGCCCATATCTTACTAAGCTTAACTTTGAAGCCATGCTTCATGTGAAGAATAACAGACTGGCTAGGGGTCACAGTATGTCCATCTACTACTTGAACCTGGTAATTGTAGATTATAGCAGCTACAACTGCCTTCATTTGAGTAAAAGCCACATCCTTTCCAAGACAAGTTCTAGGTCCGGCATTAAAAGAAAAGAACCTGTATGATGGCTCATGCTTCATCCCTCCTCTCTCTGTAATCCACCTTTCAGGCTTAAATTCAAAGCAGTCATCTCCCCATATTGAACTCATCCTTCCCATTGAATAAGAAGAAAGCAAGATTTTTGTCTCTGGATAGACTTGGTGGCCGCTTGGAAGGGTGTCTTGTCTTCGAGGGGACTTGGATTCAATCGGAACTGGTGGATAGAGCCTTAAAGATTCACACAGTGCCCCATGTAGATAAACCAGCTTCTTTACCTCTTCTATGTCGAATAGACTCCATCTTTCAGCTTCTTTTTCTGGTAGAGTTGCTTTCAGCTCTTCTCGAATCTTGGTCCCTACTTCTGGATTCTTTGACACAAGCCAGAAAAACCAAGACAGACCTGAACTTACAGTGTCTCGCCCAGCAAGCATGAGATTTATAATGGTGTCTCTCAGAAACTCATCATGATCTGATTTTGATCCCATACTATAATCTTCACTCATGTATGAAGTTAACAAATCAATACCCGCTCCATCTTCTTCCATCAAATTTTTGCCTTTGCCCAATTCTTCTTTCTTCCTCGATATGATTTCAGCTATAACATGATCGAGTGTTACCCAGGCTTTCTTAAGTTTCTTCTCTTTCCCGATTCCTAGCCATCCTTGCAACTTCCAAATGCTCTCTGGCAAAATATGTCGATAAAATATTGCTTCCATAGCATCATCCATGGCTTTCGAGAAAGTAACTTCAGGTAGATCAATAGAGAGGCATCCAGGGTCATGGCCGGTCACAATCATGCAGGTGGCATCAAACGTGAATCTTTGGAACAAATCTTGCAAGTCCACTACCAGGCCTTGTCTAGACACATGCTCAAGGACTGGGATTAGACTCCTTTCCACCTTATCCTGGCTGCTCTTAACCAAGAATTGGTAGAACAACCGATGATTTAATAATGTTTGAGCAACTTTCCTTTGGTTTTTCCACGAATCCGAGTCCGCATTGAAAATCCCATCTCCAAGAAGATCGAATCTTTTGTTGAACTCGGCCCCTTTAAAGAAGTTGGAAAAATTCGAGCTCATTATGTACTGTATGTTGGCCGGATCAGCAGTGACCAATGTGTCTATGTCACCAAACCAAGGGCCTTTGAATTGGAAAGTAGACTTGCTTCTCTTTAGAACATCCGCGACCCAATCATGAAACCGGTGGACTTGGAGGAGGAGGTCCGGCATCATTCCAATTAGTGGCCAGTTCTTAGGAAGGCCATCATTTTTGCCTAAGCAAAAGGTGATGAGAAAGCAAATGACTGCTAACAAGATTTGGAAGAGACCTATAATTGAAGCCATTTATGTTGTGATATGCCTCTTTTTTAAGTTTGCAGTTGATCAGTACTCATAATTTTTCACCAACAGGATGAGATTGGAGAACGAAGAAAGAACTCGTTGGAACTCCCAAATGTTACCATCATATATATATATATATATATACAATGGATTAAACATATTTTGACATTAACATAAAGTTGAATGTGATCCGAGACTGATTTAACTAAATAAAAAATTAAAAAAAGATGAAGTCTTGATAAACATATTTTGATATACAGATATAAAATTAAACATATTTTAAAGTTAAAATAAAGTTAAATATGATCCGAAATTGACTTAAATAGATAAAAAAAATAAAAAATACACAATCTTGATAAACATATTTTTATGTACAAGTATAAAATTAAACATATTTTGACATTAACATCAAGTTAAATAAATCCAAAACTGTTAACTAAAATTAAAAAATACGTATATATATATATATATATATAGAGAGAGAGAGAGAGAGAGAGGGTTATAGCTTTCAAACTAAATTTTTTCTCCTTAAATTAGGTTAGTTTCAAATCATGTCCACTTGAGATAACATTTAATATTAGATCGACTCTAAAAACTAAACTTTTCGAGTCCTCAAAATCCATGAGACAAGAAAATACTTGAATGATAAGGATAATGGAAAAGCATTTATAATTATTGTACTGTGATATCTATCACGATCCAGTTAGGAAATCGCACCTAATCATCAATTATTCATGACAAGAAAATACCAGCCTTAATTGTCAACCACTGGATCGGATGCCAATCCCAAGAGCCCAAGCGTCTCCTGGAAGTCTAGAAGAGATTAAGGAATCGTGGAATACGACCATAGTGGATATCGAGCCCTGTCCATAAATTGACCACACTGTCTGCTTCCCACCAGAATAGATCGCACTCCTTGGGGATAAGGCTGAACGGCTTCAACTTTTGTTATCAATATCGATAAATTTTTTGGGTTAAATACATTGTGTGTGCTTATTTATTATATCGAAAATATTACTGTAATCCTTAAGTCTAGATATATTTTATAATAAATCTTAT
The DNA here is from genome assembly GCA_963924115.1 of Dovyalis caffra. Classification (NCBI taxonomy): domain Eukaryota; kingdom Viridiplantae; phylum Streptophyta; class Magnoliopsida; order Malpighiales; family Salicaceae; genus Dovyalis; species Dovyalis caffra. The sequence goes on along the minus strand of CAWUPB010001010.1, from coordinate 888,779 downwards.
ATTATTAAATCCTCAGCTTTATTTGTTTGATGAAAAATAATTTTTAATAAAAAAATTAATTCTGAAAAAATTATTTTCAATAAACTTATTTTTAAAAAAATATTTTCTGACGTTTGGTAATTAAATAAAAAATATTAAAAAATATATTATAGTATTTATTTAATACAAAAACATGTTGTGATTATTACATCAAAGAGTTTTGAAGAAACTTCAACTAGACATTTACAATTTCATAATATAAGATGCACTTAAAAAAATTAATAATTTTTTATAAATACCGACTCTAAGATTTAAATTCAAAAAATAAATAATAAAATATATATTTTTAACCATCAAACCTATTCATCAAAACTACTTGGAACAAAATCAAGTCAATATTCACTTTTAGTAAAAAAAAAAAAACTTCTAAGTAATCCTAACATTGTTATTCTAGTAACTTAATTAAGATTTTTTTTTTAAGAAATTGAACTAATAATCTAATCTAAAAAATATTTTTACAAATTATTAGCTATCATTTGTAGATAATTATTTATTTGGTTTCAAAAGATTAATGTTGAAATAATTTGTAACTAATTATTGACTACAATTACCAAAAATAATTTACAGCTGATTAAAATTAGTCACAAATTATTGATTTAGTTGCAAATGAATAGCATTGAGAAAATAATATTGTATTTATTAATCAATTAATTAGTTTCGAATTTTTCGAAATGACTACGAGTCTTGTAATAATCATTCCCAATTATTCAACTATAGTTTAAGTGGTGTTTGAGATAATTATAAAAAAAATAGAGATAAATTAATATAATATTTATTATAAAAATATTTTTAAGGTGTAAAAATAGTTTTTAAGAATATTTAATGTATTTATAAATCGAAAAATCAAATGTTAGTAGAAATGGAGAGAAAATAATTAAATAAATAATAATATTGGATAATAAATAATGAAAAATTCAATTGATATATTTTAAGTAAAAAAACGACAAAGAAAAAAATTATTAAAATATATCGAGAGAGAAATGAGTAACGCGAGAGCGAGACGACTCGTGAGAGAGAAAAAAAATGTTTTCTTCTTTTTTAACTTGAAAAGCACTTTTTTCAAAAATACTCAATCATTTTTCATTGAATTTTTTTTCTAAACACAAAACAAACATAAAAAAAAAAAAAGAAGAAAATGAGGAAAACATGCTTCGAAACTTGTTTTCTTCCAAACAAACATAGCCTTAATATAAAACAATTATTTTGTTGGCTTTTCTATTAGTTAATTAATGTTTAACCCATTAAATGACGACATTTGTCAATTTAAGGATAAAAATATATTTTTTAAAAAAAATTGATCTTTTTAAAGCAAATGATTATTATCAAATCATTGAAAATTAAAAAATATATATATAAAAAGAAAATTTTTATACTAATCATAATTTTTTTATTTCTAATAAATTTATAATAAATATTATTATTGAACAATTCTTTTTAAAAATATATAAAAATATATTTTATCAATTTTAATGATTTTATAATAATTATAAATAAATAATTTTAAAAAAACTGTAATTTTTTTTAATAATTTTATAATAACTATTAATAATGATATTTACAAAAAATCTAAAGAAAATTTTCAGAAAAAAAGAAAAAATTAATAATCACTATTAAAAAAATTATTAAAAAAGTTAATAATCATAATAAATTAATAAAGATTACTTAAGATTTTTTTAAAATTTTATTTATCAATAATTATTATAAAATTGAAAAGCATAAAACAAAATATTTATGAATAATTATTATAAAATAATAAAAAATTGAAAAAAATTCTTTATATATTTTTTTCTATTTTCTTTGTTAATAATTATCATAAAATCATTAAAAATTGAAAAAAATGATTATTTTAACATTTTTATTTAGAATTTTTTTTTCAATTTTCAATGATTTTATAATAATTATCAATTATTTTAAATTTGAAAATTTTAAAATTTGGATATTAAAAAAATTATATTTTATTCTTAAATCAACCCTAGTCGCCACTTGATTGGTTAAAGGTTAATCAACTAACAAAAATTTATTAATTTGTTAAAAAAAAGGTTAACGGATGGGCTATTTTGCACAAATATCCAACAATATAAGGTTTGTTATGAACTATATTTGGGCAGAGAAGTTGCAACAATACTTTTGGTATAGTACAAAAACAAATGTTGTATTTAACCTTAAACTTTTTGCTAGACTTTTAGAGATTAATGGGTAATTTAATTATTTTTTATTAACATGGTTGGAATTTATTTAATAATTAAAGGACATAATTATTAGGTTTTATATATATATATATATATATATATATATATAGTCATGTATTTTTAGATCAAATTTTGTATCAATTAAGATTAAGTTCACTCGCTCTCTAAACTAAGTCAACCGATTACTCGAACTGTTTTGCTTCCATTAAAAGGTAATTATAAATTGTTGACATAAATTACAACCGTGATATAGATTACAAATGTTACTAAATTTTTGTATACTTTTTTATTTAGATTAGAAAATCATATAGGATTGGGTTTAATGGCAAAGCCGCCTCCAAACTACTACAATTTGATAATTTTGGACCTTTATTATTAATTTGAGTTAATTGGACCTCAAAGAATTATTTTTTAGCAAATATGATCTTTACCCGTTATCTTTAACTCGTCAAAAGGTTGATTGTCAACGGTCAATCCTTTGACCCTTAGCATTTTATTTATTTAAAAAAAATTATTGAACTTAGTCAAAAATATGATCTACATAAGATTACATAGTGAGTATTCGCTAGATTTTAAAATTAACAACACTCGTAAAAAAATTGAATGTACAAATAATCAAATCAAAAAATCAAAGTACATATATTTAAATAAAAAATAAAAGTACAAGCCCTAGATTAGAAATAAAATAAAATTTTCATGCTCATGCGGTGGACGAGTCGACATGATCATGTGTCAATTTAATGGTTATGTCGGCATGAATTCAACAGGAATACTTGATTATATAAAAATTAAAAATTTACATTAGTGACAATCTAGTTAATACTAGATTTAAAAATTTTAATTTTATTTCTAATCTAGTTGATTTAATAGTTATGACGAGTATGAATTTAAAAGAAATAATTGATTAGAAAAAAATTGAAAATTTATATTAACGACAATTTAATTAATAGTAGATTTAAATATTTTATTTTATTTCTAATCTAGAAAATTTAATAGAAATACTTGATTAGAAAATTTTTACTTTTATTTAAATATACGTTTTTTTCTATTTGATTATTTGTATTTTTAAATTTTTTTGATAAGTGTTATTAATTTTGAAATCTAACAAATTATTAGTATGTAATCTTGTATATACTGTATTTTAAATATGTTAACTAAATTTTTTAAAAAATAAACTAAAATAAAAAACTAGGATGTTAACAATCAAATAGTAGACAATTAATGATAACAAATAAAAATCATATTTTCTTGAAAAATAATAATTTGGGATTTAATTAACTCAAATTAGTAGTAAATGCTCGAAATTACCAAATTATGATAGTTTCTGAGCAATTTGCCATTAAACTTTAGGGTTGTGATATAGATCACAAATCACATTTGTAAATTAGAATTTGTTTAAATCTATATACTCTTATGCTTAGGTTTAGACTAGGAATCATTGATATAAATTAGAATTTGATTAGATTTCTATTTAATATTTAGTTTTTACGTACTACTCAAGACTAAGAATTTTATAATTAAACCACACAAAAACATTATGATCCACTATTTTTCATTTGTAATTCACCAACCAATTTATCCTATTATAGGTTTTTTTTTATTTATTTACAATCTCTTCGATCATTTTAATTACATACGTTTTCTATTTTGACCATCCCCAATCTTCTAATTCGATGTTTGCAATTTCTTCTGCATAAAACCATGATAGAAGTTTGTGAATTCATCATTAAAAGCAAGGTGAGAAACATAAATTTAGATGAATAGAGATAGATTTAGATCATCGCTAACTCTAAATAATTTACGGTTAAGGTAAATTAAAATTATTCAGTGTTATTAGAGCATGAGATTTCTTTTTGGTAGAAACCAAAAATCATGATAAAAAACATTATTTTTTTCTCTTTTATGATTATATTTATGAAAATCTTAACAAATCCATTTTTTTCTATTTTGTCAGTGTCTCACCAAATCTCAAACCTTTATTTTCTTTTTTAATTCCTATATATAAAACATATCAACTTAATTAATTCACTTCGCCTTACAATAAATGTCTAAAAAAAAAAACAAATTAAAAAAAAAACGATGCAGAAAAAACAAATATATAAAAAAAGAGTTAATACTTATAGAGATCTCTCTACTCTTAAACACCACTATTCTTTTTTGTTTTAATTTTTTATCATTATTTTTGTACTTCCCTTAATGTTGGATTAGCATCGTTAAATTTTACTGTTAGATTTACAGGATTGTTACTCGAGTAAAAAAAAATTATTTTATTTTTCATTAAATTTTGAAAAAAAAAAAAAAAAAAAAAAAACAATCCTGTGGTTGATCAAACGAGTACAAAGAGTTGATTAGGCAGGGTCGAGGCTAGCATGTGCCTCAATAATTTCCTTAGTACTATTTGTACTGATACAAAAAAATCAATGTACGGTTAGGTGTGGTTGATCAAATGTGTCAATGAAAACAACAGTGGTGATGATGATAAGGATGGCTCATTGAAAAGGTTGGGTTTACAGCAGTAGTGATGACGATGATGATAGCTCATTGAAAATGTAGGGTTTATTTATTTTTTTAATGGAAAGTAGGAGTGAGCATTATTGAATTTAAACTGAAATACAACAGTGGTAAAATTTTTTTATTTTAAGTGAGTATTTATCTGTGTTTTTTTAGTTTGATTTTTAAAATTTTAAGTTTGGTTAAATTAAATTGAATTTATATTTTTCACTACTTGTGAGCAAAAAATATTGATTAAATAATTAATTATGATTCACCAACTGCTATCTTTTCCTTTTTCTATGCTAATATTTAGTTTTTGCTTAAAATAAGAATGCATAGGGCTAAACGGGACGGTGATGTTATCAATAATAATTATTCATTCATTTTTTTTTTGAAAGATGAAATAAAAACTCGTGAAAATTATGAATTTTAAAGGACAGATGAACTATTTATCTTATTTAAAGTATAAGGTATTTTTTTTACATTAAAATATGTCATCTATAAATCAGATGATTTTTTTTATTCAATGTATTTTCTGTTTCCAGAGCAAAATTTTAATACATTTCCACTGTTCTATTTTATTTTTCAATATTATTGGTGGGCCAACTTATCCCCTTAATTATAGTTAAAAATACACAATAAAGTAAGTTCATAATTTGTATTATGAAAATCAACAAGTACATTAATTTTGTTATGAAATAATGAATGTCCATTTGAATATTTATATACATTTCATATCCTCATAACCATAATTCTTAATGTGATTCAATTCATAATTCAATATGAGAAGTTAAAATGATGATACAAGTAATTCAATAATTTATGTACTTTTAATTATTTATAGTCTTTTTTAATTCTCTCTTCACTTTTGAAGCCTATAAATATGCTTGATTGTTCGTTAGTTTGTGTATAAGCATTTTGTAGAGATTGAGAGAATTATTTAGAGTTGTTATCTCTTGTATTCTCTTTATTCCATAGTGAAATCATTTCTTCATCATTTTTTTCTTCAATTATATCATTGTTACCACTTCTTTTGTAACACATTATTAGTACGAAGTTATAACCAATCGAAATAATAGATTATGAGGTATGTATCTATCAAAAGACTCAATCATTTATTTTAATCATTGAAATTTTTCTACATAAGTGCTCTACCAAAAGATGTAAATTATTATATCATTAAGATGCATGTATCTAATTTATCATGTACTTTAAATCTAATGATACATAGAATATATATTTGAAAAACTCAAATGATTTAATATACAGAATCTAATGATCTAATATATATTATTTGAAAATTTTAAATTTTACTATTAAGTTTGTTTTTATTTAAATTTTATTATTTAAATTTATTTTTATTTCCTAATATTATTATTATTATACTTTGCGTTATAGAATTTTTATGATATCAAAGCTCACAAAACTTGATTTTGTGGCTCTTGACATTTTGTGCAAGAATTATTGATCATGAGTGCTTGATACTGAGTTAATATCATCTATTTTTCATGTCTCGAATATGCTTTTATAGTAGCATATCGAGAAAAATAGCTTAAGAAATATTTTGAATCGATTTCATACTTGTTTGTGGCTAAATAAAATGAAAAATTATTGATGAAAAAGAATAAATCTCATCCAATTGGATCTACTTCATTCCCCGAAGTGAATGTGACAACTTATAATAATTTTAGATATGAACGAAGACGTGATCATAGTCATGGACGTGGTTAAAATAATTATCACTATAATCATGATGACCATGATAATATATCTCACCATCGAAATGGATCAACTATATATAAAAAGAAAAGAATAAAAATGGATCAAGTCGATATTCCAAAAATAAATGTTATAAATGTGGCATGAATAGACATTGGTTGCATTACCCGTCGTACATCAAAACACCTCATTGAGCCTTATCAAGTCTCGTTGAAAAAGAAAGAGTAAAATATAGAAGCTAATTTTATATATTAAAATGGTGGTAATTGAAATTAATAACTTGTTAGCTTTTTTATTTATAAATAGGATATTTTATATTTTTTTATAATTTCTATTGCATAGAAATAAATATAAATTTATTTTACTATTTATTTATGTTTATGAAGAATATGTTTATTTATTTAATTATTTATTCTATGTTAATATTATATATGATAATATGAATCTAATAGAAAGCTCCGTAAGAGCGACTATGTTTTACTTGAAGAGATAAATTTTGAAGGCTTTAGAAAAGCCAATATATATATTATTACTTGAAGAGATAAATTTTTGAGGCTCTAGAAGAGCGAATATATTATTACTTGAAGAGACAAATTTTAAAGGCTTTGGAAGAGCGGATATATTATTACTTGTAGTGATATAATTTAAAGGCTTCGAAGAGCAAATATCTTATTATCCGAAATGACAAATTTTATTATAAATGATATGCTATTCCCTCTAAAATCTCATAGAAATTTGTTGAGTTCCAAAGATATTCATCTAAATTGATATCATATCAAGACAACAAATGTGAAAAATATTGAATACTTATATATATTAGGTAGAAAATATGTATTGAAAAATTTACTCATTTTTTTTTCTTTTGGTCTTTATTACAAACATTAGAATGATTGAAACAAATACTATAGTAAAAGGTTTATTACTTCAAATACTTTTATTATTTGACATGACCAATTGTGTTATCTTGGGTCTTTCATGATGCAAAAAATTATTAAAAATTCATATAGACATCTATTGAAGAGCTAGAAGATTCTTTCATTTAATGAATTTTCATGTTCTACATATATTTCAAAGCAAATTGATTGTTAAGCCATCACAAGTAAAATTGAGATTGAATCTTCAGTATTTTTTGAATGTATTCAAAGTGATATATGTGGATCAATTTATCCACCATATGGATCATTTAGATATTTTAATAGATGTATCCACAAAGTGGTCATATGTATGTTTATCATCTACTCAAAACCCGATGTTTTCGAAGTTATTAGCTCAAATAATTCAATTACAAGTATAATTTCTAAATTATGCCATTAAAACAATTCGTCTTGATAATGTTGGTGAGTTTATCTCTTAATCATTAAATTATTATTGATTGGCTATTAGAATAAAGGTTGAATAGCTTGTTGCCTATGTTCATACTCAAAAAGGTTTAGCAAAAATCATTTATCAAAAGACTCCAATTGACAACTAAACCATTATTTAAAAACAAAACTTCTTATTTATATTTGGGGATATACAATCTTACATGCAACAACACTTATTTGTATTAAACCTATAAGTTATCGAAATTCTCCCTCATTTAATTGGTTTATGGTCATGAGCCATATATTTCTTATTTAAGAATTTTTTTTGGCATTATAGTATAAATCCACGAGTGCTCCTCCATAATGAACTAAAATGAGCACTTAAAGAATTCTTCAATTGATTCTAATCCATAGCTCACTAAATCTCATCATCACCAATTCTTAATTTAATCATGAATTTTCAATTCAAATGATCCATTACATTTTAATTCACCTAATAGTTATTCCATTAATCTTGAATTGCATGTATATAGCTTAATTCCTCATTTTTCCTAATTTTCAAATTTATCACTATTCATCATTTTCAACCTCTCAATTTCTCAAATTTATTCAATTTTACTTCAAATTAACTCATTAATTCACTTGCTCAAGACAATTAAACACCTAGGATCACTTAATAAAACTTTTTCCCAAATGGATCGTAAAACCCTAACCTTAATCTAATCAATTCCTCAAACAAGTTCAATAAACTCAAAGCAATTGTATATCAATATCATTATTAACTACACAACAGACTTCACAATTCAAAGATCAATGGATCAAAATCTTACCTAAAGAACTTGTCCTCTAATTTCTTCCTAGTTTCTCCAAAATTCTTAAGCTCCAAGCTAACTAAACTCCACTTGAATCCTCTAATTTATGTTTCCCTCTAAGCTAATTTAACAATGAATTAGGTTAGGAATTGAAGTAAAAATGGAGAGCGTTTTTAGGAGAGAAATACTTGAGAGGGAGAGGAGAAAGAAGGGAAAATGCTAGAAATAGAAGCAAGCTACTACTCCTATTTATACCGACCCGAATTTCCCTCTCTCTTTTTTTAAATCGGGTCATTACATTACGATAAAATATTTTCGAATGAGCTTGCGGGTTTATCTAAATTATATATGTTTTTAGCGATTATAGGAGCATATTTTCTCTATTTAGATAGATTTAATAAAAAAAATTTGAATGTAAATTTTAAACTATGAATCCAAAATATTAAAAAAAATGCAGTAAAATTTTTTAAATATTGAGTCAACTCTTTGATTTTTTGTTTATTATGTTATGTTTATCATTGAAAAGTCATAAGAAATCTCAAATAAGGTGATTATTTAAATAGTTACTATTTCATAATTAACTTTATTCCCTTAGATTACACAAAATTCAATAAATTTCAAGGAGTTACATCTTTACAATATTTATTTAGTTTTACGGTTTTATATGGAAAATAGTATATGATAAAAACATGAGTAGTAGTACTGAGCAATACATAGATGATACGTACAATCCCCAGACAATGGCTTGGATCCCTGATCTTCATGCCCATCTCTTAGTAAGCTTAACTTTGAAGCCATGCTTCATGTGAAGAATAACAGACTGGCTAGGGGTCACAGTATGTCCATCTACTACTTGAACCTGGTAATTGTAGATTATAGCAGCTACAACTGCTTTCATTTGAGTAAAAGCCACATCCTTTCCAAGACAAGTTCTAGGTCCGGCATTGAAAGAAAAGAACCTGTATGATGGCTCATGCTTCATCCCTCCTCTCTCTGTAATCCACCTTTCAGGCTTAAATTCAAAGCAGTCATCTCCCCATATTGAACTCATCCTCCCCATTGAATAAGCAGAAAGCAAGATTTTTGTCTTTGGATAGACTTGGTGACCGCTTGGAAGGGTGTCTTGTCTTCGAGGGGACTTGGATTCAATCGGAACTGGTGGATAGAGCCTTAAAGATTCACACAATGCCCCATGTAGATAAACCAGCTTCTTTACCTCTCCTATGTCGAATAGACTCCATCTTTCAGCTTCTTTTTCTGGTAGAGTTGCTTTCAGCTCTTCTCGAATCTTGATCTCTACTTCCGGATTCTTTGACACGAGCCAGAAGAACCAAGACAGACCGGAACTTACAGTGTCCCGGCCAGCAAGCATGAGATTTATAATGGTGTCTCTCAGAAACTCATCATGATCTGATTTTGATCCCATACAATGATCTGCACTCATGTATGAAGTTAACAAATCAATACCCTCTCCATCTTCTCTCATCAAATTTTTGCCTTTGCCCAATTCTTCTTTCTTCCTCGATATGATTTCAGCTATAACATGATCGAGTGTTACCCAGGCTTTCTTAAGTTTCTTCTCTTTCCCGATTCCTAGCCATCCTTGCAACTTCCAAATGCTCTCTGGAAAAATATGTCGATAAAATATTGCTTCCATAGCAGCATCCATGGCTTTCGAGAAAGCAACTTCAGGTAGATCAATAGAGAGGCATCCAGGGTCATGGCCGGTCACAATCATGCAGGTAGCATCAAACGTGAATCTTTGGAACAAATCTTGCAAGTCCACTACCAGGCCTTGTCTAGACACATGCTCAAGGACTGGGATTAGACTCCTTCGCACCTTATCCTGGCTACTCTTAACCAAGAATTGGTAGAACAACCGATGATTTAATAATGTTTGAGCAACTTTCCTTTGGTTTTTCCACGAATCTAAGTCCGCATTGAAAATCCCATCTCCAAGAAGATCGAATCTTTTGTTGAACTCGGCCCCTTTAAAGAAGTTGGAAAAATTTGAGCTCATTATGTAGTGTATGTTGGCCGGATCAGCAGTAAGCAACATTTCCATGTCACCAAACCAAGGACCTTTGAATTGGAAAGTAGACTTGCTTCTCTCTAGAACATCCGCGACCCAATCATGAAACCGGTGGACTTGGAGGAGGAGGTCCGGCATCATTCCAATTAGTGGCCAGTTCTTTGGAAGGCCATCATTTTTGCCTAAGCAAAAGATAAGGAGAAAGCAAATGACTGCCAACAAGACTTGGAAGAGACCTACCATTTGTGTTGTGATGTGCCTCTTGATCTTTGCAGTGGATCAGTACTATTTATAATTTGTACCAACAGGATGAGATTGAAGAACGAATTAAGAAAGTACTCTAGACGCGTCGGAACTCCCAAATGGTCCCATGTATATATTAAAAAACAATCGCGACTTATGGGGATAGAAAAATAATTATCAAGATAAAAAATTATATATATATATATATATATATAAAACAATCGTGACTTATCGCGATAAGAAAATTATAATTACGAAAAGAAATTTGATAAATATATTAATAATTATTAATAAATTTATTTTAATTCATATATATTTTAACAGTTTTAGTAATTAATCATATTAATAAATAATATTTATAATAGTTTAATATCATATAATAATAGTTAAATTTATTGCAAAAAATAGTTAACAACACTTTTAATAGATTAATATCACATAAAAAATTATGAAATTATGTTTTATATGCGTGTGTGTAACACTATTTATAACAAGTAAATAACAACGTTACAAAACGATAACGTTATTATTTATGGTTATCTCGTGTGAAACAACGTCGAATATCTCGTAAAGTCGAATAACGATAATAAAGTGTCCCATTATTGTTAAATAACAACCATTAGGTTATGTAATGATCGTTTTTTAAAATTATATATAAATATATAATGAGATATTTTTTTAACGAATTAATAGTCTAACTAACTTTTGTATCAATGCAAACTAAATCTCTTTTTCTTGAGTTAATTAGGTCAATATTGAATCATGTCTAATTTTGTATTAATATTGGATTACACGTCTAATTTTAAATCTATTTTAAAAACTGAACTTCTTGCGTTTACTTGCAATCATGAGACAAGAAAATAATTGAATGATAAGGATAATAGATAAACATTTATAATTATTGTATTGTGATCTCTCTCCCGATCCTTTTTAAGATATCACACCTAAAATCATCAAGTGTTCATGCCAGAAAATACCAGCCTTAATTTTATCAACCACTGGATCGGATGCCGATCCCAGGAGCCCAAGCGTCTACTGGAAATCTAGAAGAGATCAAGGAATGGTGGAATACGACCATAGTGGATATGATCCATGTCCACAGATCACGTCAAAGCAAGAGACTGTCTTTTTGTATTTGTCTTTTATTTTGCTGCTGCTGTCTTTGTGCTATGCTGTATTTCTGTCACCGGTGTCTATCCCGTTGATCATCTAAAATAAAACAAAAAAACTGCAGACCATCCATCTTTTTCTGGCAATCACAAAAGTATTTTGGTTGTATATATATATATATATTCTGCAGATTATGACAATTTGGCGAATGTGATGATATCAGAAGCCAATAATGTTAAGTTTGGCCCATGATTGTATTTTCTACGGTTCTTCAAAAATATTTTACTTAATTTTAGTTTCATTGCTAATTTACCTATATTCTTCTTTTACTTTGGATTACTAGCTTACTTTATATATATGCATGCTTTATGTATGAAGATGCATGGAATACATTACAAGTGAAAGAAGTAGAGTTTGTTATATTTCTATTGTACCATGCACAACACATGAAAATTGTAACTACTGCCCCTTGTCAACTCGATCCAAGAGTCTAGGAGAAAGAATCCATCTCGAGACCGGGAGCGACCAATGATTGGCATACAAGAAATAACAAACTTAGCAATTCCGTTTCCTAATTTTTAAGACCTAGAATATTCACTGCTAATGTATATATTTTGGAGGTAGTAGAATGTAAAATGCATGATTTGAATCATCGATGAGAAAAGAATTCCTTCCTTTTCTATGTTTTAACATGGTATCGAGCTAATCTTTATCTACTAAAACTCGAAAATTCTCTATACTTCCTTATTACCATGAGTACGGAAGAAAACCTAAAAAACAACACCATCACCATTGATTTCACAAACCCTCTTCACATTCATACCTCTAGTACTCCAAATCTAGTGTTGGTTTCCAAAGAATTAGAGCTTAAAGGCATGGAGAACTATGATGTATGGTTTAGAGCTATGAAGATCTCATTTGAAGCAAAGAACAAATACAATTTTGTTGATGGAACTTATGAAAAGCGAGATCCAGACCTCACATATGCATCCCGACCGGTAAGATGTAATGCTATAGTATTTGTTTGCTCTTGAATATTTGTATTACAAGAAATCTACAATGCCATGGTCTACTACAAAATTGCGAAATGGTATGGAAAGATATCAAAGGTAGATTTGACAAAGTCGATGGCCCTCAAATGTTTGCTATCAACAAAGAAATCTCACACTTAATGCAAGGTACCCTCTCCGTGTCACCATACTACTCAAAGCTCGGAAAATTATGGGATGAATTTGAAACCTTAGTGACATTTCTAACCTATGACTATCCAAACTCAAGTTGTTATAGTTTTTTATTGGGTTGAACGAGAGATATGCAAATGTGAGATCACAAATACTTATGATGATGCCATTACCCATGCACATTCAAACCATTTCTATAGTAAGTAGTGAAAAATCTCAAAGGGCTATTTCCAACAATGCTCAAGTTAATGAAATACCAAGCAAGTTTCTATTCTAACAATCAATCCAAGAACGAGAATGTGAGTAGGAAAGAAATCGTTACTTGTGACTACTCGTCACATGATAGGACATTTAAAGAAACATTGCTACAAACTAATAAGCTATCCAAGCACACCAAGAAGAGGCTCGGGAAGAGGAGGAAGAAGACCATATGGTAAAGGCAATGGAGGAAGAAATTATCGAGCAAACCAGTCAAGCTATGGAGTAGGAGAGCATGGTAACTTAAACTCAAGCAAGGGAGATCAAGTAAGCCAAACATTGGAAAGTGCACCGGTCTTTCCACAACAACGATTAATCGGATTATGCGATTACTTAGAGCAAAATCGACACTAGGAAAGGCTCAACATCAAGCTAATCGTTAGCAAATGTTGCGGTATCTTTATTTATCGTGCAAATACAATGAATGAATGTTTGAGAAATTGGGTGATTAACGGTGAAGCTAATGAACACATGTCCTGTGAAATAGATAGTAATGCATTAATTTCTAACATTGCTTCAAAACATTTAGAGGTCCAATTGCCAAATGATAAATCATCCCAGTGACACACACAAGCACTATACATTTATCCCCCGACTTCAAGCTAAAAAATGTGCTACACACCTAACTTTAAATTCAACCTATTGTCCATTTCAAAATTTACCAAGGAGAACCAATGCTTTGTAGCATTTTATCCTAATTTCTACTTATTTCGGGACCTCAAGACTAGGTTGATAAAGGGGATTGGTAGGATGCAAAATAAACTCGTATTACCTTAATTCGAAACACTTTCACATGATCATTCATCTTAAGTCCTCAAGTGTCAAGAAAATAATGATTCTTACACTTCTTCTTCTCATGTCAAGTCAATTTCCAAATCGTCAATTGTAATGATTTTCAATCAAACTATAATGCAATCTTTTAATTAATGAAAAGCAATATTTGGCACATGAGATTTAGACATGCTAGCAACATAAGACTCAAGTTTTTACCAAGTTTAAAAGATATATGTAAGCATGAAGAAACACAATGCACTATCTATCTATTAGCTAAATTAACCGGATTGTCATTTCTCACAAAACAAACTAAAACTAAGAGCACATTTGAAATGCTAAACTTTGACATTTAGGGACCCTATAGAACACCTACACACAATGAAGCCAAATACTTCCTTACAATAGTTGATGATTACTCAAGGGGAACATGGGCTTTCTCAATAAACTTCAAAAGTGTTACCAACACTACCATCGAAATTTTTTCCACCTTATCAAAACCTAATTTGCCAAAACCAATGAGAGAATTAGAATAGATAGAGCAAAAGATGTTTTAAACCATAAATGCAAATAATTTTTGAAAGAACAAGGAGTTATTCATGAGAGTATCATACCTTATACACCATAACAAAATAAAAGAGTAAAAGAAAACACGAACACATACTTAATGTTGCTAGATCTCTTATGTTTCAATCAAATATGCCAATAGAATTTTAGGGAGATTATATCTTGACATGTACATATTTGATAAATAGACTTCTTACTCCACTTTTGAGCTACGAAACTCCTTATGAAATGTTTTTTAGGAAAGTACCTATAATAGATCATTTGAGAATTTTTGACAATTTTTGCTATGTCAAAACCTTGAATAACTCGATAAATTTAGTCCAAGATCAAAACCATGCGTATTTTTTTGATATCCTTTTTGATAACCGAGTTATAAAGTCTTAACGCGAGTCAAAGAAATTTTCTATGTCTAAAGATATACTATTTTCATATAAAAGGTATTTTCTCTTAAATTGAAAAAAAGAGATACTTGTTCAAAATTAAAACTACTTTAATGATTTTTTGTTTAATGAACCAGTTCAAGTGTCAAATCTCCAAACCATATCTTTTGATATCATTATATGAACACTAGTTATTCAATCATCGAACGGCTTTTTTCAACTCTGAAGCACAAGAGTCCTCATCATCTTCAAAACAAATTGTGTCATCCCCCGAACATGAACCACAAAGTGAAATGAATCTTAGAAGATCTACTAGGATAATTCAACCACCAATTTGGCCAAGTGACTATCAATTTCCTACGATCCTTGGAAGCAACTCAACCAAGACAAGAAAGAAAACCAGCTATCCCATCACAAATTATCACTTATGAGCACTTGACACCTACATACAAAGCCTATATATCAACCTTAGCTAACGTTACGGAACCAAGCAATTACCATGAGGCTAAAAGGGATCCTAAATGAGTTAAAGATATGCGAGAAAGTAATGCGGGCACTTAAACTTAATAGGAATTGGGATTTACTAATGTTGACAAAGGGAAAGAAACCAATAGGGTGCAAATGGGTGCATAAAGTGAAGTGTAATTTAGATGGAAGCATTAAAATGTACAAGGCAAGACTTTTTACCAAAGGATACACTCGAAGGAGAGAATTGATTATAAGGAGATTTTTTCACTAGTTGTCAAAATGGCAACGAGTAAGGTCTATGATTGCTTTAACTGCTATCAAAGGTTAGAGATTGATGCAAATGGATGTAACAAATGCATTTCTATAAGAAGACTTAAATGAAGAAGTATATATGACAATTCTAGAAGTTTTTAAAGTTAAGGGTAGTAAAAAGTACGTAAGTTACTCAAGTCATTGTACGGTTTAATACAAGCCAACAAACAATAGAACATAAAGTTCTATAAGGCTATGTTACAAGCAAGATTCAATCAATCACTTAATGATTATTCTCTTTTTATAAAAAAAATGATGAAAAAATAGTTATCTTGCTTACGTATGTAGATGATACGATTATTACATGAAGTGACAATGAAGAAATAACGACCTTGAAGAATTTTTTGCATAAAAATTCCATATAAAAGATCTTGGTGACTTGAGATACTTCTTAGGGATAGAGATGGCAAGATCAAAGGAAGGAATATGCTTGACACAAAGGAAATACATCGAGGAACTACTTAAGGAAACTCGGGATGATCAATGCAAGACCTTTAGACACACCTATTGAGCGTAACTTAAAACTCACTACAACAGAGTTTGATGAGGGGCCCAAGAAAGAAATGGGGGATCAAGAGATGATAGATCCTACAAGTTATCAAATGCTCATTGAAAAGCTTATATATGTGACAATCACGAGACCGGATCTTTCCTATAGTGTGCGACTTTTAAGTCAATTCATGCATAGGCCGAAACAATCTCATTTGGTAGTAGGTTATAGGGTTCCGAGATATTTGAAAGAGATCCAATAATGGAATTATTAATGTCATCCACAAGCCATCTGGAGCTAGAAGTGTACTATGACTCAAATCGGGCATCATGTTGTATGACTAGGAAGTCGGCTTTACGATTTCTCATCAAGATAAGAGATTCTACAATATTATGGAAGATAAAAAAGCAAGGCACTCGTCTCTAGATCATTAGTTGAATCGGAGTATAAAGCCATGACAAATGCGGTATGTGAAGTCATATGGATATTAAGGCTATTTCAAGATTTGGAGAAAGAGAAAACGAAGCCGACAACATTGTTTTATGACAACAAATCAGCTTTATTCATATTCAACAATCTAGTTTTTCACGAAAGAACAAAACACATAGATTTGGATTGTCACTTGGTAAGAGAACGGCTTAACAAAGACTCGATCATCACTCAACACATATCTACCGAAGAGCAACCAACGGACCTTCAAATGTCTCGATAATAAACAATACAAATATTTATTGAGGAACTTTAGGGTTAGCAATATATACACCAACCTCAAACTTGAGGGGGAGTGTTAATATATATATATATATATATATATGCAACCCTCATGTATGAAGATGCATGGAATACATTACGGATGAAAGGAGCAGAGTTTGTTATATTTCTATTATACCATGCATAACACATGAGAATTGTAACTACCGCCGCTTATCAAGCCGATCCAAGAGGCTAGGAGAAAGAATCCATCTCGAGACTAGGAGCGACCAATGATTGGCATACAAGAAATAACAAACTTAGCAATTCCGTTTCCGATTTTTAAGACCTAGAATATTTATCGCTAGCGTATATATTTTGGAGGTGGTAGAATGTAAAATGAATGATTTTGAATCATCAATGAGAAAAGAATTCCTTCCTTTTCTATTTTTTAACATACTATTTAAAATAACATCGATCTTACTCTTTACTATAAAAAATCTTATTAAATTAGGAATAATAATGTAATGTTTAATGGAAGTTGGCAATAATTTTCATATTAATGTAATCTTTTATTAAAGCAATTGGTTTATGCTCATGGATAGACTATAGTTTTAAATAACGATTATTACGTTATATAACGAGCGTTATGTGATGATTTTAAACTATTTCGTTATCATTGTTTTAGTATTATAACAAATCACGATATATAATAACGATCGTAATTATTTTTTAAACTATGATTTAAAACTATGATAGAAATATCCGTTCATCACTAATTGTTTATATTGACATGACAACAAATTTTGATAGAAGTTGGCAAAAAAAAAAAAATCACAAGTACGGATGCGTCTCCCCCGAGTCTTTTTAGACCTTAAAATTTGTTGTGGAAAATTATATTAACTTTTTTTTATGCTTTCCTGATTCTGCAATTTACTTAACCATCACATCTACCTGAACTTGAAATTATGGCATCTTTTCGTCCCTTGCATATTTTGGTTGTCAGCGTCCACAACTTCACCATCCTGGCATTTCCAGGAAAGTTCCTTGGCCATCCACCAAATATATTAGTCTTTCATTGTTTTTAAACTCTTTAATTTCTATCTCTCCATAAATTAAGAAAAACATCGAACTTTTTTTATTGTATTAAAAAAAATTATAAAACCAACTCCGACTCAAGTTTTTTTTTTTCTTAACTTGAAAAGTAAAAATATTGAATGTAATACAACTTAATTTTCTACCTAAATTCATCTTATTATGTAAACTTGAAATCTACCATCAAAAATCTTACTTTTTTTAAGCCTTGTCAATAAGCAAAAAAACAAAAAATCTTTATTTATTTTTGGTTGATGCTTTTTGTGACAGATATTCTGTCAAAATATTATTATACTTTTCTATTTACAGACCTCGGTCAAGGCACTAAACAAAACAAAAAACAAAAACTTCTTTCCTTTCAAGCCAAACATAACCTTTTCTTTTATTAATTTTATTCATTTTCTATTTAATTATTTTCTTATTTAATTTCTTAATGGATTAACCTATTAGTTGTCATATTAGCATACACATTGACACAACAGTAAAATATATTGACCTCCCTTTGAGCCAAATTTCAAATCTTCCAACTCCGGATAAATCTCCAAAGTTCAGCTCGACGGGACTTATGCACAGTTGCTAAAGTTGCGAAACCACTTGCCTAGCTAAGCTGATCAGTAACATCGCATACCTACCGATCGAGTGGATTAATTTAATGGCTTGATGACTTTGTATCCATGACTCATAAATAACAAGAAAAGCCCGAACTACCCTACTCCGAATAGACAAACCAAAACCCTATCAACCAAAAAAGATAGATGATACCTTTATTAAATGAAGGCACGTTTTCAAAATTATTTTTGTCTAACACACCAATAAATTAACACCAATAATGATGCTAACATGTCCTTCCAAAATGAAATGACCATTCTATCCTTTCTTCCATGCAATTTGACGAGTGTTTTGGCTTATGTAACCAACCAAAAAGCTTATAATTATACCAGTCTTTTTTTTGCTACCACTCTTCATTTTCTTCTTCACTCTTGTATTACAAACCTTCTCTGGTTATTCCTTCCTTTATACACTAATGAAATCATCAAAAGGTCTTCCACCCAAACAGGAAGACTTGTATTGGACGAGTTCATTTCACCACAACTGCCATCTCTCAGCAAATATTACACCCCTAACATCAGCCATTGAAGAGTCATATCATCCATCGAAAGTCTTTCTGTCTTCATCAAAAGCCATTAATATGTGTTGTGATATGCCAGCTAATTTTGCGGTCAATTATAAAGAATTTGTAAGTTAGATCAATTTCAGTCCCTCGATGAAAACTTCAATGATTAAAGCTCAGGTTTTTAATTTGGAAGTCTATGGTTAAAACCCTTGAAAGGATGAACTGTGATTTAGGAAAAAAGAGGAATACCCTTTTTATACAGCTAAAAACACATTTGACCTTTGGATCAGTCGCATTTCATGTGACTCTGAAAATCTTGTTCAGTGCCGAGCCTAATCTATTTGTTAGGAGTGGGACATCATAACTAATCGTCGACTGCTTAATTAGTGATTTCAAGCTCATGGAGATGGACATTAGTGACCCAAATTGTTTAGACACCAAACTCTATTAACAGCTGGCCTAAAAAAATCTGCCACAATTAGTGTGTCACCTCCGTCTCAAAAACTTAATTTTGCCAAATATTATGGTGAAGTAACAGATACCCTTCATCAAGAATGGAAGTTTAGGCTTTCCATTAGATTGGATAACAATCGTTCTACTGGAGTAAATGGGAGATAGAATCGTCCTGCCAAGAAGAGGAGTAAACGGACTGAGATGCCACCTGAGAGGAGAAAGAAAGACATTGTTGTATGGCCTAACCCCTCAGTGTAAACAAATGTGAGAAATTCTTGCTTAGCTATGATCAAGATTCAAGATGGAGGAGTCGGCCACTGTTTGTTCTGCGTTTTCTAGCTTGTAGCTTTATGATTTTTTTTGTTCATATTTGCTAATGTTAATTAATATCATAATAGCTCAATCTGTTTTTATATAATAGAATCACTGTCACAGAGAAATGTTAGCTAGCCACCTAGCCTCGTCTTGGTGGGGTGGTGGCATAAATGACAAATTGACAATAATGCAGAGAGACTGGGGATTTTGGAAGTGGGGGAAGAGAATTGTATTTTGCTACTGATTTCAAAAGCAAAGAACTGTGGCAGGGAGGTCTAGGGACGTGAAACACAGTACTTGGCAAATTCAGGTCCCACCTAAAGGAAAAGTTTTTGTTTGGCATGCTGAGGAAAATGCACTTTCTACACAATCTGATCTTTTCAGAAGAAGCATCAATCATCAACAAGCACAGAGATTCGTGAGGGTATTGTAACGAAAGAGGTGTAACATTTGCTCTTCTTTTGTGACCATGCACAAGCAACAGCCAGAAACGGTTGGCTTTGGCAAATTGAAAGGCTAGATGCCAGTGCGTGGTGGAAGGAACACAAATAAAAGCTAAACGAACAGTAGACACTTTTTCCAGAACCTAAAATGAGTGGCAGGAAGCAAAGCAGGTCTAACCAACCAGTCCACCTTTAGATTGGCTGGTAGGACTCCTAGGTTCGAATCTCTCTAGGACTAGGAAGATTTGACCTGCCTGTCAAGACCTCAAATTTTGAGGCGATATAGCCCCTCAACTGTCTGAGGTGGTCAAATTGGCCAGCTAACAACTAATTGCTAACCATTCCACCAGTTCACAAAAAAAAAAAAAAACCTATATGTCTTTGAACAAACTACAAAGAAGACAGCAGGCTGCACCTTCGACAAATAGTCCAGTTGTATGGACTATGGACAGCCTCTATGGCTCCCACCTTGACGATCAACAGCTGGTTAAAAACACATTATAACAGCTACACAATCACAAGATGGTGTTCAAAGAGAGTTTTTACACTTTTACTTGTGATCCAACCTAATATTTATTGATAACCTCACAATTGGCAACACAATCAGTAAAATTCATGCTGCAGCTACACAATCACACGAGAGTTTTACTGGCTATAGTTCTTAAACCAATGGGAATCCACTCATAAGGACAGAAACTAGTTACTTACTACTTTACACCATATTAGAAATATGGAAAAGGTTTACCGAGTCTTCTGCAGCATGGCTGTGAGGATAAGTTGCAGGCAATAGTCCCAGCAACCACCAATGTTCTGCTTGTAACTCATCCAGAGTTAGAATATAAAACTAGCAAGAACCGCCAGAATCACGTACATAAACCATCTTGGAATTCGTTGCTGAAGTGAAGACTAGGCATTGTTGCAATAATTAAAGCCATACCAAACGTCTCTGGGGATGAAATTATTGTAGGTAAATGTAATAGTCCTTGAATAATAACCAGAAATAGTCACTGTGCCAGGCTTCCAACCATCTCGGCCACTTCTGTAGAGATAGACATAGCATATCTGATACGCACATGGTCCAGCTATCTGAAATGTATCGGAGGAACACCGTTCAAATGTTCCTGTAGATGGATCATCCAACCTTGGTGCATAAATCTGAACAATAAAGTAAAATAGCAAACTCATAAATCAAATGGCCAGGAATTTTTCTTGAATCCCTTGCTACGACAAAAACAGTTTTCACCAAAAATACATCTAAATTTCAACATACACCAGGAAACCAAAATGAAATACACACCACTTACACCATGGATAAGAAAGTTCCAAGGGGAAAGAAAGAAAAAAACGAATGAACATTTCAATCTCATTTAGAATTTGAGGGTATTGGGGGGTTTATCATTACTCTAAATATATAACCCTATCCCCTCTACATAGAATGGATGTAATTTTTGACTTACTTTTCCAATTTTACCCTACTAATCCCCTTCATCCTCTAGTAATATGAACAAATACAATCATGCCTTCAATTCTTTTTTTTCCTGAACACCCTTCAATTCTAATTAAACCTTACTTTTCACTCTCCTCTGCCCTCACTTACACATATCCAATACTTACCCTCTCATTCCATATTTTAAAGACACCTCTCTTTCCTTTCCTCCCAGTCAAACACATTTAGGAATTTGTTCTATTTGTACACATACTTGAAGCTTGAAGAACATGAACACAGTACTCCTAAGTGCTACCACTAACTTAATTTCTCAAGAAAACATTTAGCTAGTACGTAGTAGTCTTAGCAAGGAAATGCCTCTACGAGACAAGAGATTAGTTCTCCGCCCCATTATAGTTCCAACTTCCAAGGCTCAGCCATTGACAAGTCAATACTACATACATTCTTTACAGAAGGTCAACTTGAGTATAAATTCTAGGCTTTAGAAGATAAATAACCCCAAAACAAAATGTCTTTTGAGTAACAAAAACCAGTATTGATGATTATCACAGTCAACATGCCACCACAATAAACAAACATATCTATAATTAAGAATAAATCAACATTAAAAAAAAATCTCATCTTTATAAACTAAAAAACCATTTGGAGACCAAACCTGATGGCCATAAGCATCACCAAAAGCAATACTAATGTGATCACGAGTATATCTTGGAGACGAACAGCTTGTTGTAATAACCACCGTGTAGTAACAGCTCGCTACATTCTTTAAAACCCAACAAAAATGGAATTTTAACTTCACAAAATCTAAAAAGAAACGGAAATATACCAAGAAATAGTGACTATATGAAGGATTAATTAATGGGGTACGTGTTAATTACCTGGATTAAACTGAGATTGAAAGACTCAACAGCTTGAGGCTGGAGGTGGCTAATTGTTGATTGATCAGCTTGGGATAGGCCAAGAACAAAAATAAAAGCACAGTAAAAGAGGAGAAAACTATGGGATTTTCTCATTTTGTCTAAGTAAGCGGGAAGCAAGAGAGGAAGGGTGGTTGGGAGGAGGAGAAGTGGCTGTCAAAGAGAAAACGTAGGCTAGAATTTATATATGGAGGTTTTTGGCAAGTACATAAAAGACAAAATGATAGTAGGTCTCGTTTTACTAGACAACATTCCGACGAAAGGATTTGCTAAGATTTCTCTTGCACACGAAGTCTTGTTGAGCACAATGCTGGAAAAAAACAAAAAACGAAAAACGAAAAACGCTATGTAGGTGTTTAATTTAGCGATAAAAATTAGTTAAGTAATTTAATTAATTTTATTATTGTTAATTTATGTTTTTTTTGCATACGTCTAAATTACGTAACGAATGAATTTTATTGAGAATAAACTTTATCTAACACAAGGCTTTTAACGTACTAGGTTGGATACTAATATTTTGTAGTACAATGTCTAAAGCGTAAAGATAAACATTGGTATTTTGAAAGACAATATTCATATTTTATTTTTGAAATAAATTAGAGAGATTATTTTGATGGGGTCGAAGTAGGATTTGATAAAAAAAAAATCAATTATTACTTCTTGTAATTTTTTATAATAAATTGAAACATTTTAGTTCAAAATTACTCGATTTTATTGAATTCAAATATGATCATTCAAACAATGATGATGTGATACGGTTATAATGGTTAGGATTTATTTTTTTAATTTGCTATAAATACCAACATTGTATCACTGTAAAATAATTTCAACTTTTTTATTTCTAATAAAAAAAATCCTCTAAACTCTCATATTCACATAAAAACAACACCTTAAACTCTATCTATTTGATTTTGACCATCATGTGACAAATTGACAATCATTTAACTTACATCTTATTATCTACATTATAACCAATACGTTGACCAGCGGTTTGATTGTTTTTCAAAACCCCCACCCCAGTATGTTGACCAGCGGTTTGATGGTTTTTCAAAACCCCCACCCCAGTATGGCCGCCCCCCCCAACACACGAACTAATTGTACTGTAATAAGTATATTAATATTTAATATTTTTCAATTGAGTATATAATTTTTAATTTTTTTTGTTTGAGTCCATCAATTTTTTCAAACACAACCAATCAATTTTTTTTTTGTCCAGTTTCTTTCAATTGTTCTGTTATCTTGTGAAATATTTTTTTTCTTGGACTACTAAATTATAATTATTTACTGTTGAAAAGTATGAAAAAAAATAATGAAATAATTTGGGGGAGAGTTTCTTCTAATAATAAAAGAGTAAAATCATAATTTAGTAATATAGGATAAATGAAATAAATAGAACAATTAACAGAAATTAGATAAAAATATTTAATTGATAATTTTAAAAAATTAGTATACTTAAACGAAAAAATTTTAAGTCAATTAAGAAACCGTTAAAAGTTGATGAACCTGTAATGTGATTATCTTATTAAAAAAAAAAATGTTGAACTGGACTGTCTAGTTCTTGAATTCTCGTCGGAACAAATGATTGTTTCATTGAATTCTTAAGTCATCTATATATGCATTATTGCACTCATAAGAATTTTCTATCATAAAAATAAAAACCTATCTAACAAAAGTGAAAGTAAACCCATTTATCACTCGAGCTAAAATTTTAATTTTTTTATTTGATTCATTTCCTTAAAATGCATTTGGAAATTGGAATTGAATTTCATCTATATTAGTTATAAATA
Source organism: Dovyalis caffra (assembly GCA_963924115.1). Taxonomy (NCBI): domain Eukaryota; kingdom Viridiplantae; phylum Streptophyta; class Magnoliopsida; order Malpighiales; family Salicaceae; genus Dovyalis; species Dovyalis caffra. The sequence continues at coordinate 864,150 of CAWUPB010001010.1, read as the reverse complement.
AAAGAAAATATTGTACTTACCATTTTTAGATCACTAAATCCTCTATGGGAGAAGTCCATTAAATCATTCCCCAATTCTCAATGTTTTCTTCCAAGGAAAAAAATAAATAAATTGGATCTTCAAAGAATTAGAAAACATTCATCATAGTCATCAATGGAGTTCTAGCTTGATTTTTAGGACAGATCCCAAATCAGTCCCCCACTTGAATTCTTTTAAAAGATTATGCAGACTTTCGTTACCGGACCTTGACATGGATTTGAATGAGAATTTTGTGAGTTTTTAAGGATAAAATATTGGGGGGGGGGGGGGGGGTTGTGTTTTGTGGAAATTAGTCTATTGAAGCGTTTAGGTCTGTCAAAGGAGGAGGAGGAGGAGGAATTCTTGAAATTATGAAACAAAAAAGGATAGAATTTGCCAAATAGAAAATAATTTTAATGACTATTAATAATCATTCCAATGGTTGCTAGCTATTACATGGTTGTTACAGGTTGTTGTGAATCTATTAAAAATATTAATTGTAGTTTAATAGTTAATTTGTTCTTAATTTATTCTATTCTTATATAAGCATGAAAATTCTTAAGCAATTGATAAGAGAAAATAAATAAAATGATGATTGTTTCTCTTAAAAATTAATGTTTGCTTAAAAAAATTTTAAACACAATTTTATTTAGCTATTAAAAGGAAAAGTTCAAGTAATATTGATACAATTAATCACTATGATATTATATAATTTTAATTTTTTTGTACTTATTACAATTATCTTTATTGATATTGGATTCGCAAAAGACAACCCTAGCATGTAGAAGACAAACACAGATAACCTTCAAGATGAATTTCACTGGTAATATTTCAACAAGAAACACTCCTCAAACACCCTCAAATCAATCAACAAATTATGACACAAAACAAATTTAATCCAGCCAATAAATGAACATAAACAAACACAACCAAATAATTTATTTTCATATGATTGATTATTTACTTAAATTTATTTTTTAACATATATTATTATAATTTATATGATTGATTATTTTTATGATTTTTATATGAAAATGGCGTTGTTACTTATATAAATTCTAATGAAAAAGAAAGAGCTAAAAGTGTGTTTTAAATAATTTAAATTCATTTTTTTAAAATAATAATCAATTAAAAAAATAATTTGACTTGTTTTTATTATTATGATTTATACAATAAATTATTTTTATATTTTTAAATGAGTGTTTTACTTATATATATATATATATATATATATATATATATATATATAGAGAGAGAGAGAGAGAGAGAGAGAGAGAGAGAGAGAGAGAGAGAGAGAGAGAGAGCTAAAACTATGTTTTAGATAGTTTGACTCAATTTTATTTTTTAAAAAATAATAATGAATAAAAAATTTTATAAGTTTTATTTGCTTTTTTATGTATATTTATTTAGAATTCGTCATAACCAATTTTATTGTAGTTTTTAATTTAATTTGTTGACTTCAATATATTTCTACAATTTAGGTGATATTTTATATTTTTTTATTTATTCTATATACTATGAATCTATTATATATACATAACATTAGTTTTGTTAGAAATTAATTACATATAGATTTGATTTTATTAATCACAAAAAATAAAACTTTTTACTCGTATTACATTATATGAATCATTAACCATATGTATATAATGATTGTCTACCCATGACATAACTTAGGTATCCAATTAGTAAAAGCTAAACAAACAGTAGACGCTTTTTCCAGAACCTAAAATGAGTGGCATGAAGCAAAGCAGGTCTAACCAACCAGTCCACCTTAAGATTGGCTGGTAGGACTACTAGTTTCGAATCTCTCTAGGACTAGGAAGATTTGACCTGCCTGTCAAGACCTCAAATTCTTGATACCCTCACAATTGGCTACACGATCAGTAAAATTAATGCTGCAGCTACACAATCACATGAGAGTTTCACTGGCTATAGTTCTTAAATCAATGGGAATCCACTCATAATGATAGAAACTAAACAAAGCAAAAAATAAAAACTTTTTTCTTTTCAAGCCAAATATATTAAAAACTTTTTTTCTTTTATTAATTTTAGTCATTTTTCTATTTAATTATTTTCTTATTGAATTTCTTAATGGATTAACCTATTAATTGTCATATTAGCATACACATTGACACAACAGCAAAATATATTGACCTCCCTTTGAGCCAAATTTCAAATCTTCCAACTGCGGATAAATCTCCAAAGTTCAGCTCGACAGGACTTGTGCACAGTTGACAAAGTTGCGAAACCACTTGCCTAGCTAAGCTGATCAGTAACATCGCATACCTACCGATCGAGTGGATTAATTTAATGGCTTGATGACTTTGTATCCATGACTCATAAATAACAATTTCACTTTCTAATTGAAAAAAAGGTATTAAGGTGACAATTTATTGCAGAAATATGGATCATCTGCCAAAGAAAACGACATGTCTTAGTGTCAAAATGAGTCCATACTTGCTCGGCATTTCACATGTTGTGTAAGGCTTGAATATTACGTACTGGAGTAGCTTCTTAGAGCCATGTTTCTGAACAAACCCAGAGATATTTTGTTTACAATCCAGAGGTATTTGATTTTCCGGCAGGAACCATTTTCCTTCTTGTATGATTGCCTCTGTAAAAAATACAAAAACATAGAGAGATTCCTTCAGCTTAACCCCTTGTTTGGATAGGGTGGAAAGTAGGGGAGAGTAAAGAAAATGGGGTGAAAAGAAATGTTTTCATCGTTTGGAAAGGAGGAAAGCAGTGGAAAGAAAAAATAATAATAAACAATACAAAAATAATGGGACTCGTTTTTCTTCCAAAACTGGGAGGAAACGGGGAGAAAAACGGGAGGAATGGAATTTTTTTTTTTTGTTTTTCTCAGTTTCGCCCTTGCCTTTAGCCGTTCCCTTCTGTTTCTCTGCCATCATCTCGTCTCTGCAAACATGATCTCTCTCTCTCACGGAAGCTGTTAGGGCCTTTCCTTGAGGCAACGGACAGCTGTTTTCAAAAGCTCACCAACTTCAGGATTATCAGTGTCACCCAATTTCCTACACTCTGCCTGAACCCACCCACATAATTATATATATACATAAAGGAACAACATCTTTTAAATTAAGCCATACAAGATAGGGGAAATGTTTGAAGAAATGAGAAAACAAAGAAACAGAAAGCATGCATCCCTCAAATTAAAATGAAACAAGCGGTTATAAATAAAATGAGGGCTGGTGGGTTTACCTGCAAAAGCGCTCATAGGCTCCTTCTTGGTAGACAGCCATCATATCCACGAGCTCCAAACCAACACGCTGATGGTGTGTACGTAGCAGGACCTTGCAGTTGGCGTGGATTTGTTGCACATGGGAAAGAGCCTTGAAGAAGTTATCATTGAGGTCCTCATCCCTAAAGAGCATTGATCTCTTGGTTAGAGAGCTAATAATCGTGAAGGAAGCAGGAGACAATGTTTTGTCTTTGAGTGGTGATTTCGAGTTCCTCTTTGAGCCTCTTTGTGGTGCTGATAATATCACTCGTGCTTGCACTACAACTACTCAAAGCCTTTGCAATGTTGACAAGAAAGCATTTTTTTTACATTGAAAACTAAATTTAAATAATAAATTTAATTACAAATAGTAATTGTTTATTCTAAAAAAAACGAAGAAAATGATGGGTAAAAACAACTAACTTATTATATGTATAGATAATAATACATGTTATACATATTTAAATTAATTTTATGTTGATAATTAATCTAAATTGGCTATTGAATTAATTAATTAATAAACGAGTTATCGATTATTCTATAGAGACAATTCATTATCTATCTTATCATTTCATATAGATGCTACATGCTAGATTTTTATTTTATTATCATTTGTGTTATTTTCATGAAAAAAATATTCATACAAATTTATTATAAGTATTTAAATATAGAAATATAATCATATGGGTATTATAGTAAATATACAATAATACATTTTCTTTTCTTTCTCTTTTTACAATTATCCAAACAAGAAAAATGTATTTTCTTTTCTTTCTTTTCCACTCTTATTCAAACAACAAATGAAAAATGATTTTTTTTCCTCTCTTTTTTCTTTTCTCTCACTTTTTTCTTCCCTTTTCTTTCCTCCCAAGAGGAATTATCCAAACAAGGGGTAAGCTTTTTACACCCTGCAAATAAGCACTTCTTTTTTTGTGAGTGAATTTGAATCTTGTATCAGTTGAAAGAATGGCAAATCCCTTTTGGGAAATCCGATAAAATTTGAAAGATTAATGGAAATTTAATTTAATTTAATAGGCACTTTGCATAAGAATGTTGTTGAAGTTTTATTTTTTTTAATCACATATTATACATTCAAATGCCAAGTGTCATCATCCTATTTCTTTTTTAACCAAGTTATTTATCCAAATAAAAGTTTGGTAGGAGAGAACTACATTCGCAAGAGAAGCTCCAACTATCCTAGTCTGAACAGTCAAACCAATCAGCATCAATAAAAAAAGATAGATAATACATTTATTAAATGAAGACACGGTCTCAAAGCTATTTTTGTCTAACCAACACCAATGATGACGCTAACATGTTCTCCCAAAAGTACTATAGGTTGTTGACATCAAAATCAAAAACACTTATCCTCCAAGTTTGTATTATAGGTTGTTGACATCAAGAGCATCCACCATTCTATCCCTTCTTTCCATGCAATTTGACAAGTCATTTAGCTTATATGACCAACCAAAGACATAATTATAGGGTTCTGAATCTCTTTTTTTGCTACCACTATTCATTTTCTTATTCACTTTTGTTTAAAAATCTTCTCTGGTTATTCCTTCCTTTATACACTAATGAGATCATCAAAAGGTCTTCCACCCAAACAGGAAGACTTCTATTGGAGTTCATTCCACCACAACTACCATCTCTCAGCAAATATTACACCCCTAACATCAGCCATTGGAGAGTCATATCATCCATCGAAAGTCTTTCTGACTTCATCAAAAGCCATTAATATGTGTTGTGATATGCCTGTTAATTCTGCAGTCAATTATAAAGAATTTATAAGTTAGATCAATTTCAGTCCCTGCATGAATAGTTCAATGAATAAACCTTAAGTTTTTTATTTGGAAGTCTATGGTTAAAACCCTTGAAAGGATGAAATGTGATTAAGGAACGAAAGAGGAATACCCTTTTTATACAGCTAAAAACACATTTGACCTCTCGAATCAAGACAAAATTGGATCAGTCGCATTTCATGTGACTGAAAATCTGGTTCAATGCCAAGCCTAATCTATTTGTTAGGAGTGGGACATTATGACTAATCGTCGAATGCTAAATTAGTGATTTCAAGCTCATGGAGATGGACATTAGTGACCCAAGTTATTTAGACACCAAACTTTAATAACAGTTGGCCTAAAAAAACCTGCCACAATTAGTGTCACCTCCGTCTCAAAAACTTAATTTTACCGAATATTATGGTGCATGAAGTAACAGATACCCTTCATCAAGAATGGAACTTTAGGCTTTCCATTAGATTGGAAAACAATCATTCTACTGGAGCAAATGGGTGATAGAATCGTTCTGCCAAGAGGAGGAGTGAACGGACTGAGATACCACCTGAGAGAAGAAAGACATTGTTGTGTGGCCTAACCCCTCAGCGTAAAGAAAAGTGAGAAATTCTTGCTTACCTATTATCAAGATTCAGGATGGAAGAGTCGGCCACTGTTTGTTCTGCATTTTCTAGCTTCTAGCTTTATGATTTTTTTTGTTCATATTAGCTAATGTTAATTAATACAATAATAGCTCAGTCTGTTTTTATGTAATAGAATCACCGTCACAGAGAAATGTTAGCTAGCCACCTAGCCTCGTCTTGGTGGGGTGGTGGCATAAATGACAAATTGACAATAATGCAGAGAGACTGGGAACTTTGGAAGTGGGGGAAGAGAATTGTATTTTGCTACTGATTTTGAAAGCAAAGAACTGTAGCAGGGAGGTCTAGGGACGTTAAACACAGTACTTGGCAAATTCAGGTTCCACCTAAAGGAAAAGTTTTTGTTTGGCATGCTGAGGAAAATTCACTTCCTACACAATCTGATCTTTTCAGAAGAAGCATCAATCATCAACAAGCACAGAGGTTCGTAAGGGTATTGTAACGAAAGAAGTGTAACATTTGCTCTTTCTTTTGTGACCATGCACAGGCAACAGCCAGAAACGGTTGGCTTTGGCAAATTGAAAGGCTGGATGCCAGTGTGTGGTGGAAGGAACACAAATAAAAGCTAAACGAACAGTAGACACTTTTTCCAGAACCTAAAATGAGTGGCAGGAAGCAAAGCAGGTCTAACCAACCAGTCCACCTTTAGATTGGCTGGTAGGACTCCTAGGTTCGAATCTCTCTAGGACTAGGAAGATTTGACCTGCCTGTCAAGACCTCAAATTTTGAGGCGATATAGCCCCTCAACTGTCTGAGGTGGTCAAATTGGCCAGCTAACAACTAATTGCTAACCATTCCACCAGTTCACAAAAAAAAACCTATATGTCTTTGAACAAACAACAAAGAAGACAGCAGGCTGCACCTTCAACAAATAGTCCAGTTGTATGGACTATGGACAGCCTCTATGGCTCGCACCTTGACAATCAACAGCAGGTTAAAAACACAATCTAAGAGCTACACAATCACAAGATGGTGTTCAAAGAGAGTTTTACACTTTTACTTGTGATCCAACCTAATATTTATTGATAACCTCACAATTGGCAACACAATCAGTAAAATTCATGCTGCAGCTACACGATCACATGAGAGTTTTACTGGCTAAACTTCTTAAACCAATGGGAATCCACTCATAAGGATAGAAACTAGTTACTTACTACTTTACACCATATTAGAAATATGGAAAAGGTTTGCCGAGTCTTCTGCAGCATGGCTGTGAGGATAAGTTGCAGGCAATAGTCCCAGCAACCACCAATGTTCTGCTTGTAACTCATCCAGAGTTAGAATATAAAACTAGCAAGAACCGCCAGAATCACGTACATAAACCATCTTGGAATTCGTTGCTGAAGTGAAGACGAGGCATTGTTGCAATAATTAAAGCCATACCAAACGTCTCTGGGGATGAAAGTATTGTAGGTAAATGTAATAGTCCTTGAATAATAACCAGAAATAGTCACTGTGCCAGGCTTCCAACCATCTCGGCCACTTCTGTAGAGATAGACATAGCATATCTGATATGCACATGGTCCAGCTATCTGAAACGTATCGGAGGAACACCGTTCAAATGTTCCTGTAGATGGATCGTCCAACCTTGGTGCATAAATCTGAACAATAAAGTAAAATAGCAAACTCATAAATCAAATGGCCTGGAATTTTTCTTGAATCCCTTGCTATGAGCAACAGTTTTCACCAAAAATATACCTAAATTTCAACATACACTAGGAAACCAAAATGAAACACACACCACTTACACCATGGATAAGAAAGTTCCAAGGGGAAAGAAAGAAAAAACGAATGAACATTTCAATCTCATTTAGAATTTGAGGGTATTGGGGGGTTTATCATTACTCTAACTATATAACTCTATCCCCTCTACATAGAATGGATTTAATTTTTGACTTACTTTTCCAATTTTACCTTACTAATCCCCTCCATCCTCTAGTAATATGAACAAATACAATCATGCCTTCAATTCTTTTTTTCCTGAACAACCTTCAATTCTAATTAAACCTTACTTTTCACTCTCCTCTGCCCTCACATACACATGTACAATACTTACCCTCTCATTCCATATTTTAAAGACACCTCTCTTTCCTTTCCTCCCAGTCAAACACATTTAGGAATTTGTTCTATTTGTACACATACTTGAAGCTTGAAGAACATGAACACAGTACTCCTAAGTCCTACCACTAACTTAATTTCTCAAGAAAACATTTAGCTAGTACGTAGTAGTCTTAGCAAGGAAATACCTCTAAGAGACAAGAAATTAGTTCTCCACCCCATTATAGTTCCAACTTCCAAGGCTCAGCCATTGACAAGTCAATACTACATACATTCTTTACAGAAGGTCAGCTTGAGTATAAATTCTAGGGTTTAGAAGATAAATAACCCAAAAAAAATGTCTTTTGAGTAACAAAAACCAGTATTGATGATTATTACAGTCAACATGCCACCACAATAAACAAACATATCTATAATTAAGAATAAATCAACATTAAAAAAAATCTCATCTTCATAAACTAAAAAACCAGTTGGAGACCAAACCTGATTGCCATAAGCATCACCAAAAGCAATACTAATCTGATCACGAGTATATCTTGGAGACGAACAGCTTGTTGTGATAGCCACCGTGTAGTAACAGCTCGCTACATTCTTTAAAACCCAACAAAAATGGAATTTTAACTTCACAAAATCTAAAAAGAAACGGAAATATACCAAGAAATAGTGACTATATGAACGATTAATTAATGGGGTACGTGTTAATTACCTGGATTAAACTGAGATTGAAAGACTCAAGAGCTTGAGGCTGGAGGTGGCTAATTGTTGATTGATCAGCTTGGGATAGGCCAAGAACAAAAATGATGGCAAAGTAAAAGAGGACAAAACTATGGGATTTTCTCATTTTGTCTAAGAAAGCGCGAAGTAAGAGAGGAAGGGCGGTTGGGAGGAGGAGAAGTGGCGGTCAAAGAAAAAACCTAGGCTTGAATTTATCTATGGAGGTTTTTGGCAAGTACATAAAAGACAAAATGATAGTAAGTGTCGTTTTACTTGACAAACATTCCGACGAAAGGATTTGCTAAGATTTTTCTTGCACACGAAGTCTTGTTTAGCAAAATGCTGAAAAAAAAAAACGAAAAACGAAAAAGGTTTTGTAGGCGTTTAATTTAGCCATAAAAATTAGTTAAGCAATTTAATTAATTTTATTATTGTAAATTTATGTTTTGTTTTTCATACGTCTAAACTACGTAACGAATTGATTGGATTGAGAATAAATTTTATCTAACATAAGGCTTTAGCGTGCTAGGTTGGATACTACTATTTTGTAGTATAATGTCTAACGCATAAAGATAAACATTAATATTTTGAAAGAAATATTCATATTTTGTTTTTGAAATAAATTAGAGAGATTATTTTGGTGGACTCAAAGTAGGATTTGATAAAAAAAAAAAAAAAAAAAAAGTTCAATTATTACTTGTAATTTTTTATAGTAAATTGAAACGGTTTAGTTTAAAATTACTCAATTTTGTTGAATTCAAATATGATCATTCAAACAGTGATGATGTAATACAATTATAATGGTCAGGATCCTCTTTAATTCGCTATAAATACCAACATTGTATCACTGTAAAATGGTTTCAATTCTTTGATTTTTAATAAAAAAAAAATCATCTGAACTCTCATATTCACACAAAGACAATACCTTAAACTTTATCCATTTGATTTTTACCTTCCATATGATAAATTGACAATCACTTAGCTTACATCTTATTATCTACTTCTTTTTCTCCCCTCTCACTTTTTACATCTATTTTATTTGGTTGGTTAATCTTTCTTTTTTATAAGTAAAAATGTTAGTTTTCTACATTATAACCAGTATGTTGACCAGTGGTTTGATTGTTTTTCAAAACTCCCACCCCAGTGGTTTGATTCCCCTCACCCCACACAAACTTAGAATAATTGTACTATAATAAGTATATTAATTTTTAATATTTTTTCAATTGAATATATAAATTTTAATTTTTTTTTGTTTGAGTCCGTCAATTTTTTCAAAACAACCAATCAAGTTTTTTTTTTTTTTTGTGTCCAATTTCTTTCAATTGTTCTGTTATCTAGTGAAATATTTTTTTTTCTTAGACTACTAAATAATGATTATTTACTATTGAAAAGTATGAAAAAAATAATGAAATAATTTGGGGAAGAGTTTTTTCTAATAATAAAAGAGTAAAATCATAATTTAGTAATATAGGATAAATGAAATATCATCCTATAATAGAACAATTAACATAAATTAGATAAAAATATTTAATTGACAATTTTAAAAAATTAGTATACTTAAATGAAAAAATTTTAAATCAATTAAGAAACCGTTAAAAGTTGATGAACCTGTAATGTGATTATCTTTAAAAAAAAAAAAAAAGTGTTGAACTGGATTGTCTAGTTCTTGAATTCTTAAGTCATCTATATATGCATTATTGCACTCATAAGAATTTTCTATCGTAAAAATAAAAACCTATCTAACAAAAGTGAAAGTAAACCCTTTTATCACTCGAGCTAAAATTTTATTTTTTTTATTTGTTTCATTTCCTTAAAATGCATTTGGAAATTGGAATTGAATTTCATCTATATTAGTTATAAATAAAAGAAAATATTGTACTTACCATTTTTAGATCAGTAAATCCTTTATGGGAGAAGTCCATTAAATCATTCCCCAATTCTCAATGTTTTCTTCCAAGGAAAAAATAAATAAATTGGATCTTCAAAGAATTAGAAAACATTCATCGATAGTCATCAATGGAGTTCTAGCTTGATTTTTAGGACAGATCCCAAATCAGTCTCCCACTTGAATTCTTTTAAAAGATTATGCAGAATTTCGTTACCGGACCTTGACATGGATTTGAATGAGAATTTTGTGAGTTTTTAAGGATAAAATGGGGGGAAATTAGTCTATTGAAGCGTTTTAGGTCTGTCAAAGGAGGAGGAGGAGGAGGAATTCTTGAAATTACAAAACAAAAAAGGATAGAATTTGCCAAATAGAAAATAATTCTTGGGCCTGCAAATCAGCCTAGTTATAATCCTGTTGGGCTGGACTGAGACTCGAGCCTGCTGTTTCTTCTTATTTCAGTCCATGACTTTAGCAGATCCAAGACTACTTTTGATCCAACAAAAAAATTACTTGGCTTATTATATCTTCTTCTTTTTACTATTAAAACTATCTTTTTCTTTTTTCTTTTTTCTAAGATTACTTTTTTTTTCCCCTTAAAGACTACTTTTAATAGAACTAATATATTAGAATTTAATTTCGTAACCTTCTATTACAAGAGATTCTTAAGACTGTCTTGTTAATGAAATCCTTCTCTTTTCTCCATCCTCCTAAAAGATTAGAAAAAACAAATGCACTAGCAGATCTAAGGGACTGATTTAATGATCGAAAATGTTTATTTTCTTCTTCAATTTTTTTGAATTTGAATCTTAAGAATAATATCTAAGAAAATTTATTAAATTTTTCTGAATCTATATCAAATTAATACGCAGTACACTAAATTGATGTGAAAATATGCTTAATGTGGAGCATACCAAACCGATATCTAAACATTTATCCAAATGATTACACTAGAAAAAAAAATAGAGACAAGCAAGCAGATTTAGAGTGTCTGGTAGAAGGGGTGGGAAGAAGAATTTATGAAAAGTAAAGAATTGAGAGTTCATTTTATTTGACAATAAGCATAAAAACCAGAAAAGAATTAGAATTTTGAATTCTCACAATTATGACTTTAATTTACTCTCTCTCTCTCTCTCTCTCTCTCTCTTTTTGTCTTTTATAATTTTGATTACTCTGGTCGATTTTCATCCTTCCTTTTTTTTTTTTTCAATAGTCAAGTAATTTAGATGGATAATAACCTATACATCACTTTACCATATTCCTCTTCTTCCTTATTCATAAACACTTTCTTAATGTCTCAACGAAAGTTGATTTTCAAGTTAAATCATTTTTTCATGTGTTTTTTTTTAATTAGGATTGTTTTAAATCTTTATTCTCAAAATGAGGTTGGTTTAAACTTATTTTTCAATCTAGGGAATTATATGTCGTAAGCTCCAACTCAACAACTTTTATAGTTTTTTATCTTAATATATTAATAAAACTCTAATTAAAACCAAAATCCTATTTCACATCCAATTAAAATAATACAAGTATTGAACATTTTTTTATTGTTCTTCATTGTGTTATGGTAGTTTGAGTAACACTCTTAAATACATTCAATTTGTTTACAATTGTAACTCGTTTTCAATCAGCTAAAGCATGTTCATGTGTACATTAAACATGATAGATTTCAATCACAATGTTATAGACATGGTCTCGGATGGGATGCTTGTTATCATGCATATAAGATGCTCAATCAAAATTTTCAATGAACTTCCTATATTTGGTAAGTGTTTTAGGATTAAAGAGTCTATTATTAGGCATATAATTAGCAGAGATTGAAAAAATGTTACAAAATAAAATAAAATTCTGGTATTTATCGTAAAACCATTCTCTATAACATACTAAAACAATTTTTTTTTTATTCTTTATGATATTCGAAGTTCAAAAGTCTAGACTAATCTTTCGTTATTCTATTGAACGCACAAGATAAAGATAGTTATTCAAAAAGTTTTATACATACATAAGAACTCAAACTCGAAGCAACTTATTGAAACCACTAGAACTCATTTCACTTAAGTTAATCTTTTTGGGTTATGCTAAACCGAGTTTTACTTCTCCTTTCATTGTTTTTCTTAATGTTCTAATTCAAAGTTTAAAACATAAATTTAGCCTATATTCTATCTCACTTCTTAACAATTCATTTCTCCAATCATGTTTACAAAAAACAATTACTTTTCTAATATCCTGTTCTCAGACCAATTCTTTTCTTTCACATCCTTGAAAACCCTAATTCAAAACAACAACAATGGTAGTAGTAGTCCTTAAAAAGAGAAATCACATTCGAGAACTTTAAGATAAAAGTTATTTAAAGTAATAAAATTATTTTAATAATTAAGAAAAAACACTAAGTAGATTTAAAATACTCCATTTAAAGAATAAGATTTTAAAAGCGTATTTTTTTTTTTTGCGCTAAACAACTGAAAACAATTATGTCTTCAAAAATGTATTCATTAGAAACCTGTCATTACTAGAAAAATTATCGGGCCTTCGAACTTTGTTTACGACCTTCAACATTCCATATTAAATAAAAACTCGTTGACTGATTGACTAAAGCTCTTTAGGACCAAACATTGCCTTTCAAAGTCATAATCATAATTCACGTGAAGTAATTACCTTAATTGTCGCCGAAAACATGTTCTATTTAGATTGATTCAATTGCCTGCCGGTGACATTTTGTGCTCAATTGTCAAACGGGAAGCCCCTAATCATTCCTTTCCTAATGGGTATTTTAAATAGCCTGATCTCTCTTGATTATTTCACTTTGTATTATCATTTACGAAACTTTTTACCGTATTCAAAAATAACTAATAATACTTATTTTATAGATAGAAAAGTAATAAATATAAAAAAAATAAATTAAATAAAAAATACTAGTCTAGACAGAATTATTCTTATCCATTTTAATTGATTCAGAAATGAGTTTTTTTTTGGCATTTGTCTATCTCTTTAAAATAAATTCACAAAATAATTATCGTAAGCTATTTTTTAAGTATTTTAAAATATCTCTTTATTAAAAAAATATAACGTGAGAATTACAAAGATTAGTAATTATTTCAAACTCGTTTTCGTCGATCCAAATGGTAAATGAATTAGTTGTTCGTGTTACTATTTCGGACTCAAATTTAAAAACGAAAACAAAATAATATATTTTTCTAGGCAGGTTCTAAGATGTAAGATTGAGATGATGGGATAAGATCATGAGAGAACTTGGCATAATAACATGTAAATAACCCAACGAATAAAAATAGTATCCCCATGGTGAATATGCAAAATTGAGGAGTGGAGTGCTGATATAAAGTTTTAATACCATGATCCTAGGCTAAAGAAACATGAGCTTATTAAGGTAACGATTTATTCATTAAAAAAACTCAATATCCATCCAAAATGATTGATTTGAGTGAAAAAGACTTCGATCATTTAAGTAAAAGGTCTTGAGTTTAAATCTGTGTATATGCAAAAAGTTTTTTGGATAACTGTTTTTGTCTTGTGCGTTTTATAGAATAATAAAAAATTAGTTTGAGTTTTTAAACTTGAGATACCTTGAAAGATAAAGATAGATAAATAAAAAATAAAAAAACTGTCCTTTAGTCGTTTAAATAAATGATCTTGAGTTCGAATATGTGTATATGTAAAAAGTTCTTTGAATACTTGTTCATATCTTGTATGTCTTATAGAATAATAAAAAATTAGTCTGAGTCTTTAAACTTGAGGTGCCTTGAAAGATGATTTAAAAAAAAAAACTCACTACCCTGAAAATGTTGCATCTCTCCTGTTCTCTCATCTTTTGGTCAGTTTGGCTTTGTATCTCTTTTGTCTAAGACATGCAGATTGCAATGATATAGCTCATTGTCCTTTTCGATTCTCCTATTTATTTAACCTCATATCCACCAATAAAGAGTTTATAATGTTTCAAAATGGCTAGAAATTTCATTTCCAAGACACAAATGACTTCCCCGTCATGTAAGAAATTCCTTATCTTCTGTCTTCCCCAATCGCTGAGGACTTAATTAAATAAAAAGAAGGGGGACAAGTCCCCTTTTGTTGCCTGTTTCAGTTAAAGAAAAGTACAAAAATATCGAGAGATTCCTTCAAGCTTTTTAAGCCTTTTAACCATGGAAGGCCCACCATGGAGATTTTAAAGCACCAACCAAACTCTACTTTTGTAAAAGTACTTAAATACAATACTGACTGAGATATAACATCCAACTGTTAAATAATTTATTTTGCTCACTGTTTCTGTTCTAAACTTGATTAACGACAAGATGCCAAGTTTGGACACAGATGAGCCCTGCCCTGGTAAAGATTCACCCCATACCCATTCTGCAACTTCAACTAATTTATTAATGCAAAATATCACACCATTTCTTAGACAATTTGCATATTTTACTCAATTAGCAAAAAAGTTCTCAGAAATGCAGAAACAAGTTAAAATGAATGAACTATATATATAAGGTAATAAAATATTTTCAGATTAGTTTTTACATCGATCCATGCATCGATCGAATTTAAATATATCACTTTTGAAATTAAATTCGTGTCGCTCTTAGTTCATTCTAATACATCGCTTTCTCAAAATAATTGATCTACTTTTTTATTGATTATAATCAATCAAAAAGCTTGATTTTTTAAATTCACTATCAGTTTATATCTAATACTATACAAAAAAACATGAGAATTTAATTTTATTCTAAAAACCTGATTTAAAAATAAAAAAAAACTATCAATTCATGTCAAGTACTATTAAAAAAAAAAAGGACCATTTAATCTTATTTTAAAAGGCAGATGTTTTTAAATCCACCTACAGCTCGTGTTTTGTGTGTGTATATATATATATATATATATAAACTTTTCAAAATTGAGTAAAATCTATATGTCAAAGACATTTTCTTAGCATGGATTTTGCTCCGTTCCATTTTTTTTTCCAATAATAAAGGTATTCTTAAACCATCTTTGGTGCATTTCAAGACTAATATTTTCTTAAAAGTAACTAAAAAATACTTTTTAAATACATAATTTTAAATATTCTGAAAATAAATTTTAAAAACTTCTAACCATAATGATTGAACTGTAAACCTAATTTATAAATAACACTTATTTCCTAGCAAGCCAAGACCTTGTGGTTTGCTCCGTTCAACCTCCATTTTAACATTAGAAGCCAAAGAGACGAGAGAGAGAGCACAAGAGAAGGAAAAAGAGAAAAAGGGCAGAAGGAGATAAAATTAACAGTACGATTTAAAAGTAATGGTTATCAAAACTGCTGAACTTGGAATTTTCATTAGCAAACACTAATTATTTTTGTACATCGTCAACTTTCATCTATGTCCAGACTTAGGCTTTGATCACAGCATGGTCCTCTCAAACAAAAGTAACAACCATTGCCCATTTTCTTGAGACCCAACTAGCTAGATAGCTAGCAGAGAAATCCATTGCAGCCATGCCAAGCCAAAAAGAAGGACCTTGGACCACCATACCACCACTGGCAATTGGTGGTCCTGCACTCCTGCCCGATCAATCTGATGGAGGCTTCAGTTTCACTAGCTAAAAATTACAGCCCAATTACACACCATATATCTCTGAAAATTCCTGACTCGAAAAGAATTACAAATGTAGTATACAACATTATTGTAAAGAATACATATACCAAAAAACTTTAGTAAGAACTTATAGTAACTGTTTCTCTATAAAATTTTCTTGTAAAAATTTCCTCTTCTACCATCTGGGTATATGATCATCTTCCCAAATTGGATCCCAAGTACCCAAATCACCATGATTTCTTAACTTCCTCCCCTCACCACCTGTAACCAGGTTGCTCCTGTTCTTTGAATCTCCTAAAAACCCCATCAACAGCAACATCAAATGCATCCTTTGTAGTCTCTAAACCTTCTTGAGGTCTAGCATACACAAACTTTGGTATAAATTCGATAACTTTCTCCCTCATTCTCCTAATCTCATCCTCACTGTAGCTCTCAAGCACTGTCCGAATCGAAATAGTCCCATTCTTCACCGCATTTCGATCGATGAACACCGAATAACTCTGCGGCTCTGCCGGTAAGAACCACTCGTATTGATAATAAGCAGATCTATTCCAGAACAAGACCGGAATCGAACCAGCAATCATACAATCGAAAATCGACCTTCTTGTAAAACTGTCACCTCTAGGCTGCAAACAAAATGCAGAATCCAAGAAGGCTTCAAGAATGGTTGACGTTCCATTAGAGCATTTAGAGCCAGCACAATCCACAACTCGGCACGAATCAGACTCATTCCTACAATGATTCAATAACAACCCTCGAAAATCGTTCTTGATTTTGCTACGTTTTGCACCAGCAAAACAGAAAAGATTTTTCCTGTTGCGATTTCGGACAAAATCTTGCCACTGGACAATATCATTGTCCGATCGTGGGTGGAATCCGGTAGGATAAGGGACACCAACATCAAAATAATCCCATGGATTCCGTTCAATCAAAAGGCGAGTAATGTTTCGCATACCTGGCTTGTAAATGCAACTTGAACCCCAATCCTCGTCCTTGGACCGTCGAAAATCCCAGGAAATTCTTCCCATTGTCAAGAAATGATCCCATCCTTCATTTCTTTGAAAATACGGCTGGTCTTGAACCCACTTCAGCATCATCTCGCAATGAAAATCACGTTCTTTAGCTGATGAATTCTTGAGCCATAAAAATTTCCCGACAGCAAGTCCAACATAAAACGGGATGTAAAATGCTGTCGCGTTGTTGGGGTCTTTAGTTCTGCACTTGTGATTCAAAATTCTGTTGTGGACAAGAATTTCAGTCACAAACTGATCAGTCCAGTACCAAGCGGGAGCAAGATTTTCCGGTACAACACTGGAAATTCCGGTGGCTACAGGGCCAAATCCGTCATTCGACAACGCAGCACAGCTTGAACTCCACGGGTTCAATTCATCACAATCAGTAACCAACTCTTTGTTCAAAGCACTCGGAAGATCGTAGACAAAGATTCTACCAAACTCGCAGGAACTTTCCTCTTTCACTGTGCTGGCGGTGGTGGCGGAAGCGGTGGTGGTTGTGGTGCTGATGGTTGCGTTGAGGTGGTGGCGGTGAGGGGCGATGAAGGGAGAAGGGAAGTGATGACGGCTGGGGTGGAAAGAGAGAGGAACGGAGCGGAGAGCGACTAGAAGGAGGATTTGAATGAAGAAGATGGAAAGGAAAAGACATATTCGAGGTTGGTTAAACGAAGGGTAATGAGCAGCAAGAAATGCTTTCAGTGACTTGAATGAGTATTTTCTTTGGAAATCAGGTGGAGTTTTTGGTTTCTTGATTTGGGGTTCAGGTGAAGAAGAAGGATTTGAGAGAGGAAGCAGCATGAGAATTACCTTTTCCGGCTCGCCGGTAAAAATGGTGGCAACGGTGGTGGAGAGAGAAAAAGAGCGTGTCTAGTGGAGTTGGTTTCTTGACGTTCGTGGAGTTTATTGAGTTATGTTTGGATTGAGGTGGTTTTTGTATTCCACAAGGTTGTAACCGACAGGCAATTGAGGTTTCACCGAGTGACATGTGGCAGTTTTGATGAGGTTAAAAGGTTAAAGCTGAAAAAAGAAGAAGCCGAAATTAAGGTAAATTTTGGTGCTTTTTTCAAGAGAAAGACAAATTCGATGGTGGATTTATAATTTGTAAAAGGAAAGTACAGTTTCTGAATAGAAACAACTAAAGGAAATGTTTTTGTTGTTGAGATGTTTTGGAAAATATTTATGCTTGTTATTATGGTAACAATTACAATTTTAAGACTTATAGTAATTCAGATTTCATGCATTAGAAGTTCAAAACCTTATGTTTTTAGATTGGTTGATAAAAAATAAATACTTTTGGAAAATATTTTGATTGATAAAAAAACGTCTAAATTCATCTATCAAATATATATATATATATATATATATATATTGAAGATTCGTGATGTTAAAATAAAACTTATTTGTGGGTAATCTATAGATCCATATCTAATATTTACCCTCAAATTAAAAGAATTATAATCACATAATTAGGAGAAATACGAAACTCTTATTTCATTAATTGGCACCATCAAACTTTTGTGGAATTATTAGTTGTTCTCTCGTAAAAATCACAAATTATTTTTATAATAAATTTTATGTTTTTATGTGAAAACAAAATACAACTTTTGACATATCTTATGTTTTTATTCAAAAATAAGATACGATTCTTGATATACCTAATAATTTCTGCTATTTATATATTTTTTTATTCTTAAAATATTTCAAAAATCTAAATTAATTATTCACTATTTGACTGGACATATAAGAAAAGCATAGCTACAAAAAAAGTTTTTTTTTTTGTGTATATATAAAAATTTAAATTTAAGAATATTTATTTAAACTAGTATAGCTCATTCAACTCAAATTAGACATTTTGATCATACATTGTTTTATTTTGATAAATTAAACGTATTCATTAATTTCTCTGTAAATGTCCTGTGGCTAATGACACATTAAAAGTCAAGCCAAAATTTACACTCACCATTAACGGCGAAGATTTCCTTTTTATTTTTTGGAAAATATCACACAGATTTCTCTTGTTCTGTATTTTCTAATCGCCTCCGTAATTTACTATTACTAAATACTACTACATATTTTTTATAAAGAAAAAAATACTATTATGTATATTGATTACACGAAGAAGAACAATTTTTAATTTTTTAGATTAAAATTTTAAAATAAATATTAAATTTAATAATTTTTTTAAATATATTAGGCTGATATATAAATACATTCATTAAGATCGTTCGAAAAATATTTTTTATTAACATATAAATTCATTCGAGAATATTATTACTTTTGAATAAATAAAAGGAGAAGAAAAAAAATCCCAAGTAAAATAATTTGTACTTACCACAGCTAAACCTGAGTTAAAATGTTGACCCATGACGTAATCAAGCCACGTGTACGCGGAAAAGGGGCCGCAGAAACAACTTGGACACCTGTTGGATTTGTCGCCAGTGACCCAACGATATCGTTTAATATAGAAAAGTGCATCGAGAGAACATCATTAACTTCATAGAGTATAAGATTAAGTATATATTAATGTTTATATTTTAGATGGGACGGAATTGAATATATCTAACTTAATAGGGTTGGACTAATAGGTTAATAATTTGTTTGATTTGTATGCTTTAAAAATGCTAATATAATATTATATTTAATAAATTTTTTAAACTATATGAAAAGTTAAAAACTATAACTTTAAAACAAATAAAATACATATTTATTATCAGCGGGATATCTATCGGTATTTTTGAATTTTAATAAACATTTCTTTTTCGTTTTCTTTTTTGGGAAAATAAAACTTACATTTGGTAATCTACAATACAAATTATGTAAGAATACAACTTGAATCCTTTTTGAGCTTAATAGTTGTTGTTTAAAAAATTTAGGTTTAAGATTGGTTCGAACGAGAAAAATAAAAATCATTTAGTTTGAAAATTTTAGATTCGAGTTTCATTGCTAATTTACGACAAAAATTAGAATGTTATATAAATAATATCTTAAGGTATCATTTAATAGTTTAAATATTTGGATTGAGATAATAATTTAATATGATATCGGATTCTAGTTGATTAAGTAGTTCGACTTCAAGTCTTACTATCTATATTTCTCTTCTAATTAATTAAATATAAAATAATATAAACATGTGTATAATAAATTTTTATTTAAGAATATATATTTAAAAATTATATAAATCATATATTATTATAACCATATCTGCAAAGACATCTTAAGTTTTGATTTCACAAGCATAACGAAAAATCTTTTTGATATGTGTACGTGAAAGATATATATTATTCTACGCAGAATATATGATCAATCTATTTGTATATTCATTTTATGCATCAAGAAAACATTTAGTTTCATTTTCCATCAAATATTTTTAATTAATTCATTAGATAAAAAGTATATTTTCCCAAAAATAATTATTTAAGTGAAATATTTATTTTGATAATTCAAGTAATAAATTTACAAATAAATCAAAATATTCAAGAAAATACATGTTAATTAAAATCAAAATTAAACACAATCATCCATTCCTTGTTCTATCGAATGGGTTTTTTCATCTCAATACATTCATTACCACCTCGACACAAAATCTCTGGCTCCACCATTAGCTATGTCTTAGCAATTTAAAAAAATTGTTGTGTTCTCTCCTTTTTCTTTTTCTTTTTCTTTCTTTTCTTTTTTTTTTTTAAAAAAAAAGAAGTACTAATTGCCGACAAAGTGTTGGCAGTGTTGTGGCCTGTAAAGTCTGGTGTTCTGTGCCTTTGTGTATGTTTCAAACTTCGGTGCACAACTGGACGCTTGGCAGCTCAAATGTGGTGAAGGAATTTAGAGTTTGGACCCACTTCGAAGACAACTTCATTATTTGACGTTGTTTATGCACATGTTTACAAGGTCCGCGTAGTGATGTATTATTCATAATTTGCTGGATTTCATTGCATCTATACGGAAATTTTTGTTTTTTTATCTTTTTTTCCAATACCATCAAAGTCTTTTTTTAATTTAAAAACAGTAATATATTTTTTAATTAATTTTTATATCAATTGAAAATAAATTTATTATATTTCAAATTAAGTCAGCGTCAAAATATGTTCAATTTTTTATTAATCATTAAACTATTTTTTAAGTAAAAAAAAAGCTCAAAAATTAATACCACTAGAATAAAATTATAGCTAATTATACCTTATTCAGTCAAGAATAATTCCAGATTAGTTTATATATTAATTGAAATTAAACTCTCTTCTTTTCAACTATTTTAAATATGTATTTTCACTTTAAAGAATTAATTAGTTTAAAGCGTTTTAATAGTTGTATTTTGAACCTTCTCTCTCTCTCTCTCTATATATATATATGAGTCAACGAGGACTTTTTGGTACACCAAGCCAACTTTTAATTACCTGTACTAGTCGTAATCTTAGGCCGTACATAGGTTTAAGGAAACTTGATGATCCGGAAATACCAGATAAACCTCTTTAATTTATTATTTGTTTTTCGTCATAAACCTCTTTAAATTGATTACAATTGTCATGGGGAAAAGTTAATAATTCATGGAAAGTATGATCAACCGACAAAAATTAAATAGCATTTGGGAACAGGAATTGATGGATCCTTGTGGAAGCCGATGAAAGGAATAACTAAGTACATGACCCCCGTACTATAAGAAAATGAAAAATTAAACACTTCATTAATTTAATTTTTTATTATATTTATAAATAACAAAATATTATCGAACCAAATTCTATATAATTGAGATTAAATTTATTATTTTAAATATTAATAAATAAAAAAATTGAGGACTCAATTTTGAGAAAATTAAGTGAATTT
Source organism: Dovyalis caffra (assembly GCA_963924115.1). Taxonomy (NCBI): domain Eukaryota; kingdom Viridiplantae; phylum Streptophyta; class Magnoliopsida; order Malpighiales; family Salicaceae; genus Dovyalis; species Dovyalis caffra. The sequence continues at coordinate 842,393 of CAWUPB010001010.1, read as the reverse complement.
TTTCCTACTAGTTGCATTCTATCTAGTGAAGATGACTAGTATACTTTTGTTATTAGAATAGTAATGTCAAAAAAAAAAAAAAAACTCAAATAATATAAAAGTAGAAGCTTTTTTGTGTAATTGTGATGGCCAAAGTGCCAACATGATAGCAAACGTTTTTAAGCACTTATTTTTTAGGTTTAATAAAAGTTTATTCCTTCTATCTCAAAAAAAATTATTTGCATTCTTATTTATATTTATTTTAAAATGTTTATCTAATCGAAAATTTAAGTGATGCATTTTTTAAAAATATTTTGATTAAAATTTATTCTGTAAAAGATTGTTGAAATAAAATTCTTTATAAAAGATATTTTAAAAAGTATGTATTAAAATATAATAAATTATATAATAATTCATAATTTTTTTAATATGTATGAAAAATCAAAAAAGACGATTTCTTTAAAACAGAAATAGTAATATAAATTGAGCTACACATTGGAGTTAATCTTTCTCCGATTTATAATTTATTTTTTTCAATTTTCTCAGTATCTGAGATCGAGAGAGATTATAATTTACATTTGCTCGTATAAATTACATATTTTTTTTAAAAAAAAAATTGATGTCGAAACATTTTCAGATCAATGATAAGGGTAAATTAATTCTCTCCATTAATTGGAATCCAAGAATCAAGTTAATGGGAGTAAATGTGCATTAAACTGTTTGATTTGGTCAGCTCTTAGACATTTTATAAGGATCCTAATTAGGGTTCTAAGTATTTGCCTCCATGAACCCCTACATTGACATCTGCAAGCTCTTATAACATATTTTGTAAATTGTAAACTATGTCTACAAGCTCTTAACTTGTCCACAAACATGTATTTTTGGTAGCCTATTGTGGAACACCTCAGCACCTAACGTGGCAAAAAAGAATTAATCTTCACATGTCAATGTTATATTTTACAAGGAATTAAGGTAAGATCTAACAAGTGTACGTAAAGGATTTCAATTAATAGTTGACTATTTATCTATGCAGTGCACGAATATTCCAATCCTGAATTTTCTATTGGGTTGAAAATTGGATGCAAGTGGAAGTTGACCTAATTATCAACAATTGATTTTCTAATTAAACCGGCTAAATTATCAATATTGTAATAGAGTCATGGTTTATGAAACGGGTACTCCATCTTCTATAATTTTCACCAAAAAAAAAAAAAAAATTTGCATTGATAGATTAACTAATTAACAAAAGTCAAAAGGCCCTCTTGAAAGATTAGTTTTTGTGTTTTCAAATTAAATCCTTATTTCATCATATCTTAAGCAAGAAAATTTACCAAATTAGAAATTTACCAAATTAATACATTTATGAAAACATTTTTTTCTTTATTTTGGAGGATTGAAGAATAAAGGTCTAAGCCTAAGAAGCAAAATTACAAGTAAGGAAGGTTGGAATTAATGAATTAAGGAATTGAAATCCCAATAACATAAGTCATTGAGACCTACTAAAGAATTCACTAGAAAATGCACTCCAATGCTAGCACTCAAACTCGTATTGGTTATTTTATATTAATTGTAGTAATGATCGAGTATTTACTTATAAGTATTAAAGGACCATCTCACCTAAAAGCTTAAGCTGATAGGTAAGTCCTAAAATATAATTTATACTAGTCTCTAACACACCTCCTCAAATGAAAGGCTCAACATTTGGGACATGAAACTTGCATAAGTCTACATTGCCTTGGGCTTAATACTTAAGAAATTGAGGATGGTGAGACTCGAACTCGGGACCACAAGGTCAACCGGACTCGATACCATATTAAAGGATCATCTCACCTAAAAGCTTAAGTTGATAGGTGAGACCCTAGAATATAATTTATACTAGTCTCTAACAATAAGTATATAAAAAAAAAATCTTATTTTTTGAATCAGTTTCGAAGTTGAAAAAATTCAATAACACTTACAATCTATATTAGAATTCGAATTAAACATGTTTTGTGTATTAACATCGAATAAATTGATGAGAAATATATAATTTAAAATTCATATGTGAAGAAAGAGATTGTTAAGTTATCTCACATCGTTTATAAAAGAAATTTGACGATTTGTTATAAATATGAGAAAAAATCTCATTTATTAAGTTAATTTTTAAAGTCGAAAAAATTTAATGGCACTCAATACTTTAATACCGATTAATTTGCAAATTGTTTCTCCTCTACGTGAGTGACAAACTCGTATAGTCCAATTTTCGCTAAAAAGATTCATGATTTCTCCAATAAAGGATCCCTAACAATCTTGTGAAATCTTTTAAACATAGGTTTTGCTTTTTCACCGATTTAACTTGTTTGAATTGAGTTGGTTAAGTTCGGGACTGTTTTTTTTTACACGGATAAAACCTGGACTGTTTGCTTCGAATAATTCCAAGCCCACCGACTTAATTTTGGAATAATTAGTGCTAAGGTTCTGATTAACGTTTTAGACCACTAAACTCTTGATCTTTAACGAGTCCCTTAAGACAAGTTTTGTTAGCTTTTTTACTTTCTTTTTAATAAAGTTATGCACAAATCTATCATCTTTATTGGTTGCTTCGCAAATGACAATATGTCATCAGAATTTTAATGATTGCAGATTCCTTCTCCCTTTTTCCGTTTGCAATTCATCCCATAGTTTTTATTCAGTTAATATGTGCTACTTTTTGTTAAAAAAACCATCTCATTTAGAAGTTCTTTTCTTTCGTTTTTAATTGATCATCATAGTTTTTATTTAATTAATATATATTATTTTTTATGAAAAAATCATCTAACTTAAAAGCTTAAAATGCTAGACGAGACTTTATAAATAATTTTATATTATTTTTTAATATATTTTTTCAAATAAAAGCTCTTTAGATTTAAAAATTATAGAGATTTAGGTTACTTTTTGCTAGCTTTTTAATTTTCTTTTTAATAAAATTATGCACAAATCTGTCATCTTTATTGGGTGCTTCACAAATGACAATGTGTCATCAGAATTTTAATGATTGCCGATTCCTTCTCCCTTTTTTTCGTTTGCAATTCATCCCATAGTTTTTATTCAATTAATATGTGCTACTTTTTGTTAAAATACCATCTCATTTAGAAGTTCTTTTCTTTCGTTTTCAATTGATCATCATAGTTTTTATTTAATTAATGTGTTATTTTTTGTCAAATGATCATCTCACTTAAAAACTTAAAATTATAAATGAGGCTTCGTGAATAATTTTATATCATTTTCTAACGAATATTTTCAAATAAAAGCTTTTTAAATTTAAACTTGTACATATTCATACTACCGTGTAATTAATTAATTGGAAGAGACCGAAAGTTTTTTGGACTTGAAACTTATATAAATCCACACTACTTTGTGCTTAATTAATTAAAAGAGAAATGAGGATGGTGAAATTTGAATTTTCAACTATTTGATCATCAAGACTCTAATATTATGTTAAAAAATAATCTCACCTAAAAAATTAAATTGATAAATGAAGTTTCGTAAATAATTTTATATTATTATTATTATTTTTTTTTTATGGCTTGAATTGTCAATGGGTGCAACAAATATTTTGAACACAGACATTAGATTCTTCGGAAAAAAAAAAAACAATAAGTGAAGCAATACAGGTAGAAGATTAATGATGTCAATTTCACTTGACCTGTTAAGGGTAGGGCATCATCACCTCATTCTTTTTTTACTATTATTATTTATAACTTAGGATGCCAATAATATTATATTAGGGCGATGCTATTTCTACTCCTAATCATTGTCTTTTTGATAGACTATTCCTACTACTCTTAAGAAGAATTAACATTGATATTTTAACAGGAATTAATGTAATCCACGAATACTGAATTTTATTGGGTTGAAAACTTGATTCAAATATAAAATATTTGACCTAATTATATCAAAAGTTTATTGAACTGGCCCGATTATTAATTTTGTAATATAGGTATCATTTACAAAGTTGGTCCTCCATCTTTTATAACGTTCAAAAAAAAAAAAAATTCATCTTAAATATTAGTTTTTGTATGATGAAAATAAATCTTTATTCGATTAGATTTTAAACAAGAAAAATTCAATCCTCATTTCACTCTAAGAGAAAATTCCAATGATTTCGGCATAACTCAAAAATGTAAACATTGTGGATTTAATGTGAAATTTATTTTTTAAATCAAAAATAAATATTTGTAAACAATAGAATAAACTCATTTATTCACTTCAAATATCTTTTTCTCTTTTCAACTTTGAACTTAGTAGGTTAATTAGATGGAGACTGTTTTTACACCAATCAAATATGAACTTTTCATTCACTTGGAATAATTCCAACCCCACCAATCTAGCTTTGGAATAATTAATGGTGGGGTTCTAATAATTAACGTTTTAGGCCTCTAATTAAGCACTATCTTTCGTAGGTCCAACAAGCCACATCATGTTCCCTTTTTCACATTCTTTTGTGTAAAATCATGCACAAATCATCACCTTTATTGGTTGCTTAGCAGTAAACATAAACGTGAACTCATGTTCCATGTTTTCTACAATGAAACATATACTTATGAAAATTGATTTCTCATGTTTCTCTGCTTTCCTTGAAAATACATCAAAGATTGAGCCTTTTCATAAAGAAAGCGTAGCTTTCATGCCCATATATATGCCAAGATAAATACAGCTCATACGCCAAAATCCTCTCTCACTGACCGTTTCTAGCCACACTGGAGAAGAATGGATCAAGCCAAAATAAAGAGGCAATACTGGAACTCAAAAACAAGTCCAACAACAGTATAGCTCAATGGCTGTATAACGAGCAATTAGGAAGGAACACATTAAGCTTTAGAAAGAATTGGAAGGAGCAAGGTTTCGATATCGATTTTAACTGTCAATGATCAAATCAAGTTGTATCAGACTAGTCGCAGTTTGATGATGCACACATAATGCATAAACATGTCTCCCAACTAGCTAGCATAGACAAGCGAACCATTTTCACACCAAGATGAACAAGAGGTCTGCTTTTGATGAGCTGAATTATGCAAGAATCATAATAAGATTTTGAACACAAGCAGGCTTAGCAGTGACTTTCTTCATTGAAGCAAGATTCAAATAATTATGTAATGTGGGAGAGCTAGCCATCTCAATTATCTACTCGTAAGATCTCTTTGATCAACAGGAAACTCAATTTTCTACTCGTAATATCTCTTTGATCAATAGGAAACGAAACTACAGCCAAGAAAAAGAAATAAAACTATATATAGGATGGGTTTTTCAACAATTCTAAGAGGGGTTTATCATATTGGAATTGGATTTCTGCCACTCATACCTACAAGATGGTTTTCAACTTCAAACTTTCACACAAATTCAGTACTTGCAAGAATATTGAAGATTCATTGAGCTAAGGTGCTTGGCATATCAGTATGTTTCTACTTCATCTCATGCACATAATATTTACCATAAAACGAGCCAGAAAATCAACCAACTAGTCTCATACATGCCTTCTTTATTTTATTTTATTTTTTGTTAACCCGGAAAACTGACTGTCCTCAGCAACCTTAGATGGGTATGGACTAACCCTAAACCTGGAGATTTCAAGTCCCCCCACGCTCTTGGGACTGAGGAAGCAGGCCTAAGCCTTGTGGCCACAAGAAGGCGTGGAAAGTGAGATTTGAATCTGCTGGGACTTCCAGTTCTATATGCCTTCTTTATGGACTAGAAGCAACAATCAAAGCCTAGTTAGGCAAGCCACAAGCTAACATGATCATTTAACATAACATATGAAAAATTGATATCACCTTAATGTTTATGCAACAATACGAAACTAGAGAGCTCACCCCAATCCAAAGGAATTGGGAAAATATCATTTCATAGAAGAAAAAGAAAATTTCATCGTTCAAATTCAACACAAAATCAAAATGTAGAGAAATTAATAAAGTTACTCTTTCTGCTTCTTCAAGAGCAAAGGCCCAACATTGTCTCCAGTAGCTTTGTTGTGCTTCACATGGCTTCCATCACACAGTGGAAAAGTCCCTGACCTCCAGCATCTAAGATTAACCGACGCAATTTATCATCAAGAATTTGGCAAAGCAAATGAAGATATTACATAAACCTAAGAATACATTCACTTGAGAAGGTGATTCATGTGCTTAAGAACTACAGGCCGGTTCAAGTTCAAATCTTGGGGAAATTAATCATTTTGTAAAATTTACCCATTTTGGAAATTGAAAAAACAAAAACTAAAACAAAAGGAAAGTCCAAAACAGAGACAAACCTGCAATAAGCAGTGAGTGGTTTGGAGAGTTCAGCAACCAAAACAGAGTCCACCACCTTCTCTTCGTTCTTTCTAATTTCAGGGTTTATTGCTTGAGCTTCTGCTCTTACCACCACCAAACTTCTTGGCCTCACAGCTGCACCGTTTGGCTTCACCCCTCCAATTCTTGATTTGCTATAACAAAAACTAGCACTCACAGTACTAATGCTTGCAACTGTTGCCATCGACATGATTAACAAACCTGTAGCTCTCTCTCCCACAAAATTTCTTGAGAATTCTCTGTTTCAAATTCTTGGCTTGTGAAGGAAAATGGGTTGATGATGAAACTTATGCGTGGAGTTTGAAAAGTAGGTGCTGAACTTGTGGAGAGCACACGCTCTAGTGGAATGAGTGGACGTTAGATAGTTAATATGCACGGCAGTCGACATGTCGTTTTTTATATGGACCAATTTTCCATTAAATGCTAGCCAGCCATTTGGAACATAGTTGATTTGGCCAGGTTGCTTGATCTAGAAACTTGATGATCTAGAAGGATCGGGTTTCTAATTGAATCGTGAAAGCTATTGATCCTGTCAAATCTGGTTTGATTTGGTGAAAATATTCTAACCCATCTAGTAATTAGTCTGATAAAAATCTATGTCAAAAAATAAAAAGAGTATATAAGAGGGTTAGTTTAAGTGAGAGAGACTCTAATTATTTAAGTAAGTAGTTTCGAATTCAAATTTAAATTTTTGCGTATGCAAAAATTTTCAAGATAATTGTTCTCATCTTGTGCATTGGACAGAATAGCGAGGGATTGGATAAAAAATAAATTATAAATTAGCCATTCTAGTTTCCGAAACAAAATAATTAATATCTTTTTTAAAAATAATTATTTAGTCCTATTATTTTTAAATCTATTTGTAATCTTTTTTTAATTTTTTAATTTAATTTATTTTTATTTTAAAAACGAAAAAATATAAAAAGATCGATGAGAAAAATTAAGCATGATCGACACTAGTCAAAAAACTAAATAATAATTTTTAAAATAAAAAATTAACTAATTAGTTTTACAAAATTAAAAAGACTAAAAATCAAGTTGATTACTTATCAATTGACCTAATAATCAAATGATCGAAACATATATTTCGGTCGAGTTTTGAATTACATTAGACAATTATGATTTAGAGATTAATGATAAAATATTAGATAAATTTGATTTATTATGAAATATTTTATATAATTATATGAAGTTGGCTGTAAAATGATTATTGATATCTTGGTTGAGTCCCAAATTGGGTCGGATAACTATAATTTAGGGTTTAAGGAAAAAATATTACATGGGCTTATTCATTATAAAATCATTCACACAAATTGTATGAGATTCACCATAAAGCGATTATCTATGCACGTGAGCTCGCACAATAATTTCTCCATTGCTAGCGAGCGACTAGTAGTCTAGGAGTTGAATTCTATGATAAAATTTCATTTCTTCCATGAAGAAGAAAATAAAGAAACTAGAGTGGGCCATGGGGCGGGCCCGTGATGTGTTTTTGGGCTTGCTTTGTATATAGAAGCTGATTTAATGGGCCCCAAAGCTGTTTTATAAACATTTTGCTTTAACAAATACTTCCCTCAACTATGTTCTTCTTTTTCTTTTCTTCCTTTTTTCTTTTTTTATGGATGGATGATATTATTTATGTTTAATTTCACATACAATTTAAAGATTTTCCATCTATATTAGATAAAGGGATTTGGGAATGATAAACTTAAATGGATCAGACTTTGAAAGATTATAGAATTGTTTAATCATGTCTCTACTGTTTTTAGCCTACACTCCACTAACATTTATCTAGAGTAAATTATAAATTAGCCCCTTTAGTTTTTCAAAATATTTCATTGTAGTTCTCGTAACGTTTTTAAAATTTATTTTGGTCTTTAAAATCAATTTTTAATAATTTCATCCTTTATTTATAAGTTTTTTTTGTCATCAGAGTTTTTTTTTTTAAAAAAAAAAAAACTGGTCCTTATCTTATAAAGCTTGTACAATTAGATTCAAATATGTTTTTTTTTTAAAAAAAAAATAGTAGGTATTAGTTGGGTATAAGATGGGTATTTATATTCAAAAACCATATTAGTAGTATGTATTTTTTTATCCATCTCATCATTTATTAAATATGTATTTATTAGATTAGATAAAAAGAGTACCCGTTTTATACCTTGAAACTTATCATTCTTAATTTTACTTATATTTTTTATAATAAATTACTAACATACCATTTTTATATCAATTTAATAACCATATAGTAATCGGATGTGAGAATTTATTAGTAATTTATAACAAAAACATTGATGAAAATAACAAAATATATGATGAATTTAGTATTATCCAATTATAAATTAGCCCTTTTAGTTTTTCAAAACGAATTAGTAATACTTCTTGTTTCAAAAATTAATTTATTAATTTATTGATTGGTGTGGACGATGGCTAATTTAACATTATTTTATTTAAAAAAGCTTTTTTCTCATCAATATATATATATATATAAAATCAAACTAAATTAAAAAAGAACAAAAAGGATGGAGTTACAAATAAAATTAAAAATATAGGGACTAATTAATTGGTTTTTGAAATGAAAGAATCTATTTAAGTTATTTTGAAAAACAAGAGGGACTAGTTTATAATTTTTTCTTCATTTTCAAAGATAAAACCGGTCGTTAAGATGTAGCTATCCATTCATCTACTGCCTTCATTAAACAGATGATATAAATTCAAAACTATTTATTTAAATAAATAATATAAATTCAAAATTATTTATTTAAATAATTAGAATCCTTCAAAGTCAAGTCAATCCTATTAAATAAAATTTATGACTTAATAATTTTATATTATAAAAAAACTACTAATCATAATTTTTTCAATAAAAAAAACCTCTTAATTGGTTACAATGTTTTTGTTTTTGGAGATAAAAAAAATAAATAAAAGATTAGTTAAAATGTTGCCATCTTGAATCTCAATTGCTTAATTACAGTTTATATCAAATTCGTATTTTTAGAAACTAAATCTACTACCACTGCTTTCACATGATTATTAACTCTTAAACTAATCAAAAGTTCATAGTTTATTTCTCATCGACCAATCTAGTCAATCCACGTCACAATCCCGCCTCGAACCATCATTTCATTAACTTAAAACCCAATTTTTAAGGTAAATTCAAATTAACTCCTCAACAAGACACTTTCTTTTCAATATAGTCCCAAGATAAAACTAAGTCCACCGACGCGTCCGAACCTCAAACTAGTGAGATATAAAATTCTCATGAATTCTCTTATTTATTACATGGATAGCCTACCTTTGGCTAGACCCAAAAAATATACTAATCTTGTGTAAAAAGCTACCCTAAATTACTTTTGATTATATAAAAAAACATTTTTTAGTAGATTTCATATCCAAATTATCATAAATTATTAATAAAAACACCAAATTATTTTCAAATGATGTCATTTTATTACATCAAATTCAAATGAAAACATGGAGGAATAAAGACGGAGACTTGTTTAGGAAATTCAAAAAAAATTAGAGATTTATATACAAATAAAGCGGGTTTGAACATCCTCTTAAAACATTGTAAACAATTTGGGGACTAGTTGGATACTTTGACAACAGTTAAACTACCTCGATCTATAACACCAAAGCAACAGAAGACACGATTTTTTTATTTATTAAAGCATTTGTTCCTTCAAATACAAAATTCCCTCTCTCTCTTTCTGCGTTTCGATTTCTATTGCCATGAAACGAGGAGGGTTTGCGTCTGAATTTGGATTCAGCTGGTGTTGTTGTTTTTTCTTGATTTTGATCTGTGTAAATGGGAGATCTGATAAGGAAGTAAGAGAGAGGTTTTATGGGAATTTGGTGAATTCATCAGCACCTGATAACGGAGAAGGAAGTATTGCTGAAATGTTTGATCGTGTTCTTGAAAAAGAGTTCTCTGAAAATGATCAGCCTGAAGGTAAAGAGCCTTTTTTTATTTTGCTTAATTTTTAATTTTTTGTGTTTAATTAAGGTTTTTAGGCTTATTCTTGGTGATTAAAGTAATGTTAAAGTGAAGCAGATTTTAGTAATATATGCATAAGGGTTTTGCTTTAAAGTGCATTTCGAAAGAAATATTGTGGGATTCTGTAATACATTTGATTAATTTATAAGTAGCAAGTCAAGTTTTTTAACAGAAAATTGGGTTTTGATCACATGATTCTGTTCAGTAAGAGAAGGTGGAGTTTGATCTTGAGACAGAATTGAGCACGTTTGAGTTAATCTGAGAAAGCCGTGTTGTTTTAGTTTCTTATGAGTGTTCTTTTTTTTTTTTTTCTGCCTCCAAATATATGGATCCTTTTTCTTATAAGTTGACAACTCATGCCATCTTTATGTCTGTTATTTTGACTCCAGTCTAACAATTTTTTACATGCCCTGTGGATCATAGGAGTTTCTGTTATTGAAACTGGGATGACAATTACCTACTGCATTCTATCTTTTGGAAGTTGTTTGGTCTAAATGTCATTTTGATGATATAAAAATTTGGTTCTTGTTTTTACTTTACTAGGTTCTGATCAAAGCAACTTCAACAACAGTGTAGCTGACCAACAAGTACGTTTGTTTTTCTTTTAATTATATACATTTTCTGGTTGTGGTTTAAGGCTTTAATTTTGCTTTGCTGCACAAGTTCCCCTGTGAAGCAACTTTAGAAAGTTTGACCTTACTGAAGTTTGCTACTGAACATAAGAGATAAATAGGAAGGAAATTAAAAGAATCTTACCAGGTATCTAGCTTATGCAAGATCCATACTGTTAATCTACAATGTGGCTGCAACCCTTATCTTCTATATTAATGAGAAAATTTATCTTTTTTAAAATGTCATATTTTTTCTGCGCTGCAAAAACATGGTAGGACCAACATCTTCTCTTTTGTCCTGTTCATATGCCAGTACCATTTAACATGAACACTGTCTAGGTATTATTATCTTCAGTTTTTTACCTAGGCAAGTCATTTTTCTGTTTCTACTGTTTGTTTCTCTGTGTTAGCGTTAAAGAGGACTTCTGATTATGTTTTCACAGGCTGTATTGGAGACTGTAGCTAAAATTACTCACGAGAAGGGCAAGAAAAACGATACACAAGTGGCTAAGTATGGAAGTGTATAAAATATTTTTGGGTGCAAATTATTGCTTTTTTTACATATATTCTGAGATATGATTTTGTTTCCATCTCTTTCTGTGCATAAGTGAGATTATGATGTCATACATATCTTTCCTTCCTCTTTGTTCAGTGGAACTAGACCTTTCCAGCTTCAAGATGTATTTTCTCTGGAAAATGAAGAATCCGAGGATATGACAACCCTGATTGACAAAAAGGTGCGCTGAATTTTAGTGATCCTTTCTCTTTGTGAGAGCTTTTGACAGATTCCTGGATCCAACGTTTGGTTTCTGTGGTCTGTCCTTCTAACTTGCTTATCTTGCTAATTGTAGGACAATGTATTTGTCATGTCAAACAAGAAATCCAAGTACCCAATACTTCAAGTAGATTTGAGGTGAATGAATCTGACATATCTATTTTTTTTTTTAACTGTTATATGTGAGGAAATGCTGTATGACGCTGTTGATTTCTTTTCTGCACAGTTCTTGTATCTATATTATGGCCTGACTTAACTGCTATCCTTTAAGGTTCCATGTTATGATTTTGTGTACTGCTAATACAGTGTTATTTATTTTACGTACCTACAGATTAATTTCAGATCTAGTGGTTGCCATAGTTTCTGCTACCATCGGAGGAATCGTCTCTTCTTGTTTGGGTCAACCGGTTAGTTTCTGTATATTGTGCTTTCATTTGTCTTCTATTGCTGGTATCTGGTTGCCTTTACTCATCTTGTGGATGTTCAGCTATATCATGTGATTTATGTAATGGAGTAATATCTAAGGTAAGTTTTTCTTTTGACATGTAATACATTTGGCAGGTTATTGTTGGCTATCTTCTAGCAGGTTCCATCATCGGACCAGGGGGTCTAAATTTCATCAGTGAGATGGTACAGGTATGCGATTTTTATTTTTTCCAATTGCTTACCTTTTCTTTTCATTGATGACACTGTATGAGAAATGCAAGTTTTATGAGCTATCAAATGAAGTTTTGCTACCTTTTAGGATCATGCTTATCTTAGGTTTTTAAACGAAATTGCAGATGGTAATAAAGCAGGTAGGACAAAAAATGGTTGTCAGTCAGGTTGTTTCAACATCGTCATTGACTGTGTTGGTGCATATAGTTTAGCAACTAATGATTGTATCCAATTACCCATATGTTCCAAAAAACCCTTCGTAGGTGCCTAGTATCTGGAAAATCAACACGTAGCGTGTTTATATACCATATATTGACAATAACAGTGGTGACATGTTCTCTTGGCTTCATCACAGGTTGAAACTGTTGCACAGTTTGGTGTTGTGTTTCTTCTTTTTGCTTTAGGACTGGAGTTTTCTTTGACTAAGGTAAATTGTATTTGATCTAGGGAAGTTATTTGTCATAACATTTCCTTAATTTATTATAAAAAAGGAGCCCTTTCCCCGGTTTTAGAAAAGCTGTTCTAACTTATTATCAATGCAGTTAAAAGTGGTGGGCCCTGTCGCTGTTCTTGGAGGGATGCTTCAAATTGTAATATTTATTTGCTTGTCTGGCATAATTTCTGCGGTATGATGCTTAATGCCTGTAACTTGGTTATGCTAGAAATCTGTATGATTTGTCAAATTGGATGCTAAGTTTGCACCACTGTCAACTTTGCAGTTGTGTGGAGCAAAGTTGTCTGAGGGTGTATTTGTGGGTTCCTTCCTGTCAATGTCATCAACAGCAGTGGTACTGTTCTAGATTTCTTTCTGACACTTTTATCTCTTTTCTGTTTGATTCCTCCTTATCAGTTGCAACATATGATTCATGCATTTTTTTATCAGGTGGTGAAATTTTTGGTTGAACGGAACAGTAGTAATTCTCTTCATGGTCAAGTTACAATCGGGACACTGATTTTTCAGGTTTTCTTTATTTTCTGACTTAATTTATATTTATACATAAGCACGTCATTGATATATGTTGAATTGTGAAATTGGTTTGCTTATGGACATCCACTTGTCTGATCTTGTGAATTGTTTCAGGATTGTGCTGTTGGTTTATTATTCGCTTTGCTTCCAGTTTTGGGTGGCAACAGTGGCGCTCTACAAGGAATGATTTCAATGGGGAAGTTGTAAGTTTGTTTGTGTCACCTTTTTTTTTTTTTTTTGTATAAATGATTCCTTTTGTTTATTATTTTTTATTATTATTTAATTATGGAATTTATTTACTGTTATTGAATGATTGCCACCATTCCTCTTTTTTTGGTATTTGGTGACTTTTCTCCTTCCTAAGTTTCTATCTATCATGAGAATGATTCCCATGTAATGATCCTTATCAAATCTACCTCTATTGCTCATTAACTTCAGGTTGTTGATCTTGTCTGTATACCTCATGGCTGCATCTGTTCTGTCTTGGTCATTCGTCCCTCGCTTTCTTAAGTTAATGATACAGCTATCATCTCAGGTGACTTTTCGATAGTCTTTTGTATGGATCTCATATCTTATTTGCATGGCTTTGTTCGACTACTTTCCTGTTTGAGTAGGGCCTCTTTCTAAGTGCACTCCTCATGTTCCATCTTGTGATTCAGACAAATGAACTTTATCAGCTTGCAGCTGTCGCTTTCTGCTTGTTGTCTGCTTGGGTAAGCGAAAAATATCTGTACCTTTCTTGTCGAGGAGAAATAGCTTTATCTTTATTTTTTTATAATGAAGGAGAATTAGCCTTATATGTTGCTGAAATAGATTTTTTATCCTACTGAATATTACCTTTCCATGAAATTGTAGATATCAACTTGTTTGACATATTTTTTGCCGTTTATGGAGTGATATGGATTCCAATGTCGCATGAGATACTTGCAAACAAGAACATCAAAATTGGCAGTAGCAAATCTGCATTACATGTTTTTGCTTTCTTAATCACTGATTATTTCACCTATATGCTGCTGATTATGAATGTCATTGAGAGACTGCTGCTTCTTTTGAAATGCAACTAGATTAGATATGTCTAAGTTTGAAGGGTGGTTGAATCTCTGACTTTAAGGTTGGAAGGTTGTCCATCCATCAGTTACATGCTCAAAAGATTAATTCAATTTCTTAGCAGAGTTTACATTATTTTTATGTTTTCTCAAAGTGTTTGATAACCATCAGGACCATTAAAATTCTACTAATTCAAACATGCAGAGTGGAACAACAATATATTCTTAAGATAGAGGATGTAAGAAAACCTAATATTGAAAGTTGATAAATTTAGTGACATCATCTCTGTTCTGCTTGAACGTTGATGATTGACATATGGTATAAAGCCTCTAATTGTCATTAGTCATATAAATGGTTTGTTTCCTTGATTTATGCTACATTTTCTTATACTTTAGCCAGAAATCATCAAATTTATGAAAGGAATTCATGTAGTTAAACTATGAGTCTTTATCTTTTAGTTAACTGCAGAAGTTATGATGTTGAGCTGCGGCATATCATGATTCAGTGCTGCAAGGAAATGTTTTTGTTATCATATTCTCATTATTCTTGGATTTCCTTCAACCATTTAGTGCAGCATATTGCTGCTTGGGAATGCTTTTATCATCATGTTCTCATTATCCTTGGATTTTCTTCAACTGTTTCAGTGCAGTGACAAGCTGGGTCTTAGTCTTGAGTTGGGTTCATTCATGGCTGGAGTCATGATATCTACCACTGACTTTGCACAACATACTTTAGAACAGGTATTCTTCTGTGCAATGGATTGTGTGCCAAGTTTTGCCACATGATAATATCCTAAATTAGTATATAAGTTATCTTCTCAGATAATATGCACTAATTTAATTTTGTAAATTGACTCTGGATTTCTGCTACTTGTTTGAGTGGCTCTACTGCTTTACTAGTATTGATTACGAGACTAACAGCTGTAATTGATGGACATCACTGTGTCACGCTTTTTTGTATTTGAATTATTCTCCATGTGGTTATGATATAGTGAAAAAATAATGAGATTGATATGTTTTGAATATGACTTGTCTACTTTGTAGGTGGAACCAATCAGGAACCTGTTTGCAGCTCTCTTTCTTTCTAGTATTGGAATGCTCATACATGTACATTTTCTATGGAACCATGTGGATATATTGCTAGCTTCTGTGATTCTGGTTATAGTTGTCAAGACAGCCATTGCTGCTGCAGTTACTAAAGCCTTCGGATATAGCATTAGGACATCATTCCACGTGAGTTGGCTTGCTATGCTTGTTGACAAAAAAAGAAAAATTGTACACGAATTTCTTTCTCTTTCCTTTCTTTTTTTCCTGAACAAAAATTGACGTATTATGTAGGTTGGAGTATTGCTTGCTCAAATTGGAGAATTTGCGTTTGTTCTCCTAAGTCGTGCCTCAAATCTTCATCTTGTTGAGGTGAGCTCTCTCTCTCTTTCTGTTTGTATGTGTGCATATGTGGAGGTTAGGGTGCCATTAACGACAGATGCATGTAATTTTTATCATCAGGAAATGACAAGTTTATGTAGGGATAGGATTAGTTTTGCTTGCAGCTACAGGTGGTCATACTTTTGATGCCACGATAAGATATCGGTGTAACCATATGCGCACTTACTCGTCCTTGATTAGTTTTTAAACCATGTTGGTGGCTTTAATGCAGGGAAAGATGTATCTTCTTCTTCTTGGAACCACAGCTCTTAGTCTGGTTCGTTTCTTAGATACTTCCTAATGGAATGATAGCTTTAACTATATACCGGTTCTCTTGCGTTAAACGTTTAATTTATTGATGATCATTCAGGTAACAACTCCTCTCCTGTTCAAATTGATACCTAATGTCATGAATTTGGGCGTCCTTTTGCAATGGTTTCCATCAGAGAGCGGCACTCCAAATAAATGGTTTCCATCGGAGAATGGTACTCCAAATGAGGTTCTCCCTTCTTCCCTGTTTGTGTTTGTGTGTGTGTGCGCGCAAGCGCATCTTCACATAGACTACTGTGTGATTTCTTTTGTGTGAAAAGACTGCATACTGGGAATTTTTCTGGCACTCATTGAAGCATATTGGGCCCTGTTTAAAATTTTCTTAAAGGCTTGACATGCTGACACATCCCAGAACTCTATCATTTATCTTTTTTATGAATATTATATCTAGGAAAGAGTGCTATCACTGTTCTGCTGCAGGTACAACCAAGGTCTTAAAGCTCTTTTTAGTGGGTTTACTGTTGTTTTTAGTTAGTGAATTTCTTCAAAGAAAATATTTTGTAGGAAGCTGTTTTTTTTTTTTTTTTAATCATAATTCTGGCAATGCATTCAGTTTCAATTAGGGGAATTCATATCCTTCTATGCTGCTGCTACTACAAATTCATTTGGCAGAGAATTTGTTCTATGCTGATCATTGGACTGTCATGTCGAAACTTCATTGTAAAACCATTTGAAAGTTGATTTATCTGCTCATGCCTCTTCTGTCTTTGCTTCCGACATTTTGTTTCTGTTCTCGCTGCTTCTAAATATTTTCTACGAGAAGTAACTTGTCATTTTATGTTTTTACAGGAAAAAGTTTCCGTGATTGAAGTACGTAGCAGATTGTTGTAACCTCCACATTTTGTAGTCTCCTTACTTCAAAGGAAGTATAGCTAATCATCTCTGGAATTTGTCAATACAAGGATTTTCACCTCACTGCCAATTCCACACTTCAGTTTGCAAATGACCAGCCAGAGACAATCCAGAACTCTCATGTACATACATAATACTTTCTACATTCTTTGACAGTTGTATATATAATTTTGTTTTTTTGGCCCATAAGTCATTGATGTTGATCCATCTGGCCTATTGTAGCCTGAAATCCACAATTAGTCCTGCAAAATTAGAATTTTCCTGCAGAAAATGAGAGTGTTTCTGTCAGTAAAGATTTGAGGAGCATAATGGGCTTGAACAAGAGAGACATTTCTTCGGTTTATTATATTTTTGTTGATTTTAGAATTGCATGGACTTTTTTGGATTTCGATGAAGTTAGGGTTTTTTATTTGATTTTATGGAAATTTCTTAGCAACTGCAACTAAGACTAGCATGGACGGTAATTTTCCAAGCAATTCTTGTGAAATTTCTGTGCAAGGATAGGGTTCTTTTTACGAAAACAGGCCAAGTGCCAGCCATAAGTCCAGCTTTCGATTGGTTTAAAGTCCAGGTTTATGGCCAGAAGATAAAAACTAGGAAGCAAATGACGTAGGCTAAACTAGAGTGGACATGTTCATGAATTAGCAAATTAAATTCTTTGTAAATAATTTGACAAATTTAACTATATTGTTTATTAGATTAAAATGCTTCGTCCTAATTTTTTTTTAAAAAAAAATCATTTAATTTTTTATAAATAAAACTGATGTAGGATCCGCATGTGACTCTCTTACAATCCCACAATTCATATTACGTATTTTAGGAAAATCGAAAGAGGAGAAACCTAATTTTAATTTATATTCTCCATTTAATAAATCTACTCTTTTTTGTAAATCTATTTTTTTAAAAAAAATAAAATAAAATTGAAGGCATTTGGATCAGATTGCCTAGATATAACGAATATAGAGTTGAATTTATCAAATTATTTTCACATAGCTTAATTTATGGATTTGATATAAACGTAAGGTTGTTTTTCCAATAAAAACCCTAGCAAACCGTTTAATTAAAAATAATAATTTAATTTATCATGTAACATAGGTTTCATTACGAGGCCATTCACATAGAAGAGATCCATCCTAAAATAATTTATAATTGTGTCCTAATCATTTTATGGGTGTAGATTCATTATAATTGCCCTAATTAGGAGGTCGCCATGGTGGTTAAGAGAGTGCATTTTTTATTTTGACTTCTTAAATACCAACTTCATAATCAACATGTAAGGGAATTTATTTTTTTAAAAGCACCCCATTTATATAAAAAAAATATATTCTTAAGATCGTTTTAAAAAAAATTAATAATCTAGATTCATGCATAAACTAGTCTGTAAATGTTTAATTTATCCTAATATTGGCATGGTTGTCCTACTTTTTAATTTATTTATTTTTTTAAGACAATGAAAAATTAAATGAGATTAGGTTTTTGCTTTTTTTCACTCCATGTACATCTTGGATTAGGTCAAATTAGAATAAAATATATTGTATAAACCCGCATTGAATTGAGTTTATGTTTTTTTATTGTTGGTAATTTCTTTTAAATATATTTACGTGTAACAAAAACTATTATTATATTATTACGTATAATAAAATCATAATTTAATAGTCGGAGTATGGTCTCGCATATTTTAAAAATTAAATTATCAAAAACTATATATTAATTAAATAATATTATTTGTCCATGCATTTAAAAAAAGATATTACTATTACTAGTCTATTATTATTATTATTGTTATTTACTATTTGGCGTTGGCTATTTGGATTAGCAGGTAAATATGAACCCACGTTAAGACTTAAAGACTTTAAGAACGACAAGAGCGGGACCGACAACAACCTTCGTAGCTCTTTCTTTCTCGGTTTCTAGAAAAATCATAAGGCGAAACAGAAATCAGAAGACGAATCAGATTCTTCCAGTCCAGCTCGACTCTTCTTCCATTCCGCTCTATTTCTGTCTTTAGAACCAAAAAAAAAAAAAAAAAGAACAAAACAAAAGCTGATTAGAGAATTCATTCGTTCACTGTCAGATGGAACAAACCGAGGTACCTAAGCTTCGCTGCCAGCGAATCGGCTGCAACGCTACTTTCACCGAAGACAACAATCCCGATGGTTCCTGTACTTACCATGATTCGGTACTTCAACTTTCTTTAATCGTTGACTATGTTTTTGCAGTCCTAGCCGTTAATACAATCGTGGGTTTTGTGATTTTGTAGATTTAATTGCGTTAATGTGATAGTTTGTGTGATTAGATATGTGTTTTGTGATTTTAGAGAAATATAGCTTTGGGAAGTTGTTATGATCTGTTCTTAAGGTTGTTGATTCAATGTGTAAGAGAGGATTGGGTAGAAAGCTAGGTACTTTTTTTTATGATTTCAGTAAAAAGCTGACAAATTTTGTTATTCTATTCGCACGGCATGGTGGCGCACGTGATCTTAGTAAAGATCATGATGATTGTTAAGAGTGCTGAATCTTGTCGGAGTGGTCTGGGTTTTTTGTAAAAATCTTAGCTACCTAAAGTGTTTTTCTTTTAGAAGCTTAATTATGGATAAGTAGGTCGGTGCCTTTAATGGTATGTAGCGTTTGTGTTGAAACTTTTAATTGTTAGAGTTCTTTGGCTTTGATGATTTTTATGGACTAACAGAAGGGAAAAGAGTAACAAGCATGGTTAAAAGAGATATAATTCTTGTTTATTTTCTAGGCATTTGGACGCAATGTGGTGGATTATTTCTAGGATGCTGTAATAAACTGCTCTGTCGGTATACCGAATGTTAAACTTGTACTAATGGAAGATGATACCAATAACATCTATGATTTGTCAATATGGATGTTATTGTATGAATGTCCTTTTTGGTGTGGATTTTGTAATGTTATTGTATATATCATGTTTTTAACATATGTGAAGAAATAATGGTAAATTCAATTGTTAGTAAATAACAGTGCAGGATAAGGGTGTCATTTTGAATCTATCGCACCACTTGGTAAATATATTAATATGTTCAATGTGCTACATATTATAGGGTTATTCAATGCATTGATTCAAATAATGGCTATTGTGTTATGGAATCCATAGGTCCCAATCCCAACACTGAGATAATGGATATTATGAATGTATTCAAATAATCCGCGGCTTCATATTTTTCCTGGCAATTTCATCTTTACACCTTGTATAAATTTGTGTTTTGGATAGTCTTAGTCTTTGTTAGTACATATATTTATTTATTATATCTTTTGCAGGATTTTTGTTATTTGATTACAAAGTAAACAAATTTGAGAATATAGCACTCCTTGTGTATTATACTAATTAACTTTTTACCTTGCATTGTTGGACGTGGTTTGATTGCATGTGCGAATATGTATTGAACAGGGGGTAAGTCAGTTTTTCCTTTGATTTACTTGGTTATTTTGACGAAGAAATATGGTTTTGAGTCATTACCTTAATTTTGGTTGATTCTATTTGCCAGCCTTTCTTTCATGATGGAATGAAAGAGTGGAGTTGTTGCAAGAAAAGGAGCCATGATTTCAGCTTGTTTCTGGAGATTCCAGGGTAGGTCCTGTTGCCTTTTTGTTCTAATACTTTTCTGAGGCATATGTGAATATGGCAGGTTTCTAATAAAATATGAGATCTTCTTGGTTGAATGAACTAGCCCAAACTGTTCATGAATGATATTTTGTGGTTTATAATATGTTTATATGTCTATCAACATAAATCGCTCCTTTTTTTTTTTTGGTTTTTTGCCCCTGTGATGAAGATGTAAAACAGGTAAACACACAACTGAGAAACCGGTGTTAGCAAAGGTGACTCCAACGCCCACCCCAAAGAATCCAGTTTCTACTCCCACTGCAGCTGCTGCCTCTAACCTGTCCTCAAAAGAATCTTGCCCTAGATGCAAGCAGGGTTTTTTCTGCTCAGATCATGGTAATGTCTTTTGAATGCTTTTACTACAATTAATAACCACAATGATTGAAGTAAAGTATGAACTGTTTCATTGTATGGAGGCACGTTAGTGTTTGCATTATTGAGTTGAAAAGGCATAAAGACTCTGTTAACACAAATAGGGTCCTCAGAATGCTAGCTGGTGACAATTTGAGAAATACTTCCAAGTGCTTATAAGATCTTTTTAAATTGTGGAAAATATCTTAATTTTTAGTATTATGGGAAACAGTACCCCCAAGGCTCCACTGCTTTGTGGAAATTGTCCATCTATCAAGTCATATGTAATGGAAGAGGTGGATTAAGAACTTCTTTGTCTCTGCCTTTGGCTTTAAGTGAGTGGTAAAGAGTGGGTAGAAGGGGTGGAGGCAGGTATAAAGTTCAAATTTTCCAAGTAAAAGAGCTAATAGAAGCTTAAGTAAATAAATGGTTTCTTTGAATCACGAGCAGTTGGCTTCATCTTTGTTATTCTTTTTGTTGCCATTTCACACTGTTGCATCAATTCAATATTGCAACTGTAC
Source organism: Dovyalis caffra (assembly GCA_963924115.1). Taxonomy (NCBI): domain Eukaryota; kingdom Viridiplantae; phylum Streptophyta; class Magnoliopsida; order Malpighiales; family Salicaceae; genus Dovyalis; species Dovyalis caffra. Next base: position 820,953 of record CAWUPB010001010.1, on the reverse strand, counting down.
ATTTTAAACTTCCTATACCTGGTTTTCCCATTTTAAAACGTTTTATTGCTTTTAAAGCTGAAGCACACCATGTCCTTTTTAGGGTCACAAGCACAACCCCAAGCTGCACCAGCTAAAAGCCAAGCTTCTGCTCCGGCAAAAAAGATAGTTGATATAAACCTGCCCCAAACTTGCAAGAATCAGGGGTGCGGTCAAACTTTCAAAGAGAAGGATAATCATGAAACTGCCTGTAATTACCACCCTGGCCCTGCTGTTTTTCATGATCGAATGAGAGGGGTGCGTTGACTTGTATATAAAATTTACTGCATTTTGCTTCCAGCCTTTTCTTTTTATATTCTATCTTTACTAATCATCTTTTAATTTCGTGTAATTTTGCAGTGGAAGTGTTGTGATATCCATGTAAAGGAGTTTGATGAATTCATGAGCATTCCACCTTGCAGCAAGGGCTGGCACAATGCCGATCAAGCATCTTAAACTGCAGATGTTGGTCAGGACGGTGTATTTCTTTGTTATTCTTTCTCATTCTAAGTTTGGTTCTACTGGAATTAACTTCCAGTGAACCCATCACGTTTCCCTTCCCATCATATGGTTGTTACAACACTGACTTTCAATGGTTTTTAATGAAGAAACCAGGACATGAAGATCTTCCCTACTTGAGTTCATTTTGACACGATTTAGTTTTTATATGATTGCAGTAATCCTTCAGTTAGCAGGACTCTTTTTTCGTCTAGAAACATGCATATTTTGATCTATTCGTGTGTAAAGATCGCCATTTTCTTGATTCTCTCTGGAACTTGAATTTCAGTGGACAAAGGCCTATTTAGCTATTTCATTGCTCAGAGTAAGAAGCCTTGTCTTTTTCTTCTCTGACAAAAGGTCTCAACGCCAGCAAAGACACGAGCCATTTTCAATGCTCCATGTTTGTAGGGTATAAATGCACAAGTTTTCGGCTTATGATTTGTTAGTCTTGTAATATCCCACCACTCCAAGTCCAAGGCCATCCAAGACAACGCAGTAGGTCCCGATCCTGTAGCTTTAATTCATGGCCCATCGCATTTGATCTTTAAATTGGTACACAGTAGTACCCTATTATGGAGCTTTTTTTAAAAAAAATTTTTTAACAAGGGAGAGAAGAGCTCTAAGCATTAGGATGAGTGTTACTAAGTTTTGGAAGGCTAAACCACGTATATCCTTCAGAACGAGGCTAATACGCCCCAATAGAGCATATTCAAAATACCAAATACCAAATTCTCCTTGTAAGAGAATAAGCATATGAAGTTAATCCGTCAAATGGTTAGCTTTTCTATAGGTGTGAACCATATGAACCTGTCAAGACCTCTGAAGGATTTTACATATAGAAGAGAATAGTTGTTTGTATTTTCTTCGATGATTAAGTGGATCTGGAATTAACGATATTGCTATTAAGGAGTTAGATTTTAATAGAATCTGTTGAAAGTTCAAATTTCATATCATTTCCAAACCAACTAATATCTCCCAAAGTTTTGCACATAGCTCCCAACATGTCCCAATTTGATAAAAAAATGTCATGCAATCAAACACCTCCTACATCCTGAAGGACACCCCCAACCGTAGCAATTCCACTTGACTATCTCAAAGCTGAACGAAAAAGAAGTTTTCTTTTATTAAGTAATAATCAAATAAATTTGAAGAAAGCTAGTGGGCACGGAACCGTTGGACTATTTCTATTTGTTTCAAGTTCAACCCTACTTGCAAACATGACTTAAATTACAAGCTATATGCCAACAATCAAGATTCAATGTGTGTAGAATATCAGTGAAATAAGCTTTGGCAATTCGTCACTTGAGAAATCTCTCTCTTTCGAGACTTTTTGTCGTAAAGCCAAGGGAACAGGGGATGCATTGATGCAAAAGAAAGATGGGCACATGGCACAATTTCACATCAAATGGAAAAGAAAGAAAGGATGATGATGATGATGATGATAGTAATAATAATATCAACAACAATAATACCCTTTCTTCATAAAGCAGAACAGCGTAAAAAACAGTGGACATTTGCAGATAGCAATCACGGGTCCTATGATGGGTGCAATCAATACTCCATCTTTATTTCTCTACCAAAACATCTCTGGCTTGGGTCCCACAATTCTCTTCCCTGCTCAAAGCTCTTCAGACATATAAATATACAGGCACGGCACAGCCAAAGACACAGACAGAGTCTTTGCTTCTTCCACGACACAAGTCTTGATTCTTTGGTCTACCGTTTGACTCCTCTTTCCATATGTCCTTTCGCATCTTTCTTTCGACGTTGCTTGGGAGCCATACGTGCATGGACGTTTGTACTTGATATTTAATGTAACCCTAGGCTTAGGGACTCTTTCTGCAAATTCAAAATATTTTATTTTGGATACCTCATTTTCACTATTAAAAAGAAAAAAAAAAAGATTACAACTTATTCTTGCACATGAAATTAGCTTTCAGTGTTATAAATGGGTTTGCTGCCCCACATTCATGCGTGAGAAAACTCAGAAAAAGTAATTTCTTATAAACATTGAAAGTTTGCGAAAATTGACTTGAAAAAATGCAGTTTTGCTCATTGTTAAATTATTTAAATATAATAATTATCAAATAAAAATAAATTAATTAACCACTTAAATAAACATAACAAAAGACACTTCGGCACAAAAAGGATTTATATATTCATTTTTGGATTTAACATTTGCAAATATTAGCACTTCTTCACATTGCGGACCGTGTTTGTTCTTAAGGTTTTTGTCAACATTTACCAAATGGTAACTCTTCAAAATAACCCAAAAAATGGTGAGAACATATTTAAAATGGACAGTTGCAGTTTTGTGGTAAAAAAATTATTTTAATTTAATCAAAATTAATATTCAATTTTTATTATTTATGAATAATTATTTATTAATAATATTAAATTTTGACTGATTTGATTAATTTAATAATCAATTAAATATTGAACATGTTTTGACATAATGATATTAAGTTTTTACTAGTTTAATCAATTTAATAATCAATTATATATCAAACATATTTTAACGTTAATTTAATTTCTTAAAACATAAATTTAATTTCAATTTAATACGATAATATTTTAATATCTATTAATAAAAAAAGGTTAAAGATTTAATATATTTTTTTATTATTTCAAATGTCTTAATCATATTCATATATTAAAATTTTCAACTATCGTGTCTCTATTCTTAATTACGTATGTATTTGATTTCTTCGATCACATTTTTAAACAATAAAAATAAAAATAATAAAACAAAAAATATTGAAAATTAGCTGTGTTATTTAAAAAGTGATAAAAAGAATCAAATATAAATATAATTAAAATAAAAAAAATATGATAATTAAAATTTTTAATAAAAAAATATAATTAAAATATTTGAAACGGCAAAAGGATATCATCAAACTTAACTCTGTGAAGATTATTCGCAAAACCAACTTAGCAGAAGTTTTTATTTTGATTGTATCTACTAATATCTTTGTTCAAAATTGTATTGGAACTTGAACTCTGGCTAGCCCACATGGCAAATGGGTGTTGGAAAGAATGAGACCAAAGAATCTCAGTCAATGATTACAAAACGAGCTCTACCCACATCGATAACCACACACATTAGGGCAATAGCAACTATTTCGTTATGGGATGGAAAAATCAACAAGGTATAAGCATGTTTCTAAAAACCCTAGTAAAATCACATCAATCCCAACTTTTTGAGAGCCAATATTAAAATAAGTAACCGTACATGCATGGGTCCGACTAGGTCTGCATGCAGGTGGGGGACCCAGATTTGTGTCACGCCGGCTGTACTAGCAGACGGCTGTAACCGGCGGAGCAGTCGCTGGTGGTGCTGGTTGCTACTTTCCTGTGACTGTTTTTGATGACACCTAGCTAGGCTCTGACCTAGCTACGCCAGGGTGTGTCCTTTTCTTGAGGCTAATGGATTGTCTCGGATTTCTTGCAACGTGTATTAAGATTTATTTTGAAATGATGCTCTTCTGGTTCATTGCCTCGGCTAACTAAATCACTGAAAAGGGCCTGAAAGGTTTCTGTTTTTAGGTTTATGAGTGCTTGCCTTTAAGTGAATATATATATATATATATATAAGGCTATCCATTTTTAACGTTTTTTAAATCAAGTATAAAAATCTTAATTTTTTTCATTTCAATATATTATTTTTTAAAACAATTAATCTTGTTTTTTTAAGCAGCTAAATTATAATTTTTTTGCCTTTTATTATTGCAAAAAAAAAAAAAAAATCCTGCAAAAAAAATTTGTCATTTTTAAATTTTTATAAATACCTAAACAATAAAAATTAATAAAACAATTTGAGAGGAAGAGTTTTCTCTTATAATATAAAAACAAAACCATAGTTTAATAATCTTGAGCAAAAGATACATTATTAAATACTGAAGTAATTGATAAAAATTAAACGATAATACATGATTGGTAATTTAAAAAATTGTGTATTCAAATAAAAAATTAAAAAATATTTTTTTCGATAGAAAAAACATTGTCATAATTCGTTTTTACTATTTTTTTTTCCGATGTTGGATAATGTATCTCACGGTCAATTGTCTTTTTAATTAACATAATTATGCAAATGAACACATGTATACTCATACTCATTATACAAAGAATTGTTAAAAATACATATGATAGATCTGAAAAATCATGTATATGTGGCATTTAATTTAATTCGCGGTTTAAATTGCATAATTTTTTTATGTAAAAAATATTTTAATTTGTATCAAATTTTGCATACTATAATTAAGTTTTTCTCGAATCATGTTTTAAATAAGTCATTCACTTTTTAAACAAATACATTTATTAAAAGAAAAAATCATTTTTCATGATCTCCGCTGTAATTCAAATTCTACGTAATAACACGTTAGAATCTCACAATTTTAATAGCTGCATGTAACTTTATTTAGTATCCATATCTATCTTTTTACGTCAAAAACTTAAACTCGTTAAATAAGATTTCAAAATATAATTTATGATTTATATTTTTTCTAACATATTTTCTTAAATAAAAACTTTTAAAATTTAAAACTTATACAACTACATCACTATTTTATATTTAATTTTGATTAAAAAAATGAGTGAATGAAATTCGAATTTATGATCGATAAACTATAATATTATGTCAAAAGACTACTTTAACTAAAAAGTATAAACTATTAGATAAAAATAAGATCACAATATATAGTATTTTTTTAGATTTTCAAGGTATACCAAATCCAAATATCTAGACTAAATTTTTGATATTTCATGGGGTGCACAAAAAGATCATGGTTGCCTAAAGAATTTTTTATATATATACAAGAACTTAAAATCGAGAACATTTGTTTGAACGACTAAAATCTCTTTAACTCAAGCCAACTATCCTAGTTCAATATATAAATTTTGTCATTTTCTGTCAAAAAATCATTTCACACAAAAGTTTAACATGTTAGGCGAGGCATTAGGATATGATTTATATTCTTCGTGAAAGCTCTTTAGGTTTGAAACTTGTACAAATTCATATTATCTTATACTTAATTAATTAGAAAAAAAATAAAAACGATGAGATTCGAACTCACGATCGTTTAGTTATTAAGGTCTGATATTATGTCACTGAACTATCTTATCTAAAAACTTATATAAAATCGTTTGAGATATACTAATGTATATAATTTATATTATTCTCAAATACTCTATTGAATTATCTGTTTTGGGCCTCGTAGTTGTTCTTTTGTTAGCTCAATCCATTTACATGGACAGAGCTAATCAGGGGCAATACAATAGACAAGCTCCTCGAAACTCCAAATCACCAACAAGAAAAAAGGCCAAAGTTACCTAATCCAACTGAACGGGCAAGGATTTCAGGCATGTCTTTAGAAACCAAAGTTACAAGATCCTATGGCCAGAGTTATATTTGGGGTTTCGAACCCTAAGTCAGAAGTGGGGCCAATCTTGATTTGCAGTGGGACCCAAGAAGTTTTTGTTTTGCATGAGTAGAAACAAGCCAGCCACATCTTGATATTGTGTGCAGGTAGAACGCTATTTAGCAGAAATAAAAAGAGTATATAATAAACAAGTAAAGGGAAAGTTTGAGAAAGTAGAAGCATGTGCCAGCTTTGTACATAGCAACCTGTATATTGCAAAACTGCTGACACCCTGCAGTTTGCAGACGCTGCAAGCTCCTGGCCTTTTCCAACCTTTAGTGTTTATTGTTTTTCTCCGAACAATCTTGATAAAGTTCTTTTTATAGAATAAAAGAAATTGACAACCTAATCTCAAAGTATACTGAAAAATGTATGTTATAGTATTTTACTGCATTGGCCACAAAATCAAACCATTTTGTCACATGTAAATCGTTTTTTTTGTAAAACATTTGTTTGTTACCATAGGTTTAAACCGCCGAAGGTTTGAAAAAGGATGAAGATTTACTATAATATTAAAATAATAATAAAATAATTTAAAATTAATAAATAACGATCATTATTTAAAACTATACATATAATTATACTTAATGTCTTCCATCATATTAACCTAGTTATTTATAAAAAAAAAAAAATTATTTTAAGTTTTGAATTCAAAAATTGAAGACATAAAATTAAAGAAATGATTACATTTCATTCGTCACAAATCAATTATTTGAGATTAATCTAAATAGATTGAAGCAATTAATAACAGTAAATATCTTGACTAAAATAGGAATCACAAAAACAATAATTTATTTTTATTTTTTAAACAAACTTAGGTAATAATTTTGTGAGAAAGGTGAGGATGACTGGGATCTGATGAACTGGTGTTGACATAGTCAAATACAGAGCTCTTCAATTATAGTTTCTTTCTTTCTTTTTTGGTAGAAAGTGTCCAATTATAGTTAAACAATTATTGAGAAAGTTCAGCATAAAGTTTTTTTTTTTCATGATCATGACCTTATCAATAGGGTTGGCAAAATAATGGGCTCTGCAGTTAATTAATGATGGTGAACTTATTAACCATGATTTTTTTAAATAATTAGGGAAATATTAGCAGAAAAGTCAATCTTCCAAGTAGTCTTTGCTGTATACACTTATCCCCTGGAAGAGCAAGATCGGATTATTAAGGAAAAAAGATATATGAAACGTATTTTCTATCTTTCATTGTTTTCCCATTTCATTTGAAAAACAAAATTTAATTATAGATGGATTAGCAAAAGTAGTAACTTATTAGGAAAAAATTAATTATCTCTTAATGCTAAATTTATGGATGCATTTTTCACCAAATTACCTAATCAATGTGTAAACTTGTTCCACTAAATTTAGTCTCACGACTTTTTCTTTCTATCTATTTTTATTGTTGTTCTTATTAGTATTATTGATCGGAAAGTGCAAATCCAAATGGTCTTTTGGTAAATCAAAGAGTAAAAAGGTGAAAACATAAACAGAGTAAATTATAAATTAGTCCCTTTGGTTTTGAAAAATAAATTAACTATTTTTTTAAAAAAATAATTATTTATTATTTTGCATTATTTTATAATTTTTTTATTTTTAAAAATAGAAAAAACAAATAGATATTATGGAATGATTGGTGAAATTTTTTTTAAATAAAGTAATATTAAATTGACATGATCAATAGTAGTTAAGAAACTAAATAATTAATTTTAAAATAAAAAAGAGTAATTTATAATTTATAATTTATTTGACATAAATACAATGAAAAACATGAGGATTAAAGAGTTGAATGATCAGTTTAGTACACTAACCAGACCAAAAGCTCTTTTGTTCCCTTGTCTAAGGCCTTTATCTTTCGCGCATATTTGTCTGCGCATGATTTGATTTCTCATGCGTGTCAAGAACAGCGAGTTCTCCAGTGACTCTATCGACGCTCCTTGCTATCTCTAAAATAAAGATATTATTTTTACTCGTTTTCCTAAAATGGAAAAGCTACGTCTCCTTTTCTTACTGTCCTTGTTTTTGTATTTTAAAAAACAGTAATTATTTAGTAGTAAATATAGTATATTTAGTAGTAAACAGCTTAAAAATTAATCATTTATTTTTATGGTTGAGTTAACTTATAGTTTTCGTACCTGAACGATAAGGAATAATATATTTATTTTGAGCTTTAAAGATAAAAACTGTAATCTTTAACTTATTAGTTTATAATCTTTTTTACGATAGTCGAACCTTGACGATGTATATTAAGTCATAATCGGTAATAATATAACAAAAATAATTCAAAAAACTAAACTTTTATTAGATGAATATATTTTTTGCATATAAAGTGAGTATAAAGACATTTTCTTTATCGCATTGATTTCGCAAGCCTCGTCTAGCCATCGTTGCCAACTAACTGAAATCATTCTATCTGAGATGAGTTCTTAATATAATGATATTTAAATAGAGCATGACGAAATTTGTTTTGATGATGATCACATATGTGTATCACATTTGGTTTGCTTTTTTTTTTTTCTTTTTACATCTTTCTTTTTGATGTGTGGTTATTGGTTTTATTAATGCTCATAAGTGTAGTAATTAACATCTTTTTTTCTTAAAAAGGTTAAAAATGTTTATAAATACTACGACCATATGCTATTTGATAATAATTATGAATTTGTATGGTCGCAATTAGATGTAATAATCTTTCGTTATGTATTGTTGTATTTGTCTCTCTCTTATTTGGATCTAATATCTTACTAGAACACTCGTCGTCTCTAACATCTAATCTATTAGTAATTTTATTTTGATAAAGGATTAAAAAAATATGGGATTTCTATCATGTAAAAACATATAATCCACGATGATTGTATGTAGTCCATGAAGAATATTTAAATTTCAATCCGGATCTCTCTCTCATTTATAGAGATAGGGAACTTCTCCTCTCCTTTAATCCATCAAGTGCCACACGAGATTTTTTTTTTTTCACAAATCTACCTTTAAGGTTTATTCAATTTCAAAAGGCTTTTGTTTTTTAGTTTTTAGGGTTTTTTTTTTTCTTTTAAAGTATCCCAAACATAAAAATATAAATTAATTTTTTATTTTTTTATCGTATATATAAGACAAAAGTAGCTATCAAAAGAGTTTTTTTTTTTTATATATAAAAATTTAAATTTGAAATCATTTACTTAAAAGTTGGATCTACAAGCAAAAGAATCATAAAAAATTTCTTAAAACTAATTGTTATTAAATATTTCTTGAAATTAATTTAATTTCTCAAAAAAATTAGTTTTTTTACTATATAGATCCATTATATTTTTAATCATTCAACAAGTAAAGATAGATCCATAAACAATAAAATCTTCCAAACTCCTGTGAAACTAGCTATTATTAAATATATTTTTTAAAAATAATTTTAATTAAAAAAAAGCTTAAAACGATGTTTTAAATATCTTATAACAAAAAAAAGATAAAAATAGATCGAAATTTAATAATTTAGAATTCAAATAGTTTAAATTAATATTATAAATTTTATTTTATCATATTCTAATAATTTAAAGGTAAATTATACTATTTAACCTACCGTAAATTGATTTTTCACCCTTCTTTGATACATATCTCATTATTGTCCCAAAAAAAAAAAAATCTAATGAGATACCAACAACTACGAAAATATGGCGTGTTATGCGTTGTAAAACTTAAAACACAGAAAAGGAAAAAAAAAAAAAAGGGGGAGAGAGAGAGAGAGAGAGGTGGTGAAAATCATGACAACCCTTTATCCAAATAAGCTATTATTATTATTATTATTTAACTTAACCAAGGCCCAAGGGAGGCAGGCAATTAACCCATAAGTTGTTTCTGACCGTTTGCTCCACCCACTCTCCACACTCTTCTTCAAAGCGCGTGGATAAGAATACAAAAGCGCAAGTAGCTGTCGAAAATCTTAACGACTTTGGGAAACGGAATCAGTTGTACGAATGACGGCTGCTCTCTCTTTCTCTCAATATCAAATATCAAATCATAACAACATTAGTACCAATAGTAAATAATAATAATAAAATAGTAGTAATATTTTTTTTCTCAAGGAAACTATAAATTTAAATCCTCCATAGTCCAATTTCAGTCCATATTTTGAAATATTTAAAGATATTAAATTTGAAAATTTAATAATTTTTTTCATTACCATTCATAAAAAAAGTCAATTCTATAATAAATAATAAATTATAATAAGATATATTTTTCATAATGACACGATGCATCTAAAATAAACTTTAAATTTTTACTTTAAAATTTAAATTGAAAAAAAAAGATATAAATTTTCTTGATGTCCTTTCTTAGGTCTCGAGATTATGTTTTTTAATTTTATCTTAAAAATCATCAATAATTTTAATTAGCAATAAAAAAAAATAAAAATAACCACTTTGTGTTTCTCATCATAAATATAGAAAAATTAGTTATATTTTCTTATAAAAATGAGTGTAAAATTAACTATATATCTAATGTGAATATTAAATTTTTCTCACTTACACACACATATATATTTAAAAATAAATTTAATATATATGTCATATAAATAGTAAAACATTCTTATAAATGTAATTAATCAAACACGTATGTACATATGTTTTTTAAAAAAATTATAAAATTCGAGTTTATGCTTATCACCTAATAATGTTTTTTAAAAATATTATCAAACAAGTAAAAAAATAAAAACTCTGTAAAATATTAAATTATATTAAAGAAAATCAAAACATAATAATAGTAATGTTTCACTCAATAAATTATTTTTATCTAAAATATTAAATTAAATTTAAAAAATTAAAATGCAATAGTAATAACATGTTACTTTTTTTTAAAACTATTTTTGCTTAAGATAAAAAATATTTAAATTAACTTACATAATAATAATTAATTTTTTTCTCAAACTATAATAAAAACATTGACCGTTATATTTAGAATAGTTTAATAAATTTCCTTGTATGTTAAATCTAAATTTTTTAACGCAAAAGGTAAAATAATGAAACAAATCTCTTAAGCCAAAATACCAATCCCTTGGATATCAAACAAAGCTGGTCAGCCACTAACGTCTCTTCACCGCCGTTTATTACACGGTCCTTCTCTTTCTCTCTCTACTGTCCTGTATTTCAGTCTCTCTCTCACTTCATAAATAAATTCTGTGCTATGTTTTAACTCTCTTCCTTACAGTTCACGCCAAACGAATGCTCCTCGTCTCACTCTCTCTCTCTCTTACAATGACAGAAGAGAACGTCAAGACTCCATAGTCTCTGTTTCTTGTCCATGTTTTTCATTTCGAACTTTACTGGTCTCTTAGTTCTTGTTTTCCTGTAAGTTCGTACGAAATGAAAGAAATGAAGCTACTGGGGGGAATTGGGCACAGTTTAGCAATGGCAGTAGTGCTTTTGCTTCTTGTGTTTCCTCTTGTTTACCCACTTAACGATGAGGGTACTACTCTTTTCCTTGCGTTTGTTTGTTAGTTTTGGAAAAAAATTCAGCTTCTCTTTTTGCATTTTCTATCTCGGGGCTCCTTAAAAATGGTGTCTTTAGCTTTAAAATGGTTCGAGTTGTGAGTGAAAGGACAAGGGAATGCTACGAGAGAACCCCATAAAAGTTGCGAGTTTTTAAAGATTTTCTTGGTTTGACTTTGTTTAGTAAATTATCCTGCTTGATCAAAAAGTTTAGAAAGTCGGAATTTTTTATATATTTTTAAGGGTTTCTTCTATTTTTAAATGGGATGTTTTTAGTATCAAAAGAGAGTGATTGAAGTGAGGATTTGTTGCAGGGAAAGCTTTGATGTCTGTTAAGGAATCATTCAGCAATGTTGCTAATGTACTTCTTGACTGGGATGATGTGCACAATGAAGATTTCTGTTCTTGGCGTGGTGTGTTTTGTGACAATGCCAGCTTCTCTGTTGTTTCTCTGTAAGCCCTTTAGAGATAGTTACTTTCATCCACTCTCTTTATTTGTTAAGTTAGATTTTTTATTGCAAATTTGGATTTTAATGACTTGCTGTTGCGTGTTCTCTTTCAAGTAACCTGTCAAATTTGAACCTTGGTGGTGAAATTTCTCCTGCCATTGGAGATTTGAGGAACTTGCAATCCATGTATGGTGCTGAACTTTTCAACATTTTTTTTTTTTTGCAACACTCGTTTGCGATCCTTTAGTTCTGTTTGGTGGTTTTTTGATAATACTTCTCTGCTCTTTTGAAAATGGCAGAGACTTTCAAGGGAATAAATTGACTGGTCAAATCCCAGAAGAGATTGGCAATTGTGCTGCTTTATATAATCTGTAACATTCCGTTGTCTTCTGTTTTTTTTTTTTTTTTTTTTTTTTTGGGGGAAAAAGTTGATTTTCCGCTGTTTTTTTCGGTTTTTACTGATTTGTGGTTTGCAATGTGGAATCTAGGGATCTTTCTGATAACTTGCTTTATGGTGACGTTCCCTTTTCTCTCTCTAAGTTGAAGCAACTTGATTCCTTGTAAGTTCCACATTTTTCTAGTTTCATTTAGTATGCTTAAACTGGAGTTTCTGTAATATCGCGATTGAGTAATTAATTTTGTCCTGCATTATAGAAATTTGAAGAACAACCAGCTTTCTGGTCCAATCCCTTCAACCTTAACCCAAATTCCAAATCTGAAAACACTGTGAGTTCTAGTTATTAAACTTATATGTTGTTTATGAATCCCTAAGTTCTTCCAATTTGTACTGATATTATTGGATTGGTGCTTGTGTTCCTTTCAGCGACCTTGCTAAGAACCAGCTGACTGGTGAGATACCTAGACTGATCTACTGGAATGAAGTCTTACAATATCTGTGAGTACTCCATTTTGTGGCAGAGTTAAGTACTTGTTAGATTAGTTATGCTTTTGACCTATTGATTGACCCTTAATAGGATTGTTTGGGTTTGCTGTTGTAAACCCATGCATTTGTGTGCTTCCGAATGCCATTATTTTCGTTGATGTGTTTCAATTTTTTGTCCCAGTGGATTACGCGGCAATTTGCTGACTGGAACATTGTCTGAAGATATGTGTCAGTTGACTGGCTTGTGGTATTTGTAAGTGGTCAACCTGTCTTGAACATTGTTTGCTTAGTTTCCAGTTAGTTGGGACTTAAAATTTACTTGTTCTTCTTTCCAGTGATGTGAGAGGCAATAATTTAACTGGCACCATCCCTAGTAGCATCGGCAACTGTACGAGCTTTGAGATACTGTATGTTTTGTTCCACAGACTAATATTGACTTGTTCAAAAGTTATTATGATGGTGCTTTAACTTTTAATCTGATAATTACAGGGATATATCATACAATCAGATCACTGGGGAGATACCATACAATATTGGCTTCTTGCAAGTTGCTACTCTGTATGTGTTAGATTTTGCGCGTATTTTTTTGTAACGTAAAACCCTTTTTAAATGATTGCAAGCAAGATGATAGAGTTTCATACCATGTTTATGGCAAATCTTAACAAGTAGTTGTCGATCTTTATTTTAGGTCTCTTCAAGGGAATAATCTCACCGGGAAGATTCCAGAGGTGATTGGTTTAATGCAGGCCCTGGCTGTTCTGTAAGTATGAAATTTAAATGATTGAAAACTTCTTTGACCGCATGGTGATCTGTGGTATGTACTTATTAATATATATATATATATATATATATATATTTTTTGTTTTATAGGGATTTGAGTGACAATGAGCTAGTTGGACCAATTCCCCCAATACTTGGCAATTTGTCATACACCGGGAAACTGTGAGTTTATTTTATTACCATTATTGTTTTTGAATGGTGGGGACTGAGTTCTATTTGGGAAACGCTAAAATTTTCTGCTTGCTCTTTCTGTGATTGTATGAGATTTTCTTCTTTGAATGTGCTCCAGGTATCTCCATGGAAACAAGCTTACAGGACCAATTCCACCAGAGCTTGGAAATATGTCAAAGCTAAGCTACTTGTAAGATTCCTGTCATGATTTTGAGTATTCCAAATGTATTTGAATATATGCATGCATATTTTATTTTATTCAGTGACTGACCAGAAACAACTTCTTTTTTTTTTTTTGTAAGGCAACTGAATGACAACCGACTGGTCGGCAACATTCCTCCTGAACTTGGGAAGCTGGAACAGTTGTTTGAATTGTGAGTCTCCTGTGCTTAAGTGCTTTCTTCCTTTGCATGTAACCACTTTTTAACTGAGTTCTTGTTTGGATCAGGAATCTTGCTGGCAACTATCTTGAAGGGCCCATTCCACACAACATCAGCTCTTGCAGGGCATTGAACCAATTGTAGGATTTCTTATATCCAAGCTGTTTGCAACTATTTGTCAAGTGTCTTAGGTTTCTGATGTGAACTTTGCAGCAATTAACTGGGTATTGATATGAATATTTGTAGTAATGTGCATGGTAATCACTTGAGTGGAATCATCCCTTCAGGTTTCAAGGATCTTGAGAGTTTGACTTACTTGTGAGTTCTTAAGGCCATATTTGGAAAGTTAAATCATATTTTAGTTGGACTTTGCACCCATTTTCTGTCAATTAACTGAAATGTATGAATCTTCAGAAATCTTTCTTCAAACGATTTCAAAGGTAGTATTCCCACTGAGCTGGGACACATTATAAATTTGGATACATTGTAAGTTTCTTAGCACTATATACTTTGTGAGCAATCTATTGTAACACTTAGTTTTGGAGCACTTTGAAACTGCAATGCACTTGTCTAACAAATCTCAATGTTTTCAGGGATCTTTCCAGCAATAACTTCTCAGGGCCTATCCCAGCTTCTATTGGTGACCTAGAGCACCTTCTTACATTGTATGTTTCTCTAGAAATGCAATTTTTCTTTGAATTTTAATTGTTTCCAACAACCTACTAATCGAGTTTCTTTTGTGCACTCTTCTGATGCATACTTATCTAGGAATTTGAGCCGCAATCATCTTCATGGACGATTGCCTGCTGAATTCAGGAATCTAAGAAGTATACAAATTATGTAAGCTTCTTACAAGACTGTGCCTTTTATCCTTGGATGTACTTTATTACATTTTACTCTATCCCCATTCCTGATTATGCACCATGGTACTTTTTCACCTAGGGATATGTCTTTCAACAATGTGACTGGTAGCATTCCAGTGGAATTGGGTCAGTTGCAGAACATTGTTTCTCTGTAAGTTCAAAGCTCAGAAAATTTCACTGATGTACTCTCTTTAAATTGTGATATATTGTTGCCTTGTAGTTCTAATTTGTTGATGGATGACAGGATCCTGAACAACAATGATTTGCAAGGAGAAATCCCTGTTCAGCTTACCAATTGTTTCAGCCTTACCAATTTGTAAGCTGTTTTACCCGGACTTTTCAATGTTCATTCCTAATAGTTTTATGGAATCTTGCTGAAAATGATGTTTTATGTGTTAGGAATTTCTCATACAACAATTTGTCAGGAATTGTGCCACCTATTAGAAACTTGACACGGTTTCCACCAAACAGGTATGGAGAGTCATGTTATTATTTCTTTGGAAGCCTTGCCAATTTGTAAGCTGTTTTATGCGGACTCTTCAATGTTCATTCTTAATAGTGTTATGGAATCTTGCTCAAAATGGCTTTTTGTGTTGGGAATTTCTCATACAACAGTTTGTTGCAGAAACAGTTTCCTATAGAATTCTTGTAATGATTATTTGTACTGTCTCACCAGCTTTATTGGAAATCCGTTGTTGTGTGGCAACTGGTTGGGATCAATATGTGGCCCTTATGTCCCTAAGTCTAAAGGTAACACCTTGTCCACTGTGTGTTCTTTTGAATGCTTGTTTTTGTTATAGGCATGGTCAATTCTAATTGAAGAAGGTTTTGGAGTTGTGTCTTGAACTTATCTATCTGTTTTCTACTGTTCAGTGATTTTTTCTAGAGCTGCAGTTGTCTGTATCACGATGGGTTTCATAGCATTATTGTCCATGATTATAGTTGCGATTTACAAATCCAACCAACAGAAACTGTTGATGAAGGGATCTAAGAAAACTCTACAAGGCATGCATTTTACTTGATATTTGTTACTGTTGTGTTTTATGTTTTGCTTCACTTTTCCAAATCCTCATGGTTGGTTTATTTCTGCCAGGTCCTCCCAAACTTGTGGTTCTTCACATGGACATGGCTTTTCACACCTTTGATGACATAATGAGGAACACTGAGAATTTAAATGAGAAGTATATTATAGGTTATGGTGCTTCTAGCACGGTGTACAAGTGTGTGTTGAAAAATTCCCGACCACTTGCAATTAAGCGACTCTACAATCAGTATCCATACAACTTGCATGAGTTTGAAACAGAACTTGAGACCATTGGCAGCATCAGACACCGCAATATAGTCAGCCTACATGGCTATGCACTGTCTCCTCATGGGAACCTTCTCTTCTATGACTACATGGAGAATGGTTCTCTGTGGGATCTGCTTCATGGTTGGTGAACTAAACAATTCCATCTGTTACCCTCTTCCTGTCTGGTTCACATGTTCAATGTTCATGTTATATAGCTACTAACGGTTCTCTGTTGGTATTAATGGCAGGGCCATCCAAAAAGGTAAAACTTGACTGGGAAACACGCTTGAAAATAGCAGTTGGAGCTGCTCAAGGACTTGCTTATCTTCATCATGATTGCAACCCTCGGATCATCCACAGGGATGTGAAGTCCTCAAATATCTTACTGGATGAGAATTTTGAAGCTCATTTGTCTGATTTTGGAATTGCTAAATGCATACCAGCTGCAAAAACTCATGCCTCAACTTTTGTTCTGGGGACTATTGGCTACATAGATCCTGAGTATGCTGGCACATCTCGGCTCACTGAAAAATCGGATGTTTATAGCTTTGGCATTGTTCTCTTGGAACTACTAACTGGGAAGAAGGCTGTTGATGACGAGTCTAATTTGCAGCAACTGGTATGTATCTAAAAAATTGTGCTTATAACGTTTGATTGCTTATGGTGGGTACTCAACATGGTTCAGTGGCAGCATTATTTCCAATTTAGTAGTTAATTTTTAAGCATTTGATTGTTTATTTTGCTGACAGTAACTCCAACCTTTGTTAATTGTTATTTCTTCAGATTTTATCCAGGGCTGATGATAATACTGTAATGGAGGCTGTTGATCCAGAGGTTTCAGTTACATGCATGGATTTGACCCATGTAAAGAAGAGTTTCCAACTAGCACTACTGTGCACCAAGCGACACCCTTCGGAGAGACCAACCATGCAGGATGTGTCCAGGGTCTTGGTTTCATTTCTTCCAGCTCCTCCTACAAAAGCTTCTCTTCTTCCAAAGCCTGTTGACTATGCGAAATTTGTCGTCAACAATGGACAGCAGCAGCCATCAGTTATCCAGCAACAACAACCTCTGCAGGAAAACAACTCTTCTGATGCCCAGTGGTTTGTCAGGTTCAAAGAAGTTATATCAAAGAACACTCTTTAATTTGCTTACGCCCTTGCACCTACAAAAATCCAGTAATAGAAAATCCCAAATTTTTGGCCCAAATGGGTTTGCTTGTTTGAACTGCCCCTCCTGGTAGATTGAACTTCTGGGATTGTTTCAGCATGTTTTTGCACATATTAAACTAAAATGCTTTTTTACAGAGCAAGAGGGGTTAAATCCCGCTCTTCGGATAGCTGCTTTTGTAATACTTTTATACAAGTAATTCTGCTAAACTCTGATTTATTTGGTTATATTTTTCTAGACCCATTTGGTGCAAGTGTTAGATTTATAGCTTTTCATAGAATGAAAAATGCACTCCCTGAGTATCTCTGGAGTGTCAGCTACTTGCTTTAATAACAGACTGACTAAAAAATAATTTGAAAAATAGCATTAAAAATACTTAAAATAGATGCTCTGTACATTTGTGATCTCCAAAACTTTTGTTGGGTAGTGAACTATCTCTACAGAATTGAACACGAACACGATTTCCCCTTTGGAAGCAACCGATATGACAAATGCTCAAATGGATATAGGATTGAAAATGCAGAAGTTTGTCTATGGATGTGCTGGATCCTCCAACCTCATGCCAGTTCAAGAATTAAATCCAGGAAAACCATTCTGGCTCGCAGTGTAGTATATCCAAGCTCTTGTAGTAATTAACCGCCAAGTGACAGGCAGCAAACGTGAAAAACTCCAGGAAAGCATCAATGCTTCCTGCTAACGTTGATCTGCTGGTTGATACAGGGTCGATACAGCGCATCCTCCGACGATCATCAACTCTATCATGTGAAAGAATGAGAATATGGTTGATACAGAGCATCCTAACTCCATCATATGAAAGAACGAGAATGGTTTTTGAATGATAAAAAAAAGGTTTTATCAATTGAGAAACAATCTGAAGGCATAGTAGTTCATGTAAAAGGGGAACTTATGTATATATACCTCATTTTCTAGGTTCAAATAGCCTGGTGCGTTCTCTTTTGAGCCCTATATTCAAACAATGGAAGTTTTCGTGTACAATAAGAAAGCAATGCATTGCAAGTATAAATGACAAACTTCTGAGGGAAGTTTGCAGGAACCAACCTTGCAATGTAATGGCAATTTCGACTGAAGTTTTGCCTTGGAATGAACTTCAGATGCTAGGGAGAGCTGGTACCATGCCAAAAAACATAAGAAACAATCCTGATGACTGGTTATAAAGAGATCACCTAAGACCTTATTCCAATGAAACGAACCTTACTAAATGATTCTATTGTTGGGTTGATCGGAAACTTCTTGGTAGGAGAATTTGGTTCCTTCGGAGAAGTAAAAACACAGGTCTAAAGTAAGCCAAACAATCAAACATTGACACTGCAAATTAAAAACGGGAAATTTGAAATTCACTTCAACCTTCTTATTGAGGCTGCGAGGCTTAAGTTTATCAAGTGCTTCTGATTTCTCCTTTAAGGCAGAATTGGACTTTTCTCTGCAAAAGGGGTGCAGCTTCTTTAGAAGTAATCATACTGAAAATTTAGAACAAGTGAAAGCAGAAAGGAAAATTGAAAATGATGCATGTTTTTTCTTCAAAAATCGACAAAGGTTATCATTACTGAAACTGTTACCTTCTAGAATCTCTAGTTCCATTTTGGGAAATAGGGTTAGAACTACAAACATTTGCTGCCTGAAAAGAGAGAATCGTTTACTTGAGCAATGCAGAACATATAGAAATCAATGCAGTTATCTTTAGCATCAAGAGGTATTAAGGACAAGAAAGAAATTTAGCATTAATATGACTCTTGATCACCTACATTATCAATAGATGAATGTTGCATAGTCCTCTCCATTGTCCTTGCTCTCTCCAAAGTCCTAAGGTGAAAAACCTGAAGACCATGAAAATAGGATCACGTGACAATCTTGCTCATTCAAGTCTGAAGAAATTAGAGAGAAAGAGGTGATAAAGCACATCAACACTAGTTTACTAATTACTTGAAAGTCTGGCTGCTGTGGAGTGCTTTTTCTGGGAGGAAGGAATGAAGGAGCCTTGAGAATCTGCCAAGCACAAAACAAATGTACAAAGATGAAAAATTATTAAATGGAAGACAAGAAAAAACACAATACAGTCACTGAAAGTACCAACTTTTCGATTCAATGGCCTTGCTCTAAAAGCACAAGAAGCATTTGGTTTCGCATTTTCATCTGACCCTAAATTAAGCTTAGACCTGAAAATTAAGAACAAGCAATAGAATGATAGAAAAAAACGTGGAAAAAGCATCCTATATAAACTTATCAAAGGAGATGCCAAATAAGAGATTGATAGTTCAATACCTGTGCAATTCTGCCCTATAAGCTGTTCTAAGTACAGGTTCTATGGGAACTGTAACTTTTGGTCTGCCTAATGTGGGGTTATCATCAACCTGTAACACCATTCAAAATTGTCTAGAAAATCAGTAGACGACTGGAAAACTGGAATTAGACCACGAGGCAGCACCAAACTGTGGACAAGTCGTAAGCGATTATGAACCGAAACTAACAGTTGAATTAGAAACCTTTTTCGGCTCCTTGTGCTGAAAGAGTGCTTGATGCTTTAAACGAGCAACCTGAACAGCAAATTAAGCAAGTAGTCTTCAGACAAATTTAACACTGACAAGTTGTATGTCCTGACCTCCATTTGAACAGCAAAGTATACATAAGCAAATCAAAGCCAGAATGATCCACCTTGCGCAAGTAACCAGCCTCGAGCTTTTGCCTTTTGGTAGCTTGGTATCCGATAATAGAAGAACCCCTTGAATTCTTCTCTTCATTTCCCACAGAGAACTTGTTAAACCTGCAAAGTTAAGAGCCCCAGAACAAATGAAACGAAACAGAACAGAACATAGATGAAAAGTACTTGTGGCAACTTCAGAAATAACTAGCACCTTCTGATCAAACGCGTGCAATGATTCTCCGGCCAGCAACTTTTCTTGGCCAGCTGACTCGCAGTAGGGTTCATAAAAGAATTTTTCGATCTGGGCGACTTCGCTCGGGACTTAACTTCAGCTTTTGCAATATCTTGAACTATGTGATTATCAGATTCTAATCATGTTTGAAAAAAGCAAAATAATAATAATAATAATAAAGAATAAATAACTAATCACAATTTACACAAATATTAACGTTCATAAAAATATAAAATAAAATTATTAACATGATTTCAAATTAGTTTACTCTACCTATGTAATTATGATGATCTGTTGAAGTTACTACAGGTTCCATGCTAGCAGAACTTGGCCTCCAATGAGTCTTTATAAGAAAAGCTAAAAAAAAAAAATCCAAATTCTCAAAGAATAACAATTGCATTCAAAATTTAACTAAAATTGTCGATTAATTAGGGAACAAATAATAACAATTATCAATTACTTACGTGAAGGTGGATAACTTGGTGCAATTTCAAACCAAAATTCAGCTTCTTTAGCCTCCAATTCAGTTTCTTGCCTAAAAAAATCATAGCATTTTGGCGCATCAAACTCGTAATCAATGTCAATATCAACATCATCACCATCAATATCTCGAACCCAGATTGGCTCATGAATAAAGAATTCTTCCTCCATTTCCACTTCCATATCCATATCTCTTCAAAATCGCATTTCACGTACAGAAGCAAGAGAGCCCATCAAGGTTTTCACGTTCAAATTCTTGGTTTTTGGCTCCAAAGGAGAGAACAAGAGGACTTCATTGATAATGTAGAAGGGTTTTTTCCCCTGCTGTTTTTTTCAAAAATGACAAAAGGGAGGTTAACTTTTTGTTTTTTGTATAAATTAAAAGGTCAAGAATGTAGCATGATTTTCTCTCACTTTCTCTCTCTTTCCAGTTTCCTCCATAAAATTTCCCGGAAAAGGAGAGAGAAAGAGAAAGGTGTAATGGCATGTTCAAGAGTCCATTTAATGTGCTCTGTTTTTTATGATCTCAAACCTTCCGGGAAAATAAATGAGAGAAAATGAGAGAAAGTTGTTATCTAGCAGAGGAAAGAAACCCTAGTCTTCTTCTTCTTCTTCTTTTATGAGTGGATGAGATAATTTTATCGAAGTGAACGGCGATAATTACGTTGTGATCAAGAAATGATCGCACATTGAAGGAAAGAACGTTACATGCAGAGGACGGCAAGGCGCGTTTTATACTTGTTGTGTCGGGGGTTTTTTTAAGGTTTGTTTGGTTTGGTTTTTAGAGGGACGATTCTAAAATTTGAACATGTGGGCCACTATACTACTACAAAAAATTCAATCCTTTAATTATGACCATTTTACCCCAATAGTTTTTCACTAAAGAGTAAAATTCATATGTGCCCCTGTGGTATTTTTTTTTAATCTTTTTAATTAAATATGATATAAAACAAATCTAACATTATTGAATATTGTGACAAACCAGTCCTTCTATCTACCTTCGTTGACCATGTATCATCACATGATTGATAAAAAATTAAATGGAAAGATGATTTGTTCAAATATATAATAATATAAAATCTGTGCATCATGCACGTGTAAAAAAATTAAAATAAATAATATTAGATAATACAAAAGCATGAAGTAAATTTCATCCTTTGTAGAAAATATATTTATTTATAGGACCTGGGCTACAAGTTATGATCGATGATGAGATGTTCATATTCGAGTTATTCTGATCGTAATACAAATATGGTAAAAAATTCCTTCAAATGCGTAATGTGATTTTGCTCATGTATGCATAACGAAAGCCTACATCATATACGGAACTCATCAAAGTTTCGAAACATAAGAATATTTGAAAGAATAAGAAAAAGGAAATTGTCATAAAATTACCATAATATTAATTCAATTTTAATGGAAAAACAGGTGAGTTTTATGTAGATTCGTGAGGTTTCATGTTATTCTAAAAATAATTAATAATACTTATTTTCATAAAAGATAGACACAAGGAAGTGAGAAAAATAAAAGAGAGATAATTTTTTTTAAAAAAAGAGATAGATTAAATTGAAATATTATTTTCATTTTTGGTAAGTTGGGATGTCATTCTCTCTTTCTCTCTCTCTCTTTTATTTTTTATTTTTATATATTTCTCCTTGAAATAAGCTTATAAAACAAATATTATTAGTTATTGTATGATTATTTTTTAAAAAAAATTATAGATTAATTTTTATTATCATATCACAGACAGTGTATCAAGTGGTGATTTTTTTATTTTTTTTTCAGAAAACAGACAATATCATGACAAATTTTATTAAGTGAAAGATAATTATAAAGAGGGACAAATTCAATCTTATCCGAATAAAGAGAACAAAGAAGCTTAAAACCTCAAAACAGACAAACGTTTTACTTTCTGTAATTATGAAGACTTAATCTATTATGCTTGTAGGCTAATCCGATTCCACTAGATCCGAATCCAATAACAATTCTTTGCATAAAGTTAAACCATCACAAAGAGCAAGAATTTCAATAAATAGCTCCTCGAGTACGAAGTGGCAATTGTTGTTTTCTTTAAATTAACTATAATGACTTTAATAGCTCCTCAAGTACATTGCTAATAGATGGAATTTGGACAGTTTATGATCAAAAGCAGATTAACCATTTTTCTGATGCATGCATAATTGATGAAGCCATTGGATTCAATAAATAGCATTATCGTCACCAGTTGGTTTTTGTTTGATTAATTTAAAATTATGGGACCTATGATGTTGAAAATACATCTTGTTATTATGTATATTATAGCTTGTCAACTCCAAGTTTTGTCATATTGGCTTGCTTAGTAATTGAATGACAACACAGAAAAAAACAACTCTCAATCATAGTTTGAAATTTAAACCAAGAAAGAATACAAAGAAAAAAAGGTGATTTTGATGAGCAAACAGTAATAAATGTTTGTCTTTTTTCATACAATTTTGTCAGGGAAATGAAGCTTCCCCATGAGATGAGAAAGTCGCCATGAAATAGACATGCTCTCTCTCTAGTCCTTTCCTCTTTGTCCAAATTCATATAACTCCATGCGGGGAGAATCTTTTTGTTCTTGGTAGAGTTAAAGAAGAGCTTGGTTTTTTATATTTAAATTAGATGAAGCTTGCCACCAAAAAAAATGAAGGAAAAAAAAAGAAAAACAAATGGTAGCTCCTAGTGAGAATTCAAAATTTGGTGGATGTTATTGATTATAAGGTGACTATAAGACATCTTTGATTGGCAAGATCATATCCCATGAAATTTAAAAATCTACATTCACTAAGGAGGAAAAAAAGAGAGAAGCAATTGATTTAATTGATATTATTTTAAGGAAAAAAAAAGGGATTTGATAGGTGTTTAATTAGTTAATTGTAAACTATGTTAGAGGAGAAAATCTATGCAGGAAAATGACATATACAAGCAATCAATTTTCATTTTTCATGGAAAAAATAAGAGTTAATTATATATTGATAAATTCATGTTATACTGTTTGTGTGTATGTGTTGAATGAATTTTATTTAATTAAGAATATATAAACACACACACTTAGGGATATTCATGCTTAAATTATAAATTAGTCCTTCTATTTTTAAGAAACAAATTAATTAGTACTTCTTGTTTCAAAAATTAATTATTTAGTTCCTTGACTAATGTTGAACATGCATAATTTAATATTATTTTATTTCAAAAAAAAATTCATATTTTTCTTATCACTCTTTCCATTTTATTTGTTTTACCTTTTCTATTTATTCAAATAAAAAATAAAAATAAATTAAAAAAAAGCAAAAAGGATTAAATTATAAGAAGATGTAAAAATATAAGGACTTAACAACTAATTTTTAAAATAAGAGAGATTGGTTAATTTATTTATCAAAACTAAAAGAACTAATTTATAATTCACTTGATATTCTTCGGTGTATCAACTGAAATTAATGCGTATTTAAAATTTCAACTAAAAATGATAAGACAAGGAGTAGATTTTAGTAAGCTAGTCGATTGTTATGATGGGCCTGTGGCTTTCCAGATTTCTCAGTTTTACACTATAGTCCTTAAACATTAGTTTTTTTCAATAAAATCCCACGTTGGCTCCTATAAATTTACGTGTATTCCATTGAAGTCTCCACCTACTTCATAACTTAGTCCCACACGTTTACCCTTTCTCTTCGAGCTCCTCTATTGAAGCTAGTAGTAATAAATATTTTCTTTCTTACAATTTTGGTCATCTTTTTGCTAGAGAAAAAGCCAACCTACGCAAAGAAACATGTTCTCCATTGCAATTTTTTTTTTTTTGAAATTTATTGGATTCTAATTCTTAGCCAAATTTTTTTTTTTTCATGATGCATTTAAAGGAAATTATTTATTTATTTCACTTAGATTATTATTCACATTTTATGAAGGTTGTGAGATGACCAAATTTGTAAGAAAGAAAGACCCTTTTTTTTTTTTCAAATTTTCAGTTTCGTCAAAGGAAAAAAAAAAAAAGGAAGATTTTTATCTGTTTTGAGATTTGATTGGTGTTTAATTAATTTTCCTTCGAGAGAAATTGAAGAGAAACCATTTTATACTTCTCACATATTTTGACTATAAAATACTAATCATATGGGCTTTGATATTGGGCCTACTGTAGGGCTCTTTTAATGACCTAGGCTAGATTGCTCAAATATAAAAGGTAAACCCAATGTTAGGTGGATCAAAGAGCTGGGCTTTGTTGTTGGGCCTGTGTTAAGACTCTTTCAACGTTTTCGGCTCTGATTTTATACATATGCTAGTTGGTGCTAGGTTGGGTCCGAGTAGAATAAATAAAATTATTTTAAAAAATTATGTTATTTTGACAGTTTGTACTATGTTGCAGGTCTATTAAGATCTATTAAATTAAAGCTAAAACAATCATTTAATTTTATAATTTATTTTTCCTTATGTTTTTTCATAAATTTAGTAGTTAAAAAAAAGATTTGTTCTTATGTATTGATTCTTAAATAAAAATTGAAATAATCTAAATACAATATTTAATCTTTTTTTAAAAAAATACCTTAATATTTTTTTCGTAAGATTGCATAAAAAAAAATAAAATAAAATTTACTATAAAAACTTATACAAAATTAGCAAAAGATTTTTTTTCAGTCTTGTGTTAATGCTAATGAGAAGATTATTTAAAAAAAATATCTACATACATACATACATACACACACACACACACACACGCACATATAGATATATATATTCACAGAAAAAATCAATAATAATACGAGTATAAAAACCAATAATAATAATGTCTTATTAGTATAAAAACCTCGTATTTGAAACATTAAGTGATTTTATGAAAATATTATTTTATTAGAAAGAATTGATTTTAGAATATTAAAAAAATTAATAGCAAATGATTGGTGCTGTGTGCATAGAAATGATCTTTTTTTTTCCCTTTACGTATATCATTGATTATATTTAGTGGATTTAGAGTTTGCAACATAAATACAATATGATTAAATTGCAAGAAATTTATTAAAATTAATAGATTGAAATAAAAAAAATAATGAAATTGATTTCGATAAATTTTAATTATATGAAGAAAAAGAAAATAATACACGTGAATTTCATTTTTTTAATTGATTATTTATTTATAAGGTTTGAGATAAATTATATGAAATATAATTTTAGCTTTTTAACACTCTAATTTAAAAATCATAAGAATCTATCATATGAATTATATCAATACATTTTAAAAAATATAAAATAATCATATTTTCAAATTTTATTCGAGAATCCAACATAGAAAAAATAAATCATATTTATTAAAAAAATAAAATTATATAAAAAAGAAAAATAAAAGATAATTTCATGAGATTTTTTTTTATAGAAAAACGACAAATAGAATAAATTAATTTTAAACAACAAGAGTAATATAATATGGTATATATGTTAATTCTAAATTTTAAAAATATATCATATGTATTTCATTATTGAGAGCTTGTGTAGAAAATAAAAAAATAATTAATTTTCTATATTTTTTCACTCAATTCAATAATAGAATTTTTTAAAAAAAATTAAAAGAAAAACAAAAGAATAAAAAACATTAAAAAGTATTTTAATACACATATATATCAAATAAAAAAGTTCATTTTTTTTTGGGTTTTGATCTACTTCTTCTAATTGTTTTATGGTTTGAAATTCATCATGAATACACTCTTTTACTAAAACAAACAATATAAATACAAGATTGGCGGCAAAACAGTTGAATTGGGGCCGATTGTAGCTTTCTCTCTCTTTTTTTTGTATTTAGGAATCAAATTGCGATACAAATAAAATTGAAAACCGAAGTAGTTTAAAAAAAACATCAACAATCAAAGTGCAACTTAAAAAGAAATTCACATATACATGCCTTAAGACACCTAAAAATTACAAAATTACCACTTCATAGTATAAATGAGTTTAAGTAGATAGTACATTAAGTATGGCTGAATAGTGAGATAAATAGTACAAACTCCATGAGTCTAAGTGAATGATTCATTGAGTGTGGGTATACAGTGACATGGATAGTAGACCCCAAATTTTTAGTGTTTTTGTTTTATATATATTTATATATGAGTGTATATGTGTGTGTAACAGCAATTGTCTCATAGATCCGCATGTTCTATCATACAATTAATTTGTTAACAATGAAGCAACTTCAAAGCATACATCCATGAAGTCATATCCTAATTAAATGAGCTAAAAGATGTAATTATTATTTTTATTAAGTAATTATTGTTTGATGATAAAATTGGATTTAGTAAGGGTGTATAACAATGAAGTTGGTGCAAAAAAAAAAAAAAAAGGGAATTAAAACAAATGAAATTACAAGGTCGAAAGAAGAAAAAAATGGACCTGAATTAGCATGCATAAGATTCACACATAACTTAATTTAGAAGAAATGACTCACTTTGTACTTATATAATAAAATTATTGTCCAATTTATTTTTATATTTTTAATTAAGCCAATTATGTTCTTGTAAACTAAATAAACTGTCAACATATTCTTCTAATAGTATTTTCTGACCACATCATCAACATTAGTCGGATATGAATTAAAAGGGGAAGAAGTTGACACAATTTAGTTATTTTGAGGGCAACATTGGTGCAATTAGGTGGAGAGCGACTAAATCAAACCCTACCCAATAGATGGTGGGCAAATTCCTAGTTTCTCCTTCATCCTTCAAAGATTGCCCTAATGGAGAAAAGGTGGTTTGAGTAAGAAAAGCAAGATTCAAGGTTCCTTCTGTGAGACAAAATGTTTTTGCTACAAGTGATACAGCAATCATGAACATAAGCCTATACTTCATTCCCAAAGAACATGATGAATGAAAGAGAAAAGCAAGGAATCATCCTTCCTCTCCCTTGCTGCTTTTAGTCATCTCCTTTCCCTTTTCTTCCACTTAGAATTTTCTCAAAAAATTAGTTAACCAATCACAGAAAAAAAAAGGGGAAAAAGAAATCCTCTTTACATTTTGCAAATGGTGCTAAATTGTAAAATATATATCTCTTAAACTTGAGAAAAACAAAATACCCTCTAAATTAAGAAAAAAAAATCCTTGATTTTGCTTCCCAAACAATATGATTATTTGAATTTACCCATTGTGTTAGGATTTTATTGAGAAATTAAAAAAAAATCCATAAAATCTTATTTTCTCCAACAACTTAGAAAAACACGGTTGATTAATATAAATTAAAAAAAAGGAGAGGAATTGAAAGGATTTTTTGTTAATTTTTTAGTGAAGAAAAAACTTCAAAAAAACATATTGTTTAAAAAAAATCAATTTTTTTATTTCAAAAAAAAAATATTTATGTTTTCGTTCAAGTTTAGAGATATTTTATAATTTAGCCATTCATTTAATTTATTATTATTATTTATTTATTTTTTGTCTGCTCGCAGCCTAGTGAGCAGCTGCTAATGATATGGGCCAGAATTAGAGAGGCCTAGTGCTCTCATACCAGGCCGGTTCTTGATGACCCTTTCCTTTTCATGTTTGTAAAATAAAATCGGCACCTATTTTTTTCCTTTTTGTTTGTTTAGAGAATGGGTAAAATTATTATTGTTGACGATGGTGCATAAAGAAGTAGGGTTTATCTTTCTCTGTTTTTTTTCAATCAAACAGGGACACTGTAGATTTGTTGGGCCATTTTATGGAGTTAATAAAACTATTTTTTTAATGTCATTCAATAGCTTAAAATTTTGAATTGGGATAATTTTTTTACCATAGTATTATTATAAAATAGTACGAGTTTGGATAAATTTTAAATTTAAAATTTTTTTAGTCCAATGAATGTATTAGTAAATTAAATATAAATTATTTTTTAAACCTCATTTCATAATTTGAGATAATTTTTGACATATTATTTAGAAAAATTCATATCCATTCGAATGCGGGACCTCTAGATTACAATATATCTATTTAGATTTTAGATTTTTTGATTAAAGATAGCATCCATCAATATGCATAGGTCCTGGCTTGCACAGACCATTTGCTCCTCCTGGACTGCATGCAGTACATCCATTCGAATTCGATCTTCTACCAAAATGGATGTGATTGAATTCATACATACCTTATTTAACAAAATTTTCATGTGGTTCCCTTCAATAACCTACTCTTATTTGACCAAATTTGGCATTTGGATTTAATAAATGTTGTCAATTTATGCCTTCTTCAACATCTAACTATTGGATGGTGATTAAATATATACTTAGTTAATGTTCAACATACGTTTGCCGTTATTGGACACATGAGACTTTCAATGATTAGGAAAAAAATTAAAAACTTAGAATCACTACCTAATATTAAAAAAAATTAAAAAAATCTAAAAAAGCAACGTTGTAGAGATTACGGATAAAGAATTGATTATGAGAAGATAAAAATCACCAAAAACATCATTTCATAAAAAAGTTATCAAATTGGTTCTACTCCTAACTTATTTCCTTAAAAATACTATTTGTCAAAATATTTTTAAGTTTATCTTCAAGCTTATATATGCGTTGGGATATTGTGAATTTGTAATTAATCTACAAAGAATTAATTCTTCATATTTTTCTACAGGTCATTTTGGGCATTAAATTTGATTTGGGCTCCAAAAATAACAGTCACATTAATTTAATATCAAATCCCTTTAAATCCTAACACTATGGATATGTTAGGACCAATTTAGTAAACTAATGGCGTGTTTAATTCAAGATTTGAGTCGCAGAACTTTAAAAGCTATCTAAATTATAAAGAGATATCAGTATTTGTCATAATTGTGAGTAAAATCTTATGAGAGATCGTTTTTAGTTTCTAAAATTGGGGAGACTAGTCAATCCCATGTTGCGTTGATCGTAAGCGACAAAACTAAAATTATCCAATTACTTCCACCATAAAATATCTATAACTATGACATAAAAGATAATAAAATCAAAATAAACACCAAATGACTTTAAAATTTGAAATAAGGATTTAAAACATGTACATGTGACACATATTAAAATTTTAAATCAAAATCATACGTCGAACTTGCTCAAATTATTAATAATCCAAAACAGCCCTTAGACAATGTTAAATCTACGAAAGAAACTAAAATAATTTAAAAATAAATACCAAATGACATCTAAAAATTTTAAAATTTGAAACAAAGATCTAAGACATGTACATTTAAAACATATTAAAATTTTAAGACAAAATCATATCCATAACCGATGTAAGTTATCAATAATCCGAGACAACCTTCGGACAACAACAAATTTACTAAAACTAAAAAATATTCAAAATAAACATTAAACGACCTCTAAAAATTATGAGATTTAAAACATAACTCAAAAACAAATACACATTGAACGTATAAAAATTTCAGATGAAACTCATTTTCAGAATTAGTTCAAACTATAAATAATCTGAAACAGCCCTTCGACCATGTAAAATCTACAGAAGAAACTAAAGGATCCCAAAATAAATACCAAATGGAACGAAGAATTATTGAAAATTGAATCATAATGCAAAGACACACAAATCTAACTCATGTAAAAATTTCGGATGAAAATAACAATAATATCCACACAAAATAGCTAAATAACCACAACATTCCCTTAAAGTGCTATTCTTGCTGAATCCAATTTCTTCAAAATTAAGAATGCAATTACAAAGATCAGTTATTACTATATACTAAACTGAAATATACAATTTTAAAGCTAAAACCCTAAACCTTCCTTGTGGTGCCAATTTTACGTGAAATGCGCTTCTACTTCAAAAACAGATTCCTTCTCCTCGTTATTTTCTTTCCTATTCTTCTTCTCCCTCAACTGCCGAGTTTCATAACTCCATTTTTTTTTTTAAGTTTTTTCTTTCCTTTCCTCTACCCCAGACTGACCGACCCTGTTTTTTTCCTTCTTATTTTCGTTCTACCTTCTACGCCATTCAAAATTAACACTTTACTGACAATCTTTTTTTTTTTTTTAATCAACCTCACTCATGTGTTACCAAGGAAGATAAATGTACCCAATGAAAAAAAAAAAAAACAGGACTGGAAAACAGGCAAAAAAGCCAGAAAAATGGCAGAGAAAAAAATAAGATTTGGTTAGAGTATGTAAGAAGAGTTTTGTCCAGGAATATATTTCTCTGTCACATATATGTCTGTCTATGTTTAATACCAATTTTTATTTGGGGTATTTCCAAGTCAATTTTTTCATTATTAATACTAAGTCCATCACTTTTCGAGTTAGATCAACAATAAATAACACTTAGCCTTAGATCAATTTTAGGAGCTGAGTGCTAGACAAAGGAAAAATCAAATCTCTTAATTTGATGAATCGAAAGAAATCTTAAATCCTTGATGTTACCATTTTCTCGTTTGTCTCGTTTGTTTGTTTTTTTTTTAATGAAACCAAGACTCGCTTAAATGGTTCATATCTAGCAAACTCCCCATAAAAATAAGTTTAAGCATGTATTTGTAAGGAATATTACTAATAAATTTATTTATTTTGAATATTTTACTAATTGTTACTTGTGATACGGATCCGGAAAGAGCTAACGAAGATTATAACCGTACATTAGAGATCAACTCGGAATCTAAGTGTCTTCTCACACAACGGATGGATAATTATCTTGTACATGTATTAAATCTCATCAAGTTCAATGATTTCTCTCTTGTTCAAGATTTTTTAAAATGTTATCTTATATTTTTTATTCATTATTATGAATAAATGTCAAGAGTTTTTTTTTTTTCATAACAAGGCACTTTTAAATCTTGTTTACCATAATATGATAGTTTTAAACTTATTTATCAAAATAAGGTACTTTATGTTACATAGGAACCATCTCATTTATGTTACTTGATATGTCAGTTTTTTTTTAAATTATTTTGTTAAATAAATTTTTTATCATTACATGTTAATCTCCTATTTTTAAATTATTTTGTATAATAATTATGCATGTTCCGATTTGGTTTAAAGGCTAGATGGACGCAAGCTCCTTCCAGGATCGTATCTCTATTGGGTCTTCGACTCGTCTATAGCGTAGATCGATACTCTCTATATATGGTCGATTGATTTTTTTTTTCGCTCAACCGGCAACTACGATTGCCATTTGATTTTTACAAATTGCAAATTTGCTCGGTTGCATCTAATAAAGAGAAATTACCATTACACAGGATATAGTTTTAGATTTTGCTTAGATCGAACAACATTACCGTCATCATCGAATTTTTCTTTACCAGTTCAAGGGTTCCTCTTTTTTGAAAATTATACAATAGCAACAATGCTTTGTATGGTATTGTAGTTTGTACATATTGGGTCTCTTGACTCCATTTTTTTGCTAGCTAATGGTGTATTCATTTTTTTGTTCACGATTTGGTTTTTTCGCAAGTAATATTTATTTGTGCTCGAACTCGAATTTATTCATTTTCTATGATTATTTTGTGGTTTTTCTTATACACTATTTCATTAGGAATTTAAATTCAAATATTATGAAATTTAGATCTTTCTTCCCGAATTTTAGATTATTGTGAATGAAATTCGATTACTCGGAAAGTGACAAATATACTACCGTAGATAAGATACCAATGGCCATTAAAAGCTCCAATCTTTAACATAGACAAGCATGGAAAAGCAAATGGGCTACTTATTTACTTGTGATTTGAAGAGGAATTGACTCGGTCTTCAAATATTTAAGTCAATGGAGAAGAATTTTAAGATTCAGCTCTCAACTCGCACCATTGTTGTGTTCCGGACATGTTAGGAGAGTCGGTGGGGTGATTGAAGCTTATGAGTTTGTTAAACAATTGGGTGAAGCTGGCAATGTGTTGGAAATTTAAGGATCACTTCTTGGGACTTGCGGACTCCGGGGACACATTGAATTGGGAGAAGTCGTTGCAAAGAAGTTGCTTGAAATGGAGAAAGTATGCAACATTACAGGCTATCATGTTTTGCTGTCCAATATATATGTTGATGAAAGAAACTAGATACATGTTGATAAAGTAAGGAAAGAGGTGAGGGAAAAGGGTTTGCAGAAGGAAGTTGGCTCCAGTTGGATTGATATTAGAGGTTATGTGGCTCGATTTGTGTCGAAAGATCAAGACCACCCTCAATTGGATTGAAACATCTTTTATGTTTCTATTTTTTAAAAAAAATTATTATATTAAATATGTATTATAACACTTAATTAAAAAGATGACATGGATGCCTATATAGCAAAACTACTCCTTTTTTATAAATAAGATTTAAAGTATCTTATTTTAGAAAAATAGATTAAAAAGTACGCTATTTAAGAAAAAAAAACTCTAAATGTCAACCACATGTTGTTATGAGGAAAAAGTGGACAACCAATTACAATAATCCTTTCATTAGATTTGATTTTTTTCTCATATGCCTTCTCGCTTTTTGACATAATTTCAATCGATCTAATTCAATATACATTTTATAAAATAAATATCATTATTAACTCGGAATTTGAGCGTCTTTCAACATAAAGTGTGGATATATAGTTATTTAATTTGAGTATTTTGTTTTCGCTATTGAAATTATCCCCTATAATGTTTGGCGACCACAAGGCGAAGCCGAAGGCATTGTAAATATTATAGGAAAAGAAAAAGGTATGTATGGAGCAATTCCCCCTCTCTCCTTCTCTCTAATGTGTTTGTTATGATTATAAAGTTTGATAAGGATGTAGTTTGAACTATAGCTATATTATGTTTGAATAGCTATTATCTAGCAAGTTGTTGTATGTCAAATTAGAATTTATAATTCAAATAGAATTGGCTAGGAGTTTCTTTGTATACAACTTTATAACTAAAGATCTACAACAATACAAACTTAAACTTCAAAGACTCTAAAAATATTTTCATGGTATCGCAGTCATATAAGGTTTAAATAGCCAACTCTTTCTTCTTTTTTTTCTCTCTTTTCCTTTAGACGTCTTTTTCTTCTTCTTTTATTTTTCCATGGCTAATCATCCAGCCAATTAACTTGCTCTCTAAAAATCCAAAATTACCACCACCTATCCCAACATCGAAGCTCAACTCCATCAACTATCTCGCTATGAAAGACCCAAATACTCTTATTATTGTGAGAATACAAACTCACTAGCCATATATAGTAGTGCTACCGTGCCTCTTGAATTTCTTGATGAGGCCACCACCGATCTTAATCTTGCTTATATACAATGGTATTTTTTTTGTGTTTCTCATCCACCTTTTAGATCCTTAAAGTCGCTCGTTGGTACTACTCATCATCCCGATAATCGTAGAACCGTGGTGTGATAGGATGAGTAATACTCGGAATGCATGTGATCTAAAATCTCACAGCTTTATGCTTCTTCTTCCCTCTTACATCTTTTAGATATATCTAGCCTATGTCGACATCTAGCGATAATAAATCATCCTTGGATAATCGGCTAGTCGCTTCTTTATACAATGAGTCCAAATGCTCATACGTAATTGAAAAAATTATAATATTAAATATAAATTTAATTTTTAAAATAAACTAGCATATGTATAATTGAAAAAATAAAAAACTTACCTTAACTATCCGGGACCGTGTATTAACGGATGACCCGTCCATCCGTTTGTGATTCCTTATGAATAACTCGTAAGAATTTGAGAGATGCAATAATTGTAAATATTAATTTATAACATAATGGATAATAGGATTTACTATCCATGCAGCGTGCTTAATCCATTAGATGGAACCCCCCATATGTCTAGATAGGCCAAGCATTGATACCACTATTCTTGCTTATGTAGTTTTGAGCCACCTATTCGAACGGGCTCGAAACTCAAGTATCGCCCAATCCTATCGCTATACATCCCACACCTACTCCGGGATAAATGAGAGCTTGGTCTCCTTCTTCTTCGAACTAGTCAGCATGTCGGCATAACACTTTCGTGCTCGACGCTTCCACGCTACTTCAACTAGCACGTTGATGGCTTCCTCTCATATAAAGTACTTTTATAAGAAGAAAAAACAATATTGGTATATTTCATGTTAGATTTACTGAAATAATTTAAATATAATATAAATAATTAATTAATATGTTACTTTAAACTCATTTCAGTAGAAATCTTTTGTCTCCTAGGAGATTGACTTTCATGTAGAGTCGGCGAGGTCCAATCATTTTCTAAAAATGATGGTGATCTACCAAGTCAATTTACTAGATGAATACAAACTTTCAAACACAATAAATAAAAAATCGATAAGTGAATTAATGAACCAAATAGTATACCAAAATCTAAAAGTAATTAAATGTCATTGATTATACAAATGGTCCGATCATAATTAGACCTAAAAGTGTCACCTAGAGCAAAAGAAAGCACCGAGTGCCTTTGGCCCTCGACTCACGAGATGTCTTTTAAGGGGAGTAAGTGAGGGAGAAGACACTAATATTGACGATGCAAAAGTGTTGGGCACGTGTCTTGAATTAGAAGCATGACTACGACTATAGCCACTACCACTATTATTGACAAGACCATCAAATTTGGCCGAATAGGATGCTAAGCAAGGACATTCCAAACATAAGTCATCGCTCCTATAGTATTGCATGATATATTTAAAAAATATAACAAATAAAAAACAACTTGACTACCTTAGGTTTTATATATTTTTTTCCTAAAAATCAAACAAAAATTTGAAAAAATCTCTCGTATAAATTGGATATCTCCTAATTACCAAAACTTACGATGATCCATTAAACCACGACCTCTTTCTTCTATTAAAGAGGGTCATTTCCTATAACAAGGTACTTTATGCCCAATTGGATCATTTCATTTTAATAGATTGACATGTCGACTTTAATTTGTTTTTGCTAAAAAAATTATGTTGTCGTTCTAAAATACTCGTTTCCTTCTACCGTGTTCTCTCCGTATCAACACGTGGCTTATGTTTTTTATGCCTTCAATAGCTATTGCAAGAATGATAAGATGAAGCTTCAAGAGCATGAGGACTTTGGAAAACGGACATTACTTTAACAATACTTGATCGGATTATTAGAAGCCCTTCCTTAATCATTTTTATTGATGCAACGAATGTACATATTAAAGATTTTAAATTTTTAATAACTATTTGTTTGTTCATTCGATCAAGAGAACTATATACCCACCAGCTCACCATAAAAACCACCAACGCTTTATCCTCTTGGCACCCTTTGGTCCAATCTAAATTTGTATCCCGACGTTGATCAAGAGAGGGGTTTATAGACAAAACTTGCATAAGCCATCTATAAATGATCAACATTAACGGATATGCATAAGCATCATAAGCATCAACATGATGTAGGCATACGATTCTCTTGATAAAAGTGAACAAACAAATAGTTATTGAAAATTTGAAATCTTTAATGTGTAAAAAATTAGGACAAGACAAAAAAAGAGAGACAAAGAAAGCATAAATTAATTTTTTCTTTTATATTTCTATTTTTTAAAATTATTATATTAAATATAAATATTGCAACACTTAATTAAAATTACGACATGAATGCTTACATGGAAAAAATACTCTTTTTTTATAAATAAGATTTAAAATACTTTATTTTGGAAAAATAGATTAAAAAGTATCTTGTTTAGGAAAAAAAAACTCCAATTTTTTGATAGCTAAGAAACATTGAAGTGATAAGAGTTTATTGTAAATATGGGATTCATTGTTTTGGTCGTTGTAAGCAGTTCTATTTTGCATGTAATAAAGTTTATTTATGAGGGACATCTTTGTAATACTATTATGCCAATGATGCCAAATATTGAATTATCAACTGTTCATGGGACCACAATAATTAAAATCGAGAGCTTTAGATTATATTATATCTAGATCATACATTTTTTTCATTGAAGGTAGTATCCATTGATATGCCTTCCCTACTTAAACTCTCCTATCTCACTCCATTTTTTGGTTTGCACATATCATCCTTTCGAATTTGATCATGTATCGCATCCATTTCTATCAAAATGAATGTGATTGAATTAATGCATATCATGTTTAATAAGTTTTTTTTTTGTGTGGTGCAAATATTAAGAAAAAAATATGTGGAAATTGAATGTATTTTACTATCAAACAATACATCTCATGAATTAGTTTACACACATTCTTGTCAATCTATACAAAAAATGTAATCTATAAATTAAAACTAATTGATTCTATAATTTTCTGAAATTAATTGTAATCAATCTTCCAAGATCCTTCAATCAATCACTAAGAATAGTGTGAAGAGTTAATGATGAATTGATATGTTAATCACCAAGAATAATGGTGGATTCCTTCAATCAATCACTAAGAATAATGCTAAGAGCAATTGTGAATTGATATCGAAATCCACCAATAATAATTGTGGATTTTGATATGTTAACAACATCAATCAAATATTTTCATGTTGCATAGTTTTGATCTTGTCGTAACATTGTATGATGAACTTTGGATGTCCAATTTTTTGACTTGAAATTTAAAAGGGCAATCGAGAGCCGATTGAAGAAATGTTTTGACTTAAAACATAATTAGTGTTTAAAAGTACTTTAAATGGAATTATAGTTAAATATAAAGGAAAAAAATTGAAATAAATTCCAAATGTCATCTAAAAATTCTAAAATTAAAATAAAACAGATCTAAGACATGTACATATGACACATTAAAATTTCATATCAAAATCATACGTCGAACTAACTCAAATTATTAATAACCTCGAGCAAGTCCTTAGACAATATCAAATCTACGACAAAAACTAAAGAAATTTAAAATAAATACCAAATGACATTCAAAAATTCTAAAATTTGAAGAAAAAAAAATCCAATACTAATACATGTAAAACATATGAAAATTTAAGGCCAAAATCATACCCATAACTGATTCAAATTATTAATAATTCCAGACAGTCCCTGTATACCAACAAATCTATGACAGAAACTACGGAAAATAAATAAATATCAAACAACCTCAAAAAATTTTGAAATTTAAAAACTAACTCAAGTATAGATACTTGTTGAATACATAAGTAAAGGGCCATAATACCAAATTGGTTCTTTTAGGCTTCAGAAAGGTTAAGCTACCGTCACAAGAGGGCCCCAAAAGATTTCTAACATTCTCTGCTCTTTTTTTTGGCCTTTCCTATTCAACTGTCCACAGAACCACAATACGCCTTTCCCAATTGAAGTAAGGAATTCTTTCTCGCTTCGCCGCGTTTTTTATAGCCAGACGAACCGACTTGGCAAGTCCAAAAGTCCAAAATGCATGTGACTGAATCATGTTTATTACATTTAACAATTTTTCACGTGGTGCCCTTCGCCAACCAAATCTTTCCACGTTGCATGGTTTTTTTCCCGTAACATTGGCGTGGTGAATTTGGTTGTATAATTTTCTAACTTGAAATTTAATTGGGTGATTGAGATATCTTAAGGATAAGATAAGAAATGTTTATTGTTTTTTTCTATGAGAACCAGTTGAGAAAATGTTTTAACTTAAAAGATAATTAGTTCTTAGGAAGTTAAATGGAACTATAGTTAAATATAAAGGAAAGAAAATCAAAATAAATACAAAATGTCCTCCAAAAATTTTAAAATTTGAAAAAAAAATCTAAAATATATACGTGTGATACATATTAAAATTCATGTAACACATTAAAATTTCGAGATAAAAATCATCTCGTTGAACTAGTCTAAATTATTAATAATTCTAAAACGTCTTTTGATAATATTGCATCTACGGTGGAAACTAAAAAGGTTCAAAATAAATACCATATGACATTCAAAAATTCTATAATTTGAAACAAAAATCTAAAGCATGTATATGTAAAGCTCGTTTGTCAACTTTATAAGTCCTTATATAGTCCGAAACAAGCATCAAGATAGTCGAACTCTAAATGTACTTAAGCTTTGCTATCGTTAGGTTTCACTCAATCAAAGACAGATTATTCCTTATTTACCAAAAGGGTTTCTATTGATGTTTTTCTTGCTTTACTTGTTTATGTTGATGATATAGTTATTGCAAGTAATTGTGATGTCGCTCGTTGAAGAATTTAAGCAATTCTTACACTCTCAATTCAAAATGAAAGATGCTGGGAAAATTAAAGTATTTTTTTAACGTTGAAGTTGCAAGGTCTTAAAAAGAGATTGTTTTATGTCAAAGGAAATATGTGCTTGATTTATGAGAAGAACATGGTTTGTTGGGTGCAAAACCGACCTCAACTCTAGTTGATCCTAGTGAGAAACTTGCACATAGAGATTCCGATTTCTTTGAAAACCCTATTATATATAGACAATTTGTTAAAAAAACTTTTATATCCGAACTTCATTAGACAAGACATTTCATTTGTCACTCAAATTTCGTCACATTACATGGATAAGCCGACTCAATCACATTTGCAAGCAACATTCGGGATTCTATGTTATTTGAAGCAATCTCCTAGTAAATGTCCGATGTTCTCTTCACAATCCGATCGTAAATTGGTAGCATACGAGTGATATTGATTGGGTAGGTTACGGGGATACTAGGAGATCCGTGATCGGCTATTCTATTTTTCTTCGTAGTTCTTTTTTTAGTTGGAAATCCAAGAAGCGGACATGGTGACAAGAAGTTCAACCGAGGTCGAATATAGCTCATGGCTACAAATTGTTGTGAAGTTGTATTGCAAGTCTAAGTTTTGAACGTTAGGAGTCAATTGCACTCAAGTGTGATAATCAATTAGCAATTTGCATAAGTCGAATTCGTGTTTCATGAAAGGATTAAACACATTAAAATTCATTGCCATTTTATTAGAGAAAAGATCATTGTTAAAGTCTTAAAGCCAAAATATATCTCATCTCGTTGATCAAGTGGGAGACTTGCTTACAAAGCCTCTTTAGCCTTCTCAATTTCAGTTTCTTATAAGCAAGATAAGCATGATTAACATTCATACTCTTAAGGAGGAATATTAGAAGTTGCTACTTCCCTTGCTACTCCTTTTGTCTGTCTTGACTTGGCATCATCTAAGCCATGTGATGCCACATCATTTAACAAATTAATTATGTAATTAGTTAGTCGGTTAGAGATTAGTTAGTCAATTAATAGGTAGCAAACTTCTATTTTTTCTTCTTATAATATGAATAGAATAGTTACTAATTTCTCCGTAATGCAAGTAGTATTGTAAATGGCTTAAACCTATAAACAAATTTTGATTTTAGAAATAAAAAAAGTAGCTCATTTTTGCCTTCTTCAAGCTTAGGAATTTAAATGTCTAACCTTTCGTTTTTCTTTTCTTTTCTTTTCTTTTCTTTCTTACTCTGCTTCTCCCTCAACTCGTGGAGTTCAAACCTCTTTTTTTTTTTTTTTTTTTTTTTTGTCTTTTCCTATTAATATTAATATTTTTAATTTTTGAAAAATCTTGCATGGAGTTTGTTCAACTACGGATGAGTAATGTTAATTATATATAATTGTTTTGCAGAATTTACTTGCCAAAAAAAAAAAGTATCAATAATCAGATGGGTATGCCATGCAGTACAAGTCATACAGAGAGTGAATAGGATCACGCATGTCAACTGTCCACAGGACCACGATATGCCTTTCCTAATTCAGGTAACGAATACTATTATGCTAATAATGCCAAATATTGAATTATCAACTGTCCAATGATTACAGTATATCTAGATTGTACATTTTTTTTCCTTTTTCAGGTAAGGAATTCATGCTTTGTACTTCCTTCCGAAGCAAGTCCAAAATGCATGTCATTGAATAATGCATATTATATTTAACAATTTTTTCACTTGGTGTCCTTCACCAACCAAATCGTTCCACGTTGCCTAGTTCTCTTGTCGTAATTTTCGCCTGGATGTCCAGTTTTCTGACTATTGAGGTATCTTCAGGATCAGGATAAGATCAGAAATATTTATAGTTTCTTCTATGAGAATCAATTGAGAAAATGTTTTAACTTAAAAGATAATTAGTGCTTACGAATTTAAATAGAACTATAGTTAAATATAAAGTAAAAAAAAAAAAATTAAAATAAACACAAAATGTTATTCAAAAATCCAGAAATCTGGAAAAAAAAAACCAAAGATTTAAAACATATGCATGTGACAAATATTAAAATTTCAGATCAAAATCATATGTTGAATTATTCAAATTATTAATAATTTCATAAAGTCCTTAAACAATATCACATCTATGGCAAAAACTTAAAAAATTCAAAATAAGTACAATATGACATTCAAAATTCTACAATTTGAAACAAAAATCTAAACCATGTACATGTAAAACATATTAATAACAACAAATCTATGGCAGAAACTAAGGAAAATAAATAAATATCAAACAATCTCTAATAATTTTGAAATTTAAAACGTAAAGCAATGATAGATGCATGTATGTTGAATGTATAAAAATTTTAAACCCAAACTCATAGTTCAAAATTGGTCCAAATCATAAATAATTCGAAATAGCTCCTAGACCACATCAAATGTACAGCAGGATCCCAAAATAAATACCTAATAGAATGAAGAATTATTGAAAATTTTGTCATAATTCAAGGACACATACATCAAACACATGTAAAATTTCGGATAAAATAACAATAATAGCCACACAAAATAACTAAATAACTGAAACTGTCCCTTAACATGGTATTCTTGTTGATTTAGTCTAATTTCTTCAAAATTTAGGATGCAATTGCTAGAATCAACTATCACTAAATACTAAACTGAAATAACCTAAAGACTAAAGCCCTAACGTATCTTGTGGCACCAACTATACATGAAATGCACTTTTACTTTAAAACAGAATATTGCTTCTCTTTATTTTATTTTATTTTTCCTATTTTTCTTCTCCCTCAACTGTTGTTCTTTCCTATTTTTTCTTTTTTCTTTTTCTTTTTAATCCAAATTCTTCAATTATTCTCCTTCTTTAACTGTCGTTCTCTCATCTCCCTCTCTCTCTCTCTCTCTTTTCTTTTCTTTTCTTATTCTTCTTCTCCCTCAACTGTCGTGCGTTCCCTCCTTCATTTTTTGACCTTATCTTCTTCTCCCTCCACTGTCGTTCTCTCTTTTCTTTTTCCTTTTTTTTGCTTTCCTATTCTCTTCTCCCTCAATTGCCGAGTTCATAACTTTTACGCCATTCAAACTTAACGCTTTACTGACAATCTTTTTTATTTTTTGTTTTCTTCTCCCTAATTCGTCTTCTACATTGTGGTAAATGCAAGTCAACTGTTCATGGGACCACAATAATTAAAATCCAGAGCTCTAGATTGCAGTATATCTGGATTGTACATTTTTTCATTGAAGCTACGTACGCAGCATCCATCAATATGCCTTTTTTGGCTTGCACATCATATCATCCTTTCGAATTTGATCAATACAATTCCCGTTAATCTATACAAAAAATATAACATAATCTATAAAATTCCCGTTAATCTATAAATTAAAGCTAATTAATTTTATAAGTCTTTGAAATTAATTATATATAATCAATTTTTCAACATCTTTCAATCAATCACCAAGAATAGTGATAAAAGTTAATAGCGAATTGATATGTTAATCACTAAGAATAAAGATGGATTCCTTCAATCAATCATCGAGAATAGCGCTGTGAATTGATATCAAAATCCACCAAGAATAATGGTGGATTTTGATAACATCAACAAAATATTTTCACGCTGCACAGTTTTGATTTTGTTGTAACATTGTGTCTTGAATTTTGGATGTCCAATTTTTTGACTTGAAATTTAAGAGGGTGATTGAGAGATATTTTAAGGATATGCATAAGATGAGAAATATTTTTTTTCATCGAAAATTGATTGAAGAAATGTTTTGACTTAAAAGTTAATTAGGGCTTAGGAGTTTAAATGGAATTATAGTTAAATATAAAAGAAAAAATCGAAATAAATACCAAATGTAATCCAAAAATTCTAATTTCTTTTTAAAAAAACCTAAGACATTTACATGTGACACATATTAAAATTTCATATCAAAATCATACGTAGAACTAACTCAAATTATTAACAACCTCAAATAGTCATCAGACAATATTGAATTTACGACCAAAACTAAAGAAATTTCAAATAAATACCAAATGAAATACAAAAATTCTAAAATTAAAAAAAAAGAAAAATCTAAGACATTTACTTGTCAAACATATTAAAATTTCAAGCCAAAATCATACCCATAATTAATCCAAGTTATTAATAAATCGAGATAATCCTCTTACACCGACAAATCTATGACAGAAATTAAAAAAAATAAATAAATATCAAACAACTTCAAAAAATTCTGAAATTTAAAACGTAACTCAACTATAGATACATATTGAATTAATACATAAAAATTTCAAACCAAACTAATTGTCCAAAATTGATAAATTAATCACCAAGAATCAGGATGGATTCCTTCAATCAATTGCCGAGTCCACACCTTTTACGCCATTCAAACTTAATACTTTACTGACAATCTTTTTTATTTTATTTTTTTGTTTTCTTCTCTCTATTCGTCTTCTACCTTGCGGTACATGCATATCAACTGTCCAAGGGACCACAATAATTAAAATCCAGAGCTCTAGATTACAGTGTATCTGTGGATTGTACATTTCTCCATTGAAAGTACGTAATGTATCGATCAATGTGCCTTCCCTACTTAAGCTCTCCCATCGCACTCCTTTTTTCGGTTTGCACATATCATCTTTTCCAATGTTATCTTGTACTGCATCCATTTTCTATCGAAATGAACGTACTTTGTTTTTTTTATGTGACTGAATTAATTGCCGTTCTCTCCTCTCCTTTTTTTTCACGTTCCTATTCTTCTTCTCCCTCAACTGCCCTTCTCTCTCTCTCTCTTTTCTTCCCTCCTAATCTTCTTCCCACACAACTGTCGTTCTCTCCTCTCCTTTTTTCTGCTTTCCTATTCTTCTTCTCGCTCAACTGCTGAATTCAAACCTCTTTTTTTTTTTTTTTTGTCTTTTCCTATTAATATTAATAATTTTAATTTTTGGAAAAGATTACAGAGAGATTGCTTAACTACGGATGAGTAATGTTAATTATGTATAATTGTTTTACAGAATTTACTTACTAAAAAAACATCAATAATTAGATGGGTATGCCATGCAGTACCAGTCATATCAACCGTCCACAGGACCACAATATGCCTTTTCCTAATTCAGGTAAGGAATGCAATATTTATGCCAATGATTGCAGTATATCTAGATTGTCCATTTCTTTCCTAATTCAGCAAAGGAATTCTTTATCGCTTCGCCACTTTTTTCGTAGTTGGAGTAATGTAATGGCTTCAGCGCGAGTTCATGTTTTTTCCTCTTCTGAGGTGGAATGCTTTGTACCTCCTTCCGAAGCAAGTCCAAAGTGCATATGACTGAAAGATGCATATCATATATAACAATTTTTTTCACGTGTCGTCCTTCACCGACCAAATCGTAGAAGGTGCATTAGTACAGCGGT
This sequence comes from Dovyalis caffra, assembly GCA_963924115.1. NCBI lineage: Eukaryota > Viridiplantae > Streptophyta > Magnoliopsida > Malpighiales > Salicaceae > Dovyalis > Dovyalis caffra. The sequence continues at coordinate 776,798 of CAWUPB010001010.1, read as the reverse complement.
CCTGATGCTGTTGCTTATGATCCCCAATATAATTTTTCATTTACCAACGTTGTTTCACATGATGGGAAGTTGTATTAGTACAGTGGTACTGATGTTGTTGCCTATGATCCCTTCACAAATGTTGATAAATACACAAATATCTGTCTGTACATGTTAGAAAATTTATTTCACATTAAATAAATAAAACTCATGTTCAAATTACTTGACAGATCTTGAAGTTTTGTACATTGACAAATTAATATTGTGGATGTATATGCTGTCTCATTGACTTCATTTTAGCCCACCTCATTTAAGGACATGAGTTTTGCTTTTATTTTATATATATGTGTACCACTATACTAATGCAACTTCCCATCATATGAAACAACATTAGTAAATGAAAAATTATATTGGAACCTACTGAAAGAAGCATATCATGATAGTCTTATCATGTTTGAAGCTCTGCCTCCACTCCCCTCGTTTTACTCTCAACCTCTTTCTTTTTCTTCTTTTCCTTGGCTAAGTTGCTTTTTATCTTCAATCTCTCGGCTTTGAGGCGCTCAATCTCCTCTTTCATTTCATTTTCAATAAACTTAGCTTCTACGGTATCATTTTCTTCTCCTCTTCTTTTCCGAGGGTTTGGTCCCTCGAAAAACATTTAGGAGAAGCTATGATTTGATGAAACCATCGACGAAGGTATGCTCGGGTTGAGCTAAGTAAGCAAGAGGCTCGTAATTTTTTACTCTCGTTGATTGCCGGATAGGATACCTTACGATGGTGGATATCTCTCGACCAATTATTTTCTAATGTACCATCCCTTGTACTAACCACTCTTCTTTGATGATCTTCAACAATTTAGGCAAGGCATCACTCTTCAAACTCTTTTCGAACTCGACTAGACCCTTCATCCTTGGTACGCGTTGCTCATAACCCGCCTAGCGAGATACCATGAGAAGTGTATAGCTCGTGTAACCTCGTTGTCCTAATAAAAGTGACCCATGGGTTTCTCCCACAATAAGCCAAATAAGAAGCTTGGTTCATCCATACTACCATCTACAAAATTATGGTGGTTGGTATTTCAAGGAACGTGGTAACCCATTTATGCTTAGAATGGTTTTCTAGGTTACGATGATAACTTCTCTCGGTGGTTCTTGATTAGTCCACCATGCTAACTTGAAAATGGACTTCGTAGGCTTCAATGTGGCTAATAATCTAGATAAAAAGCTATTGTATGCAACCGCTCATAGCGTCTTTACCCGTTTTGTGATAATGATTTAAAGATAAGATGGTCTTTGCCGCATTGTAGCGAGTAGGATTCACATTATTCTTTTTAACCTCAATAAACACGTTGGTCGCATCAAAGTTAATTACCTTACTAATCGAAGGGAATAGTACTACTCCAAAGACGTAGAGGGCTAGGATCCCGACGCTTTTAGAACTATCTCTTGGATCTTTCAAACTTTGCTCAAATGCTTTATGTCATGTTTCCTAATGCCGACCTTCAACTATGCCCTTTACCCATCCATGAGTCGCATTTTCATTTAACCAAGTTTGAACCTTGTTGACAACTTCATCGCAACAACGGTAGAGGTATACCGAATATGGAGAATTTGACATTTGGAGCAACTCGGTCATATTCTTTGAGAGTGAGGGTCATATCGATATTTCGAAAGTAAAACATCGATAGGAGAGGTCCAACAATTGGATTAGTGCCTTGATTGCCAACTTTTGAATAGGAATCTTAAGTAAAGCAAGAAAATTCTCATATTTAATCATGATCTTTTATCGATCTATGGGTACTAACTAGTTTCAACACTCTAGAAGCTTTACGGAACCATTGATGACTCGCTTGAATATGCATTACATCTTGAAGGTTACTTTGAAATCCCTTTGTTGAACAATCCTCTTCTTTCAACGGACAAGCCTTAGACTCTCTCTAGTATTCAAAAGTCGTTTTAAAATGCATATTGATCCTTTCATCACCCATCTTGAAACATCATGGCTAAATTGCTTTGGTCAAGGTTTTATTTAAATTTGACTTGCTCGTGACATTTACCGTGTAAAATCCTAGGGTCCGGTTCTAAGTCATTACGTAAACAAGATATAATCTATCTAAGTCTCAAAAGGGTCTCTTCAAGCCCGATGAATCATAATGAATTGTTAAGGCCGCTCAAGACGATGATTGGTAAGGGTGAAAAATCATCGATTACCCATCATACGATAGCAACTAACGAGAAGAGTTAAGATTTTATGAGTATCTATCCGAAATGAAACCCATCGAGCCATCACTAGTACCTCCCTAAGTCTTGTGACGAGAGTGTGATAAACATAAAAAATAATGTTGAGTGTAGTGTGTGCATAGGCATTATTCCATATCTATTCCCAAACATAAAAATAAAGGCATAAATAATAGTACAAAATAAAATAAAAATAAGTAGGGACAAAATTACTTGGTAAACAATGATAAAAAAATCATGAATTTAAACAAGGCGGACAAATTACACAAATTGACATATAGGTAAAAAAATTCATTATATCATCAAAAATCAAATTCAAAAATTACATACAAAGCCTAACCCTAAATATTTCTCTGATTGAGACATCATTATGTTGTAGGGTGATGTAGAGGTGAGGGAGACGAGTATGGTCGAAAATAGAAAAAATGGGCAAAAATAACTCGGAGTCGCCACCTAGTATTATGTTTACTAGGAAACCCTATGACCGGTCCGTTCGTAGTTTTGAATAAGGGGTTTATTACGTGTAGGAAAGATTAAATATCACCCTACCCCGTCTCACCTAAGATAAGTTGTATTGCATACAACATTGATTTGATTTTTGATTTTTTAATGATGAAAGTTTATACTTATTTTTTAAACGTTTTTCAATTAGACGAGTGATTTGGGACTTGATCGGTCAAAGATCTTGTCCTCACTCGTAATAAGTAGATAAGAAAACAAAAGATGTGATAAATGCAAAGATATTTGGATAATGCGACTTAAATGATGAGCGTGAAAACGAGGCTAAAAAAAACAAATAGACAAATAAATAGAATAAGAAAATCAGCAAAATAGGCAAATAATGACAAAATAGATAAAATTGGCAAATTAGCTAAACCGATAAATAGACAACTAGGTAAAAATAGGCAAACTCGGAAAAAATGAACAAATAAGCAAATAATGATAAAATAGGTAAAATGGATAAAATCGATAAATTGAAAAAATTAGCAAATAGTCAAAATAAGTAAAATCGATAAAAATGGGCAAATAGGAAAATAATGGCAAAATAGACAAAATCGACAAATTGACAAAATCAATAAATAGGCAAAACACGTAAAATCGATAAAAATGGACAAATAGGTAAATAATAGCAAAATAAACAAAATCGATAAATAGAAAAAATCGACAAATCGACAAAATCCACAAATAGGCAAAATGGCAAAAATGACGATAAACGATAAAAATGACAAAATTAGCAAAAATCCTTGAAGTTGACAAAAAACGATGACAAATTTTGTAAAAATGATAAAAATAGCAAATAGGCAAACAAAGACGACTAAAGCAATGAAAACAACGAAGTTGGCAAAATCGATAAAATTAGCAAAAGTGATAAAAAAACAATTCAATAGTGACGTTCGAATCAACACGACTTTGAATATCATGACCTTTTTAGCCAAAATTGATACCATATTGATTAATTGTTGCGATGGGCAAAAAAATGATCCGCAAATGAGATTCGAACCATCATGATTTAAAATTGTATATTTTAGATGAAATCGAACGCATAAACGATTTAAGTCATTAACAAAAATAGTCTAATAAACAAGATTCAAACCGACACAATGCAATTACATAAGCGATGGTAAATATTTATAGAATAAATTAATACCATATTTTTCCTTGATATTTTCGTGTCTTGACATTTTTACGGAGTTTGGTATATCAAGTGTCTCTTAATCATGCCAACTCAATAATCACACAACCACATCAATAATTCAAAATCATACAAGCATGACACTAATTCAAAGTCATACAACCATAACAATAATTTAATTAATTTACAAGTATATCACAATAATTTAATTAATTACGTACACATCAAATGAATTAAATTTAATACATATTACAACAAAATTAAAATAAAATAAAAGGTAAAAAAATAAGTTATCGTAAAAAGTAGAATGGATTCGGACTATAAAGTAAGGGTCGGCTTTGACTTATTCAACCTTAATGGAGACCGATATTCAATCAATCGGAGATGAGAGTTGGTCGTTCGTTGTCGGATCCGGATTCGTTATGATGCGAGATGACTACCGATGATCGGATCGGGGTTCGCTGGAATCGGGATAGTAGCTGGAGGGTCATTGTGGTCTGTTAGAGCTAATATGTGAAGTATGAGTAATCGGTTTCTTATCATAATAGGTAGCAAGCATAAGAGCACTAGAGATTGTACTTGGAAGAGTAGTAGCCACGGACTCTTGGACGGTTTGTTAAATTGCCTCGATATCAATGAAGCATGTGGAATGGTATACTAGTGACTAGTGTGATAGGTTTTGATGGAAATTTTGCCTAGCTCATTTCCCGCATTCGGGTATAACATGACCATATTTCTTACAATAGTTATAATAATTTTTATTACAATAATCACGAGCCCCATGCCCATATTCATGGCACTCAAAACACTAAATGTGAATGAAATCAATACGAGACTTAGAAGGTGTATGAGAGGTTATCATTGTCGAATCTATCAATGAGTGATTGAGAAAATTTTGAGTTTAAAGATGAGTCTCTTCGAAAGAAAGTCGAAAAGACAATATTAATATCAAGGAGTCTCTCAATTAAGAAGATCGACTCTCATAGTCTTATATTACGGCGCAATTTCATCACAAATTAGACAATCCTTGTTTTTACACGATCTTTTATTACCCCTATTAATACCATTGAAGATAATTTGGTTTGAAACAACATGTCTTGTTCAAACCACAAATTGATTATTCCAAAATAACAGGAATGGATGTGATGATCATCTTGTACATATTTAGATAGTTCTTGCTCTATCCAAAAATGACGAGTGTGACTTGATTGATTATATATTCCCTTTAGGCGAGTCTCCATTTCTTAAGCACAACAAAGCAAGCAAAGCCCCATGCCAATTTCTGGAATGATTGAACCGAGAAGCCATGTGACAACTTTGGCATTCTTGACGACCCATTTGGATTTCTCAATGTGATCAGTAGGTTCTTTTATAGAATCATCAAGAAGACTAAGTAAGCCTTTCCTTGTACAAAATTCGAAAACAAAAATCTCAAAAGGCAAAATTTTTGCCATCTAATTTGATGAAAATTGTTTTTGAATATTTATCTTTCACAAATGAAGAAAAGTTATAGATTTAGACATCAGATTTTGTAGAGAAAGGCTAGAACTTTTATGGCTTTGATACCATAAAATAATATTGAACAATGTTCGTAAGAAATATATGAAAATTGGATCTATTTCACAATCAAACAACACATCTCAATATGTGCTAATGTACGCCTTCTTCTCAATTTATATAAAGAATGTAATTCGTAAATTAAAACTAATTGATTTTACAATTCTTTGAAGATTAATTATAATTAATCTTTCAATATTTTTCAATCAATCATAAAAAATAATGACAAAAGTTAATAACGAATTATATGTTAATCACCAAGAATAATGGTGGATTCCTTTTAATCAATCACCAAGAATAGAGAGCGAGAATCTAATCCTGGTTTTTCCTATTTTTCTTACCGCTTTTATTTCAGTTCTATGGACCAAAGTTTTCTCTTTTTCTTTCTAATTTATTTATTCATACGTTCTTTTTATAATTTTATTTGGATAATTTGATAGTAGTCGAGAGATAAAGGGTGGCTGCTGATGAAATAGAAAGTCATTGTAGATTGGACCACAAAGATTAGCATAGGCCACAATGGCACAATCAGGGTCGGCTTTGTCTGTTAAAAACATCGTCGGTCAGTTTTGTCACGTAACGCACAAAATATGGATGGACCAAAAACTTTCTTGGAATTCTACTACGGATTTTCCCAATTTTTGCGCAAATAAGAAACACATCGTCTGGTTTAGAAAGGTTATTGAGATATTTTAAGAATAAGGTTAAGATGTGAAATATTTATTGTTTTATCGATGAGAACCGGCTGAAGACATGTTTTGACTTGAAAGATAATCAGTGCTTAGGAGTTTAAATGGAATTAAAGTTAAATATAAAGGACAGAAAATCAAAATAAATACCAAATGTCATCCAAAAATTCTAAAATTAAAAAAATAAAAATTAAAGATCTAAGACGTGTACGTGTGACACAAATTAAAATTTCATATCAAAATCACATGTCAAACTAACTCAAATTATTAATCATCCCAAATGGTCCTTAGACAATATTAAATTTATGATAGAAACTAAAAGAATTTAAGATAAATACCAAATGATATCTAAAAATTTTAAAATTTGAAACAAAAATCAAAGAAATGTACATGTAAAACATATTAAAATTTCAGGCAAAAATCATAACCATAACTGATCCAAGTTATTGATAATTTGAGACATTGTACAACAACAAAGTTATGGCAAAACTAAGGAAAATAAATAAATATCAAACAACCTCAAAAAATTCTGAAATTTAGAACCTAACTCAACTATAGATACATATTGAATATATAAAAATTTCAAACCAAACTCATAGTCCAAAATTGGTTCAAATTATAAATAATTCAAAACAACTCCTAGACCACATGAAATCTGCCACCGAAATTAAAGGATCTCAATATAAATACCAAATAAATCAAAACACTGTATATTCTACTGTTTTATACCCTTTTTTGTGTTCTTTGCCCTTCTGCATCTTTGTTATTGCGTTTTTGCCACTGCATGGATCTATGCAACTACTTCATGCAGCCTTCCGTCGTTTTTCGTCTTTGCCCATTATTTGCTGCAGCCCATTAAATGCTGTCGTCTCATTTCCTCTATTTTTTTTTTCACAGTCTCCCTTTATCATTGTTCTTCTTTCCTCGCTCCAGTTTTGTCATCATCTTGGTGGAGGGCCCGCTGGTTGAATCTGCCATGGTCTTTCCTTTCCTTTGCAAGTTCATTTGGCTTCCTTTCTTCCTCCGTTAAATGCTCTCTCTTGATTCCTAGCCACTGGAATTGTGGCCAGAATAAAGCTGCAACTTGCTTTCCTATACTTCTTCTCCCTCAACTGCCGCTCTCTTTTCTTTTTCCTAATCTTCTTCTTACTCAACTGTCGTTCTCTCCTCTCTTTTCCATTTTTTATTGTTCCTTTCCTATTCTTCTTTTCCCTCAGCTGCCTTGAAATGGGAAAATATCAATAATTAGATGGGTACGTATGCCATGCAGAACAATTCATAATTTTCAGTGAATAGGCCACCTTGCATAGAGTTCCCTTGTCGTAATATTCACTTGGATGTCCAACTTTCTGACTTGAAATTTAAGGTGACTGACATATCTTAAAAATAAGGATAAGACGAGAGATATTTATTGTTTTTTCTATGAAAACCAATTGAGAAAATGTTTTGACCTAAAAGATAATTAGTGTGCAGGAATTTTAATGGAACTATAATTAAATATAAAGGAAAGAAAATCCAAATAAACACAAAATGTCATCCAAAAATTCGGAAACTTGAAAAAAAAAATCTAAAACTTGTACATGTGACATATATTAAAATTCATATAACACATATTAAAATTTTATATTAAAATCATATGTCGAACTGATCTAAATTATTAATAATTTCAAAGAGTCTTTAGATAAAATATCACGTCTACGGCATAAACTAAAAAAATTTAAAATAAATACCATATGATATTTAAAAATTCTAGAATTTGAAACAAAAATCTCATGCACATGAAAAACATATTAAAATTTCAACCTAAAATCATATTCATAATTGATCCAAGTTATTAATTATTAGAGACAATCCTTATATAACAACAAATCTATGGCAGAAACTAAGAAAAATAAACAAATATCAAAAGACTTCTAAAAATTCTGAAATTTAAAGCCTAACTCAATGATAGATGCATGTTAAATATATAAAAATTTTAAACCCAAGCTCATAATCCAAAATTGGTCCAAATTATAAATAATTTGAAACAGATCCCAGACCCCATCAAATCTACAGCAGAAACTAAAGGATCCCAAAATAAATACCCAATAGAAGGAAGAATTATTGAAAATTTTGTCATAATTCAAGGACACGTACATCTAACACCTGCAAAATTTCGGGATAAAAATAACAATAATAGCCACACAAAAATACTAAATAACTGAAATTGTCTCTTCACATGGTATTGTTGTTGATTTAGTCTGATTTCTTCAAAATGAAGGATGCAATTGCAAGAATCAACTGTAACTAAATACTAAACTGAAATAACCTAAAGACTAAAGCCCTAACGTATGCACTTTTACTTTAAAACAGATTGCTTCTCTTTATTTTTTCCCCCTATTTTTCTTCTCCCTCAACTATCGTTCTCTCCTTTTTTCTTTTTTCTTTTTTTTTTAATCCAAAATCTTCGATTCTTCTTCTTCTTTAGCTGCAGTTCTCTCTCTCTCTCTCTGTTCTTATTCTTCTTCTCCCTCAACTGTCGTTCGTTCTCTCCTTCATTTTTTGACCAAAAGAATCAAATATGGTCAGCTGGATAGAGGACAGTCGGATGGGAGGCTATGGAGAATGCGGCATGATTTTAACTGTATTTTCTGGTATATCAAATCCTTAAGGTCAGTGACCAAAGAATCAAATGAGATGCCTGGTAGCATGAGAAAAGAAAGTCTAGAACGAGATCTAAAATTAGTATCTTGGCTGCAAATATACCATATGTTTTGAAGAGTATTAGTGATCTCCCATGTGCTAATATTGTTTTAATATAATATCGATTTTCATATATATATATATATAGTTGTTGATGTATAATATTTAAAATCTTTAATAGGTGTTTAGATTTCTAATTATATTTTATTTATTTTTAAAGTACTTAAAATGTTCAATCTATCTTTTCGATCAACTTTTTTGAAAAAATAAATTATTTTTACTGAATGCTCATGATTGTAAAGCAAAAAATAAAAAATATATTAAAATTTTAAAAACTTTAAAAATTAAATATGCAGGTCATGTGTTTTTGTGTTTTTTGTTTTGCATTTTAATAAAGAGTATTTCGGTCAAAAAAAATTTATGATAAGAAAATTTGATCAGAATGACAAATTGAATATTTTTTTAAAAAAAATTAGAAACCGATGAAATGCAATTAAAAATCTAAAAAAGGATAAAAAAACTTAAATATTATATAAGGGCATATAAATAGTTTTACTCTAAAAAAAGAAAAGAAAAATACTTTTTGTATCACATAGCACAAGAAAATATAATATATTTGAACCATTAATACAAAATTCTTTTGCCATATGTCATCTATAGATAGACAAAGACATTGAAATTATATTTAGAACAAAGGCATTAAAATCATTTGTTATCTATAATTAATTTTGTTTCATAAAGTATGTTCATATTTTCTCTTTTTTATTTTTTACTTATTTTTTTCTATTTTTTTTAAATTAAATTCAAAAAGAATGAAAAAGATGAAATTACAAAAAAAAAAATTAAATATAAATATTAGTTTTTTAAACAAAAAGAATTAATTTATTTATTTCTTGAAACTAGAATGATTAATTTATAACTCAGTACTCTAGTTTCATATTACATCAAATAAAATAAGAAAATAAAAAACAACACTTGATCAATCGAGTGGATAAAGGTAATACAACAAGAAAATTAAACAAATCTCAGTTTCCAACCTTAATTAGATCTTACTCCTCGCGTAGTGGTTTGCTCCAATTTTTTTAACTTGATCATTTAAAGTTTGAAGGCCAGTGCTGAAAATGGATGAAAAAGCATCCACTATAGGCTTGAGATTTGCTACGACAATTTCAGTCTCCCCCTCGTTTTGACCATCATATAGTGCAATTCCTTCGAATTCATCAATGCAAAGGTCTTCATTCGTTTTAGGTCTTCCCCACCCAAAATCAAAACTACACATCTTAAACTTGGGCGATCCATTACTTCCCAAAAACCAACCTTCGCGAGCTGCTTCCCACCCTGGCACCCAATTCTTAACACCTTTCAATACTCCTCCTGCTTGGTGCAGGTTTTTATGAAGAGTATCTCCTATGCTTTTAGCTGCAATCACAAAACCATCTCTTCCCTTCAACTGGGCCATCTTAGCACAAGCTATGGAAGGCGCCACACAGTTGCCAATATAAGTTGTAGAAAAAGGCGGGTCCAATCGAGTTCTACAATCTATTTCACAAAGGAAACGTCCCACTTCATCATCATCATCTTTACCACATGCTGCTCTAGCCTTTGCCAAGCAAGACCATACATATCCACATACAACAGTGAAAGTTGATACATATGATATAGAGGGGTATCGGGCTAACACTAGCTTCTTGAGCTGTTGAGCAGTGGCATGACTTATTACAAATCTGGCTCTAGCATTAATATCGGTAGGCAACTGATGATCAGGTTCTGATCTTTGTTGCTTGACATAATTCCACACAATGTTCTCGAGTTCAAGCCCTTCAGGGTCCCTGAGCCGAGTCCTATCGTACCATGGCACCAATTCACCACTCAAACATGCTGCATCTCCTCCTCCTTTTGTAATTGATGCCCACGTTTTAAAGAATACTGTGAGGAAAGAATTGCCATCACCGACCGCATGGCGGACATGGATTCCCACACAAATGCCTGAATTTGGAAAGACGGTTACTTGTAAAGCCAAAATAGGAACTACTCGTGTACCATGTGACATGGTCTCTGGTGGAAGTTGAGGGAGAAAGGGGAGATATTCTGTGGCATCTCGTGTTTGTTTTCCAGTAAGATGATTAAAATCACTGCTCGACTCTGCGAAGATTAATGAGGCAGAATCACCTTCTAAATAACGAATTTCAGGCTTAGCAGAATTTGGAGGAAATACTAAGTTCCCAGCAAATGGGTAGAAGTATTTGAGGGTGATGGAAAGTGAATGTTTAAGGCTTGGAAAGATGGACTCAATAAAATGGCTCTTGGAAATATTGGTATTTTCATAGAAGAAGAGATGTTTGGGTGAATAATGAACCATACGAAGATCAAAAAAGGTGAGAGGGAGTGTTTTGTCAGAGGTAGTACCAGGTGGTGGAGAAACTTGACAACGTTCAAGCACAGAGACCATGGTGTATGAATATTTAACAAAGAGTTTGTTTTGGATAGAGTATGTGAGAAACTTTTAGCCAGGGATACTGCTTACTTGCTCTACTTGCTAGTCTATATATACAAGCCAATTAGCATGTGTAGCCAGCGATTTTTGTACTTTTTTTCCCGAAAAAGATTTAGCAGAGGTTGTTGAATTCAGATAATTTTATAACACTCAACAAGTAATTAGTGTCATGTATCATAATTATTTTATAAATACACTCAAAAAAAAGAAAAATATATATAAAATTACATCCGGACTCATAAAAAATGACAAGAAGATTTTCACATTTGCTTAATTTTTTAAAAAAGATTTTTTTTTTTTTGTCTATCTTTTTCCTTCAAATGGATCTATGCAGTAATTACCGTACTTGCCGAGTAGTTGCTCATTGAGTATTATAAAATTTCTTGTTGAATTATGGATGAGTAGTAGGTATTGAAGCGCATAAGGTACAAAACATGTATTTAATTTACTGAATCCAATAAATAATTATTAAAAATATCCAATAAGTATTGAAGTGGATAAACCCATGCAAAATAGGTATTTATTTTACTCAATCCAATAAATAACAATTAAAAATATTCACCAGGCATTGAAGTGGGTAAGCCTAAAAAAAATATTTACCCACTTTTTTTCTTATTAATACTTACTAATTTATTTTGATTTTTTTATTAACATACAAAGATTTAATTACATAAACTTTAAAAATTAACGATCAAAATGTTTTTTTCAAAAACATTGAGAATAAAAAAAATTATAAATAAATGACTAAAATGCAAACAAAAAAATTAATTTTTTTTTTAAATTATAAGGATTAAAATGAATATTTTTTATAAATTATTTTTAACGGATATTAAATAGATCGATAAATTAATGTGTATTTAATAAAGATTTATATGGTAAGTTTTAAATAGATAACATATATGATATTTTTTTTATGAATAGGATAAAAAATTAAATTAATAGGCCGGAATCCCTAACAAATAATGTTAATTATACATAATTATTTTACAGAATTTACTTACCAAAAAATATGAATTAGTGGATGGATATCTCATGCATTATATATATAAATAGATTCTCTCAGTAATTTTCATAAATTTAGCACTTGATATTTTTTGAGAAATTAATTATGTAAAACTATTATGTACGATTTGCATTATTCTTTGTGGTAATTCTAGAGAAACAATAGATTATTTTTTAATAAGCATATATATATATATATATATATATATATATATATATTAAATCAGTCGGAGACACCGTACATTTTTCCTTTCCTAGTCAATTGGAGACACTGGAGATACTCCAAGGCTGTCCTTCTTGTCCCTTGCTACTTTAAGTCATATTCTTTATTTTTTCTTCCATTTAGAATTTCTAAAAAAAAATAATTAACCAATCAGAGAAAATCAAATGAAAAGATTCTCTTTATATTTTTGCAAATAAAGCTAAATTCAAAATGCCTATGAATTTGGACAAAAAGAAAAAAATCTTCTAAACTAGAAAATTTTTAATTTTGCCTCCTGTTAGGTTTTTATTAAGAAATTGACAAAAAGAGAAATTCACAAAATTCTCTCCATTCCTATTCTTTTCTCTCCCAACTTAGGAATAGAGAAAGAAAAGGAATTTAGAGGATTTTTAAAGTTTTTTTTTTTTTTTGTCAATTTCTCAATAAAATTCTAGTGAAGAAAAATATTTAAAAATCATATTATTTTAAAAAAAATGGTTCAAAAAAATTTATTTTATCTTTTAAATTTCAAGATATTTTACAATTTAGTCTTTCATTTCCTATATATATATATATATATATATATATATATATATATATATATATATATATATATATATTCCTGCTATGAACAGATGCACCTAGCAGCCCATCGAGCTGCTGCTGGTGATATGGGCCAGAATTGGACAGGCCCAGTGGACTGCTCTCGTACCAGGCCGGTTCTTGAGGACCCTTTCCTTTTCATGTTGATAAAATAAAATCATAGCATACTTCTTCTTCTTCTTCTTCTTCTTCTTTTTGGAGAATGGATAAAAAAATTTTATTTTTGAGGACGGTACATAAAAAAGTAGGGTTTATTTTCTTTCCTTTTTTTTTAATTTTAAAATTCTATTTGCAGGCATAAACTTTTAATTCATGTACTTCTATAATAAAAAAGATTAATGCCATCCGTTTTTCTTATATAATAAACAAAATTTTCAATATGTCTTTAAAAAACAAGGTATCTAATATGTTCTTATATTTTGAGCTATTTTCAATCTATCATTTTAATAAAAAAATTTACTAAAGTAAATTAAATTAAGTATGTGATTTATACATAGTATGTTATTTGATAAAATTGTCTTTGTTATTTGACACATGTGATCTATATCTACTAATATGAAGATTAATTTTTAAAAATTTTTATAGAAATTTTGATCAAAATAATAGATTATAAACAGTTTCAAAATATAATAACAGATTAAAAGCTTTTTTTAAAAAAAAAGATATATTAGAAAATTAGCTTATTATATAAGAGCAGATGAACGTATTCACTCTAACAAAAAAAATACTAATCTATGCACACAATAATAATTTACTATCCACATCCTAAAATTATAATTTCTTATGCAAGACAAGTATTATTTTCCCTTTTCTTTTTTCTTATTCAAAAAGAGTTTCAAATCCCTCTTTCTAATATGCATGTGCAGTAAATTATTAATGGATAAATTCATGTTATTCTATTTATATTTCTGTACTACATGAATTTTATTTAATTAGGAAGGAATATCCTATACTTTTTTTCTTTTTTATAATTAAATATAATCTTAAGTCAATTCGTGTATCAACCGATTTTTTTTTTTAAAAAAAAAAACTTGACCGTCTAAAATTTAAACTAAAAATGATAAGACAAGAGGGAGATTTTTTTCACGGTGCCTTTAAAGGAAATTATTATTATTATTATTATTATTAGTCACTTAGATTATTCACATTTTATAACGGTTGTGATTATAATAACCATTGCCAAGAGGTATGTTAGTTGGATGCACCACATTCTTCAGAAGTTCCTTCTTGATTAAATTTGTGCAAGTGAAGGACGTATCATTCTCTCTCTCTCCCCACTCCAACCCTTCTTTCCTCCCAGTTAACCAAAACATCTTATTTTCATTTTCAACAAGGAACCTCGCAACTTATTTTTCTCCATGGCTCACCATCCTTCGTTTGCATTTAATAATTTGTTTGTTACAAACATCAATTAAAAAACATAAATATTAATTAATATATTATAGATGCTAGCTAATTTAATTTCATAAAATCATTTACAAAATGTCAATAAGTTGTTCGGAATCAAATTCAGCTTACAATGATGTAAAAAGAGCTAGACAGAAGTGAAAAGATATTGCTTGGTCTAAAATCAAATAATGAATCTTTCAAATTCTGAAAAAAAAAAAAAAAAACAACTCACAATTATTTTAAGGAGTAAATTATAAATTAGTCCCTCTCATTTTGAGAGATGAATTAATGAGTCTCTCTAGTTTTAAAAACTAATTTTTTAGTTTTTTTTTTTAACTCGTATTGACTACGAATAATTAAATATTTTTTATTTTATAAAAAATTCTTCTTTTTTACAATCAATCTTTCTATATTCTTACTTGTTTTTTTTTTTTTTTCTATTCCTTAAAACAAAAAAAATCAAAATAAATTTAAAAATAGTAAAAATGACTAAATAATTCGTTTCTAAAACTAGAAGGACTAATTAATTCGTTTCTCAAAACGAGAGGGAATAATTAATAATTTACTCTTATTTTAAGTAGTTAAAACTCGGGTGGTGTTTGATAAAACTAAAAATTAAGTGCCGAATCTATTAAGTACTCGAATTTTAAGTCTTGAATAATTAAGTACTAAATATATTACCGACAAACTCGTTTAGTATTTACCGAAAATTCAATAGTGAATATAATAAAGTTGTTTGATAAGTACTCGTATTTAAACATAGTAATGCTATATACATTACAATTTTAACCTTTGATTAGTATTAGTTTGGTTTGGTTTCTTCGACATTTGGGCTCTTAGGCTAGTCTGTCTTCTCCGATACCACCGGTAAGCCTTTTTCTTTTCTCTCACTCAATATCTCTAAAGTCAAATCCCCTTATTTTCTGTTTAAGTTTGTCATCAAAAGGTGCTACTAACAATTTGTGTGTTTTATGCCTAGTATTGAATGTTATCAATACATTGAATTAAACATAATGCTGAAATTGGATCTTGATTAATTTAAAGGGATCAAGACGCAATTAAGATTTGGACCCATGTGTTATTTTTTATGGAGCAGTAGCAAGGGAGAGAAATTGAATATGGTGTCCAAGAAAGTTTGTTAGAATGCTAGGTTTTGAGTGTATTGGCAAAATGTGGATTTTTTTTTTTTTTTTTTTGCTTAGCCTAATGTGGATTTCTATCCAGAATCTTACAACAACATAGTTCTTTTAGGTTATGTGCAATTGTGTTAGTAGTAAAGGGAGCAACTATAGAAGTATTCAATGATTTAATGATATGAACTAGACATCCGTAATCGTAAACAATGAAGGGTTTTGATATAATTTTGAAACATGGCTATTAAGTACCTTTTTGCATATTCAAAGATAAAAGATATGCTTACTTGGTTTTCTTCTAACTAGTAGCTTGTTGACAATGATGACATAGAAGTATCGACAATGAAGGTCTCCTATGTTTTAACAATAGAGATAGTAGAGATCGTTTTTCAATCAGCTTGTATAACTAAGATTATAAGAATATATGAGGGCTATATAATCATTTTTAAAAATCTTTCAACTGATCGTGTTAAAAAAAAAGTTTTAAGTTAAAAACTTTAACTTATCTAATTAAGTAGATTCGATCGAATTTAAATTTTAAATATAAAATTATTTAGATTATCAAACAAAATTTTTATATTAAGTATTATAGCTTAATTTTTAAAACTTTTTAAATAGGTTATCAAATACCTCCTTAATTTAGAAAGATCTTGAATTAAATCCTAACATTGAACTAGTTGTATTTCAATTTTTTACGGGATCACAATGATGATCCATGGAATTCCATGAGAAATTATTAAATAGACCAAGTCTACATATCACTTATTTTTTTATTAAAAAAAAAGTTTACATATTTTCCATAGATTATGATAATACAAACAATACACATGGATAAAATCTTGCAAAATGCATACATTATTAGGTGGAAAACCACATGATTTGCAAAATGCCTTCTAACTTTCATATTTGCTTTCAAATTCCATCGGATGCAATTTTCAATCATCCATACCTACTTCCAATTTTATATTTTGGGTTACAAATTTTCATTAAATAAGCACAAAGCACATAAATTTTTTTACAATTAAAAAAAATTATATATCATTGAATCCTAAAATATAATAATTTTTTATTTATATAAATTTGAACATATAAAAGTACATAAAAAGATATTTTATTTTCATATCTACACAAATCTACTATTTTTATCTATCATCTTTACAGAAGTGGTTTTTTTTTTTTCACATTTGAATTCTATATATTTTCAATTTTTTTTGTTTTAAATTTTCCCTTTTTTAGTTTGATTGAAGAATTTTATTCTTCAAAATTTCTTATTTCAAACTATATATTATAACGTCACCAACAAATGATCGATACGTGATATTATAAAGTAAAAAATTTTAAAAAATTAAAAATAAATATATCGATTATTGATTAATGATATTATAATAAACGACCTAATGCAAAAAATCTCGAAAAAACAAAAATAGAATTCATATCTTAAAAAAAAAACCTTTATGGAAATAAACATTCTTATATGTCTACCTCTTATCCAATGGAATTTCAATTGCCATTCCATCCCTACAGGCTAGGTGCAAATAATAAATTAGTTAGCTATAGAGCAGACTTTTATTTGGTGGGAATTATAGAGTTAGGCAAAAACCAAACTCAAAAAGCCAAAAACCTAAAATCCAAACTCCGAAATTATAAGCCACCAACACAAAATCCAATCTTTCCCTCTCTCACACTCAACTGACGCACAACGCTCAAAAAAAACAAGGGAAAAAAAATTAAAAATAAATAAACCACACCCTGCGCTTTCTCTTTATCTCTTTCTTAACAATCTTAGCATAAAAATCCTCGTCCTCGTACAGAACTCACAAGGTTTCATCCTCAGGCGGGTCAATCCGCCAATCCCACATGACCCAACCTCAAACACCCCACGAACAACCTACTAGCCCGACTCGTCAAAAAATCACCGGAATGAGACTCATAGTGCCATTACAAGGCATAGTTCAAGGTAGAGGAGGCTTAATACTAGGTTCCTTGATACCTTGTGCTCTTTTTTACTTCTTCCAACTCTACTTAAAGCGACACCGTGGTAACAGTTCAAACTCTTCTTCGAATCCTCCGTCGCCGTCTAGTTCATCGCCCAACCTTGCGGAGATTCCGAGGACGTCATCCAGGTTGAATTTGCTCGGTCGGGTTGGGTCGGTTGGTCCGGTGAGGGTATCTGGCAGGGCTAGTTTGATTGGGAGAGGGAATGATTCGCCTTATTATATTGGATTGGATAAGGTTTCGGAGGACCCGTATGAGAAAACGGGTAACCCGAATGGGATTATTCAACTTGGATTATCAGAGAATAGAGTGAGTGAACAATAAAAACTAACAAAGTTTTATGTTTGATTTTTTTTGTATATATAATTTCATTCTTTTTTTTTTTTTTTTTGGTGTTTGTAGTCGTGTTTCGATTTGATAGAGAAATGGATGGTGGAGAATTTGACGGAAGCAATGGTGGGAAGGGATGGTGATGATTTGAGTATTAATGGGATCGCGACATATCAGCCATTTGATGGATTGATGGAGTTGAAAGTGGTAAATTAAGAATCTTTGTTGCTTCTTTATTATAATTGTCATTATTTGAATAGTGGGTTGTTTTATTTTACTTTTTTCCTATGTTTAAGTTGAAAGGCTGTCATTTTAGTAAACGTGGAGTTAATTTGGTGTTTTTGAGAGTAATGTAGAATCTTAGTTAAGTTTAAGGTTGGGAACTAAGAGTTCAAATATGGGAAGTTAAAATTAGTTGTATTAGCAGACAAGTGGTTAGTTATTGATGGAGTTGAGTCTCTGGCGTAGTTTCAGTTATTTGTTATACTATTTACTTGCTTTAGTTATTTGCAGGCTATGGCAGGTTTCATGTCTCAGGTGATGGGAAAAGTGGTGTCATTTGACCCCTCCCAAATGGTACTGACTGCGGGTGCTACTCCTGCTATTGAGATACTATGCTTCTGCTTGGCAGACCATGGAAATGCATTTCTTATTCCGACACCATATTATCCTGGGTAATTATATAGCTTTGAGTGCAAATTTTATTTTTTAGTCATCAAGTGAGAAACAAGTTGTAGTTTTGTATGAGTTTTTGTATGGAAATGTCCTCTTGGAGTTGATGAGAAGAACTATCTGCAGATTTGACAGGGATGTGAGATGGCGAACAGGAGTGGAGCTAATTCCTGTTCACTGCCGCAGCGCTGACAACTTCTTATTAAGCGTTACTGCTCTTGAACAGGCATACAACCAGGCTAGAAAACGAGGAGTAAAAGTTCGTGGGATTCTGATTTCAAATCCCTCAAACCCTGTTGGTAATATACTTCCTAGGGAAACCCTCTATAATATACTAGACTTTGCCCGAGAGAAGAACATCCACATTATCTCCGATGAGATATTCGCTGGGTCTGTGTATGGAGGTGAGGAATTTGTGAGCATGGCCGAAATTCTTGAGGGAGAAGAATTTGATAAGGACAGGGTTCATATAATATATGGGTTGTCAAAAGACCTTTCTCTTCCAGGATTTAGGGTTGGGGTTATCTATTCATACAACGGAAGTGTTTTGACTGCTGGCAAACAGTTAGCTAGATTTTCTCCTATTTCTGCTCCAAGCCAGATGTTACTGATTCCAATGCTGTCAGACACTAAATTCATCAAAGAATACATGGAGACTAACAAGCAGAGGATACTGACATTGTATCGTTCTTTTGTTGATGGTTTCAAACAACTGGAAATCAGGTGCATAGAAAGCAGTGCTGGTTTCTACTGTTGGGCTAATATGAGTGGACTAATCCCAACTTACAGCGAGAAAGGGGAACTTGAGCTATGGGATAAGCTTTTGAATATTGCTAAGGTCAATGTAACTCCTGGATCAGCATGTCATTGCATAGAACCAGGATGGTTCCGGTGTTGTTTCACTACATTAGCTCTAGAGGATATTCCTGTAGTCATGGAACGAATCCGCAAAGTGGCAGAAACTTGTAAATCTCCTGGTTGAAATACAATGAATTGTTAGCGCTCAATTTTGTTTCATTCATTGTTGATTGGGGTTGCTATGTAAGCGATCACTGTTCACTGCTTTCAATGGCAGAGCAAGCAAGTCAACGAAAAATTCGAAGTTGATGTCTTGGGAGTTCTAGTAATTTTCAAGAGTTGGTTACAGTCCGAATGCTGCAAATTGTTTACATCTTTTTCTGGAAGTGGGAAGCTAAAACAGTTTGAAAAAAAGATGATTATAGAACTGAACTCAGTTTGGTTCTGAGTGACAAATGCCCTATATTAGTTTCAGTCTTGGTTGGCGCACCTGCCTCTGCAGCCCTTCAATCATATTTATGCTAGTTCCAAAGATGCAGCATCCAAAAGCATTCTTATCCATAAATTTCTGCCACAGTTGAAAACAGGCAAGAGTAAAGTTATTTTAATCTTTTGTTGAAAATAGCAGATCACTAAAAAATGTAACCTTTTTATTTATTCAATGATATTGCAGAAAGAGATGATTTTAAGTATTTTTGCTCATGATTTTAATAGCTTTCACTTCTATATCCTTCAGATTTCTGGTTGTTTATAACTAAATATCGGCACTCTAATATCCCACTATGGTTTTAGACTTTTAGGTATGGATGACAGTGATAGAGAAGCAAGAATTGGACATTTACCATTGATGGATTCTGTTTTCTCATTTGAACAGCTTTTCTCTGGCAACTCCTCCTTCGGCTCATCATTATTAGTTCACCAAGTGTTAGAGGTTTCCTTATCATGACACTGCTATTATGTTCATAATCAAAATCTCTGCTGTTTAGGTCTGGAGTAAAAGGTTCCTTACTGGGGTGGGAAGCCTTTCCAAGAAAACTAGATTTGGGTGTATATAATGGGAAGAGACATTCCAAGAATGCAGCCCCCTCAAGACTTGATACGCCAGTGGCATAGCTGCTTGTGCTGCTATCAGTTTCAGAAGTTGGCGATGATGCGGTTTCCAACTGGCCATTGATATCATCTGTTGGAGAAGTTGTTTGCGCTGGAACAGCAGTAGAAATCGCCTCTGATGAAACCAAGCAATTAGCTAAGAGAGACGACGCTGAGCTAAATGAATCATCGGTCTCGAAACTGAATGATTCAAGATCTGAGTTAAAAATTACTTGCTCATCTCCAAAATTCTCCTCGCCAATATCATCAACCTCATGCTTGTGAGTGTCATCACCTCGAGAGCACATACCGTGCCATGGTAAAGCAAGGAGATTTGCTGGTGAGGATGTAAACGGTGATACTGGTGATGGTGAGAAACAGGATAGTGGTTTCCCAGGCTTTTCCTCCCAGTCGAAGGGTACAGAGGCGATGAGCTTGAGAGGAGGTAGTTGAACTGATGTAACCGAGGAAACCCCAGGTTTCCAGTCTTTTTTAGCTACTCCCGGCCTTTCTTCCCAGAGAAATGGCACTGATGGTTGTTGCCTAATGTTTTTTTTCCTTGAGGAGTCGATGACTTCTAAATCAGCCATTCTGAAGTAAAACAAGCTATTATCCCTACGCATTGCACCTTGAGCTAGTTCTGTTCCTGCATTTATATTGTTAATGAAGTGGGTTAGCGAGTTCCCCTCTAAACTTTGCATGCCAACCGCACCATTCTTTTGGTCATTTAGTAGATTAGGCTTACCTGCTCTCTCCACCGAATACTCTCGTCCCTCAGTCTCATTAGTTAATGGCTGCGGAGGTCTTGACTCATATTTTTATTTTTTTGCCTTTAATTTCGTTGTTCTACTGTTTTAATTTCGTTCTTATGCTAATTTTTAGGCTAATGATGCTAACTTTTTTTTTTCTTGCCTTAATTTCATCCTTTTATTCTGTTTTTCCTTCTTAATCTTTTTTTTTTAACTGAATTTAAATATATAAATTTTGAAAAAAAGGAAGATATATTTAGTCATTTTCTCTAAAATTTTAAAAAATAAAATTAAAAAACAAAGTGAAGATAAAAATATTCTTTTTATCCAAAATAGTTTTTATGGGTTTAAATTTGTCTTTATACTAATAAACAAATTTTGAATAAAATGAAATATGAATTTTTTATTTTTTTATTTTTAATGAAATGTGTCTTTATGCTAGTAAACAAATTTTGAGTATAAAATAAAATACTTATAGTTTTTTTTTAAATGTAAAGAGAGTTTTAATTGAATTTTTAAAATTAACAAATTTATATAATCAAAATAAGTAATTTATAGTACTCTTTTGAGATACTATAAAATTATAACTATTATTCAAAAGTTTAAAAATTAACTAAAACTCTTTTTATATTTAAAATATATTATAAATATTTTGTTTTATACATAAAATTTGTTTACTATCAATAGAGATAAATTTAAAATTTTATCTTGTAGCTTGTAGCTTCACTTTTTTTTTAAATTTCAACTTTTAGAGGGAATGAGGGATACATTTTCACTTTTTTTTTTCAATTTTTTTATTTTCTAAAAATTATTTATTAAAACTTGTAAAAAGGATGAGATTAAGATAGAAAAAAAACAAGTTAAAACCTTTAATTCAAAAGTTAATAAAAAGATGAAATTAAGACAGAAACCAAACGTAATAAATAAATTTAAAACGAAAAGAAATAAAAAAACACAACATAAAGACAAAAGAGAGAGAATAGATGGATCTATACAAATAAATAGCTCTCTGAAGTGTCTCAGTACAAACAATTGGGCCAATAATGATGGGCTGCCCATTATGTATTGATTAACGATGGCCTCCTTGCATCAAACTCAAAAGATAGAAACTTCCCGACCTTTTCCTGTTCTTTACAGGAAAGAAAGTCACGTATCCAAGCCGGAAAGGGATGAGCTAGCCGACTTTGATCTGTGTGTCCATATATATATGTCTTTAGACAATACTAGCCTAACAAGATCCAAAATTATAGCAATCGCAAGAAGTCTCTGTTCTCTAAGAAATCAGAATCTCTTTAGTTCTTCAAGAAGCTAACAATAGCATCAAGAAAGATGGCTTCGACAGACAGCTCAACTCCTCCTTTGTGTGCTAAGGGTTGCGGTTTCTTTGGCTGTCCAGAGAACAAAAATCTGTGTTCAAAGTGTTACAAAGATTACCTCAAAGAGGAGGTGAAACTGTCTGAACTTGTCATCACCCCATCAGCTGATGATAAGAACCCAGCTGTTGTTTCTGATGAAAAGTCTCCAACAACTAATGCTACTGCTACTGCTACTGCTTCTAGTTCGACAAGGAAGACGAGATGCGAGAACTGCAACAAGAAAGTTGGCTTGACGGGGTTCAATTGCCGATGTGGGAAGATCTTTTGTGGGATGCATAGACATGCTGAAGAGCACTCGTGCACGTTTGATTTCAAGACTCATGGTCGACAAGGTTTGGCTAAGCAAAATCCACTTGTCGTAGCTGATAAACTTGGTTCTAGAGTTTGAAGGATCCATCATAGGAGTTCTTGAATCTGTCTTCTTTATGAACGCAAGAAGGTTATATTTATAGTTTGTATCGCCTTTCTTTTTTTATTTTGAAAATAAAAGTTTCGAATTGGTATTATCTTCTATATAATTTATAATTTACAGTTTATACTCACTGTAGTAAGAACGACAAACAATTTTCCATTAAGCAATTCTTTTTTAAAAAAAGAGAATAAACCAAAGTGAAGTAAATTATAAATTAGTCCCTCTAATTTTAAATAACAAATTAATAAATCTATGTGTGAATAATTAATTGATAACATACAACAAAAAGTATGAAGTAAATAAACTTCAAAAATTAGAAAATTTTAATAAAATAAAAAAATTGATCTCAATTAAAAAAAAATCAAAAGATACAAGATTTAAATGAAAAAAAAAAACTCAATTCAAAATCTAATTTTTTGAGATTGAGAATAAAAAATTATTATTATTATTATTTGCACAAACCACACGCATAATTTAAGTAACCAAATAATCCTCCGCGTAGGTATGAAAAAGATACACTAGCTATTGCCGGATGGCCATAATTCCCTCTTATCTTTCTCAAGCTCAAAGCCCAGAGCCAACATTTTCTTGGGAAAAAGGGCATATTGTACTCCAACTCTCACATGTTTCTTATCAAGCGAAAAAAAAGAAGAAGTCAAATTGGGTCCCTCGTCTTTGGAAACATTATCCAATTAACCTCACCGTTAAAATTTATGATAAAAACGACATCTTTGAGACTACCAGGTTCTTGTTTTTTTCTATGTTTTGAGAGAAAAAGATTTTAAAACAAGGGTTGACTAGTTAATGTTCGATAGAAAAGGGACCCAATTGATAAATTTTGTTCTTTTGGGATCTAATTAGGAATTGGGTGGTAGTTGGAAATAATATGTCCTGGAATTATCTTCTTTGTGTATAAGAAGGGTATTTGCTTATGCGTTTAGGGACTCGGCATTTTCTCCTCATCGCAAAAGGATCCTTCCAAGAGATCGGCTTGTAATTAACACATAAACCGAATCCAAAAGGGATCAAAATACATTACAATTCACCTCACTATATATACATGCAACCCATTCAAAAGGCCATATCGCAAGGAATAAAAAAATCTGTCAGTTAACTCTCAAGCTCTACGTGCCATGATCTAATCATCAAGAAAGAATTGATGGGTTCACAAGACAACTTGACTCCGGCCTGCTTTGTGTGCTAAGGGTTGCGGCTTCTTTGGCTCTCCAGAGAACCAAAATCTGTGTTCAGATTGTTACAAAAACTATCTCAAAGAAGTGGCAATTGCTGAGACTGCCAAAGAACTCTCTGAACCTCTCATCAGTACCCCACCAGCTCATGATAAGAGCCCTTAGCATGAGAATAGATGCGAATGCTGCAACAAGAAAGTTGGATTGTCGGGGTCCAAGTGCTTCTGTGGGGATCATCGATATGCCAAGGAACCACTGTTGCATCTTTGATTTCAAGACTCTTGAAAGACAAAATCTGGCTAAACAGTTGGTGGTGATAAACTTGATGCTAGAATCTGATGTAGTCTTTGAATTTTCGAATTAATTAATTTTTTTTTGTCTGTATGAATATATATAATAAAATTTCAATTTTTCTTCTTGTGAACGGAGCAAACAATCTTGTTTATTCTTCCATGGTTGATCTAAGATTAATTTTGTATTTTAATTATTTAAACAAATTACACATTGATTGAGAGTAAAAATTAATTATTTGTTTTTAAATAATAGTGATAATATAAGTAAGTAGTAAATTATAAATTAATTCTTCTGTTTTTGAGAAATGAATTAATTTGTTTCTCTTGTTTCAAAAACTAAAATATTTTTAAAATTTTAAATTTTCTTGTAACTTAATCCTTTCAGTTTGTTTGCAATTTATTTTGATTTTTTTAAGAAATAGAAAAAGAGAAAAAATAAGTAAAAAATTGAAATGATTGATGGGAAAAGATGATATTATTTTTTTATTTTTTGAAAATAATTAGTTTTTGAAACAAAATGGACTAAATAATTGGTTTTTTAAAAAATAAAGAGACTTATTTATAATTTACTAAAAAGGACAAGAAATATGAAAAAAAAACTTTCTTATGGGAATCAGCCAGTAAATTATAAACTATTCCCTCTAATTTCAAGAAACAAATTAATTAACCCCTTTCTCTTTATTTTTAATGAGAAACAATTGAAAGTTAGAAAAAAATAAAAATTTAGATCTTATTAATTATATTTTTGAAACTAAAGAAGCTAATTAATTTATTTTATGAAAGTAGAAGAACTAATTTATAATTTGCTGTGGGCATAACTTCCCTGCTTATCTTTCCCAAACCCTCTTGTGATAAATCGGCTTGTATTGTACAGCCCATAGCCCATACACAACTTTTTTTTTTTTTGGGAAAAGGACCTGATTGTCCTCCAACTATCACATTACTGTAACTAAGTCCCCAAACAAAATAAACTCCAAAATGGATCCCTCATCTACGAAACATTACCCAATAACATCACCATTAAAATTTATGATAAAAGAGACACAATAACATCACCATTAAAATTTATGATAAAAGAGACATCTTTGAGACAACCAGGTCCTTTCCATTTGTTGAAGAGAAAAATATTTTAAGACAGCGGTTTATTAGGTAATGTGCAATAGATGAGCGCCCAATTGATAATTGTTTTTCTTTTGGAACCTAATTGAGAATTGGGTTGTAGTTGGAAATAATATGTCCTGGAATCATCTTCTTTGTATTTAAGGGTATTTGCTTATGCATTTGAAAATTTGGGTCATCAACGATGGGCTGCCCGTTTTGTATAAATCAAGGATGGCGTCCTTGCATTTAACTCATAACGTAGAAACTTCATAAGAAATTTTATAATAAGCATAGAGTGTAATATGTATAGTAGTTATTTTATGAACTCACTTTTAAAAGAGAGATAGATACAAAAAAAGGAAAGAGCAAATTAAAAAAAATTGAGCGAAGGTGGAAATCTTCTTATCACTTTTGGTGGGTCCGGATGCAATTCAATGTGTCTATTTCTCTCTTAAAAGCGGATCCATGGAATAACTATTGCACATGTCATTAATTACTCCTTGTGTATTATAAAATGTCTCGAAACTTCCCCACCTTTTCCTCGTTCTTTTGTAAAGGAAGCAAACGCATATATCCATGTCAAGGTATGGATTTGCCAATAGTATTTTAAACGGAGACCATCTTCAAGTTACCCGTAATGCAAAAAAGTATTTATTATATGCTTTTATTGAAGGTGAGGCTAAATGACCGATTAATACTCTCTATTTCTCGTGCTGTAATTGGACTAGTAACTCATAATGTAGAAAAAAATCTTTATAGATTATCACTCGTGTCACTACTCGATGTCGAATGAGATTCTCGAAAAGAATCTCTAATTTAAGATCTAGTTTTACATAAATATTTACAATGTTTGAAGTCGCCACCTAGTTGGTTATGAGGAACCTAAAATGGACACTTGTTTAGAGATTCTATGATAAGGAGTTGGTAACGCTTTTGTAAATATATTTAATCACCAAAAAGTGTCATTTCTAAAGAAAGGTGCAATGTTTGATTTAGTCCTAAAATTTATCTCCCGAAGTGTTTTGCTTGTGCCAAATTATTTTTTGATTTTAAAACTCAAAATTTTACAAGCCAAATTAAATTTTGTATTTTTGAGTGTGTCATCATATTGAAACACTTGTCCGACCTCCTCGTCAAGAGACACGTCGATTCAAACATCGGATTCATTTTTTGAATCTCAACACAACCAAGTGTGTCGGAGAACGACCTAATTATTAAAAATAATTTTTTTGGCTAATAACAATCTCTATCATATATGATATTTGTTAATGGTTTTTATTTTTTATTTTTATTTTTATTTTTTTATGAAAGATTGTCATCGACCCCTAAAGAAGTAGGAGACTTGACAATCATTCACCTATTACTTAATGAGTCTAATTATTAAAAAAATAAATTAAAATTACGTTAATTAAGTATTAAAAATTCAAACATTGAGATAGCAATTAAACATAAAATAAAAACATATATAAAATAAATTCATAATTAAATGAAATAAAACTAAAGCCTTTTTTAAATCTTTCATCAAAAAATTGAAATTTTACATGTCTCCTCTTAGGATTTGCATAACTCTTCCGTTTAATATGTGTAGTCGTAAGGTATTCTTGAATCAACTTTACCTTCTCGGTAGTAAGCTGAATCAATTCGAGCCTTAAGGTTTCTTTTTCTCCGAACTTCGGCCTAACATATTGACGATCTTCATTTTCGATCATATAAAGTTTCATATGGTGCCATATCGATGCTAGAATGGTAACCGTTATTGTACGAGAACTTGATTAATGGCAAGTGATGATCCCAATTACCTCCTAAATCTATCACACATGCCCTAAGGATATCCTCTAAGGTCCGAATTATCCTTTCGACTAACCATTTTTCCGAGGATGAAATGCCGTATCGAAATCTATTCTCCAACCAAGTGCCTCTCGTAACTTCCTCCGGAATCAAGATGTAAATTGAGTACCTCGATTTGAAATGATAGAGATCGAAATACCATGTAAGGATACTATCCAATTAATGTATAATTGGACGTATTGAGCATATCTATAAGTAGTCTTTATAGTTAAGAAGTGGGCGGACTTAATCAATCCGTAAATTAAGTCATACCCTCATTGGGTTTTAGATAAACCCGTCACAAAGTCCATTGTCTCTCTTTCCTACTTCCACTCCGGTAGTGGCAACTCTTGCAACATTCTTGTCGGTGTTTGGTGCTCATACTATACTTATTGACATGTGATGAAGTTGTCGGTGACTTGCCACTTTTGTGATGAAGTTATCAATAACTTTTTAAATGCCAAAAACACCTCCAAACCAACTTCAAAAAAACTCAAAAAATCCCCGAAAACACCCACCAAAATAGACATAAAACCTCCCTCAAAATAGCCTCCTAAACATTCAAAAAAGAGGAAATAAGAGCAAAAAAAAAATTAAAGGAGAGCTACAAAAAATTTGGTTATGTTGGATTGTGTTGGCGGGAACAACGGACTTTTGTAGACTATTTGCTCAATTTTTTTGACAAGAGAACAAGCTACGGAACTCACTGAAGCCTTCGGTAACTTCGCAAGTTTTACAACACCTTTAAGTAAAGGAAGATTTTTTTGACCATCCTAGTGGTACTCGCCCCCATATTACCAACCAGCAATTATCCTCCTTTCTTCGCTAGTTAAATATTCGATTATCATCGAGAACGAAGATGGTAGGATTGACTCCCGATCAAACATCGACATTTCAAGACTTTTGGGTAAAAATCCTAAAACCATGACATTTTGGAAAACATAATAAAAGCTTAAAAATGATTGATGTATTTGGATGTATTTGAAATTATGATATGTGGCTCCACATTTATGGATTAAATGCGTTTAAAATGAAATATCGCTGCAATGATTGATAGAATATCCTATTTTCCCGTTATCAAGCCTACCTATTTAAACACAACATTTATGCTATTTTTACGATTTAATTGATCGTCCATGATTGATTGCAATGATATAAGAAGGTCGTCGGTGGCTTCCCACTCATGTGATGAAGCCGTTGGTGGTTTTAAAATCATTTTGTATAGTACTCGATCCCTGTTTTTCTTGATTTTTGTTTACCATCCAGCTTTTAGGTTTTATTGCTTATTTTGTTAAAACAAAGTTGTCGGTGGCTTTT
The DNA here is from genome assembly GCA_963924115.1 of Dovyalis caffra. Classification (NCBI taxonomy): domain Eukaryota; kingdom Viridiplantae; phylum Streptophyta; class Magnoliopsida; order Malpighiales; family Salicaceae; genus Dovyalis; species Dovyalis caffra. The sequence continues at coordinate 748,049 of CAWUPB010001010.1, read as the reverse complement.
CATTTATGTGATAAAGCAGCTAGGTGGCTTCTAAGTAGTTATCTACTCCTCACTCGGAGCAACATGAAGTTGTTAGTGACTTGCTACTAAGTTATCGATAACTTCTTAAATGCATGACTCGAAGTCATCGTGGCTTCCCACTCATGTGAGTGAAGTCACCGGTGACTCACAACTCATGCCAATAAAAGGCTATTTATTTTTAGAAACTTAGCTATTCATTGATAATAGAGCGTATTTTCTAATGATTAGCCAAAATTTCACTTTTTTTATTTATTTTTCATTCATTTGGGTAGGGCGTATTGGTCTTGGATCGATCCGAATGCCCAAACTACCCTATTTTACATCCGAATCATCTCGTCTCAAATTTTTCACTAAATAAATTTATTTGAATAGGCATAGAAGTATAACGAAATAAAAAAATCAAAATTTTTATATTCATGGACAAACAATGCAACCTACCTTAGGTAGGACGGGATGGTAGTGACGTCATGTCTTCCCCATACGTAACCGACCCCTTGCCCGGATATCCATGTAGACCAATATATTTAGGATTTCCTAGTTCTCCCCAATTAGCTAGGTGGTGACTCCTTTGTTTCGACCCCCTCCTCTTGTCGATGGCCGACGTCAACAATGATTTTCCACCAAATAAAAAAAATAACAAAAATAAAAAAATAAAAATTATTAAAACTTTTAACAAAGTCTCCTCTCTAATATGAATCGTTGTTAGTCAAAAAATTTTATTTTTAGTAATTTAGGTGTTCTCCGACATACCGGTTGTGTCGAGACTTAAACTTGGATTCGATATTTGAATCGACGTGTCTCCCGACATAGGGGTCGGATGATCGTTTCAATACGATGAGATGCTCAAAAATAAAAAAAATTAGTTTATAAATTTTTGAAATAAAGGACTTGGAATTTAGGCAAAGATTAATTTTTGGCAAAAGTAGATTTTTTTCAAGAGATAAATTTTAAGACTAAACTAGACATGGTACATTTTTTAGGAAATTTCACTTTTGGATGATTAAATATCTTCTCAAAAGCATAACCAATTCCTTACCAAATAATCTCTAAATCGGTATCCATTTTAAGTTTCTAATTCCTTCAATACCGGTGACGACTCCAAACTTATAAATAATTCTATAAATAAAAATCTAAATCTTAAATTTGACTTTTTGAGAATCCCGTTTAATGTCGGACAACGGACAAAGAAGATGTTTAACTTAAAAGATAATTAGATCTTAGGAATTTAAATGTCTAACCTCTCTTTTTTCTTTTTTTCTTTTTGCTTTTCCTTTCCTTCTATCTTGACTCGTCGAGTTCAAACCTCTTTTTTTTTTCTTTTTTTTACCTTTTCCAATTAATATTAATATTTTTAATTTTTGAAAAATATTGCATGGAGATTGTTTAACTACGGTTGAGTATTGTTAATTATATATAATTGTTTTGCAGAATTTACTTGCCAAAAAAAAAAAAAATCAATAATTAGATGGGCATGCCATGCTGTACAAGTCACACAACGAGTGAATAGGACCGCACATGTGAACTGTCCACAGGATCACGATATGCCTTTCCTAGTTCTGGTGAGGAATACGATTATGCCAATGATGCCAAATATTTAATTGTCAACTGTCCAACTCCCAGGGTAGCCTTTCCACCTTTCAAGCCAAATGGTCCATAGCATGACAGCTCTCTCCTACCCAAAAATTGCTAACTCTACGCATGTATTTCGTTTTGAAACACCAGGTTGGGCTTCTATTTTGAGCAAATCATATCCATATTGGATCCAAGTTATTAACAATTTGAGACAATCCTTGTATAACAACAAATCTATGGCAAACACTAAGGAAAATAAATAAACATCAAACAATCTCTAATAATTCTGAAATTTAAGCTTTGAGTTCGTCTATCTCATCCTGAAGCTCTCCCTTCTCAAAATCAAATTATACACGAAATGCACTTTCACTTTAATACAGATTACTTCTCTTTATTTTATTTTATTTATTTATTTATTTTTCCTATTTTGCTTCTCCATCAACTGTTGTTCTTTCCTATTTTTTTTTTTCCAAATTCTTCAATCCTTCTACTTCTCTCTCTCTCTCTCTCTCTCTCTCTGTTCTTTTCTTATTCTTCTTCTTCCTCAGGTGTCGTTCTCTCCTTCATTTTTTCACCTGATCTTCTTCTTCCTCAAATGTTGTTCTCTCCTATCTTTTCCCTTTTTTTTTCCTTTCCTATTCTTCTTCTCTCTCAAATGCGGAGTTCGTATCTTTTACGCCATTCAAACTTAACACTTTACTGACAATCTTTTTTATTTTTGGTTTTCTTCTCCCTAATTCGTCTTCTACCTTGCGGTACCATGCAAGTCAACTGTTCATGGGACCACAATAATTAAAATCCACAGCTCTAGATTGCAGTATATCTGGATATATTGTACATTTTTTCATTGAAGGTACGTACGCAGTATCCATCAATATGCCTTTTTTGGCATGCACATCATATCGTACTTTCGAATTTGATATTGTATTGCATCCATTTTCTATCAAAATGAATGTGACTGAATTAATGCATATCTTATTTAACAATTTTTTTTATGTGATGTAAATATTGAGAAGAAATATGTGGAAATCAAATGTATTTTACTATCAAAATGAATGTATTTTGTTTTTTTTTTTTTTATGTGACTGAATTAATTAATTGCCGTTCTCTCCTCCCCTTTTTTTTTTTTTTCTCTTTCCTTTTCTTCTTCTTCCTCTACTGCTGTTCTCTCTCTCTCTCTTTTTCCCTAATCTTCTTCTCACTCAATTGTCGATCTCTCCTCTTGATATGTTAACAACAGTTTTGATCTTGTTGTAACATTGCGTCTTGAATTTTGGATGTTCAGTTTTTTTTACTGAAATTTAAGAGGGTGATTGAGAGATATCTTAAGGATAAACATAAGATGTGAATTTTTTTTTCAACGAAAACCAATCGAAGAAATGTTTTGACTTAAAAGATAATTAGTGCTTAGGAGTTTAAATAGAATTATAATTAAATATAAAGGAAAAAAAAATGTTATCCAAAAATTCTAAAATTAAATAACAAAAAAATCTAAGACATGTACATGTGACACATATTAAATATTATATATGGCAATATTAATACATTGACTCTAAAAAAATATACGTTTACTTCTTTTTTTATTTTTCTATTTTTTAAAATAAAAAAATTAAAATAAATTGAAAAAAAATGAAAGGGATAAAATTACAGAAAAATTTAAAAATATAAAGATTAGTTTTTTAAACAAAAGAATTAATTTTCATTATTTCTTGAAACTAGAATGATTAATTTATAATTCACTCTAGTTTCATATATTACATCCAATAAAATAAGAAAATAAAAAACAACACTTGACAGATCGAGTGGATAAAGGTAATACAACAAGAAAATTAAACAAATCTCAGTTTCCAACGTTAATTATAAAGTTTGAAGGCCAGTGCTGAAAATGGATGAAAAAGCATCCACTATAGGCTTGAGATTTGATACGACAATTTCAGTCTCCCCCTCGTTTTGACCATCATATAGTGCAATTCCTTCGAATTCATCAATGCAAAGGTCTTCATTTGTTTTAGGTCTTCCCCACCCAAAATCCAAACTATACATCTTAAACTTGGGCGATAAATTACTTCCCAAAAACCAACCTTCGCGAGCTGCTTCCCACTCTGCCGCCCAATTCGTAACACCTTTCAATACTCCTCCTGCTTGGTACAGGTTTTTATGAAGACTATCTCCTATGCTTTTAGCTGCAATCAGAAAACCATCTCTTCCCTTCAACTGGGCCATCTTAGCACAAGCTACGGAAGGCGCCACACAGTTACCAATATAAGTTGTAGGCAAAGGCGGGTCCAATCGAGTTCTACAATCTATTTCACAAAGGAAACGTCCCACTTCAGCATCATCTTTACCACATGCTGCTCTAGCCTTTGCCAAGCAAGACCATACATATCCACATACAACAGTGAAAGTTGATACATATGATATAGAGGGGTATCGGGCTAACACTAGCTTCTTGAGCAGCTGAGCAGTGGCATGACTTATTACAAATCTGGCATGAGCATCATTATGGGTAGGCAACCGGCGATCAGGTTCTGATCTTTGTTGCTTGACAAAATTCCACACAGTGCTCTCGAGTTCAAGCCCTTCAGGGTCCCGGAGCCGAGTCCTATCGTAATATGGCACCAATTCACCACCCAAACATACTGCATCTCCTCCTCCTTTTGTAATTGATGCCCACGTTTTTAAGAATAATGGGAAGAGAGATTTGCCATCACCAACAGCATGGCGGGCATGGATTCCTACACAAATGCCTGAATTTGGAAAGACGGTTACTTGTAAAGCCAAAATTGGAACTACTCGTGTGCCATGTGACATGGTCTCTGGTGGAAGTTGAGGGAGAAAGGAGAGATATTCTGTGGCATCTTGTGTTTGTTTTCCCGTAAGATGATTAAAATCGCTGCTCGACTCTGCGAAGATTAATGAGGCAGAATCACCTTCTAAATAACGAATTTCAGGCTTAGCAGAATTTGGAGGAAATACTAAGTTCCCAGCAAATGGGTAGAAGTATTTGAGGGTGAGGGAAAGTGAATGTTTAAGGCTTGGAATGACGGACTCGATAAAATGGCTCTTCGAAATATTGGTAATTTCATAGAATATGAGATTTTTGATTGAATAATGAACCATACGAAGATCAAAAAAGGTGAGAGGTAGTGTTTTGTCAGAGGTAGCACCAGGTGGTGGAGTAACTTGGCAACGTTCAAGCACAGAGAGCATGTTGTATGAATATGTAATAAGAGTGCAAGTAAGTTTTAGCCAGGGATCTGTTTCTTTGCTCTACTTGCTAGTCTATATATAGAAGCTAATTAGCGTGTGTAGCCTGCGATTTTTACACTTTTTTTTTTTTTGATGGAGCAGAGGTTGTTGAATCTGTTGTAATTCAAACTGCTGGGATTCCAACCTTTGCAATGAATAAACAAATCACAGCCTTTGCAACGAAGAAACAAATGTACGCGGGAGGTGGTCAAAGGTTCCTACCAATAGAAGAGCCTCAAATCAAGCAATCAAAGATTGCGGCTGCCAACTTTTTGATATCATATGTTGATCAGATGATATATATATATATATATATATGAAAAATAATTAATTTTTTAAACAAAATTTACTAATTAGTTTTTAAAAAATAAAGAGACTTATTTATAATTTACTCAAAAAAAGGATAAGAAATATGAAAAAAAAACTTTGTTATGGGAATCAGCTAATAAATTATAAATTATTCCCTCTAATTTTAAGAAATAAATTAATTAACCGCTTTCTCTATATTTTTAATGAGAAACAATTGAAAGTTAGAAAAAAAATTAAAAAAACTAGAGATTAATAATTATATTTTTGAAACTAAAGGAGCTAATTAATTTATTTTATGAAACCAGAAGAACTAATTTGTAATTTACTATGGGCATAACTTCGCTGCTTATCTTTCCCAAACCCTCTTTTGATAAATCGAATGTATTGTACAGCCCATACATAACTATTTTTTTGGAAAAGGACCCGATTGTCATCCAACAATCACATTACTGTCAACTAAGTCACCAAACAAAATAAACTCCAAAATGGATCCCTCATCTACGAAACATTATCCAATAACCTCACCATTAAAATTTATGATAAAAGAGACATCTTTGAGACAACCAGGTCCTTTCTTTTGTTGAAGAGAAAAATATTTCAAGACAAGCGTTTATTAGGTAATGTGCAATAGATGCGGACCCAATTGATAATTATTTTTCTTTTGGAACCTAATTGAGAATTGGGTTGTAGTTGGAAATAATCAATGGTATTTGCTAATGCATGTGAAAATTTGGGCCGTCAACGATGGGCTGCCCGTTTTGTATAAATCAAGGATTGTGCCCTTGCATTTGACTCAACACGTAGAAACATCCCCACCTTTTCCTGTTCTTCTGTAAAGGACGCAAACGCAAATATCCAAGTCGGGTATGGATTTGCCAACGGTATTTTAAATGGAGACGACCGTCTTCGAGTTACCTATAATACAAAAAAGTATTTATTATATGCTTTTACTCTCGATTCTCACACTATGGAGGTTTTGGTTTAGGTCCTCAAAGAGACTGTTTTATCGGTCATTCTACTGTCTTCCATAATTTGTTTAATTGCTTGAATGGCATTTTATCCTTTTATTAAATTACCTTTCTGCCCTCCGTTCCTTGGCCTTTATTGCCTTGCTTTTTATGGCCTTTTGGTCCGTTTATTTTTTTTCTAAGTAGCATTTAATGCTCTATCTTGAAGTTTGCTTTTTTAATTTATTGAGATGTTTTTTCGTCAGTTTATCTTTTTATTAGCCCATATTAATGAATAGAAATGAAAGCTTTTTTTTATTCTACACATGTATTAAAAGATATTTATGGAAATAGTTTTTCTAGAGTGTGTAATATGTGATTGCCTTCTAGAGCTTTAAACTCTCCCTTCAATTAAAAAAAAGAAAAAGAAAAAGAAAATTAGTTGATTAGTTGTGTACATAATAAATTCTTAATAAATCAAGATTCAAAATCATATCACATTTTTTCTTGCAATAATAAAAGACAAATAGAAGCCCTTAGCAAAGAATTTTTAGAATATTGAATAAATTGCTATATATATATAGTCATGCATAATTACACATGTAGGGTTTTTTTACTGTTCACGCACTAATAAAATGCTATTCATTAGATGATATTTTTATAAATTAAATCATTGATGTTTTAGTTATTTTAATTTTTTTAAAGCATTTAATACATATACAACACGTCCTTTTATTGTACATTGAGTGGGTTTTTTTTTTTTTTTTGTAATTTTGAAGTTTTTTCATATATTTTATACGTATTTTTTGCTCATATTGTTCATTTGTCTATGATTTTTTTAATAATTTTTATTTCTATCCACAATTTTATTTGTATTATAATTTGGTATCCGGGGACTAAGAAGAGAGAGAAATAAAGAAAAAGAAAGGAGAAGAGAAATATCTATGAATGAATTTTTAAAATACTATGTAAGGATATTTGCTGGCTTTGAAAAAGTGATCTTGTTTTTATTTATTTTTTAGGGTAAAATAACCATGATTGGAATCATTTACCCATTGTTTGGATATTTCCTCTTGGGAGGAAAGAAAGTGAGAGGAAAGACAAGGGAGAGAAAAGAAAACTATTTTCCACTTATTGTTTGGATACGAGTAGAAATAAAATGAAAGAAAATATATTTTTCTTATTTGAATAATTGTCAAAAGAGAGAGGAAAGAAAATATATTATTGTATATTTATTATCATACCTCTATGATTATATATCTATATTTAAATACTTATCATAAATCAAACACAACCCATCAATTGAATGACAAAGAACAAAATCAAACAACACATTACTCGCCCCTACCGACGCTAAAAACTTTGGAGGAGCCGCGAATGGGTGTAAGTTTCGCTACTCGAAAACACCTAGGGAGACGCTTTTTGTCGGATGAACTATGGAGGAAAGAAAATTTGGTATGCGAATAGATCAACTAATGCAAGGTTCAATAACTTGATTTTTGCGGATCCGTTATTAATGAGAAAGGATTCACGAGGAAAAGATTATGGCGAGAGAAAGAACCGTAGCGAGAGAGAGAGATTGAGGGTTGCGGATCCGTTACCTTGTGTTTGTAGCAAATGAAGGAAACGGCTAAATGCAATGGCAAAACTATAAAAAATAAATTAAAAAATGCATATCTCATGTTTTTCTCCTCGTTTCCTTTCAATTTTGGGAGAAAAATGAGTCCCACCATTTTTACATTTTTTTTCCACTCGCTTTTCTCCCTCTTTCAAAACGGTGAAAACTTTTCTTTCCACCTCTATTTTCTTTCATCTCCCCGCTTTGCTCGCTATCCAAACTAGGGGTGAGCAAATGGTTTGGTTAACCGAAAACCGAATCAAACCGAACCGAATTATGTATTTTGGTTCGGTTTTAAACTTAGATTTATAAAATTAAAAACCGAACCGAAAAATCGAAATTATTTCAGTTCGGTTCGGTTTTTGAAAAAAAATCAGTTTTCACCAAAAATCGAAAAAATTAAAAGAAAAAAAACGGTTTTTTTTTTTTAAAAAACCCTAATTGGCTAACTTCACTAAATCAAAATCAATTTTTAGCGGTGCTTCCCTAGCTCCCTATCCTTCGCTCCATCTTCTTCGGTTCTCCTTCATCATCACTTCATCGAGTCGGAGGAGGCATTCATGAATTCTAAGATTCTTAATTTGGTCAATCGTCAACCGAAAAAATTAAATAAAGTAGATGCAAGTTGATGACTAACCGCAATCAATTGTCTTTTGCAAGTTCGAGTTGTTTCTTTGCAAGACAATCAAATGAAATTAACTTACCATTGCAAGATGGTTTTAGGTCTCTGTGAGCTTGAATTTTACAAGCCGAAAGAAAGTCTGTTTTAATTTCTTTTCTACTCGCACAAAATTGCTAATGAAAATCTTTTGGACTACATTTTTTAGTGGGAATGATGATTGTAAAATTATTAGGGATGTTATATATATTGGTAACCTTTACCTTGCTTTATATATCTTGTTATGATAGTGATTGATGTTGGAAAATTATAATCTTCAACGGTGACTAATTCGGTCTAACATTTTGTTTCTGCGATTCATTCCCAATGGTTTTTTAGCAAGATAAGCAAGGAGATCATAGAGGTCAAATCAAGAATTAGGATGTTGTCGGTGCTTGATGAGTTCGGAATAAGCAAAAGAAGGAAGACAACTACATTTTTTTTCTTCTCTCATTTAGGAAATTCGAGTGTGTCAACTGTGATTAGGTAGCCGCAAAAGATATTTCCTATGTAAAGGCTTTGTTTTCTTATTGTCTTTTTTTTTTTTATAGTAAATGGTAAAAATGATGGTGGCTTAGGACGGATAATGAAACAACGAGTCTAGAATTTTTTTTTCGGTAAAACATTTCGATTAAAATCGAAATATTTTGAAACCGAACCGAAATAATTTGGTTACAAACCGAATTTATCGAATTTATTTTGGTTCGGTTATGGTTTTTATTTTCCTTGATTCGGTTAATCGAAAACCAAATCGAATCGTACAAAATCGAACCGTTTAACCGTTTGCTCATCCTTAATCCAAACAATGGGTTAGTTCCCACATAAGAAAAGTCAAATCAGAAGACAGGAAGGGACCATTATGTCTAACGACATGGATATATTGAACGGTCAATAAATATAATAGTCTCTGCTGAAAATAAGTTCACACTGGGATTTTTCAGCCTTGGAAATTCTGGAAAAATGGTACAGTAAAAGTCTTTGATCATTATTGTGCGAGGCAGCGGAAATGCCAACAGCTAATGGCAGAGTTTCTAGAAACCGTCATGTACAGAGTTTCTAGAAACCATCATGTACTTACTTATATGTACGGTGTTCATTTCGTTTTTCAATTTGATTTATAGTATAAAATTTTGGTTTTCGGTTAACCCAATTCCCAAAAGCATAAAGACTTAATTAAATTCCTAAAAATATAAACTAAACCCGAGTCAAGTAACTTGGGATTTTCTTCGAGCAAACTTTAATTATGTATCTACTTTTATATCTTGATTTATAAATTAATTATTAAGACTTTCTAATTAGTCTTTAAGTGAATAGATTAAAAAATAAAAATAAGACTTAGTCTCTCATCTAATTAAGTGGGTCATTGGACCGTTGGAACCTAATTGAGAAGGTAAAAATCAAAGCTGAAGGTCCATTACAAATTAAACAATCCCAAACCCAAACCAAAATATATAAATTTCAAATAAAAAAAACATGGACCATGAGCCCAAATTTATCTGCCAAATTATGTAATAAAATTATAAATCCAAAATAAAATAATCTTAAAAATAAAGATACAAATCTTGAGCCCCATATCCATCTGCCAGGCTACTTTTTAAAATAACAAAATCATGCTCTAGGATTGAAACCAAATCAAAGACAAAAATCTGCAAAAAGATAAAATCAATAATGCGAAAAAATAAAAGAAAATGTAATAAACAAAAACAACATATGATGATGATGATGATGATAAAAAAAAAAAAAAAAAAGACTTCATTATTGGAATAAAGTTGATCTCAAATCCTAAATGTATTCAAAGTTAGTCTCGGATTCTAAATATACTCCGTCTAAACTGATATCACATCAAATAAATATGAGTACAAATAAAATTGAACATGCAAAGATCACAAATTATGAAAAAACGATTCCATGAAAAATAAGATAGTCAATTGGCCTCCACAAGGTCTTTAGCTTTCTTAATTGGTATTCATCTATTTTATTTTTTCATCATAAGAAAATTGCTAGCTCATTGCTAGCTCTATCATTGACCTACAATTTCTTAAGAAATTTTTATACGAAAAATAAAAATAATACTAAATATTAAGTTAAACCTATTTTTTAAAAAGAAAATAACAATAGTAATAAATATAGTAAAAATAAAAGTAAGAGAAATCCTAAAAATATTACATAACTCGTATCCTAATGAAATGACATTTTTAACAACACATAAACCACCAAAAGGTTAAATTTAAAGCTTTTAGATCTGTCAAATAATAAGACTCAAAAATAAATGATTTTAATTCAATTAATCATTCAAATCCTATGTTGTCACAAATTAATATTTTTAGAATATAAAATAATAAAATCATGCAACCCACAAAAATTCTGGATGAAAATTAAGCAAAAAAAAAAAAAAAAGAATTGCAGGGGTATAATTATAAAAATTTAAAGGTTAGGGACTAAGTTGGACACAAACAAAACATGAGGTAGAGAGACAACCTTGGTGCATGTGCAGTGTTCCAGGCATTTACCGATCCACTCACACACGTGGAGGAGCATGGATGATCGAATGGAGGTCGGACTTGCAGTGTTGGCTTTGTCTCTTCCATCTGGCACTGTCTGTTTCTCGTGCTATACTTGAACTAGTAACTCACAGTGTAGAAAAAAATCTTTATAGATTATCACTCCTACGATAATTCTGCTGCTTTTTTTTTTTTCGTATTGCATCAAATCAAAAGCTTAACAACAGACTTAGAAACTTGAGTCTTCGAAATTATTTACATTATTTACATTATTATTATTATTATATACTTCAATAATGTTTAAGTTTTGTCCATAAACGACTAAGATTGATCTCTATGTAAAATTTTTAGTAGATTGATTGTTCAATTTGTCTTTATATTTTAATTTTTTCTATTGTTTTTTTCAGTATTGTTTCATTTTTTTTTTTACTAAAAACAAATTTTTTGATTCAAATATCCCTAACTGAAATGAAAAAAAAAAAAAAAAAAAAACTTAAAAGTATATGACCTACATATGTCATTTTTGAATTCTTTAATTTTTTTTTTATTTCAATCAGAAACATTTTGGTTCAAAAATTTAATCATGGTTGAAAAAATTGTTTAGAAGAATAAATTGAAGACTTAAACAATATTTAAGAACATTATAGATAAAATTAAAAAAAAGTAAAAGCATATTCAAAACTTATATTATTATATAAGAATATATAGACTAATTTACCTATAATTTTATGTTGGCATTCGATGGGTATAGATACTCAATATTTACCCTATTAATACCAACTAATTTATTTCAATTTTTTATTAATATACGGGAATCTAATTGCATAAATTTAAAAATCAACGAGCAAAATAATTTTTTCAAACACTTTGAAGGCCAAAAAAAACTTATAAATAAAAGACCAAAATGCAAAAAAAAAAAAAAAGGATAAAAACCTTTTCTTAAAAATTATAAGGACTAAAATGAATATTTTTACCAATTAAATATCTCAAGTGTTAAATGGATATTAAATAAACAGGTAAATTATTATGGAACGGATATGAACTAGATAAAGATTTCTATAATAATTTTTTAATAGCTATTAGATAGAATATTCTGTTGATAGATAGAGTAAAAAATTAAATTAATGAATTGGGTATTCCTTCATTGCAATTTCTAATTACAAGTGAATAAGACAATGCATATCAATTGTCCATGGACCACAATACACATTTCCTATTTCAAGTTCGAAATTCTTTCTCGTTTCGCCATGAGAGTTTTAGAAGTTGCTACTTCCCTTATTGCTTCTTCCTCGCTCTTCCTTTGTCCGCCTTAACTTGGCATCATCTAAGCCACATGGATGCCACATCATTTAAAAAATTAATTATATAATTAGTTAGTCGATTAGAGTTAGTTAGACGAGTAAGTAGGTAGCAAACTTCTATTTTTCTTTTCTTGTAGTATAAATAGAATAGTTACCGATTTTTCCGTAATGCAAGCGATATCGTAAATAGCTTAAAACTTGTAAACAAATTTTGATTTGGGAAATAAAAGAAGTATCCCATTTTTGCCTTCTTTCATGGTATCGAGCCTAACACAAATTAGATTTTGCTACTTTTTCTTCTTCTATTCGAGCAATTACTATTGTTTTCCAAGCAAATCTAGTGCATCAATAGTGTTTCTTTCTTCGATTTTCTCCACTAAAGATCCTCAATTGCTTTTTTATCTTCATCCAACTAATAATCACAGTATTATGATTGTATCTTCTCGGCTTCTTTCAAGCAATTATGCTACATGGAGTCGCCCTTTCTTGCTTGCTTTGTATATTCGCAACAATGCTAGTTTCATTAATGGATCAATTACTTGCTCCGGATAGAGATGATATTAGGTTTGGTCCATGGTTAAGGTATAACAATCTCATTTTCTCCTGGCTTTTTTGTTCAATTTTACCTTCGATTGCTTGCTATTATTTTCTATATGGATTCGATAGCAGAAATCGAAAAGTGCTTGAAGAAACATTTATTACGGGTAGATGATTCCAAGGAGTGCAGCTTGCAGCACATATTGAGTTCAATTACTCAAGAAAATCACAACGATTGATCGGTATTTCACCGAATTGAATTCAGTTTGGGAGGGATTAAAGAACTATAGACCACTTTCACACTATGAATACATCAAATGTAATGTTGATTGCTTCAAGAAATACATAAATCTTCATCAAAAAAATTACGTGTTCTAATTTCTAAATGGCTTAAATGAGTCTTATGCGGTATTACAATCTCATGTGATCATGATGAAGCCTTTCTCCTCTTTTGATGACATATACAATTTGGTGATTAGAGAGGAATTTAAAAAATGTATTAACTTTTAACAACCTTTTGTAGCATCCTCGGCAATAGCGACCATAGGTGTTTTCCAAAACGGATCTAAGAATGTTTTTGTATGCACACATTATAGAAAAACATGTCACACCAAGGATAGGTGTTTTTGATTGATTGGTTTTCCAAACAATCCAAGGTTTGCTAGAGAAAGAGCTACTTCATCCACAATTAATTCTGATTTTGCTAGAGAGAAAGCTATTTTCTTAGGAGTTAATTTTATCCTTAAACAAACGAGATGAAGGTATCTCTCCATCCACTAACAAAGCAGATAATTATTATGATTATTCTTTAGATAATGTTGCTACAAAAACAAAATCATAGGCATTATTCACTCAACATCAAATTCAGTATTTGTTAGCTATTCTCAATGAGTAAAATGCTTCGACTAAGGTCTCATCCAATCCTTCTAATAATACAGGTAATAAGCCTTTACATCTTTAATGTACACAATTACCATAATCTTCAACACACTTTATGAATACTCGCATTATGGATCATAGATACAAGAGCTTCATATCATGTAGCATGTAGCTGAAGTTCTTGTACTTCTTTTCATACCATTAATCAAAACTTTGTGATAATGCTAGATGGATATAAGGTTTTTGCTACACATTCAGTACTCGTGTCTTTATCTCCTACATTGATTTTATACAATGTTTTATTTGTTCTCTCATTCAAGTTTAATCTCATTTTTGTCGATCAACTTACATATACTAAGAAGATTGTTGTTAATTTAAATGGTGATTCTTTTTTTATTCGGGTAGTTCCTTAATGGATGATGATTGGACTTACTAAGGCTCTTAAAGGTCTTTACTTGCTGCAAAACTCTACTACTCTTTTTCATTCATCATCACTTGATAGTCGGGTTTTACATTATGGTCATAATTCTATTTTTATAAATAATGTTAGTCTTTTACTTGATGTCATTGATTGTTTTAATCTCCGAAACTTCGGGTTTAGGGCATTTTTCTTCGACAAACTAAAAAGTCATTCATCGAAATTGTAATGAAGTTTATTTTGTGTCTTACTCAAATAAAGTTCCATGTACTCGTTTGTCTTATGGCTAAGCATAAACGTCTTACATGTCCTACTCATATACAAAGTACTACAATCCCATTTCAATTGATTCATGTTGATATATGGGGTCCTTCCTCATAATCATGGCAAATTTTAATATTTTCTTGCTATTGTTGATGATTTTCCTCGAATGACTTGGGTTTTCTTGACTAAAAACAAATCGGATGTTAGTTCCATTGTTCCTACCTTCTTTAATCTCATTCACACCCAATTTGGTTTTGACATTTATCATAATCCAAAAAAATTTCATATTTTTATTGGATTTTACTACAAAAGAAAAAAATGATAAAATGATAAAAAATATAAGAAAATGAAAATATATAGAAAATACAAAAACAATTCATCAAGGGACACAATCACATCAAAATAAAGTATAATTAAAAGTATTTAGAGGCACAATTGAATCAATTAAGAAATTTAGAACTTGGATTACACTCTATGGGGACCCAATTGATAAAAATCATACTTTACAAGACTCGGAATTACATAGAAAAAGGGCACAATTATGGACAATTGAAATTTACAGGGACCAAAATAGAACTTTAGAGATAACGATAAGCTTAAAATCAAGCGAATGACCTATTGTCCCCTCAAAACCAGAATTTTTCTAAAAAAACCTTTAGTAATCTTTCTAAATCTTCCATCGATTACGTTTTTTTTAAATGCATTTACATTGATTCTTAGTTGGAATTGATACCAGCCAATAATCACACCTTACCGATCTAATTTCCTTGTGTGAGATAACCAAATCTCAAATTTGAGATTTGGCGACTAAAATTGGAGATTGGCTGGTTGATTTTAATAGAAATTTAAGAAAATTTGTGCCTATAAAAGGTTGGTGTTGGCCAAGAAGAAAGAAAGCAAGAAAAAGTGAAGAATTCTAGGTTGAGAGAAAGTGAAAATTGAAAAACAAGAAGAATTCAAGAGATTTTTAAAATCTTTGATGGCGGTCTTTTCTAGGTTTTTCTAGATAAGTTCTTCACGGTTCTTTATTTTTGGGCTCGAGTTCATCCTCTTTTGGACTCGTTGCTAGACTATTTTAGGTTTGGGTTCTATTATCATAAGTTTCTTAACTTTAATTTTTAGGTTTGAAGTCTTAGTTCTCATTTTTTAGGATTTTTTGTTCATATTTTTTCATTTTGTTTTTGATGTTCTTCCACTTGTTGCACTCCAATCCTTTGATTTTGAACCTTGTTCAAACGTCTAAAACCAATCGAAAGTTCCTTAGGTCCTCTCGAAAACCATCTCAAGGATCATTTTCTACCCATCTCATCTCCCGAACAAGCCAAAGGCTATGGATCTTACAATACCGATACCGACACGGATATGGATCTCCGAAGGTCCAGTACAAAGCCAAAGGATTCTAACGAGAAGATTATAGTAGAATTGAACATAGCATATTACAATATATGTCATCTTTAAGGTCATATTCCAGCTTCATGTTGCAAGCTCTAGTCTCCCACTCACAATAACCAACGACTTGACAAGACATGCTTGTAAGATAGCTTTCGTAGAAATGACAGTGAGCAGATTGTGGCAAAGGGTGAAACAATAAAAGAACTAATCACATTCAACTACTAGGCGATTTCGTCTATAATTAGAATACAAGTCCGGACAGATCCATTCAAGTTCCAAGACATTTTTAACAAAAGGAAAGGAGAAAATGGCAGAGTAGAATATATTACCCCTCTAATTGCAAGTGAATGTAGCAAGAGTGGAAGAGACTTTCGGTTTCAATAGCTATAAAGAAAGACATCCTCATTGTGCTACGACTCGACTTATGAATACCGAGGATAGTAATACAAATAATAAGGTATTAGTTTTGGTAGGCACGGATCACACATACGGTTTAGGCCTTCCGGATAATAGAATAATAGTGGATAGCACTAAAAAAGTTAGCTCGGAAAGGGAATTAGTATAGTAGAATGCGATGGAGAAAAAGGATACCTAACATAGAAGGAACGAGTAATGATACGAGTTGTTCACTAGTTAGGAGGAAGGCTCGCCTCTTCAAAATGTTGGGATATTAGTCACAACGGTAGAGACAAATTGTGACGCCCTCGGCTCCCTTACCTATTACCTAACAAGCGTGACCGGCGCGTCACACTCGTTGGGACTAAGTCCCCTACTTCCTCCATCATACACAACGAAACTAAATCATGGGAAACGTATGATATAATATACAACATTATTACAAATAGTTCTATAATTTATAACATATTCAAAATGCCTAAAACTTTATGTTCTAGGTCGGTACCCTTTTTAATGACGCAAAAGATATTCCTATTTTTATGAGTGACACATGAGCCTCTTTTAGCGAGAACCGATAACATCCTTGATCGACTTAACTTTTCCTTTGCTCGAACAACACACAAATTTTAACACCCCCGTCCCGGTCATATTTCTCCTACCCAAGTAAAGTACTAGACGAAGCGTGTTACGCCGACATACCCTAAACTCTAAGTAGTTCTCTTATGATATTTTTAAAAATTTAACAAGCACATTACGTATATAACTCCTTAAGATAAAATTTACATCACATAATTAAATATATTAGTAAAACATTACAGTGCAATATTCAATTTCTCACGAATTCCATACCTCAAATTTACGGATAAAATAAAAACTAATATATGGCGCCTCACATGAGCCGGTTAGGAGGAGCCACCGCATCCGTACCAACTTATCCTTTTTCGTCACGACATAAAAAAATAACAACGAGTGAGCCGAAGCTCGGCAAGTACGGTGATGCACGTGATATGCAATACTGTTTTGACTTTCCACCATACTCATAAATTTTAATCTCGGGTACCACGGGTATTAGCCAATCTACTCTATTTATCATCCGGGTGGTCCGCAGATCTCCTTATGCTACAACGAAATTATCCCTCGTTGTAACTACCGTTAGCGAGAATCCATCGTCTAACAAGGTGCAAGCACACGGCTTGATTTCATCCGGATAGTCCTCGGATCATCTTCTCGCTACAGCGGCATTACCCCTCGTTGTAACTACTATTAGCGAGAATCCATCGTCTAATAGTGCAAACACACAGACCTAAAGTACCGGACTACTAATACCTATTTATTTTTAATTTGGTTACCAAACCGTGTCATTTCATGACTCGATGATTTTTCTCAACTTATTCCACCCCCAATGCACGTGATGACATGTTTAATCACATTCAACTAAACTCGGGTACCAACCTTTTTTCTTAAGCCATACTCACGGTTCAACCAATACTCGGGATTCACCCGTCGCTCACATACCAATCATGGTACTCATAGTGGGAACACAATCTCTCGCTTATTAATATTGTTCATTAGTTTTATTAATATTTAAAAGAAGGTCCAAATATTTTTCTTATTTCCTCTCTAAAAGAATAATTTTTTTTTAGAATTTTCAAATCCCTTTTATTTCTATCTAAGTCCACTTATTTTAGTCCAAGCCCATTTTTTTCTTATTCTGGACCCATTAACTTTATCCAAGTTTATTAACTTAATCCTAAGTCCATTGACTTTATTTAATTCCATTTTATTTAGTCCAAGCTCATTTAGTTTATTCCAAACCTATTAATTTTGTCCAAGTCTAATTTTTTTGGTTTTGGGGTTTATTACCGGGCAACTCTTAATCGAGTAAATAATTTTCCAATTTCAGAACATAATTAAATCTTACCCATTTTATTTTAGATACTAGACATATTTATTTATAACATATCCAAAAATTAGGTCTAAATACCAAGTACACAATTAATTACAAATTTTGAAACATAGGGAGCAATCTGCTCGGTAATGGTTTGTCTAGAGCTATCTGTACTAAATCGGGTATAACTCTTTTTACACGAATTCAATGACCAAGAAATTTTAAAGGCAGTTATTTAAAACATAGAGGAACAACTTTTATGCTTTAAGTTTCACCTAGAAATCGATCTAAAATCCTTGAAAATACACCTCACAATTCGGATAGAATTTACTCCTTATCAACACTAATTTATTAGTTCATTCCAAGCCAACTTTAAACATGTTTTAGTTCACTTAAATTTAGTCCAAGTTCAATCCAACCCATCACCACATACTTCGACATTTTTCAAAAAATCATAACATCATAAATCATCACAACAAGGCATCCATACATAGATTTATCCCAAGCATCAAGCATATAACCATTGAAGATTATTACAACCCATGAAATAAACACTAACAAAATAACTTTAAAAAAAATAATTTAAGAAATTAATCAGCCAAGAAATGAAACCTACTTACCTCTTTTAGGTTTGATTAGAATTTCCTTAGCTCTTTTTCTTTCCTTTTTCCCTTTCTCTTTCTCTTTTCTTTCTTTCTCTCTTTTTGTCGTTTTTCTCTCTTCAATGTGGCTTCTCTTTTAATTCCGGATAGCTACGGTTTTTGGCCTAAAAATGGCAGCCATTTAACCCTCTCTTTCCCTTATATACTCACCTTTTATCCTCTCATTTATTTATATCATAAGTGTTAAAATTTAACTAGACCAAATGTAAAGTGGAGGAAGCTTGGAAGGCAAAGCTGGCATGTTTTGGAAGTCAAAGGCGATGATTTGGCTTCTAAGCATTTAATTCAAGTGCTTAGGTGGCTAAAGAAAACTTAGGATAAATAAAAACATTAATAAGCTGGGTTAATGTAATTAGAAAAAATTTCTTTCATAAAAAATTCAGAAATTTTCATTTTTAAAATTCAGAATTTCTTTTTCTCTAAAATTTCAAGCAGTGTTACCTCCTAACCCATCTATACTAAAATGTGAATAACTCTTTCTATATGTATCCAAAATTTATGAAATGTTATAGAGAGCTAGTAAACACATAGACAAACAACTTTTATTCTTTACTTTTTTCTCAAAAATCAATCTAATAGCATCAAATAAATCTCACAAGATTCAGGCGATTCTTCTCTCAAAATTCCAGCAGAATGCATTTCGAAACAACCCTCACTATAATTGGTATAACTCTTAATGTATATGTCTAAATATTATAAAAGTTTATACAGGCCTATTAAATACATAGATAAACAACTTTCATTCTTTAAGGTTGACCCAAAAATTACTCTAAAGGCCTCAAATAATTCACACAAAACTCAGGCAGAATATAGTCCTTAAAACACCGATTTTGCATATTTGATTTCTTTAATAATTAAATCATTAATCTTAAGCACAATAACTTTAATTTAACATAAATCACATATTTCAAGCATTAATTTCTCATGATGAAATGATAATTATACTTACTCTTAATATACATATATATAGAATTATTCTAATATACGTCGCGTTATCGATAAGGGTTTTTACGGGGGTTACACAAATACAATAACGGAATGAGCCAAAGCTTAGTAAGTAGGGTGATGCATGTGATATGCAATGCTATTGTGTTTCTCATATTTTCATCCATTTTAATCCGGGTACCCTAGGTATATGCAAGTCCGTGCGCCCAATCTCTCGGTGATCATGTTATCACCCACTCGCTCTATTACTTTCTCTCGGTGATCTCAATATCACCTACCGCTCGTAATAAAATTATCCCTCGTTGTAGCACACGGTTAGCGGAATTATCCTTCGCTTAACGGTGTTAGTAAATAGAGCTCGCACTATAGATTCCTTGCTATTACCCAATCCACTTAATTCGGTTACCAAACCGTATCAATTCAAGACTCAATGATTTTTCTCAATTTATTTCCACCCCCAATGCACATGATGCACGTGATGACATGTTTAATCATATTCAACCAAACTCGAGTACTAGCTCTTCTTTCTTAAGCCATACTCACGGTCCAACCATCACTTGGGATTCACTCGGCGCTCACATACCAATCATGGTACTCATAGCGGGAACACAACCTCCGCTCATTAATATTGTTTATTAGTTTCATTAATAATTAAAGAAGGTCCAATTCTTTTTTTTTTTAATTTCCTCTATGAAAGAATAAATTTTTTTTTAAAATTTTAAAATCATTTTTATTTCTATCTAAGTCCACTTATTTTAGCCTAAGCCTATTTTCATTAGTCTAAGCCCATCTACTTTAAAACCAAGCCTTTTGATTTTAGTCCAAGTCCATTACTAAGTTTATTTTATTTAAGTCTAAGCCCAAGTCCATTTATTTTAATCTAAGTCCACTTTATTTTTAAATCCAAGCCCATCTCATTTTAACTCAAGCCTAAGCCCATTAACGTTAATCCAAGCCCAAGTTCATTTGTTTTAATCTAAGTCCACTTTATTTGTAATTCCAAGCCCATCTCATTTTAACTCAAATCCAAGCTCATTTATTTTAATCCAAGCCCAAGTCCATTTATTTTAATCTAAGTCCACTTTATTTGTAATTCCAAGCCCATCTCATTTTAACTCAAGTCCAAGCCCATTACCATTAATCCAAGTCCATTTATTTTAATTCAAGCCCAAGTTCATTTGTTTTAATCTAAGTCCACTTTATTTATAATTCCAAGCCCATCTCATTTTAACTCAAGTCCAAGCCCATTACCATTAATCCAAGCCCATTTATTTTAGGTTAAAAATTTTTCAGCGAGTGGTACACCTAAATAACCTATACCAAATCAGCTATAACTCCTTAAATATATATCTAAAACTCACGAAATGTTAAGAGGAGATATGAGACATATAGATCAACAACTTTTATTCTTTAAGTTTCCTCCAAAAATCATTCTAAAAGCCTTAAATAAATCATACAATTTTCGAAACTAAATAATCTTTTCCGAGTAGTTGGTCCATTCAACGATCCGTACTAAATCAGTTGATAAATCCTTACATATAGATCTAAAAATCACGAAATGTTATATACATATAGATGAACAACTTTCCTTCTTTGAGTTCTTTCCAAAAACCACTCTATGATCCCGAAATAAATCACACAACTTTTGGAATGAAATATTTTTCCAATAGGTGGTCCATTCGAACGATCCATACCAAGTCAGTCATAACGCCATATATATATTTCTAAAAATTATGAAATTTTAAAGAGACATAGTAGACATATATATCAACAACTTTCATTCTTTGCATTTTTCTTAAAAATCACTCTAAAATCTCGAAATAAATTACACAAAGTTCGGGTTTTTCCACCCCTAAAATCTAGAAATCTTCTCTTAAAGCACATTTCTCATCACACATGCATAACCATCCATCATCAAACATCAAGTGTTTAAAATATATATATATATATATATATACACACACACGTACGAATATAAATATCTCGATACGTAGACTTATACGATTACAGATTTTACGATGGTTACACAAATATACAAGTTAAATAGTAGAAAATTATTTTCTTAAATTCCTTTAATTGTTTATTGAGGGTTAGGCAAGGCAAGCATAGATGATGGGATTATAATAGAGTATATAGAGACTAAATTGTCACCTAAAGTAATCTCTAAAATAAGAGTGGATAAGCAAAGCTATATAGAAAATGAGTATCCGGGTCGGTTGGAAAAGATAAGAGCTCTAGGAGGTAATCAAACAAATAAGCAAAAAAGGAAGTTATTGAGAAGCTCGATGCAAGGTAATTCCAAAAAAGTTACTAGGTTCACCGAAGACCATCATGGGGAGCCGTTCTTCTCCCTTCCATATGTATAGCTTAATCTGGAATATACGAGGTATCGATTCCTTAAAAAAAAATAGACGTATATGAAGTATCTCTCGTGGCAACATCGGATTGTTCTTTTTATTATTTTAAAACCTAAACAATTAGTTGGAAAACTCCAAAATTTAGCTAAGTCATTACTCTTTTCCGGCTATACTCATGGGAACCCTTCGAATTCATACATATGGATTTTATGAAAAGAGCGGTTACAAGTTGATATAGTGGCGGCTTGTTCCCAATCCATCACATTATCTATAAGGGATGTTACAACGAGTTTGGAAGCATCGTTTACAATGGTATATACGAGCCGTAACATGCTAGAGAGGAGATCCATGTGGGATAATTGGGATGCTTTAAACATTACACACTCATGGATCATTGTGGGGGATTTCAATGTTGTTATTGACTTTTCCGAAAAAATTAAAAGTACTCAATCTCACACTAATTCTATTTTTTATTTTAACTATGGAATACATAGATTGGGATCGAAGGATATAGGATACTTGGGTAGTCAATATACATGGTGTAACAATCGGTAAGGAGGGGCTCGAATATGAAAAAGGTTGGACATGATTATAGTGGATAATGCTTTTCTTTTGATGGCTCTTTAGTTAATCCATTCACATCTTGCAAGATTACACTCGATCATTGTCCCTTATTACTATCTATGGTGAGCTCTAAGCCAAAGCTAGCAAGGTTTTCTTTTAAGAGTACGTGGACTACATATACAAGGTTCCTTCCATTTATTCAAAATCAATGGCAGATTCCCTTTAGCTAGAAACCTTTTCTCAACTTACATCTAAAACCGAAAGCTCGCATGGGGAGCTAAGAACATGGAATGGGAAGTCTTTGGAGATATTAATAGGAAAATCGATAAGGCTCAAGATGAAGTACTCATATCAGAATCAATATTATAGAATAATTAAAGTGAGATTAATTTGGCAAAACTCATAGTCGACAAGGAATGCTTGTCAAAATTAATTGATTAGGAGGAGCTACTACTACGTAAAAAATCAAGGGTTAAATGGTTGGTCGTGGGCGATAGGCATACGGCTTTCTTCCATCCTAGCATTCATAACCATACTACTAAATCTCGGTTTGCATTAAGGTTAAAGGATGGGTCATTGTATACCGAGGATGACGAGACTTGGTAGTGAGGCTATGAAGTACTTTCATGAATTACTTTCAAAGAAGCCGGTAATTAAGGATGCTTTGTTCCTAGAAAGAATTCCCTAAATAACTTCACAATTACGGAATAGGGATTTAATGGCCATTCCGACTATAGAGGAGGTAAAGGCAACGGTCTTTGAGCTAAATGATGCGAGTGCACCTGGCCTAAATGGTTTCACCGGGCCTTTCTTCAAAATATGTTGGGTTATTATTGGTAAGGACGTGGTGGCTTTAGTTCGGGATGTCTTAAGAGGAAGGGATATTTTGAAAGGAGTAACGGTTATTAATCTAATTTTGATTTCAAAATGTTAGTTTTACGGATATGAGATCAATTAGCTTGTGCAATTTTTCTTATAAGATTTTGTCCGAGGTGATCACCATAAAACTTAGCAGGGTTCTTCCATTAATGATATCTTAAGAGTCGGGAGTAGTCGGGGTTTATAAATGGAAGGGCAATACATGAGAATGTTGCCCTAGTTCGGGAACTGTTTAATGATATAGATAGGAAATTTCATGCTCGGTAATATAATTTGAAAAGTAGTCATGACAAAGTGAGGAAGAGGAGTTTGGCAGTTGATATCATTGGATGGCTATGTTTTTCCGTAAGGTTTGGTTCCATCATTTAGCCTTAATGGTTCTCTCGTATGCGAGCAAGCTTCATATTGGCTCACTACAATGTGCAAGGCAAAGTGTTAATATATTTCAGCTCTAGTTTAGCTTAGTTAAAAACTACAAGCTACCATGGCTTAAAGCTATATCCAGTAGGTCCCTTCATTAAGACAGGGATTGCTATGCTTCTTGTATGTTACCTCTTGTGGTTTTATAGAGTCCCATTTATGTAGCTACGGTTTGATTGTTGATGGTTAATTATGAACATGGCTTTATTCCACTCCTTAGAGTGATTAGATTGTGGTTTGGTCATTAATATATTAGGGTTCGAGGCTTCCTTTCCCTCCTAGTATGTTGGGTTAGGCTGGTTTATCCACCCCTTATATTCTTGATTTTATCCAATATACTATTAGGGTACCATCCATGTTCTAAAAAAATAGTAGAATAGAAGAGAAAAATGATAGAAAAATGAATTCACTATAAAATAAAATGAATATAAGAGATAACAACTTCAAATAATCTCTCAATCTCTACAAATAACTTGTATACTAACTAATGAAAAATCAAGGCTATTTATAGGCTTCGAAAGTGAGAATGTAATTGGAAGAGACTATGAATAATTAAAAGTACATAAATTGTTGAATCAATTGTATCACCTTTTCAATTTCTCATATTGAATGAAGAATTAAATCACATTAAGAATAGTAGTAGTAGAGATATGAAAAGTATATGAATATTCAAATGAACATTCATTATTTCATAACACATTTAAAATTTCAATAAAATTCTTTCATAATTTGGGTGAGGGGGAAACATGAAATTAGGCTAGCCGCGGATAGGGCAACCCTAACCAAGTCTTTCCACCATCCTCTTTATGAAGTAAAAGAGTTGTTCACGGACACGGGCTTGATTTTTATTTCGTCAAAATTTTGCATGTCTCAAAATCTGGTAAATTTTCTAAAGAAAATAAGGCAACGTCAAGTCCAAGAATAAGTTTATTCATAAAAACTCTTTCAATTAACAACTAGTCGCTTACCCTCGCTAAGTTGAGGATCCGGTATAAAAAAATCATTTTAAAATTTAAAATTTCTTAAATATAATTTTTTATTTAATTAATTTACTTAATATTTTATAAATTTTTTTATTTAAAAAACATAAACCATTCTTCTTTATGGATTGATTTTAAAATAGATAATATAATAACTTTAACTAAAATATTAATCAAGAATTTAAAAAAATTTAAAATATTTTCATAATATTGTATTTTAAAAAATAAAATTTCAATTAATGGACTGACTTTTACAAAAATTAACAAATGAAAAAAAAAGAACATAAATTGATGGAAAAAAGAAAAGGAAAAAATCAAAGGAAAAAAAAAGACATGTGTAGTGCATCAACTACGGGATTAAAATTTTTATTTTAAAATTTTAGAGACCAAAATGAAATAATCTGAAAATTAAAAAATTAAATAAAAAAAAGAACCTACATTGATAGAAAAAAGCAAAAGAAAAAAAAACATGTATAGTGAAACAACTTGAAATTAATTTTTTTATTTTTTTTATAAATTTTCTGTTTAAAAAATATAAATCATTCTTCTTTATGGATTGATTTTAAAATAAAAAAATATAATAATTTTAACAAAAATATTAATCAATAATTAAAAAAACTTTTAAACTATAATTTTCATAGCATTGCATTTCAAAAAATAAAGTTATAATTAATGGATAGACTTTTACAAAAATTAACAAATAAAAAAAATATAAATTGATGAAAAAAAGCAAAGGAAAAAAAAGACATGTTTAGTGATAAGCTAGGGGAGTAAAACCTTTATTTTAAAATTTTAGAGACCAAAATAAAACAACTTAAAAATTAAATAAAAAAAGAAACTAGTTTAATGGAAAAAAGCAAAGGAAAAAAAATGTAAAGTGAAACAACTTTTAAAAAAAAAAAATTGAATGAAACAACCTTAAAAATAAAAAAATAATAAAAAAAGAATGTAGTTTGATAGGAAAAAGCAAAAAGAAAAAAAAACATGTAAAGTGAAACAACTTAAAAAAAAAATTATTACAAAAATGAATAATGATTCATGAGGTGATGAACAATGATTTTTACTGTTCAAATCACTCACCTGTTTTAGTTTATAATAACATATACTATAAAGGTTTAGTTAAATGAAACATATTTTGTGAAGATTGCAGCTTTGAAAAATGAAAAAAAAAAATGAAGGGGGGCCGGGCCCTGTAGCAGTCAACATTGAGTCCACCACTGGGTAACATTTCATACATTATACATATAAATAGATTCTCTCAGTGATTTTTATAAATTTAATAATTGATATTTTTCAATAAATAAATTATGTAAGATTATTATGTATGATTTGCATTATTTTTTGTTGTAATACTAGTGTATCAATAGAATAATTTTTAATAAGCATATATATATATATATATATATATGGACACCGTACCTTTTTTCCCCCTAATCAATTAGAGACACTGGAGATACTCCTAGGCTATCCTTCTTGTCCCTTGCGACTTTAAGTCATCTTCTTTCTCTTTTCGTCCATTTAGAATTTCTCAAAAAATTAATTAACCAATCAGAGAAAATCAAATGAAAAAATTCTCTATATATTTTTACAAATAACGCAAAATTAAAAACACCTCTGAATTTGAACCAAAAAAAAAATAAAATCTCCTCAACTAGAAAATTTTTTAATTTTGCCTCCTATTAGGGTTTTATTAAGAAACTGACAAAAAAAAATCATAAAATTCTCTCCATTCCTATTCGTTTCTATGCCAACTTAGGAATAGAGAAAGAAAAGGAATTTAGAGTATTTTTAAAGGTTTTGTTTTTGTCAATTTCTCAATAAAATTATTAAAAAATATTAAAAAATCACAGTATTTAAAAAAATATTTCTTTGTTAAAAAAATTATTTTTTCGTTTGAATTCCAGATATTTTACAGTTTAGTCTTTCATTCCCTGTATATATATATATATATATATATTCTGCTATGAATAGACGCCTTAGCAGCCCATCAAGTAGCTGGTGGTGATATGAGCCGGAATTGGACAGGCTCAGTGGACTGCTCTTGTACCCGGTCGGTTCTTGAGGACCCTTTCCTTTTCATGTTGATAAAATAAAATCATAACCTACTTTCTCTCTCTCTCTGGGCTTCTTTTTTTTTTTTTTTTAAAAAAAAAGAATGGATAAAATTATTATTGTTGAGGACTGTGCATAAAAAAGTAGGGTTTATTTTCTTTCTTTTTTTAAAAAAAAAAAATTCTAATTGCACACGTAAACTTTTAATTCATGTACTTCTATAACAAAAAAGTTAATACCATCAATTGTCCTTATATAATAAGCAAACTTTCCAACAACGTCTAATCTGCCTTTATTTATTCAACCAGTTTTTAAACTATCATTTTAATAAAATTTCTAACTAAATTAAGTCAAATTAAGCATATGATTTACACATAGTATATGATTTGATAAAATTATTTCGTTATTTGATACATGTAATCTATATCTACTAATATGAAGATTAATTTTTGAAAATTTTTATAAAAATTTTGATCAAAAGATTAGATTAGAAACAACTTCAAAATACGAAAATAGATTGAAAACGTTGTTTTAAAGACATGTTAGAAAATTAGTTTATTATATAAGAATTGATAAGCCTATTAACTGTAGAAAAAATAATAATCTATGCACACACTAATAATTTACAATCCACAGCCTAAAATTATAATTTGTTATGCAAAATAAGTATCATTTTCCCTTTTCTTTTTTCTTATTTGAAAAGAGTTTCAAATCCCTCTTTCTAATATGCATGTGCAGTAAATTATAAATGGATAAATTCGTGTTATTCTATTTATACTTCCGTACTACATGAATTTTATTTAAATAGGAAGAACTATCTTATACCTTTTTTTTCTTTTTATATTTAAGTCAATTTGTGTATCAACAATCTGTCAGTTAACTCTCAAGCTCTACGTGCGCATGATCTAATCATCAAGAAAGAATTCATGGGTTCATAAGACAACTTGACTCCTGCTTTGTGTGCGAAGGGTTGCGGCTTCTTTGGCTCTCCAGAGAACCAAAATCTGTGTTCAGATTGTTACAAAAACTATCTCAAAGAAGTGGTAATTGCTGAGACTGCCAAAGAACTCTCTGAACCTCTCATCAGTACCCCATCAGCTCATGATAAGAGCCCAGTTACGGTTCTGATAAAACATGAGTTTCAACCACTACCACTGCTACATCGGCTTCAACTGTGAAGAATAGATGCGAATGCTGCAACAAGAAAGTTGGATTGTTGGGGTTCAAGTGCCGCTGTGGAAAGACCTAGCTTCTGTGGGGTTCATCGATATGCCAAGGAACAGCCTTGCATCTTTGATTTCAAGACTCTTGAAAGACAAAATCTGGCTAAGCAAAACCCTTTTGTTGGTGGTGATAAACTTGATCCTAGAATCTGATGTAGTCTTTGAATTTTTGAATTAATTATTTTTTTTAGTCTGTATGAATATTTAATAAAATTTTAATTTTTCATCTTGTGAACAAAGCAAGCAATCTTGTTTATTCTCTTACATAGCTGATCTAAGATTAATTTTGTATTTTAATTATTTAAACAAATTACACCTTGATTGAGAGTAAAAATTAATTACTTTTTTTTTTTAACAAATAATAGTGATAATATAAGTAAGTATGAGAAAGGTGAGTAAATTATAAATTAGTCCTTCTATTTTTGAGAAATGAGTTAATTTGTTCCTCTTTGTTTCAAAAACTAAAATATTTCTATATTTTAAACTTTTCTTGTAACTTAATCCCTTTAGTTTGTTTGCAATTTATTTCATTTTTTTTAAGAAATAGAAAAAGAGAAAAAATAAGTACAAAGATGAAATGATTGATGATGAGACACTACCAAAATTAAAGGGTGAGTAAATTATAGACCATGTGACAGCTTTTTGAGTCGTCGCTAATTTTACAACAGAAAAAACCCTTGCAAATGGTAAAATAACGATCCTAAAAGAAGATAGAAATATTGAGAAAATTAGCGACGGTAATTTTAAATCATCGTAAATCAACGACGTTAATTTTAAATCGTTGCAAATTAGTGATGGTTTTAGCGATCGATGTGATCGAACCGTCGTAAATATTACCGCATTTAGCGACGGTATCGGTAATAATTTTTTTCAAATTTATTTTTCAATTTTATAAGCATTTTAAATCTTTTTAAATTAACCAATTGCAATATAAAAATCTAAAAAAAAAACCCCAAAACATAATATTTTAAAATTTCATAATATTTATTATAAAATTGATTAAAATTTAACACATATTTCATTATTAAATTCTAAAAAAAAGTAAAAAGGTTATTATTATTATAAGAAAACATGAAAGCTATGAGAGATCGACAGGGTCGTCACTTGGAGGTTGGGCGGAATCGTTAGTGTTTGGCTCGACGGATGAACTACCTTGCTCGCATATGTAGCAACATCCGGTGTATCTGTCTCATTATCACATGTTGCTCTCGAGTGTACTCCTTCAACTCATTATTGAAGTCAACAATGATGTCACAATACCTTGTAGATCCTAAATCCGTTCTATATGTGTAGCATGTCGATCATCGAATTCCTTTCGCCGTGCTTCATCACCAACATAGAATCACGAATTTGTTGAACTAGAGGCCGTACTTACGTTAAAGTAATAGTGAGAGGCGTGTGATCCGAGTTCATACATCATCTTTCTCTTACTATCTCCTCCTCTAACAACCTTCATATAAATCTCATTAATGTTGATGTCGGTCGATGAAGTCCCCTCCGTTTGTCGGCTAGCAACCTTCTCATCAATTATTTTTTCGACGATCTCCCGCATAATTGTAAAAGATATAATATTAAATAACTAAGTCAATATATATATATATATATATGAAATAACGTTATAAATTAATATTAAACCGCATAAGTCATATACGTATATGTATGAAATAACGTTATAAACTAATAACTTACTCGATAACTCTTGGCCGTCGATTGACAAAGACGTATTGATCATCAACCTTTTTCCCGTGAATCCTCAAGAAAACCTCGTGAGAATCGGGTTCACGACCCATCTCTTCATGCTGAAACAAATATATGTAAATGTATGAAATATACTCAAATATTTAATTAATTATATTGAAATCATTATAATATATATATATATACATAGACACACACACACACACACACACCATGCGTATTGCGTGCTCTCTCGTGATTGATCGACCTCCCGTATGTCTTGAAGAATCGGCTCCAACGCCATTAATCTCGCTCATGTGGTTCCACACTCGCCTTCTTAAATCGGGCAATGAACTTAGGTTTTGCCCATTCTATACACCATGCATCCCATATTTCCTGTGAGATATATGTCGGCTTCGGGCTTCTCTTAAGATGATAAAGGAAGTCGGAATACCGCTTTCGTGCCATACTTTCTTAACATTTTTTTCCATATTATTCTCCCACGTAAATAGGGGTGATCATTAGGTTAAACGAGTTCGATTTTGTATGATTCAGTTTGATTTTCGATTAACCGAATTGAGGAAAATAAAAATAAAAAATTAACCCAAATAAATTTGATAAATTTGGTTTAAAATCGAATTATTTCGATTCGATTTCGAAAAAAATTCAATTTTAACCAAAATATTTTGCTGAAAAATAAAATTCATTCATCTCGCTAGATTCCGCCCAACGAGAGATCTTTATAGGAGAGAAAAAAAGTTTCCATTAAAGCCATTTTTTTTTAATCTTTTTAAAGAAAAATATCAAGAAAAAAATAGAAAAATATCAAGGAAATCCGTATTAAACCGATATGAACATTACCAAATTGTTTTAGCCAATAATTGAAGTAATTTGAAATTTTCTCCATATCTCAATATCTCACCCTAAAAAGATGAAGAACGAGTTACAATAACAATATAAAGCTAATTCTTCTTCATCCTTACACTCTTCTTTTGAATTCAATATAAAGGAAAGAAATCAAAATAAATACAAAATGTTATTCAAAAATTCAAGAAAAAAAATTTTAACATGTACATGTGACACATATTACAATTAATTTATGTAACACATATTAAAATTTCATATCAAAATCATATGTCAAATTGGTTTAAATTATTAATAATTCCATAAAGTCCTTAGACAATATGGCATCTATTGCGAGAAAATAAAAAAATTCAAAATAAATACCACATGACATTCAAAAATTTAAAAATTTGAAATAAAAATCTAAAATATGTACATGTAAAACATATTAAAATTTTAGGCTAAAATCATATCCATATTGGATCCAAGTTATTAATAATTCGAGACAATCCTTGTATAACAACAAATCTATGACAGAAACTAAGAAAAATAAATAAATATTAAACAATCTCTAATAATTCTGAAATTTAAAACTTAAATCAACAATAGATGCTTGTTGAATGTATAAAAATTTAAACCAAACTCATAGTTCAAAATTGGTCCAAATTATAAATAATTCAAAATTACTAATAAACTAAAAGAGGACGGGGTTTTGAACAGTGGCAACACTGTTCACCCCCTCACAATGTACTCGTTCACTTTTTTTTTGATCCTTCAAATTTTAATCCCCAATTGATGCATTA
The DNA here is from genome assembly GCA_963924115.1 of Dovyalis caffra. NCBI lineage: Eukaryota > Viridiplantae > Streptophyta > Magnoliopsida > Malpighiales > Salicaceae > Dovyalis > Dovyalis caffra. The sequence continues at coordinate 716,694 of CAWUPB010001010.1, read as the reverse complement.
CATGCCTTTATTTTTTCCTTTGGTTTTTATAATTTTTTCATTAATTTTTATTTAATTATTACTATTTTTTGTGTTTTCATAAAATTTTTAAAAATTCTAAGAATTCATGATATATATTATATTATATCAATTTATTTTAGAAAAAACAATCATGTTTTAAGATTTTATTCTAAAATTCAAACATAGAGTAAAATAAATTATATTTATCAATAAATAAAATTATATATAAAAATATTAATTGGATGAGAATTTTCATAGAAAATAATAAATTTAAATAATAAAATTTAAATAATGAAAGTAATATAAGATGAAATAAATGTTAATTTTTTAAAAAATAAAAAGATATATATATATATATATATATATATATATATATCATACATAAGTCGGTTTGTGTAGAAAAAATGACAATTAAGTTTTTAAAATTTTAACATCTAATTAAATAAAAAAAGAACATAAATTGATGAAAAAAAGCAAAGGAAAAAAAAAACCAAAGAAAAGGCATGTAGTGCATGAGCTAGGGATTAAAACTTTAATTTTAAAATTTTAGGGATCAAAATGAAATAATTTTAAAATTAAAAAAATACCTAAGAGTGAATAATACATTATGAGGGTAACACCCAATTAAATAATAAAAAAAGAACATAAAATGATAGAAAAAAGCAAAGGAAAAAGAAATAATTTTGTTCTATCTACCAATAACGTTGGGTGGATGATTTTAAAAATTAATTTTCTCATCGGTATTAAATAATTTTTTTATTTGTTAATTTTTATAAAATTCTATCCACTAATTATAATTTTATTTTTGTAATATAACATTATGAAAAATATATTTCTAATTTTTTTAATTCTCAATTAATACTTTAGTTAAAATCAATTCATAAAAAAAAATTATAAAAAACATTAAATAAAATTAAATAATTAAAAATAATAATTAAAAATTTTTAAAATAATTTTTTTATTAAATTTGTAGGGTAGCACGGACAACTGTCTAGTACCTCCTACGATGGCAAATCTACGACGGGATACCAAAATTACATTACAAAAAAAACTAATCGAATATTTTTTGATTTTTTTATTCCTTTGTTGTGCTTGTGTGTGTTGGTTTGATTTCTTTTTTCTTCGCCTCTTTGCTCATGTACAGATTCAATTTTTTTATATATTTTTTCTTTCAACCGTTCGATCTAAATCAATTATTTTGGAGCCGTCCGATCGAGCATTCTTTTTTTTTTGCAATCTCAGCCATCCATCTGAAAAAACCCTAATAATCTCAACCATTGAATTATGATCTATAATTTCGTTTTATCCCAATTTTAGGAGCCTCCATCTTCTACCATTCTCCAGTCACCCAAACTCTTGCTGCAATTGTAGCCGCCACCACCACACCCCGACGCCGATGTCAGCATCCATCACCACCACAACATCCCACTCTCACTAAATCATCTTTCTCTATCTTCATTTTTCTACTCTCTCTTTCTTCTTTCTCTCTCACAAACAAACATATCTTAGATAGGAACAGCCCCCAATCTCCTCTTCATCTAAAATGCTTCATGCAATTGCACCAGCACAACCTGATGTTGACCACCAGCCACCCACACCACCACACCATAGGGTGCCCCCACCACCCAAAGCCGATAATTTTTATTTTCCATTTTAACAGCATAATTCTTTTTCGAGGAATTTTCTTTGAGAAGTGTTAATTTTGTTGGGATTTATTTTTGTTAGTTTTCATTAGTAACACTGAAAACTATTTCTTTGATTGGTTTTTGATGTTGGGTTTCTTTTGCTGTAATAAAGTTTTGATTTTCTTTCATTTTCTCAAACCTCGCTTACAGCCAATATTGTTTATCAATCAAAGAATCGAAAAGCTGTCTTTTTTTTTTTAATCATTCTTGGGTTGTTTCGGCTCTGAATTTGAGGTATAAGGTTTTGAATTCTCTCTGGTTATTCATAATTTTCTTCTAGGGTTTTCGTGTTTGATTTGATTTGATTTTTTTAAAAGAGGAATTGGAAAATGAGAATGGAATCTGAGTTGGGGATTTTTTTTTTTTAGGGTGAGAAATCGATTGAAAAGGAGGGAACTTTATTTTTCTTTTGGTTCCTTTTCTGTTTTGTTTTTCTCAATGGGTTTTTGCTATTTCCTTTTGTAGAATTGTTTTACTGAGATGAGCATGGGTTTAGAGCTGAATGTAAGAGTGGAGGAGGGGACTGAAAAGAGGTAGGTTTTGGTGAATTTGTAGTGTAATGCAAATCACAATCAATTTTGAAAATTTTTGTTTTCTGGTAAATGAAATTAATGGTATTTGTGGTGTGGCACAGTTGCTTGCCTACTGAGAAAAGTAAGAGGAAAGTTCCGAAAAGGATTCACAAGGCTGAGAGGGAGAAACTGAACGTGAGCAATTGAATGAGCTCTTTGACTGTGATTAATAATTAATATATTAATTTATAAATATTTTTTTGTCTAAATTTAACCTCACTAAAATTAAAGAGCCAGGAGTATTGTATTAATAAATATCAGAATTTAAATAGATATATTTTATCCATTGGTTTTAAATTCTCTTCTTCCAATTTTATATCCTAACTAGCAGTAGAGTTCAAATTTTTAAATGTTCCATCCCAGGATAGTATATAATGAAATTTCAAAGAGAATTCATATAATTATTGATAAAATTTTAGGGATTTTAAGACTGATAAAAAATAAAAAAAATGCTATATATTAAAAAATCACATGAAAACAAAAAAAAGAAAAGATTATGAATCACTCTATCATAATTTAACGCGAGACGCAATGGTAGATCCCCTTAATCTAATGACTCATATATATATATATATATTTGAATCAATCAAGATTTTTAGCATATGATATTCAAAGATTTTATATTTAAATCTTATTTTTTAATAGTCTAGAAATTTTTAACTTTTGAAAGTGAGGCAACTGAACAGTAAAATATTATTCATTTACTGTTTATTTGTCTTGATTAATTATTCACATCGTGGCATGTTTATTTTTTTTTGTAATGGCATTTTCATAATTTTTTATAGTTTTTTAGACATTTATTTTTAAAATTTATACTTCATTCTTTTTGGTTCCTTATATTTTTAAAATGTATTTTTAAATCCTCATTTTTTAAAAATATTTTGACATCTCGTGTTTTTAGCTTAATTCATTTTGTCTCACATTTTTTCAAAATATATTTTTTCTTCCTCATATTTTTAAAAGATGTATTTGACTTCTTATGTTTTAAAATTTTAGAATATATATATATATATCGAATTATATATTTTTATTGATAAAAAATAATTTGTTAAATTTTTCGTTTATTATAAAAATTCTCATCAAATTAAATTTTTAAATTTTTATGAAATTTTATTTGTTAATAAATATGATTTATCTTTCTTTGTGTATGAATTTTGAATATGTTTTTTAACAAATAATGGAATTCACGTGTTTCTTTACCTTATTCTTGATGTGATTGACTTTTTTGAAATAAGATTTTAAATTATTTTTATTACACTCTATTAACTTTAATATATTTCTTACAACTTAAGTTTTTTTTTCTTTTTTAATTTTCTAATGGTTTTTATTTCAATTTATTGACTTTAATGTATTCCGTGCAATTTAAACCTTTTTAAAAAAATTATTTATAATATATACTTCGAATCTACTAAGTACGATATATATAAGTTTTGTTAAAAATTAATTATGTATCTACATACATAACACTAATTATTTTTTATTTATTCTTTTTTATGTTTTAAAATTAATATTTTTTAAATAAAATAATTGAGATAAATATATCATTAGTTTTGTTATATATATATAAGTTTTGTTAAAAATTAATTATGTATCCGCATACATAGCACTAATTATTTGTTATTTATTTATTTTTTATATTATGAAATCAATATTTTTTAAATAAGATCATTGAAATAATATTATATTAATATTATTGATTATTATATTAATATATATATATATATATTTATATTTGATTTATATTAATCAAGAGAGATATGATTTTCATTCATATTATATCGTACGAATTACTGACTTTACGCATATAAAAGTTGTCAAATCACATATAGCTCGGATATCAAACTATAGTATACCTAATGGAATGAAGAATTATTGAAAATTTTGTCATAATTCAAGGACACATACATATCAAAATGCCGAGTTCATAACTTTTACGCCATTCAAACTTGACACTTTACTGACAAATCTTTTTTGTTTTTGTTTTCTTCTCACTATTCGTCTTCTACCCTGCGGTGCCATGCATATCAACTCTCCAAGGGACCACAATAATTAAAATCCAGAGCTGTAGATTACAGTACATCTGTGGATTGTACATTTCTCCATTGAAAGTACGTTTCTCCATGCATATCAAAATGCTTTGTACCTCCCTCCGAAGCAAGTCCAAAATGCATGTCTGAAAGATGCATATTTAACGATTTTTTCCGGCGGTGTCCTTCACCAACCAAATCTTTCCACGTTGCGTAGTTCTCTTGTCGTAGCATTGGCAGTGATTAGTTTGGATGTACAATTTTCTGACTTGAAATTTAAGACGTTCAGATACCTTAAGCAGTAAGAATAAGGATAAGATAAGAAATATTTATTGTTTTTTTCTATGAGAACCAATTGAGAAAATGTTTTAACTTAAAAGATAATTAGTGCTTAGGAATTTAAATGAAACTATAGTTGAATATCAAGGAAAGAAAATCAAAATAAATACAAAATGTCATTCAAAAATTCCAAAATTTGAAAAAAAAATCTGAAACATGTACTTATGACACATATTAGAATTTCATATTAAAACGATATGTCTAACTGGTTCAAATTATTAATAATTCTAAAAAATCCTTAGACAATATCGCATCTATGATAAAAATCAAAAAAATTCAAAATAAATATAATATGACATTTAAAAATTCTAAAATCTAAAATGTGAACAAGTATAACACATTAAAATTTCAGACTAAAATCATATCATAATTGATCCAAGTTATTAATAATTCGAGACAATGTTTGTATAACAATAAATCTGTGGTAGAAACTAAGGAAAATAAATAAATATCAAAGTACTTCTAAAAATTTTGAAATTTGAAACCTAACTCAACGATAGATGCATGTTGAATATATAAAAATTTTAAACCCAAACTCATAGTCCAAAGTTGAGCCAAATTATAAATAATTCAAAACAGCTCCCAGACCACGTCAAATCTACGGCAGTAACTAAAGGATCTCCAAATAATTACTTAATAGAATGAATAAAGAATTATGGAAATTTTTGTCATAATTCAAGGACAAGTACGTCTAACACTTGTAAAATTTCGGATAAAATAACAATAATAGCCACACAAAATAACTAAATAAATGAAACTGTCCCTTAATGTGGTATTCTTGATGATTTAGTCTAATTTCTTCAAAGTTAAGGATGCAATTGCAAGAATCAACTATCACTAAATACTAAAATGAAATAACCTAAAGACTAAAGGCCTAACGGTCTCTTTATTTTATTTTTTCCTATTTTTCTTCTCCCTCAACTGTTGTTCTCTCCTTTTTCTTCTTTTTTATCCAAATTCTTCAATTCTTCTCCATCTTTAGCTGTCTCTCTCTCTCTCTCTCTCTCTCTCTCTTCTTTTCTTATTCTTCTTCTTCCTCAACTGTCCTTCTCTCCTTCATTTTTTCACCTGATCTTCTTCTTCCTCAACTGTAGTTCTCTCCTATCTTTTCCCCTTTTTTTTTCCTTTCCTATTCTTCTTCTCTCTCAATTGCGGAGTTCATACCTTTTACGTCATTCAAACTTAACACTTTACTGACAATCTTTTTTATTTTTTGTTTTCTTCCCCCTAATTCGTCTTCTACCTTGTGGTAAATGCAAGTCAACTGTTCATGGGACCACAATAATTAAAATCCAGAGCTCTAGATTGCAGTATATCTGGATTATACATTTTTCCATTTAAGGTACGTACGCAGTATCCATCAATATGCCTTTTTTGGCTTGCACATCATATCGTACTTTCGATTTGATATTGTATTGCATCCATTTTCTATCGAAACGAAAGTGAATGAATTAATGCATATCTTATTTAACAATTTTTTTATGTGATGTAAATATTGAAAAGAAATATGTGGAAATCAAATGTATTTTACCATCAAAATGAATGTATTTTGTTTTTTTTATGTGACTGAATTAATTAATTGTCGTTCTCTCCTCTCCTTGTTTTTTCTCTCTCTTTTTCCTTTTCTTCTTCTTCCTCTACTATCGTTTTCTCTCTATCTCTTTTTTTTTTTTTTTTTTTTTGCCCTAATCTTCTTCTCACTCAACTGTCGTTCTCTGCTCTTAATATGTTAGCGACATCAACAAAATATTAATTTTCATGCTGCATAGTTTTGATCTTGTTGTAACATTGCGTCTTGAATTTTGGATGTTCAGTTTTTTGACTGAAATTTAAGAGGGTGATTGAGAGATATCTTAAGGATAAACATAAGATGAGAATTTTTTTTTTTCAACGAAAACCAATCGAAGAAATGTTTTGACTTAAAAGATAATTAGTGCTTAGGAGTTTAAATAGAATTATAATTAAATATAAAGGAAAAAAATCGAAATAAATACCAAATGTTGTACAAAAATTCTAAAATTAAATAAATAAAAAAATCTAAGACATGTACATGTGACACATATTAAATATTATATATGGCAATATTAATACATTGACTCTAAAAAAACTATACGTTTACTTATTTTTTATTTTTTATTTTTTAAAACAAAAAAAATAAATTGAAGAAGAATGAAAGGGATAAAATTACAGAAAAATTTAAAAATATAAAGATTAGTTTTTTAAACAAAAGAATTAATTTTCATTATTTCTTCAAACTAGAATGATTAATTTATAATTCACTCTAGTTTCATATATTACATCAAATAAAATAAGAAAATAAAAAACAACACTTGACAGATCGAGTGGATAAAGGTAATACAACAAGAAAATTAAACAAATCTCAGTTTCCAACGTTAATTATAAAGTTTGAAGGCCAGTGCCGAAAATGGATGAAAAAGCATCCACTATAGGCTTGAGATTTGATACGACAATTTCAGTCTCCCCCTCGTTTTGACCATCATATAGTGCAATTCCTTCGAATTCATCAATGCAAAGGTCTTCATTTGTTTTAGGTCTTCCCCACCCAAAATCCAAACTATACATCTTAAACTTGGGCGATAAATTACTTCCCAAAAACCAACCTTCGCGAGCTGCTTCCCACTCTGCCGCCCAATTCGTAACACCTTTCAATACTCCTCCTGCTTGGTACAGGTTTTTATGAAGACTATCTCCTATGCTTTTAGCTGCAATCAGAAAACCATCTCTTCCCTTCAACTGGGCCATCTTAGCACAAGCTACGGAAGGCGCCACACAGTTACCAATATAAGTTGTAGGCAAAGGCGGGTCCAATCGAGTTCTACAATCTATTTCACAAAGGAAACGTCCCACTTCAGCATCATCTTTACCGCATGCTGCTCTAGCCTTTGCCAAGCAAGACCATACATATCCACATACAACAGTGAAAGTTGATACATATGATATAGAGGGGTATCGGGCTAACACTAGCTTCTTGAGCAGCTGAGCAGTGGCATGACTTATTACAAATCTGGCATGAGCATCATTATGGGTAGGCAACCGGCGATCAGGTTCTGATCTTTGTTGCTTGACAAAATTCCACACAGTGCTCTCGAGTTCAAGCCCTTCAGGGTCCCGGAGCCGAGTCCTATCGTAATATGGCACCAATTCACCACCCAAACATACTGCATCTCCTCCTCCTTTTGTAATTGATGCCCACGTTTTTAAGAATAATGGGAAGAGAGATTTGCCATCACCAACAGCATGGCGGGCATGGATTCCTACACAAATGCCTGAATTTGGAAAGACGGTTACTTGTAAAGCCAAAATTGGAACTACTCGTGTGCCATGTGACATGGTCTCTGGTGGAAGTTGAGGGAGAAAGGAGAGATATTCTGTGGCATCTTGTGTTTGTTTTCCTGTAAGATGATTAAAATCGCTGCTCGACTCTGCGAAGATTAATGAGGCAGAATCACCTTCTAAATAACGAATTTCAGGCTTAGCAGAATTTGGAGGAAATACTAAGTTCCCAGCAAATGGGTAGAAGTATTTGAGGGTGAGGGAAAGTGAATGTTTAAGGCTTGGAATGACGGACTCGATAAAATGGCTCTTCGAAATATTGGTAATTTCATAGAATATGAGATTTTTTATTGAATAATGAACCATACGAAGATCAAAAAAGGTGAGAGGTAGTGTTTTGTCAGAGGTAGCACCAGGTGGTGGAGTAACTTGGCAACGTTCAAGCACAGAGAGCATGGTGTATGAATATGTAATAAGAGTGCAAGTAAGTTTTAGCCAGGGATCTGTTTCTTTGCTCTACTTGCTAGTCTATATATAGAAGCTAATTAGCGTGTGTAGCCTGCGATTTTTACACCTTTTTTTTTTTTTTTGATGGAGCAGAGGTTGTTGAATCTGTTGTAATTCAAACTGTTGGAATTCCAACCTTTGCAATGAATAAACAAATCACAGCCTTTGCAGTGAAGAAACAAATGTACGCGGGAGGTGGTCAAAGGTTCCTACCAATAGAAGAGCTCAAATCGAGCAATCAAAGATTGCGGCTGCCAACTTTTTGATATCATATGTTGATCAGATGATATATATATATATATATATATATAGAAAAATAATTAATTTTTTAACCAAAATGTACTAATTGGTTTTTAAAAAATAAAGAGACTTATTTATAATTTACTCAAAAAAAGGATAAGAAATATGAAAAAAAAACTTTGTTATGGGAATCAGCTAATAAATTATAAATTATTCCCTCTAATTTCAAGAAACAAATTAATTATCCGCTTTCTCTATATTTTTAATGAGAAACAATTGAAAGTTAGAAAAAAAATTAAAAAAACTAGAGATTAATAATTATATTTTTGAAACTAAAGGAGCTAATTAATTTATTTTATGAAACCAGAAGAACTAATTTGTAATTTACTATGGGCATAACTTCGCTGCTTATCTTTCCCAAACCCTCTTTTGATAAATCGAATGTATTGTACAGCCCATACATAACTATTTTTTTGGAAAAGGACCCGATTGTCATCCAACAATCACATTACTGTCAACTAAGTCACCAAACAAAATAAACTCCAAAATGGATCCCTCATCTACGAAACATTATCCAATAACCTCACCATTAAAATTTATGATAAAAGAGACATCTTTGAGACAACCAGGTCCTTTCTTTTGTTGAAGAGAAAAATATTTCAAGACAAGCGTTTATTAGGTAATGTGCAATAGATGCGGACCCAATTGATAATTATTTTTCTTTTGGAACCTAATTGAGAATTGGGTTGTAGTTGGAAATAATCAATGGTATTTGCTAATGCATGTGAAAATTTGGGCCGTCAACGATGGGCTGCCCGTTTTGTATAAATCAAGGATTGTGTCCTTGCATTTGACTCAAAACGTAGAAACATCCCCACCTTTTCCTGTTCTTCTGTAAAGGAAGCAAACGCAAATATCCAAGTCGGGTATGGATTTGCCAACGGTATTTTAAATGGAGACGACCGTCTTCGAGTTACCTATAATACAAAAAAGTATTTATTATATGCTTTTACTCTCGATTCTCGCACCATGGAGGTTTTGGTTTAGGTCCTCAAAGAGACTGTTTTATGGGTCATTCTACTGTCTTTCATAATTTGTTTAATGGCTTGAATGCCATTTTATCCTTCTATTAAATTATCTTTCAGCCCTTTCTCCTTGGCCTTTATTGCCTTGCTTTTTATGGCTTTTTGGTCGGTTTATTTCTTTTTTTCTAAATAGCATTTAATGCTCTGTCTTGAAGTTTGTTTTTTTCATTTGTTGAGATATTTTTTTTTATCATTTTATCCTTTTATTAGCTGGGTTGTCCAAAAAAATATTAATAAATAGAAATATAATCTTTTTTTATTCTACACATGTATTAAAAGATATATATGAAAATAGTTTTTCTAGAGTGTGTAATATGTGATTGCCTTATAGAGCTTTAAACTCTTCCTTCAATAAAAAAAAAAAATTAGTTGATTAGTTGTGTATATGATAAATTCTTAATAAATCAAGATTCAAAACCATATCACATTTTTTCTTGCAATAATAAAAGACAAATAGAAGCCCTTAGCAAAGAATTTTTAGAATATTGAATAAATTGTTATATATATATATATATATATATATATATAGTCATGCCTAATTACACACGTAGGGGTTTTTTTACTATTCACATACTAATAAAATGTTATTCATTAGATGGTATTTTTATAAATTAAATAAGTGGCATTTTAGTTATTTTAATTGTTTTTAAAGCATTTAATACATATACAACCCGTCCTTTTATTGTACATTGAGTGGTTTTTTTTTTTTTTTGTAATTTTGAAGTTTTTTCAGATATTTTATACGTATTTTTTGCTCATATTGTTCTTTTGTCTATGATTTTTTCAATAATTTTTATTTCTATACACAATTTTATTTGTATTATAATCCGGTCTCCGACGACTAAGAAGAGAGAGAAATAAAGAAAAAGAAAGGAAAATAGAAATACCAATGAATGAATTTTTAAAATACTGTTATTTGCTCTTAATTTTTTCGATATAATTTATCTATGGATTCTTTTTTAATTTTTAAATGATGGTAGCATGCTTATATATGCGTGTTTATGTGTGTGTGTGAATTTTTTAAACATGATTATTTGCTTTAAAAAAATTATATCATGAATTCTTTGAATTTTTAATTTTTAAATAATGGTAGCATGTTATATATATAAGAAAAGTTTTGAGTTAAAAATTCATGGACTTTTAAATTTTCTTACAAGATTTTAGTTAAGAATTCGGATATAAAGAATTAAATTATGTTCATTTTAACAAAAAAATTTATTAAAACATAATGAATAATTAGTTAAATGAACAATAAAAAAATATTTTTTATCTTTAATTTGATAGATTTATAATATAGTATAGCACAGACTCTAAAATTAAAATTATTTTTAAAAATAATTCTATATGTTTTATTGGACCATAGCAAACTTTAGATAAATAACTAATATATATCTGTTTGCCAAGTCAAATGAACCAACGTACCAAGCTGTATAAATTATGTAAGGATATTTGCTGGCTTTGAAAAAGTGACCCTGTTTTTCGTTATTTTTTAGGGTAAAATAACCATGATTGGAATCATTTACTTCCCACATAAGAAAAGTCAAATCAGAAGACAGGAAGTGACCATTATGTCTAACGACATGGATATATTGAATGGTCAATAAATATAATAGTCTCTGCTGAAAATAAGTTCACACTGGGATTTTTCAGCTTGGAAATTCTGGAAATATGGTACAGTAAAAGTCTTGGATCATTGTTGTGCGAGGCAGCGGAAATGGCAACAGCTAATGGCAGAGTTTCTAGAAACCGTCATGTACAGAGTTTCTAGAAACCATCATGTACTTACTTATATGTACGGTGTTCATTTCGTTTTTCAATTTGATTTATAGTATAAAATTTTGGTTTTCGGTTAACCCAATTCCCAAAAGCATAAAGACTTAATTAAATTCCTAAAAATATAAACTAAACCCGAGTCAAATAACTTGGGATTTTCTTCGAGCAAACTTTAATTATGTATCTACTTTTATATCTTGATTTATAAATTAATTATTAAGTCTTTCTAATTAGTCTTAAGTGAATAGATTAAAAAATAAAAATAAGACTTAGTCTCTCATCTAATTAAGTGGGTCATTGGACCGTTGAAACCTAATTGAGAAGGTAAAAATCAAAGCTTAAGGTTCATTACAAATTAAACAATCTCAAACCCAAACCAAAATATGTAAATTTCAAATAAAACAAACATGGACCATGAGCCCAAATTTATCCGTCAAAGTATGTAATAAAATTATAAATCCAAAATAAAATAATCTTAAAAATAAAGATACAAATCTTGAGCCCCATATCCATCTATCATGCCACTTTTTAAAATAATAAAATCAGGCTCTAGGATTGAAACCAAATCCAAGACAAAAATATGCGAAAAGACAAAATCAATAACGCAAAAAATAAAAAAAATGTAATAAACAAAAACAAAAGCAACATATGATGATAATAATAATAATAAAAAAAACTTCATTATTGGAATAAAGTTGATCTCAAATCCTAAATGTATTCAAAGTTGGTCACGGATCTTAAATATACTCCGACTAAACTTATATCACATTAAATAATATACGAGTATAAATAAAATTGAATACATTTTATCCCTATAGATTCATCAATATTTCATTTCTATCCTTATATTTTAAAGATTTTCAGTATTGCTTTTCTAGTTTTCAAAAGATCCTAACGGTAGACCTAAACAATGATAAATGACTGACTAAGTATATTTTGTCTATTATCTCATTCGTGGATTAGACCAATTAGTATAAGATGTTATTAGATAAAATACAATAATTGTTACGTAATGATATACACAATTCGTAGATTAGACCAATGAGTATAAGATGTTATTAGATAAAATACAATAATTATTACGTAATGATATACACAATTTATATTATTTTGTCTGGTTATACAATAATGTATAAAATCTTCGCAACCTTGTCTATTAATTTTTTATTTTTTGATATAGTTTGTGGATTGGTGGTAAATTAAATCCACTTGATAATTTTCTTTATAATCAATGTGTAGTATATTGTTAAATTTGATTTTGATTTATTTTTTTTTTTTTGGTTTTTCATAAAATTATAATATATATTGAGATTGAAAGAAAAGGTAAAAATTAATAATTTTTTTAAAAAATACAAGAGTACTATTAGAAAATTTTTAAGTAGAAAGATACAAGGGAAATATTGATGAATCTAGAAATGTGAAAAATTGAGCGTGAGACTTTACTTGAATCATTTTTTGTTTGGGATAATTACATTATAAGGACATCAATCTTCAATTTTTTTTTTTTAATTGAGTACATAAATTTTAATTTTTTTATTTGAATATATTAATTTAAAAAAAAATTATAAATCAAGTACTTCGGTTAATGTTTGTTATTCCCATAATATCAAATTATAATTTTGTTCTATTTTTTTCTCAATTGAATATATGAATTATGAATTTTTTTTGTTAAAGTATACAAATTTTTTCAAAATTGTAAAGTACTTTTATTAATTTTTTTATTAATCGGTGATGCATTTGGATACCAAATAGTAATTTTTCTCTCTTTTTGTTGAAAGAAACTTCTTTCCTAAATTATTCTACTATTTCAAAAATCGATAAAGAATTAAAAAAACATTTTTTTTTAGTTATGAAATCCATAACCAAACTCAATTACGTTTGTTATTAACAAAAAAAACTCGCTTAGTTTTTGAATGTAAAAACTAAAGGAAACACAAACTTGAGACTTTTATTAAGATGATTCATTTGTGTTTTTCTTCAATTTTCACTTATAAATAGAACTAAGTTTTTTTTTTTTTAACAAGTAAGCCTAATCGAGTTTAGTTTTTGGATTTTATAGTTAAAAAATAATATTTTTAATTCTTTATTAAATTTTAAAATGATGGAATATTTCGGGGACAAGGTTCACTCTAACAATATATATATAATTTGGTATTCGAATACGTCATCGACTAACAAAAAATTGACAAAAATCTCAATTAATACTTTTAAAAAAATTGATATACAAACAAAAAACTTAAAATCCATGTACTCGATTAAAAAATAGAAATAAGACTTAGTCTCTCATCTAATTAAGTGGGTCATTGGACCGTTGAAACCTAATTGAGAAGGTAAAAATCAAAGCTTAAGGTTCATTACAAATTAAACAATCTCAAACCCAAACCAAAATATGTAAATTCCAAATAAAACAAACATGGACCATGAGCCCAAATTTATCCGTCAAATTATGTAATAAAATTATAAATCCAAAATAAAATAATCTTAAAAATAAAGATACAAATCTTGAGCCCCATATCCATCTATCATGCCACTTTTTAAAATAACAAAATGAGGCTCTAGGATTGAAACCAAATCCAAGACAAAAATATGCGAAAAGACAAAATCAATAACGCGAAAAAATAAAAAAAAAATGTAATAAACAAAAACAAAAGCAACATATGATGATAATAATAATAATAATAAAAAAAACTTCATTATTGGAATAAAGTTGATCTCAAATCCTAAATGTATTCAAAGTTGGTCACGAATCTTAAATATACTCCGTCTAAACCGATATCACGTTAAATAAATACGAGTATAAATAAAATTGAACATGCAAAGATCACAAATTATGAAAAAACGATTCCATAGAAAATAAGATAGTCCATTGGCCTCCACAAGGTCTTTAGCTTTCTTAATTGGTATTCATCTATTTTATTTTTTCATCATAAGAAAATTGCTAGCTCATTGCTAGCTCTATCATTGACCTACAAGTTCTTGAGAAATTTTTATACGAAAAATAAAAATAATACTACATATTAAGTCAATCCTAATTTTTAAAAATAAAATAATAATAGTAATAGATATAGTAAAAATAAAAGTAAGAGAAATCCTAAAAATATTACATAACTCGTATCCTAATGAAATGATATTTTAAACACACATAAACCACCAAAAGGTTAAATTTAAAGCTTTTATATTTGTCAAATAATAAGACTCAAAAATAAATGATTTTAATTCAATTAATCATTCAAATCCTATGTTGTCACAAATTAATATTTTTAGAATATAAAATAAGAAAATCATGCAACCCACAAAAATTCTGGATGAAAATTAAGCCAAAAAAAAGAAATGAATTTCAGGGGTATAATTATAAACATTTAAAGGTTAGGGACTAAGTTGGACATAAACAAAACATGAGGTAGAGAGACAAACTTGGTGCATGTGCAAGTGTTCCAGGCATTTACCGATCCACTCACACACGTGGAGGAGCATGGATGATCGAATGGAGGTCGGATTTGCAGTGTTGGCTTTGTCTCTTCCATCTGGTACTGTCTATTTCTCGAGCTGTAATTGAACTAGTTACTCACACTGTAGAAAAAAATCTTTATAGATTATCACTCATACGATAATTCGATAATTCTGCTGGTTTTTTTTTTTTTTTTTTTTTTTTTTTTTTGCATCAAATCAAAAGCTTAACAACAGACTTAGAAACTTGAGTCTTCGAAATTATTTACATTATTATTATTATTATTATTATTATTATTATTATATACTTCAATAATGGATAAGTTTTGTCCATAAAGGACTAAGATTGATCTCTATGTAAAATTTTTAATAGATTGAATGTTCAATTTATCTTTCTATTTTTAATTTTTTCTATTATGTTTTTCAGCATTGTTTCATTTTATTTTTATTTTTTACTATAAACAAATTTTTTGATTCAAATATCCCTAACTGAAATGAAAAAAAAAAAAAAAAAAAAAAAAAACTTAAAAGTAATATGACCTACATATGACATTTTTGAATTCATTAATTTTTTTTTTAATTTCACTCAAAAACATTTCGGTTCAAAAATTTAATCATGGTTGGAAAAATGGATTAGAACAATAAATTGAAGACTTAAACAATATTTAAGAACATTATAGATAAAATTAAAAAAAGTAAAAGGATATTCAAAACTTATATTATTATATAAGAATATATAGACTAATTTACCTATAATTTTATGTTGGCATTCGATGGGTATAGATACTCAATCTTTACCCTATTAATACCAACTAATTTATTTTAATTTTTTTATTAATATACAGGAATCTAATTGCATAAAATTTAAAAATCAACGAGCAAAATAATGTTTTCAAACACTTTGAAGACTAAAAAAAACTTATAAATAAAAGACCAAAATGCAAAAAAAAAAAAAAAAGGATAAAAACCTTTTCTTAAAAATTATAAGGACTAAAATGAATATTTTTACCAATTAAATATCTCAAGTGTTAAATGGATATTAAATAGACATGTAAATTATTATGGAACGGATATGAACTAGATAAAGATTTCTATAATAATTTTTTAATAGCTAATAGATAGAATATTATGTTGATAGATAGAGTAAAAAATTAAATTAATGAATTGGGTATTCCTTCATTGCAATTTCTAATTACAAGTGAATAAGACAATGCATATCAATTGTCCATGGACCATAATACACCTTTCCTACTTCAAGTTCGAAATTCTTTCTCGCTTCGCCACGAGAGTTTTAGAAGTTGCTACTTCCCTTATTACTTCTTCCTCGTCGCTCCTTTTGTCCGTCTTAACTTGGCATCATCTAAGCCACATGGATGCCACATCATTTAAAAAATTAATTATATAATTAGTTAGTCGATTAGAGTTAGTTAGACAAGTAAGTAGGTAGCAAACTTCTAATTTTCTTTTTTTGTAGTATAAATAGAATAGCTACCGATTTTTCTATAATGCAAGTAGTACCGTAAATAGCTTAAACCTTGTAAACAAATTTTGATTTGGGAAATAAAAGAAGTAGCCCATTTTTGCCTTCTTTCATGGTATCGAGCCTAACACAAATTAGATTTTGCTACTTTTTCTTCTTCTATTCGAGCATTTACTATCGTTTTCCTAGTAAATCTAGTGCATCAATAAGTGTCTCTTTCTTCGATTTTCTCCACTAAAGATCCTCAATTGCTTTTTTATCTTCATCAAAATGATAATCACAAGATCGTGATTGTATCTTCTCGACTTTTTTCAAGCAATTATGCTACTTGGAGTCGCTCTTTCTTGCTTGCTTTGTATATTTGCAACAAGGCTAGTTTCATTGATGGATCAATTACTTCTCTTGATAGAGATGATATTAGGTTTGGTCCATGGTTAAGGTACAACAATCTCATTATCTATCGGCTTCTTAGTTCAATTTTACCTTTGATTACTGCTATTATTTTCTATATGGATTCAATAGTAGAAATCGAAAAGTGTCGAAGAAACATTTCTTACGAGTAGATGATTCCAAGGAGTGTAGCTTGCAAGCACATATCGAGCTCAATTACTCAAGAAAATCACAAGCATTGATGAGTATTTCACCGAATTGAATTCAGTTTGGGAGGGATTAAAGAACTATAGACCATTTTTCACACTATGAATACAATAAGTGTAATGTTGATTGCTTCAAGAAATACATAAATCTTCATCAAAAAAATTACGTGTTCTAATTTCTAAATGGCTTAAATGAGTCTTATGCGGTATTACAATCTCATGTGATCATGATGAAGCCTTTCTCCTCTCTTGATGACATATACAATTTGGTGATTAGAGAGGAATTTAAAAAATGTATTAATTGTCGCAGACTTTTGTAGCATCCTCAGCTATAAGCAGACGGAGGTGTTTTCCAAAACAGTATCTAGGAATGTTTTTGCATGCACACATTATAGAAAAACATGTCACACCAAAGATAGGTGTTTTCAATTGATTGGTTTTCCAAACAATCCAAGGTTTGCTAAAGGAAGACTCGCTTCATTCATAAGTAATTCTTATTTTGCTAGAGAGAAAGCTATTTTCTTAGGAGTTAATTTTATCCTTAAACAAACGAGATGAAGGTATCTCTCCATCCAATAACAAAGCGAGATAATTATTATGATTATTCTTTGGATAATGTTGCTATAAAAACAAAATCATAGGCATTATTCACTCAACATCAAATTCAGCATTAGCTATTCTCAACGAGTAAAATGCTTCAACTAGGGTCTCATCCAATCCTTCTAACAATATAGGTAATAAGCCTTTACATCTTTAATGTACACAATTACCATAATCTTCAACACATTTTATGAATACTCGCATTATGGATCATAGATATAAGAGCTTCATATCATGTAGCTTGTAGCTTAAGTTCTTGTACTTCTTTTCATACCATTAATCAAAACTTTGTGATAATGCTAGATGGATCTAAGGTTTTTGCTACACATTCTGGTACTCGTGTCTTTATCTCCTACATTGATTTTATACAATGTTTTGTTTGTTCTTCATTCAAGTTTAATCTCATTTTTGTCGACCAACTTACATGTACTAAGAAGATTGTTGTTAATTTAAATGGTGATTCTTTTTTTATTCGAGTAGTTCCTTAATGGATAATGATTGGACTTACTAAGGCTCTTGGAGGTCTTTACTTGCTGTAAAACTCTACTACTCTTCTTCATTCATCATCACTTGATAGTCGTGTTTTACATTCCGGTCAAAATTCTATTTTTATAAATAATGTTAGTCCTTTACTTGATGTCATTGATTGTTTTAATCTTTGGCACTTCGAGTTAGGGCATTTTTCTTTTGAAAAACTAAAAAGTCATTCATCGAAATTGTAATGAAGTTTATTCCGTGTCTTAATCATATAAAGTTCCATGTACTCGTTTGTCTTATGGCTAAGCATAAACATCTTACATTTTCTACTAATATACAAAGTACTACAATCTCATTTCAATTGATTCATGTTGATATATGGGGTCCTTACTTATAATCATAGTAAATTTTAATATTTTCTAGCTATTGTTGATGATTTTACTCGAATGACTTGGGTTTTCTTGACTAAAAACAAATCAAATGTTAGTTCCATTGTTCCTACCATCTTTAATCTCATTCACACCCAATTTGGTTTTGACATTTATCACAATCCAAAATTTTTTTCATATTTTTATTGGATTTTACTACAAAAGAAAAATAAAAATGATAAAAAATATAAGAAAATGAAAATATATAGAAAATACAAAAACAATTCATCAAGGGACATAATCGCATCAAAATAAAGTATAATTAAAGTATTCGGAGGCACAATTGAATCAATTAAGAAATTTAGAACTTGGATTACACTCTATAGTGACCCAATTGATAAAAATCATACTTTACAAGACTCGAAATTACATAGAAAAAGGGCACGATTATGCAAAATTGAAATTTACAAGGACCAAAATAGAACTTTAGAGATAACGATCAGATTAAAATCAAGCAAATGACCTATTGTCCCCTCTAAACCAGAATCTCTCTAAAAAATCCTTCAGTAATCTTTTTAAATCTTTCACTCGATTACGTTTTTTTTAAATGCATTTATATTGATTCTTAGTTGGAATTGATACAAGCCAATAATCACGCCTTACCGATCTAATTTCCTTGTGTTAGATAACCAAATCTCAAATTTAAGATTTGGCAACTGAAATTTAATCTTAAATTTGAGATTGGCTAATTGATTTTAGTAGAAATTTAAGCAAATTTATGCCTATAAAAGGTTGGTGTTGGTCAAGAAGAAAGAAAGCAAGAAAAAGTGAAGAATTCTAGGTTGAGAGAGAGTGAAAATTAAAAAACAAGTAGAATTCAAGAGATTCTTAAAATTTTTAATGACGGCCTTTTCTAGGTTTTTCTCGGATAAGTTCTTTATTGTTCTTTATTTTTAGGCTCGAGTTCATCCTCTTTTGGACTCGTTGTTAGACCGTTTTGGGTTTGGGTTCTATTATCATAACTTTCTTAACTTCAATTTTTAGGTTTGAAGTTTTAGTTCTCATTTTTTGGGTTTTCCTTTGGAATTTTTATGTATAGTCATCATTGTTCTTCATTTCTTAGGATTTTTTGTTCATATTTTTTTGTTTTGTTTTTGATGTTCTTCCATTGTTGCACTCCAATCCTTCGATTTTGAACCTTGTTCAAACGTCTAAAACCAATCAAAAGTTCCTTAAATCCTCTCGAAAACCATCTCAAAGATCATTTTCTACCCATCTCATCTCCTAAACAAGCCAAAGGATATGGATCTTACAATACCAATACCGACATGGGTATGGATCTCCGTAGGTTCGGACAAAGCCAAAGGATTATAACGGAAGATTATGGTAGAATTGCACATAGCATATTGCAATACATGTCATCTTTAAGGTCATATTCGAGCTTCATGTTGCAAGCTCCAATCTCTCACTCATAATAACCAACGAACTTGATAAGGCATGTTTATAAGATAGTTTTCGTAGAAATGGCAAGTGAGCAATTGTGGCAAAGGATGAAACAATAAAAGAACTAATCAAATTCAACTATTGGGCGATTTCGTCTATAATTAGAATACAAGTCTAGACAGATCCATTTAGTTTCCAAGACATTTTTAACAAAAGGAAAGGAGAAAATGGCAGAGTAGAATATATTAACCCTCTAATTGCAAGTGAATGTAGCAAGAATGGAATAGACTTTCGGCTTCAGTAACCATAGAGAAAGACATCCTCATTGTGCTATAACTCGACTTATGAATACTAAGGATAGTAATATAAATAATAAGGTATTAGTTTTGGTGGGCACGGATCACACATACAGTTTATGCCTTCCGGATAATAGAATAATAGTGGATAGCATTGGAAAAGTGAGCCCGGAAATGGAGTTAGTAGAGTAGAATGCGATGGAGAAAAAGGATACCTAACATAGAGAGAACAAGTAATGATGCGAGTTGTTCACTAGTTAGGATGGAGGCTCTGCCTTTCAAAATGCCTGGGATATTAGTCACAATGGCATAGACAAATGTACAAGTTAAATATTATGAAATTATTTTCTTGAATTCCTTTAATTGTTTATTGGGGGTTAAGCAAGGCAACATGGATGATGGGATTATAACTGAGTATATAGAGACTAAATTGTCACTTAAAGTAATCTCTAAAATAAGAGTGGATAAGCAAAGTCGTATAGAAAATGAGTATCCGGGTAGGTTGGAAAAGATAAGAGCTCAAGGAGGTAATCTAACAAATAAGCAAAAAAGGAAGTTATTGAGAAGCCCGGTGCAAGGCAATTCCAAAAAAGTTACTAGGTTCACCGAAGACCATCACGGGGAGCCGTTCTTTTCCCTTCCATATGTATAGCTTGATCCGGAATATACGGGGTATCGATTCCTTAAAAAAAAGAGATATCTAAAGTATCTCTCGTGGCAACATCAGATTGTTCTTCTTATTATTTTAAAACTTAAACAATCACTGAAAAACTCTAAAATTTAGCTAAGTCATTACTCTTTTTGGCTATGCTCATGGGAACCCTTCGAATTCATACATATGGATTTTATGAAAGGAGCGGTTATAGGTTTATATAGTTGTAGTTTGTTCCCAATCCATCACGTTATTTGTGAGGGATGTTACAACAGGTTTGAAAGCTTCGTTTACAATGGTATATATGAGCCGCAACATGCTGTAGAGGAGATCCATGTGGGATAATTGGGATGCTTTAAACATTACACACTCATGGATCATTGTAGGGGACTTCAATGCTATTACCGACTCTTCCGAAAAAATTAAAAGTACTCAATCTCACACTAATTCTATTTTTTATTTTAACTATGGAATACATAGATTGGGATCGAAGGATATAGGATACTTAGGTAGTCAATATACATGGTGTAACAATCGAGTAAGGAGGGGCTCAAATATGAAAGAGGTTGGACATGATTATAGTGAATATGCTTTTCTTTTGATGGCTCCTTAGTTAATCCATTTAAATCTTGTAATATTATACTCGATCATTATTCCTTATTACTATATGCGGTGAGCTCTAAGCTAAAGCTAGCAAGGTTTTCTTTTAAGAGAACATGGACTACATATATAAGGTTCCTTCCATTTATTCAAAATCAATGACGGATTTCCTTTAGCCATAAACCTTTTCTTAACTTACATCCGAAACTCAAAGCTCTGCATGGGGAGCTAAGAACATGGAATGGGAAGTCTTTAGAGATATTAATTAGGAAAATCGATGAGGCTCAAGATGAAGTACTCGCATTAGAATCAATATTGCGTAATAATTAAAGTGAGATTAATTTGGCAAAACTCATAGCCGACAAGGAATGCTTGTCAAAATTAATTGATCGGGAGGAGCTACTACTATAGGAAAAGTCAAGGGTTAAATGGTTGGCCATGAGCGATAGGAATACAGCCTTCTTCCATGCTAGCATTCATAATCATACCATTAAATCTCGGTTTGTATTAAGGTTAAAGGATGGGTCATTGTGTACTAAGGATGACGAGACTTGGTAGTGAGGCTATGAAGTACTTTCAGGAATTACTTTCAAAGAAGCCGACTACTAAGGATGCTTTGTTCCTAGAAAGAATTCCCTAAATAATTTCAAAATTACAGAATAGGGATTTAATGGCCATTCCAACTATAGAGGAGGTGAAGGCAGCAGTCTTTGAACTAAATGATTTGAGTGCACTTGGCCTAAATGGTTTCATCTGGGCTTTCTTCAAAACGAGTTGGGATATTATTGGTGAGGACGTGGTAGCTTTAGTTCGGGATGTCTTCGAGAGGAAGGGATATTTCGAAATGAGTAATAGTTATTAATCTAATTTTGATTTCAAAATGTTAGTTTTACATATATGAGACCGATTAGCTTATGTAATTTTTCTTATAAGATTTTGTCCGAGGTGATCACCATAAGACTTAGCAGGGTTCTTCCATTAATGATATCTCGGGAGTCAGGAGTAGTCGGGGTTTATGAATGGAAGGAATACATGAGAATGTTGCCCTAGTTCGAGAACTGTTTAATGATATAGATAGAAAATTTCATGTTGGTAATGTAATTTGAAAAGTAGCCATGGCAAAGTGAGGAAGAGGAGTTTGGCAGTTGATATCATTGGATGGTCGTGTTTTTATGTAAGGTTTGGTTCCATCATTTAGCCTTAATGGTTCTCTCGTATGCATGTAAGCTTCATATTGGCTCACTACAATATGCAAGGCAAAGTGTTAATATATTTCAGCTTTAGTTTAGCTTAGTTAAAGACTACAAACTACCATGGCTCAAAGCTATATCCAAGTAGGTCCCTTCATTAAGACAAGGATTGCTATACTTCTTGTATGTTACCTCTTGTGGTTTTATAGAGTCCCATTTATGTAGCTACGGTTTGATTGTTGATGGTTAATTATGAACATGGCTTTATTCCACTCCTTAGAGTGATTAGATTGTGGTTTGGTCATTAATATATTAGGGGTTGAGGTTTCCTTACCCTCCTAGTATGTTAGGTTAGACTAGTTTGTCCACTCCTTGTATTCTTGATTTGATCCACTATACTATTAGGGTACCATCCATGTTCTAAAAAAAATAGTAGAATAGAAGAGAAAAATGATAGAAAAATGAATTCACTATAAAATAAAGTGAATATAAGAGATAACAACTCCAAAATAATCTCTCAATCTCTACAAAATACTTTTATACTAACTAATGAAAAATCAAGCCTATTTATAGGCTTCAAAAGTGAGAATGTAATTGGAAGAGACTATGAATAATTAAAAGTACATAAATTATTGAATCAATTGTATCACCTTTTCAATTTCTCGTATTGAATGAAAAACCGAATCACATTAAGAATAATAGTAGCGAGGATATGAAAAGTATATGAATATTCAAATGAACATTCATTATTTCATAACACATTTAAAATTTCAATAAAATTCTTTCATAATTTGGGTGAGGGGAAGCATGAAATTAGGCTAGCCGCGTATAGGCAAGCCTAAGCAAGTCTTTCCACCATCCTCTTTATAAAGTGAAAGAGTTGTTCATAGACTTCGGCTTGATTTTTATTTCATCAAAATTTTGCATGTCTCAAAATTTGGTAAATTTTCTAAAGAAAATAAGGCAACGTCAAGTCCATGAATAAGTTTATTCGTAAAAACTCTTTCGGTTAACAACTAGCCGTTTACCCGCGCTACATTGCGGATCCAAGACAAAAAAAATCATTTTAAAATTTAAAATTTTTTAAATATAATTTTTTATTTAATTAATTTACTTAATTTTTTCATAAATTTTTTATTTAAAAAAGATAAACCATTCTTCTTAATGGATTGATTTTAAAATAAATAATATAATAACTTTAACTAAAATATTAATCAAGAATTTTAAAAACTTTAAAATATTTTCATAATATTGTATTTAAAAAAATAAAATTATAATTAATGGACTCGACTTTTACAAAAATTAACAAATGAAAAAAAAAGAACATAAATTGATGGAAAAAAGAAAAGGAAAAAATCAAAGGAAAAAAAGACATGTGTAGTGCATCGACTACGGGATTAAAATTTTTATTTTAAAATTTTAGAGACTAAAATGAAATAATCTAAAAATTAAAAACTTAAATATAAAAAAGAACCTACATTGATGGAAAAAAAAGGAAAAAAAAACATGTATAGTGAAACAAATTGAAATTAATTTTTTTAATTTTTTTTATAAATTTTCTGTTTAAAAAAATATAAATCATTCTTCTTTATGGATTGATTTTAAAATAAAAAAACATAATAATTTTAACAAAAATATTAATCAAGAATTAAAAAAACTTTTAAACTATAATTTTCATAGTATTGCATTTCAAAAAATAAAGTTATAATTAATGGACAGATTTTTACAAAAATTAACAAATGATGAAAAAAGCATAAATTGATGAAAAAAGGCAAAGGAAAAAAAGACATGTGTAGCGATAAGCTAGGGGAGTAAAATCTTTATTTTAAAATTTTGGAGACTAAAATAAAACAACTTAAAAATTAAATAAAAAAAAGAAACTAGTTTAATGGAAAAAAGCAAAGGAGAAAAATGTAAAGTGAAACAACTTTTTTTTAAAAAAAATCTTTGAATGAAACAACCTAAAAATAAATAAATAAAGAAAGAATGTAGTTTGATGGAAAAAAGCAAAACGAAAAAAAACATATAAAGTGAAACAACTTTAAAAAAAAAAAATTACTACAAAAATGAATAGTGATTTACGAGACGATGAACAATAATTTTTACCTGTTCAAACCTCTTGTCCGCTTTGATTTATAGTAACATATACTATAAAGTTTTAGTTAAATGAAACATATTTTGCGAAGATTGCAGCATTGAAAAATGAAAGGGGCCCGGCCCTCGTAGCGATCAACATGAGTCAACCACTAGATCACATTTCATGCATTATACATATAAATAGATTCTCTCGAGTGATTTTTATAAATTTAATAATTGATATTTTTCAATAAATAAATTATGTAAGATTATTATGTATGATTTGCATTATTTATTGTTGTAATACTAGTGTATCAATAGAATAATTTTTAATAAGCGTGCGCACACACACACACACACACACACACACACACACATATATATATATATGGACACCGTACTTTTTTTTCCCCTTAATCAATTAGAGACACCTGGAGATACTCTTAGGTAGGGGTGAGTAAACGGTTCGATTAATCGAAAACCGAATAAAACCGAACCGAATTATGAAATTTGATTTGGTTTTAAATATAAAATTATATAATATAAAACCGAACCGAAAAAACCGAAATTATTTCGGTTCGGTTCGGTTTTTGAAAAAAATTTCGGTTTCAACCGAAAACCGAAATAAAAAGTAAAAAATTTTCTAATTTCTAAATCCCTAACTTTTCAATCTTCATTCTTGTTGAAACCGAAACACGCGGATGGGAAGTAAATTTTGAGGACCGTTGGGGTAAGAAAAGAAAGTGACAGAGTATAATTAATTAGGATACAATGTGTTTGAATGAGTAAATTTGTAATATTTATTACACTTAGACTCGTTTTCATTAAAGCTTAGTTAAAATCTTCAACGGCTTTGTGATTGTTTATAAAAATGATTAATTAATAACAAGATGTTACTTCATTGACTAGTGGACTAAGTGCTAGTACAAAACATCTCTCTCGTAATGATTTTTTTTGTAGTAAAATATTTCGATTAAAACCGAAATATTTCGAAACCAAACCGAAATAATTCGGTTACAAACCGAATTTATTTCGGTTCGGTTTTGGTTTTTATTTTTTTTAATTCGGTTAACAAAAAACCGAACCGAATCGTACAAAACCGAACCGTTTAACCGAATGCTCACCCCTACTCCTAGGCTATCCTTCTTGTCCCTTGCGACTTTAAGTCATCTTCTTTCTCTTTTCGTCCATTTAGAATTTCTCAAAAAATTAATTAACTAATCGGAGAAAATCAAATGAAAAGATTCTCTTTATATTTTTACAAATAATGCAAAATTAAAAATACCTCTGAATTTGAACAAAAAAAAAAAAATCTCCTCAACTAGAAAATTTTTAATTTTGCCTCCTACTAGGGTTTTATTAAGAAACCGACAAAAAGAAATCATAAAATTCTCTCCATTCCTATTCATTTCTCTCGCCAACTTAGGAATAGAGAAAGAAAAGGAATTTAGAGTATTTTTAAATGTTTTTTTTCAATTTGTCAATAAAATTATAGTGAATAAAAATATTAAAAAATCACATTATTTTAAAAAATATTTTTTTGTTTGAATTCAAGATATTTTACAGTTTAGTCTTTTACTAGATTTTTGACCCACAGCGTGGATAAAATATATCAAATCATTGAAAAAAATTATTTTAGTTTAATAATCTGTTTTATGGTATAAAAAATTATATTTTTTTAATCAAAAAATTTATATTTAACTATTTTTTTTTATGTTTTTAAATTTTAGAAATAAATAATAAATGAAATAAATTATTGGTTTCTTTAAAAATCTAACACCCAATTAATTTCAGCTTAATAATCTGTTTATGGTAAAAAATAATTATAATTTTTTAATAAAAAAATTTGTATTTAACTATTTTTTATTTATGTTTTTAAATTTTAGAAATAAATAATAAATGAAATAAATTATTTGTTTCTTTAAAATTTAAACACCCAATTAATTTTTGATTCCTTTAAAATTTTCAATATTATTAAGAAACAGAAATTAAAAAAAAAACGTTCAATTTTTAGGGAAAAAAAATGAGGGGTAGCGTTTACTATTCATGTGAACAATAAACGGATGGAAATTAAAAAAAAATTCAATGTTTAGAAAGAAAAGGGAGGGGGAGTCGTTTATCTGTTCATATGAACAAGTAAATGAAAAAAAAGAAGAGAGGAAGAAGTGGCAACGATAGGGGTGTTCATTTGGTAATTCAGTTTGGTTTCGAACTTTTTCGACCTATTTTCGGTTAACCGAATTGTTTAAAAAACAACCGAAAACGAACCGAATTATTATTCAGTTTTTCAATTCGATTTTGAAATATATTGATTTTTTTATTCGATAATTTAGTTTTCACTCGTAATTATCTATGCTTTTGATTTTTGAAAGGATCATGCACTTTCGAAAAAATAAATTTAGTATTTGTATTACGATTTTTAGGCTATGTTCCTATATGTATATGTTTTTTAATCTTATTGAACTCTCGTCTATTTACTATTATTTTACTACTCCTCAATAGTCATTACTAATATAATATCAATTGATATATATATATATATAACAAGATGTCATCATTACCATATAAAGTCTAATAACATATATTATATGTTATTGTCTATCGATATCGTAGATAATACCGTCAAATATGTGTTACAATTAAGACATTTTAACAATTCCTTTTAAAAAGAAACAGAGCATGCTTTGAAGCTTAAATATAATCGACTTATTTGTCTTTATGAAAGACACTTTTAATTAACTTGACGTAATTAGAACTAATAATTTTGGGTAACTTGTTAAACACTACAACCATAAAGCTAACATTTGCTAATTAAATGGCAATGTTGTTTTTGAACAATGAAGAACATTAAAACTTTAAACACTCAACTTTCTTTAGCGCAATTTTAAATTATATATATTTACTAAAAAAAGACATACTAATTATTAGCAAGGTCTATAAATTAACTAGTTTTCTTTCACATAGAAAAAAATACTATCTCACATCTTTTTTAAAAAAACTATAAATTAAATCAAGAGAGAAATTATGTACTTCCTTGGGCAATTATAAACAAGAATTGGTTATGGTCATTTAGCGTTAGGCCAGCTTGGCTCATGTAATCCATGCAACAAGAAGTGGCTATGACCTAATTGATTTAACTCCAATTAGCTTAGGTTTGCATGAGGGTGAGGTGAGTGTGTGAGAATTGAAATGAACAACGTTGTTCACCGATGAATTTTAAAAAAAAATTTAATAATTTCAGTTATTCGGTTTTAACCGAATTAAAAAAAAAACTGAAATCGAAAATCGACTATATTTCGGTTCTGTTTTTTTTAAGTTTCTATTAAGAAAACCGCACCGAAATTGATATTTCGGTGTGGTTCGTTCAGTTATTCGGTTTTGAGCGAATAGTGAACACTCCTAGCAGCGCGCTAGCAAAAAAATGAAATTCTGAAAAAAAAAAAAAAAAACCAAAACACTGTAGTAATGAACAGTGATAATCACTGTTCATTGCTATAATAAAAAGCTATTTTACTTTAGTTTATAGGATAATAATAATTTCTTGTATATATATTCTGCTATGAACAGAGGCACCTAGCAGCCCATCAAGTAGCTGGTGGTGATGTGGGCCGGAATTGGACAAGCCCAGTGGACTGCTCTTGTACCCGGCCGGTTCTTGAGGACCCTTTCCTTTTTATGTTGATAAAATAAAATCATAACCTACTTTCTCTCTCTCTCTGTTTTTTTTTTTTGGATAAAATTATTATTGTGCGGGACTGTGCATAAAAAAGTCGGGTTCATTTTCTTATTTATTTATGTATTTATTTATTTTAAAATTCTAATTGCACACGTAAACTTTTAATTCATGTACTTCTATGACAAAAAAGTTAATACCATCAATTTTCCTTATATAATAAGCAAACTTTCCAATAACGTCTAATCTGCCTTTATATATTCAACTAGTTTTTAAACTATCATTTTAATAAAATTTCTAACTAAATTAAGTCAAATTAAGCATATGATTTGCACATAGTATATGATTTGATAAAATTATTTCGTTATTTAACACATGTAATCTATATCTACTAATATGAAAATTAATTTCTGAAAATTTTTACAAAAATTTTGATTAAAAGATTAGATTAGAAACAACTTCAAAATATAAAAATAGATTGAAAGCATTTTTTTTTAAGACATTTTAGAAAATTAGTTTATTATATAAGAACAGATAAGTATATTAACTCTAGAAAAAATAATAATCTATGCACACACTAATAATTTACTATCCACAGCCTAAAATTATAATTTTTTATGGAAAATAAGCATCATTTTCCCCTTTCTTTTTTCTTATTTGAAAAGAGTTTCAAATCCCTCTTTCTAATATGCATGTGCAGTAAGTTATAAATGGATAAATTCATGTTATTCTATTTATACTTCCGTACTACATGAATTTTATTTAAATAGGAAGGACTATCTTATACTTTTTTTTCTTTTTATATTTAAATATATATTTAAGTCAATTTGTGTATCAACAGATTTTTTTTTTTTTTTTTTAAAGAAAACTTGACCATCTAAAATTTAAACTAAAAATGATAAGACAAGAAGGAGGTTTTTTTCATGGTGCATTTAAAGGAAATTGTTTGTTGTTTTGTTTTTTTTTTTCACTTGGATTATTCACATTTTATGAAGGTTGTGGTTATAATAACCATTGCCAAGAGGTAGATTAGTTGGATGCACCACATTCTTCAGAAGTTCCTTCTTGATTAACTGGGCAAGTAAAGGAGGAATAACTCTCTCTCTCTCTCTCTCTCTCTCTCTCTCTTCCCACTCTAACCCTTCTTTCCTCCCAACTAACCAAAACATCTTATTTCCATTTCAACAAGGAACCTCGCATCTTATTTTTTTCCATGGCTTACCATCCCTCGTTTGCATTTAATAATTTGGTTGTTACGTACATCAATGAAAAAACATAAATATTAATTAATATATTATAGATGCTAGCTAATTTAATTTGATAAAATCATTTAAAAAATGACAATAAGTTGTTAATGAAGTAAAAAAGCTATTATCCTGACGCCTTGCACCTTGAGCTAGCCCTGTTCCTGGATTTATATCGTTAATGAAGTGGGTTAGCAGAGTTCCCCTCTAAACTTTGCATGCCAACCGCACCATTCTTTTGGTCGTTTGGTAGATTAGGCTTTTCTGCTCCCTCCACCGACTGCTCTCGTCTCTCAGTCTCATTAGTTAATGGTTGGCTGGTTGCAGAGATCTTTACTCTTATTTTTATTTTTATCTTGTTTTTTATTTTTTATTTTTTTGCCTTTAAGTTCATTGTTCTACATTTGGTTTATGTTTTAATTTCGTTCTTATGTTAATTTTTAGACTAATGACGTCAATTTTTTTTTCTTGTCTTAATTTCATCTTTTTATTCTATTTTTCCTTCTTACTTTTTTTTTTACTGAATTTAAATAAATAAATTTTGAAAAAAAAAACTTGAAAAAAAAAGAAGCAAAGATATATTTAGTCATTTTCACTAAAACTTATATATATAAAAAAGTGAAGATAAAAATATTTTTTTTATCCAAAATATGTTTTATGGGTTTAAATTTGTCTGTATAATAATAATAATAATCAAATTTTGAATATAAAATGAAATATGTATTGGTTTTTTTTTTAAATGTAACTTTATGATAGTAAGTAAATTTTGGGTATAAAATAAAATTATATATATATATTTTAAATGTAAAGAGAGTTTTAATTGAATTTTTAAAATTAAGAAATTTATAAAATCAAAATAAGTAATTTATAGTACTCTTTTAGCTACTATAAATTTATAAATATTATTCAAAAGTTTAAAAATGAACTAAAACTCTCTTTATATTTAAATATTATAAATATTTTGTTTTATACATAAATTGATTTTACTATCATAGAGAGAAATTTAAACTCATAAATGATCTTTTGAATAAAAAAACACATTTAGCTTCACATTTTGTTTTAATTTCAACTTTTAGAGGGACGAGGGATACATTTTCACATTTTTTTCAATTTTTTATATTTTTTAAAATTTATTTATTAAAATTTGTAAAAGAATGAGATTAAGATAGAAAAAAAGAAGCTAAAGCTTTTAATTCAAAAGTTAATAAAAAGATGAAATTAAGACAAAAACCAAACGTAATAAATAAATTTAAAATGAAAAGAAATTAAAAAAAAACACAACATAAAGACGAAAGAGAAAGAATAGATGGATCTCTACACTTCGAAGTATCTCAAATACAAAACATTGGGCCAATAATGATGGGCTGCCCATTATGTATTGATTAACGATGGCCTCCTTGCATTAAACTCAAAAGATAGAAACTTCCCGACCTTTTCCTGTTCTGTACAGGAAAGAAACTCACGTATCCAAGCCGGAAAGGGATGAGCTAGCCGACTTTGATGTCGTGTCCATATATATATATTGTCTTTAGGAAGTTCTAGCCCAGCAAGTTCCAAAATTATAGCAATCGCAAGAAGTCTCTGTTCTCTAAGAAATCAGAATCTCTTTAGTTCTTCAAGAAGCTAACAATAACATCAAGAAAGATGGCTTCGACAGACAGCTCAACTCCTCCTTTGTGTGCTAAGGGTTGCGGGTTCTTTGGCTCTCCAGAGAACAAAAATCTGTGTTCAAAGTGTTACAAAGATTACCTCAAAGAAGAGGTGAAACTTTCTGAACTTGTCATCACCCCATCAGCTCATGATAAGAACCCAGCTGTTGTTTCTGATGAAAGGACGTCAACAACTAATCCTACTGCTTCGAGTTCGACAAGGAAGACAAGATGCGAGAACTGCAACAAGAAAGTTGGCTTGACGGGGTTCAATTGCCGATGTGGGAAGATCTTTTGTGGGATGCATAGACATGCTGAAGAACACTCGTGCACGTTCGATTTCAAGACTCTTGGTCGACAAGGTTTGGCTAAGCAAAATCCACTTGTCGTTGCTGATAAACTTGGTTCTAGAGTTTGAAGGATCCATCATAGGAGTTCTTGAATCTGTCTTCTTTATGAACGCAAGAAGGTTATATTTATAGTTTGTATCGCATTTCTTTTTTTATTTTAAAAATAAAAGTTTCGAATTGGTATTATCTTCTATATAATTTATAATTTACAGTTTATACTCACTGTAGTAAGAACGACAATCAATTTTCTATTAAGCAATTCTTTAAAAAAAAAAAAAAAAAGCCAAAAAGAAGAGAATAAACCAACATGAAGTAAATTAGTCTCTCTAATTTTAATAAATGAATTAATAAGTCAATTTTCGACAATATAACGTCTGAATCATGATCGATAACATTATAATAAAAAAAATTGAATTTTTTAATCACTCAATAAAAAAAAAATACAAAAATACAAAATCTAAATACCAAAAAAACTCAACTCAAAATCTAAATTTTTAAGATTGAGAATAATTTTTTATTTTTTTAACAAACAACGTACTTAATTTAAGTAATTAAATAATCCTCTTGTAGGAATGAAAACTATAAGAGCTAAATGCGGAAAAAACTCAATTCAAAATCTAATTTTTTGAGAAAATTAATTTTTTTTAACAAGCAACATACATAATTTAAGTAACCAAATAATCGTCCTAATGAAAAAGGTGCACTTGCTAATTGCCAGATGGCCATAATTCCCTCTTCTCTCTCCCAAGCACAAAGCCAACATTTTCTTCGGAAAAAGGACATGATTGTACTCCAACTCATACATGTTTCTCAACTAGGTCTCCAAACAAAATAAATTCCAAATTGAATCCCTCATATATGGAAACATTATCCAATTAACCTCACCATTACAATTTATGATGAAAAAGACATCTTTGAGACTACTAGGTTCTCTATCTTTTTTTGTTTTTTTTTTCTCTCTATGTTGTGAGAGAAAAAGATTTTAAGACAAGGGTTAATTAGGTAATCTCCAATAGAAAAGGGACCCAATTGATAATTTTTGTTCTTTTGGGATCCAATTGAGAATTGGGTGTTAGTTGGAAATAATATGTCCTGGAATTATCTTTTTTGTATTTAAGGGTATTTGCTTATGCATTTAAAAATTTGTTCCGTCAACGATGGGCTGCCCATTATGCATAAGTCAAGATCCCCTCCTTGCATTTAACTCAAAACGTAGAAACTTCCCCATCTCTTCCTGTTCTTCTGCAAAGGAAGTAAACGCGTAGATCCAAGTCGGGTATGGATTTGCCAACCGACTTTGTTTTGTATGTCCATATATTCCAAAATTGAAGTGATATCGAAGTCAAGAAATCAGAATCTCTTTAGTTCTTCAAGAAGCTAACAATAACATCAAGAAAGATGATCTCGAGAAACAGCTCTAGTCCTTCTTTGTGTGCTAAGGGTTGCGGCTTCTTTGGCTCTCCAGAGAACAAAAATCTGTGTTCAAAGTGTTACAAAGACTATCTTAAAGAAAAAGTAATTGCTAAGACTGCCAAGGAACTCTCTGAACTTGTCATCACTTCCCCATCAGCTCATGATAAGAGCCCAGTTCTTGTTTCTGAGGAAACAGTTTCAACCACTACCACCGCTGCATCGGCTTCAACTGTGAAGAATCTGATGTAGTCTTTGAATTTCCGAATTAATTAATCTTCATAGTCTGTATAAATATAATAAAAATTTTATTTTTTGATCTTGTGAGCAAAGCAAACACAATATTTTTTGTTCTTTTACATATTGGATGATCTAATGTGGGCTAACTGGACTTGTCTTTTTATGAACTTCACATTCTCTCCAGTAATTGAGAGAACTGCTTAAATGGGCCATAACCCATAAGCACTGTCAAGAGTCTAGCTCTTCGTCCAGGTGCTACCATGTGTGTGTTCTGGCAAGTTCTTGCTCAATTTCATTGGTTTCTGACCTATGATTTATGGTATCATCCTGTTCAGGATCAATCCATCTCATCTTTGCACATGTTTTGGCAAACATTGTAAAAGTACCCCAGCATTGTTCGATGTACCTACCTGGCTTATCTTGGATGGACTAGGTTGCAAAGATTTTTAAGTGAAGAACAAGTATGGGGTTGGGTCCATTGTGCCACTAGAGGCTTAAGGGCTCCAGGCTCAACTAGCTTTGGACCACATCACATTGTCCTTGGATCTGGTCCACCATATGGGCCTAGGGTTTCCAAGATTAGTATCATACAATTTCCCTGGTTAGGAAATAAATGATGTCTATCTTATGTATGATCTCTTGTTGTTTTGAAAAGAGACACATTACATCTTTAGAATTTGATTAACCAAAAGGCAAAGCATTTAATGAATATAAAACGTGAAAATAACATATGAGGTGGGGCAAGAGGACAATAAGATGGGCAAGCCTCTCATTGCTTTTAAGTACCTTTAGATGGAGTATTAGAAACCAAAATTGAATATTGAAGGAGATCAAGGACGGTCATAAGGGCCCTAAAGGGGAACAAAAGTGACAAAGGTGGGAGCATTTACGAGAAACTTGAGTCCTAATAAGGCATCAGTGAAGTTATGAGCTGTAAGTGCAAATTGAAAATTGTAAACAAATATGGAATAAAAAAGATATGAAACAAAGTGGATTGCGAGGATGGGATCGGTCGACCTTGTTTTAATTCGTGTAGGATATGCTTAAAAATCAACTAGTAGTCCTAGTAATTAATGCCCATGCTTGCCAAGACACCAAGCCACAACATCCAATCCTATATATCCTTATTCATGACACAAAACTTTTGGAATTTTTGTTATATTATTTTTGTTAACGGGTGTGCTTATTCAAAAGATTTATGATTTAACAAAAGGGTTGATTTGAATGAAATAAGCTCTAATTAAATAAGTAATTTTGGATTTGAATCATTATGCATACATAAAACTTTTTGAATAGTTGTATCCGTCTTATGCGTTTGACCGAACAACGAGGGATTAACAAATAATTTTGAATTCAAATCTTTATGTATACGTAAAACTCTTTAATAATTTTACCTGTTTTGTTCATCCGACTAAACAATGAAGGATTAATCCGAACTTTTAAACCTAAGACGTCTTGGGAATCCAAAAACAAAAAAAAGATTGATGGTCTAACAAATTCTAAAAACCCATTATTATTAGTTACATTTAGATCATAGCTTCTTCCATATCTTGGTTTTAAAAATAATTAATATTTGGTTGCAATGTTTTATAATTAAAGTAAAAATAAAATAAAATAACATTTTATCTCTTCACATGCATAGCCGGAATTAGTGTCTAATCTCTAGGGTTTAGTCTCTTAATTCATCATTGATAAATTAGTGGGACAGTATTGAAAAGATTCCACTATGATAAAGATTAAACAACTAGCTAGCTAGCTAGCTAGTGTGATCACAAATCTAAGGTTCCCTTGAAGGGCCCAGTGATATTAGCTATCCAACTGCTGCCTTGTGTAAGTTAGTCTATGACTTTATATCAGAAAGTATTTATCAGTTGGAAATTGATGAAAATTTTGTACATAATTAACTAACCACAACATAAATTATTTCGAAACAGAATCTTGATTCAATTATTCTACCAATTAATCAATTAATGGGAAATCAAAGGAATATCTCCACATGAAATTTCATATGATCAAATCATTGAAAGCCAATAAAGCATGCATTGTTTGAAATATTACTCAAATCATCAAATCATGTACATACATATATATTTATATATATCTATATTTAACTTAACATATACAGATCAGGGTTAGAAGGAAATTAAACAAACCCTCGAAGATCTGAAACTCAGTTCAATCTAAGATCAAAACCATGATAAACTTTAGATTGAAAACAAAACTAAAACCAAAAAAGAAAAAAGAGAAAAAGAAACCATCTTCCTAGCTGGAATTCTGAGGATTCAAGAATCCATTGAAGTTGGCACATTCAAACAAGGCCTTGGCAGTCATCTCCCTTTCAAACCTCCAGATATAATTCAAACCCACCAAAAGTTCTGTAATGGCAGCTTCAGTCTTCTCTTTGTTGGCGAAAAACAATGTCTGCAAAAGAAGAACATTGGTTTTTGGCATCAAATTTTGCTGCTCAAAGCTCCTTTCACTTTGCCATTTGATCATATTATGTGCTAATGGTGATAACCACCCCAATATCCTCCCTAAAGCATCCCTCCATTCTGCTGCAAGAACTGGATCACTCGCCGAAAACCCTACTCCTTTCAGTCTAGCCCTTAGTGAAGACCTTATACTGTTTGGTAACATTGCGTAAAGATCATCTCTTGCATCCACACCAACAAGTTGTGGTGACTTGATCATCTTTTCCATAACGATAATCAAATTTGCATAGTGTAGGGCTAAAGCGGCGGCGCCAAGCGTAGTTGCCGGTGGCTTTAGAAGCTTTGAATTCGACTCGAAAAACCCATTACTGAAATCCTTATTTCCTTCAAGTTTTGAGCTCTTCAATGGTCCTGACACAAAGTTACAAGTAGTAGGGTTTTCAGATGGATGCACTGTCGCAGAAGCTGAGAGACTGCGAGGTAGAGAAGTTGGATAGCCATGCGCTATGCCAAAAACCAACTTGATCCTTGCTAAAATAGTGAAAATGCACTTAGCAAGAATCAAAACTGCAGTATCAAAGCTTCTATTCCAAAGAGATCTCTCTTTTAGATACTTCACCTCCTGTCTCTGCCAGAATATCTTTTGTTGAAGATCCATAACCTTTTGTTCTTTGGTTGTTCCTTCAAGTTCACCACACTGTAAAGCTTTTCTTAATCCATTCTCCAATACAGACAGCTCCTCCATCTCTTTATACAGCGTCGCCGTGACGGTCACGTACCTGTCCAACTTCTTGGTTTTGGCTTCCATGTCTTTCCAACTCAAGACCCAACAATTAGAATCATGCCCCAAGTTGGCAAACTCATCGAACAAACTTTCGAAACGACGCAAACTCGAGTCCTCACACCTCTTGCTTAACCTTGAAACAGACTTGGCCACGAGCCTAAGGTTCTCAGCCATCTCTGCACACGCGAGGCCGAGAAGGAATGACTCATCATTTGAGACTATTTTGCGTACCCCTTCAAGAGAGATGGAATCATTGCGCACTCGAATTATGTTCTTGTCTGAAAGAGATTGCCAAAGATGGAAAAGCTTTGACATAAGACCTGCAGTTTCGAAAGCTAACACTCCAACCGAAGATTTCTTTGATGGTTTTGGGATTGGATTGGAGGTTATGACTGAATCAAAACTATGAGATATTGCTGTTTTTACCTTTATTAGCCAGGTCTCAAGAGCCATATTGTTGATCAATATTCTTTATGTATATTGTACAAAAGTAACAAAAGGCTAGATTTATTATATAGCTAGATAGGATTGATGAGGAGAAGTTGGTGTGTGCAAAACAAGAAGAAAAAAAAAAAAAAAAAGAGAAGTTGGGGTTTGAGAGAGGAATCTAGAGAGGAAACAAAAGGTAATGGGAGAGGAAATAATTCAAGAATGGGAGTCGGAGATCAGAGATAAGGATTATAAAAGAGGAGAGCATGAAGGTTATTGTATTGCAAAGGGGTGTGTGTGGCTTGTGGATTTGAGACCATTACAAATAGCATAGAAAATTGTCTAACAAGAGAGAAAATAAAAAATTAAAAAATAGAACAACGCACAGTCACACACACATAAAATTAATTTTAATTAATTTTTTACCCAAAAAAATCAAAGAGATAATAAAATATGCAACATCCACATGCAAGGACAGTGAGTGAAACATGTTTTATTGAGATGTATTTTGTCTTTTATGGGTTTGGACTTAAGGGGATTTTGAAGCGAATGGAGGCTTGAGTTATGGGTTTTTTCTTTCTTTTTTTTTAGAAAAAAATTAAATAGATATTATCAAAAAATAAAATATTTTTTGAAAGAAAATAATATTAAATTAAACATAATTAACATTAATTGAATGATTAAATAATTAATTTTTTAATAAAAAAGACTAATTAACGTATTTCTAAAAAGGCTAATTATTTACTTTCTTAATTAGGAGGTTAAAAACAAAAGAAAGAAAGAGAAGTTTTGTTGTGTGCCAAGAAGCACTTTTTCTCCTAAGATGCTTTTTTTTCCTCCAAAACGAAGCATGGGGGCCATATCATTATGTGTTTTTTTCCTTTTGAACTTTTATGAGGTAATCTTTCTTGTTAATTAATATGCTCGTTCCGTGTGAATTATTAATTCTACAGCTAAAAACTTTGGACACAATAGGAAAAGAAAGAAAAGATCAAGAACCTAGTGATCTGATGGATTTATTGGCATCATGATAGTGTTTTCAAAAAGAAAAATGTTATCAAAATACTATTTGAATTGATTGTTCATGTACTTGACGTAGACAAATACCAAAAACCACCGATATTGTTGATGATAGCACTAATAATCTTCCAATGGCTTCCAATAAGATCGTAGATCTTTGGTTAGATTGTAACATCATATCAATTAGGCACTTATCTTATTTTTCACAAAAAAAAAAAAAAAAAAGTTGTTGAATTTCTTGTTTCATTTACTATGGTGAAATCTTTAGGAGATAAATTAATTTCATGTAATTCCCTAAAAAATAATAATAAGAAAGATAGCATGATTTGTTAATTTATGAGAACTAATGTGAATATAAATCTAGCACAGCCAGCCTCGCTAGCCGGTTAGCGAGCGAGGATCAAAAAGACAACACTCCTTATGAGGATTTAAGAAAAATCTACATAATATTGGGTTAGATGTATAGGCCTATTAGACCTTTTTTTTATATAACCCTAATTATCCACACTATAAATAGAGGCAACATCATTTTTATTTGTAGCCGTCACTTGATAAAATCTAATAAGAAATTCTAGTATAGCCATAAAGTAGACACAATTTTTGAATCACGTAAAATATTTATATTGTGTGATTGTTCTTATTTATTCTACTCTATTATTTTGCTTGATTCGTTTCTAACATGATTAACCAATGAGATATCACAATTACATGCTTCAATTTTTGGCCCATCTCTATTTGCAAATGTTTAAAATTTAACTTTGAATCTTTGACAATATTCTTGATATTTAGTTCTGGTGATAAGTGAATTTAATTCTTGAATTATTATTATAGAATTAAAATTCAATAAAGGTCATAAAAAATATTATCTTTTTTTTAAAGAGATTGTTTCCTTTTATTTTTCATATAAATAAAGAATATTATTTATTCATATTTTCAATAATATTTTTAAAAAATAATTGTATTTGGATAATTTTTTGCAAAATAGATTTTAATTTAAAATATTTTAAGAAATTATATAACTTAAAATTTTTGCAAAACAAGTATTTTACGAAAAATATAAGTAAAAAGGCAAATGATGAGACATAAGGAGTAATTTCTTGTTATAAATGCATAAATCCCGAATTCTTCATCTGAAAGAGAAACTTAACCTGTTTTATAAAATAGACTTAAAGATACCATGAATATTGCTAAAAAAAATCTAAAAAAAGCAAATTAATCCCATCTCCAACCTTGAATAAATAAATGAATGTTGACTTTTTTTTGTCTATATATCAAAGTGCCAATGAATGATGACATTCTGCATGCACTGAGATAAAAATAAAAATAAAAAATGAAAATAATCCCATGCATCATAAATTGGTCTGCCTTCACACCATCGTGGAGTTTTAAGTTCTCAATAAATGAATATAATTTAGAACAAGTGGTGCAATTTGGTCTAAATTGCCGTAGCCCTTTGATAAATGATCAAGCAAATAGGCCATGAAGGATTCAATTACCAAAAATTACAGCATTGCCAAATA
Organism: Dovyalis caffra; assembly: GCA_963924115.1. NCBI lineage: Eukaryota > Viridiplantae > Streptophyta > Magnoliopsida > Malpighiales > Salicaceae > Dovyalis > Dovyalis caffra. The sequence goes on along the minus strand of CAWUPB010001010.1, from coordinate 677,196 downwards.
TCTATAGCAATGCATCTAGACACACCATTAGCAGTGACAATCTTTTGAGCATAGCTTTTTAGAAAAACACACTGCTAACAGTCAATTTTCTGTAATTGGTATAAAGTATGTTTCTTTGCCCCTTCACTTGTCAAAGCTTAATTATTAGACATGTCTACATGTTAGGGCATGCATGCATATAAAGTAAGAAAATGCTCAAATTCTTTATATATATATATATATAATAGTGAATTTAATTACCGATCAAAAACTAAGTATGTTTTGAAGCTAATTTAATTCAATATATATATAGTCTCTTTATTGGTATTGGGTTTACGCTCATTTGGTCTAATAGTAAATTTAATGGTCGATCAAAAACTTAATTTAATTCAAAAAATGATGGAATTAATTTTGATAAAAAACTAAGTATGTTCTGACGCTAACTTAATTCAAGAAGTCATGAAGTTAATTTGGATTGATGTAAAACTAAACAAAAAATATCACACTACTTATAAATATTAAAAAAAAAAATCTGGTATATCTATTGAGAGGAGATTAATTAGCTAGTCAAAGTAGACATTGCTTTGTAAGCACTGTACTTGAAAACAACTGTGCATCTTTCACTAACCAATTTGATGATTTTGAATATAGTAAAAATAGTGTAAAATAGTAAAATTATTGGGTTCAGATGGCCACTTGACAAGTTGCGTAAAAATTTCTGCCATCAATATGGATCTTGCATTCCATTTGGGAAAATGCAGTAAGTGGGTGTGCTTTGATTCCGACTAGAAGTTAGGGTTGACTAATGGATGCATGAGGTATAGAGATGATTCAAGACATAGTAACATGGAGCTACTATATATTCTAGCGTCTATTGGCTTATTTTTTATTTTTTTATTATATGATAAATAATTATATTTTATATCAATCAAAATTAAATTTTATTTCAAACAATCTTAAAATTATATCATCTATATTGATATGATACATTCAATGGATTTTTCTGAAATCTATTGATTGCTTAATAGCCTCACTTAAACTAAAAATTAAAAATAAAACTCGTAATCATTGTAAAACTATCAAACCATTATTTAAAAACAACTTATGATTTTCAATTGAATCTACAAAATCAACAGTTTAACAATCCAAAATGAATTGAAAATTAGAAATAAGACTCGCCATAAAAAATTTAATAAATTTTTCTGAACATTGTTTTTTTTTTAAAGGATAATATTAGCATTACTATGGGTGTGGAAGTATGGATTTAATTAGAAAACCCCACTTATCATTCACATCACATGGTGAGTGTTGGGTTGGTGCATTTTTTGGGGTCACCAAAAAAAAAAAATAGAGCTCAAAGGGAGAGTAGAGATTGGCTTTTGACATTTCTTAAATTGGAGCGAGAGTTTCACTTGATATTCAAAAGTTGTTTCTTTTCAACCTCTGCCTTTCTAGCTTTTGCCTACCAATGGAAAGGCAAGGAACGATATGCTTGTTTACTTGTCGGAGCATGAACAGGCAGCCATGTTACATTTCCATATCTTGATAAACGTGCCTCTAAACTAATCGAGTATGGTAAATATCACTATCTTTTTCTTTCACTTGTTTTGTTTATTCTCATCCCTGTTCTGTCACCAAACCTTGACTGATCTCCCACATGATCTTCTGCAAAGTAATTCCTGCTATATAAACGTAGGAGGAACAAAAATAAAACGGGGCCCAATAAAATATTAGAATTTTGTATTGTTTACTATCACACCAAGACTTTGTATTGTTAATTTGATCAATTATATTTTTATACTATCGTTTTTAGCTTAAGAAGTCAAACTTTGATTGATGAACCGATCCTATCCTCATAAAATATTAGAATTTTGATATCAAAAACGAATGAAAGTTCAATCTACTTTCAAAAAAAATAAAATTTGTTTTAGGTTGGAAATTAGTATTTTCTTTATTTTCTAAATATTAAAAATTTATTGAACTTTTTTAAAATAAAAAATAAAATGGAATGGTTCCAAATTTTGGGGAGGAGCCCAAGAAAATCACACATGAAGTTATGCAGATAATTTATTTTAGTATGATGCTCAAAATATTTACATGTGTAGTTCTTTAAACTAACTTATTTTAACCACTCGAAAACAATGCAAATAAAATTACAAAAAATTTTTAAGTCCTCAAACAAAATTTTGGAGTATTTTCTATTTCTTCAATTCTATATTTAATTTTCAGAAAATTTAAAAATACTTGCGAGCTTTAAAAATAATAATTCGAAAACACAATTGATTAAATTGATAGTACAAGTTTCAAGGTGCCATAACCTCAATAGTTATGGGGCAAAAAAAATATCATTAAATCCAAAAAAGAACTATTACAAGATGAAAAAAAAAAAAAAAAGAAGGGGAGAATAAGATAATTTTGAGTAATTCACATGTTAGTTAATTAGTGATATTGTAATATTGGGGACACCTTCTAAATTACATTGTTCTATGCTTGTGTAGCAATATTATGTTCTTCTAATTGAGTGAATAGATTTTGATATGCTTGGAAGCACCGGGATTTGCCGTAGTTGAATAAGTTGGAAGAAGATCAAATAATGCTTGTTCCAATATTATTGGAGAGCTCTTCAAGAATTTTGGGTAAGAGAAGCCTCCCTATTCTTACTTGGTGAGATCTAATGTGGACATTTGTCACACAATAAATGGATATATGTCAAGATATAGAGATCCAATGATTTAGTTAATTACTCTAAGTATTTCTTTCGATTTTCTAAATGGGATTTTGTTCTCATTGATCCAAATTGATCAGTCAAATTGTAGTAGTCATTAATAAATAAAGCTGTGCTTAGATTGAGATTTTGATAAAAGAATGAAGAAGGCGGTTTGATGTGTCTTTTTGTCTTCGTACAATGTACGACTACTTGATTTGCAAACCCTATGAAGATTCTTTACCATGTAGATAGATAGACAATTAATGGTATATATTTGCTTCTCAAATTAATCAATTAGTGTTTTGACTTTCTACCTAGTAATTGGCTGAAATGATGTTTACCATTTAGATAGACAATTTACGATATGTTTACCCTTCAAATTATCTCTTGTATTGACTTAATTAAATAAGAGACTTATTAAGAGTACAATGATTTTGAATTTTGACAATTACATTTGAACTAGTTTAATTTGACAACAATAAGATTAATTTTTTATTTTTTCAGTTCAGTGAAAGGTAGGTAATTTATGAAATAAATTAAAGGAATTAAGGTGCCTAGTTTTATTTCTCACATATTAGTTTAAGATATTTTTTTTTTAGCTGTTTTTCTAAATAATGTAAGTTAGATCTATTTTTTAACACGTATGATTTAAAAACTTCAACGTGATATTTCATTTCAAACATATTAGTATTTTTTAGTTTTAAATTATTGTGAACACTTAAACAGAAAAAAAAATTAAAAATTAAAGTTTGAACACTCAAATAGAATGATTTACTTTTTGGACATTTAAATAGGAAAAAAATTAAAAAAAATTAAGTACTTAAATCACTTTTTTTTAATCCTTTTCCTTTCTTGATCCTTCGATTCTTTTCCTTTTCCTTTTACTCACATTTGGATCTATATATCCAATTTTTTATGTGTTTTTTTTTTTTTTTGAATAAAGAGGAATTAAATTCTTATGGATTTAGATCTGAATTTTTGTTTGCTTTCTCCTCTTGGTGGAGGTCTAGTTCTCTATATGTTAGGGTTTGTTTGTTTTTAATAAAAATTTGATTATTTCTAATTTGTTTCGACGATTTTGGCAGAGAAGGATCTCTTATCAATGAGATCTAGATCTGATAGTACATATATTTCTCTATTGTTTTGTGATAGCCTCAACTCATTTATAACCATACGATGCTATAAATTTCTATAAAGATAGTCTAATTTTGAAAATTACAAAAGGTTTTGCTTTTCGTCCAAATCATCCAAATTGATGGAAGGATCATTTGTTACTCAAAATGCTAGATTTTAATTGCTCCTATAGTCAAGATATATTATAAACAGATACATTCAATCACTACTTTTGTTAACCTTTATTTCTTCCTTTTTTTTTATTTTAATCATGTCTATTGTTATATTTTTAATATTAATTGTATGAAAATATTGTTGTATTTGTATATTTATTAGTATTAATAAAATATTATTAGTGCAGTTGTTGAGTAGATATGACTAAACAGTACAAGGTTGTGTCACAGATAGAGGATGGTGGAATTCATGTTTGGGTGCCTTTAAAAAGTTTGAAGATTTTTTTATCTATCCTTAACTTATAATTCTATTTCATAAAAATAAATAAATAAATATTTTATCCTCCCAAAAATTTTGATTATGACCGGTCATTACCTTCTTTTTTTCCAATATATATTAATGATGTTTCAAATTGACTTCTCAACTTCTAAAATTTTCTACTTTCGGTTCCCGTAGAGGTGATAGAAATCTGAATATGCATGAATTGAAATTGGAGCACGGGACAAAAAAGCTCTTCTTTATCTTGATTTGGGCATGCACGAAATTAGAGCACAATCTCAAGAAGTGTTAAATTGAAAAATAATAATAATAATAATAATAATAATAATAATAAGGTGTCTCAACAAACAAAAATTAACAAATAAAATTATCTTTCGACTAATTCATGCCACATGATCATGAATTATTAATCGCATCCAATCTTTAAAGAAAGCTCAATTGTTTCGAACTTTCTCTCTCTTTTTTTTTTTTTTTTAATTGGAATATTTATAGAATCCCCCTAAATAGAATCAAACGGTATTTCATGGAATTTACCTCTTATCAAATTATTCAATTATTAGCCAACTCTATCTTTATCGTGTTTTTGTCATTCAAACTGTATGCCTTTGTTCAAATTAATTAATGTCTTATTCTATCTCCCAAATTATCAAAATTTGAAGCTAAAATCATCATTTAACAAAATAATTATAAGCTATAAGAAAAATCTTTAAATTGCATGCATGCATGAATTAAACTATGGCCTAAAAAATCTTTAATAATTATTTGAAAAGGAAAAATTGGTAATCAAGTGTCCTCAGTCCATGCGGATCCATCTGACTCCACACATGGCTAGCACGAGTGCACGCTGGCTCCCTCTATTGCTGCCACGCAGCCCAGCAATCTCTCAAAGAAGAAATGATGAATGAGGTTTTGATGGTCAGAAACCAAGCAAAGAGTGATGCAAAACCCATATAATGGTTTGTGATGCAATCATCCACAAAAAACGTTAAGTGATGATGCCACTAGTTGATCATAACATATATAGTCTTCTACTTTCATCTAGTAATATTAGACTTAGACCATTAGTTTCTATGTGATGAAGAAAGTTTTTGAACAAGTCGTGATCATGATGAAATATGGTCGAGAGCATGAGGTGAGGTTAATTATGGACAGTGTCCAAAGATTATTTTGAGCCACAGTTTTGGGGTTAGAAACCCTAATGCTCTTCATGAATTGTCTACCATGCTATAATTCAAGTCAATCCCATGAAGCACAATAATTGGCTGAGTAACTACTATGGTACTCAAATAAATGCAGATGTTTCTCGTATGTGGGAATTAGAGGTCAATTATGAAAGATAGTTCAAATCCATTGGCTCATGGGTCACAAGTACATTTGTAACCACATTTGGGGTAATGCTAATTAATATCATCAATTGATGTAAAAGTTGATTAAAGGATATTCATATACAATGACATTGCTTGTATTTATGATCTTAATAAAGTAATAGTAGATGAATTGATTCATAAGCTCATTTGAGATGATGCTAATTAATATCATCAATTAAATAATAAATTTAATCTTAATTGATATAAGAATTGATCTGAAAATCAAATATACGTATTTATGATCTTGATGAATTAATAGTAAATGGATTGGTTGGTGAGCATATTTAGGATGATGCTAATTAATATCATCAATTGAACAATAAACTTAATCTTATTTGATGTAAAAATTGATATGAGTATTAAATAGATGATAATATTACGCGTATTTATGATCTTCTTAAAGTAATTAATAAAAAATGAATTGATGTAAATTTGAACCTTTTCTTTTGACGTTAAAGCGTTTCTTGAATAGTTTTTTTTTTTTTTTTTTTCTGTAATGTTTAAGATATTCTAGGGCCAATTATTTTTGTTGTAATACTAATTAAATTCTTCTCGAATGGAGTTTTAAGTAGGTAATTCATTTCCAATTTTGCAATTTTCTCAAGGAAATTTCTTTATCCAACTTCCTCTCAATCCAAACCCAAGGTTGATAATGAAGTGTTAAAGACTTTTGAGGATTCAACCCTTTGAGTTCTTGGACAGAATGAGGTCATGAATTGAGATTTAGGCAACATAATTGGCTCTGAGCCTACTTGTACCCAAGAAATTTTGACAGTTGCAACCTTTTCTTGCATGAAAGTGTTTCGGTGGGCATGCTATTGGAGATATTAATTTGACTTTGGAGAGAACTTTTTTTATCTTTCTATGTACGTCCAAATTATACCTTGGACTATTTTCATCTTTGAATAAATAATTAAAAAATATTTGTATATATTTGAAGAAAAAAAAGTCTTCTCCCACTACCAAAAAACGGAGGTTTTGCAATGAGAATTTTACGATTATCTATAAACCGTCGCTAATAAATAAATAATTGGGAAGATTTTTTAAAAGTGATCTCGATGCTAATAATTTAGCGACTGTCTATAAACTGTCTCTAAATTTCGTCTCTAAATTGGTCAATTGTGACCCTTTTTTATGACGATTTTCAAGAAAGTGTCGCAATTTGACAAACAATTAGTGACCACCTAATTGTTTTTTTTTTTTTTGTTAAATTCCCTTTAATTTGTGACAGCTTTTTGGCAAAAACAATCGCAAAAAACCAAAAATTAGCGACGGTCGATAGACCATAGCTAAACGCTACTTTTTTAAAAAAATTTTGATCAATTTACGACGGTTTTTTCCCAAAAAAACATCACAAAAAAAAACCAAAAAAACCATCTCAAATTTTATGGTCCGTTCGAGGGGAAACGCTACTTTTGATTTTTTTTTTTAAATAGCGATAATTTTTGGACCGTCACTAAAACTTTCAATCCCTAAACACCTCTCTCCCCGATTTTTTTCTCTCAATTTTTTTTCCTCTCTTCTTCTTCTTCTTTCCAACCGTGAACTCCATGCTTTTTTTTTTTTTTTTTGCTTCAAATCTGCCCCTTTCTCTTATTTCCTTCAAATCTCCTCCTTTCCCTTATTTTTCTCTTCCTCTCCATCTCCCCCCCCCCCTCTCTCTTTCTCCCTTTCGTTTTTCTTTCTCCCCCTTTCCTCCACCTCCCTTATTCCGAGCACTCCACCGACAGCAGCTCCTCCTCCTTGTTGGTGATAGGTTCTCCCTCATCTAACCCATCCTTTCATTTTTTTTTATTGCAATTATTTAATTTTGTATTAATTTTTGTTGTTAAGTATTATTATTAATGGTTATTGTTGTTGTTAATTATTTATTAGCTAGTTGTTAATGTAATTGTCGTTGTTAATTGTTACTTATGTTATTGTTAGTAATTATTTATTTTTAAATTATTAGTTGGTTAGTTTAATTGTTGGTACTTAGAAATTTAATTGTTAATTTTTCTTTTTTTAATATTTATTGATAGATTGTTAGTTAGTTTTAAATAATTTTTTATTATAACTAATTATTGTTTGTTGGTTATTAAATTAAGTGTAATTATTTGTAGTTAAATATTTGTTTAAGAGTTAGTCTAAATAATTATGTGTTTAACAATTTTTATTTATTAGTTATTAATTTAAGTGTAATTGTTTGTATTTAAATAATTTAATTGCTCTTTAAATATTTAATAGGTTGTGTAATTAGTTTAATTAATTAAAATATTAATTATTTATTAGGTGATTTGTAATAAAATTAATTAATTAATTATAGGCAAATTAAATTATTTAATTATATTTGTTTAACTTTAATTATATATATATAGTGTCAATTCAAATTTAATTAAGTAAATTTATTATTTTTTAATTAAAAAAACTATTGTTTAAAATAATTTATTACGTTTTTAATTGAGAAAATTAGTTTCAAATTATATTATAAAAGTATTGTATCAAATATATAATTAATTATTAATTTAATTAATTTATTTGTTAATTAAGTTTATTTAGTTATTGATTAAGTAAATTACATAACAAGTAAATTTTATAATTTGTGTTTAAAATAATAAATTACTTAGTGGAATAAGAAAAATACGAATTTATAGATACTTTAATACAATTAAATTCAAAATATAAAATTATGTGCATCGTTTCATTAATTTGGTTGTTAATCTAGTTTTTTAATTTTCAAATTAAATGCAATAGTTGTAATTAATTTGTAATTAATTTAGTAAGTTCATTTAGTAATTAATTTATTAGAATTTTTTAAAATATAAAATTAAGTGTTAGTTTCATTAATTTGGTTGTTAATCTAGTTTTTAAATTTTTAAATTAAGTGCAATAGTTGGCGTAATTAAAGCAATATGATTTTGTTGTCCTACACGGTTTACTTCTACTTTTTAAGGTAACCTATGATTTAAATATATGTGTGTCTCCATGTTGTAATTTATTTGTTCTTCGTTAAATAAATATATTTGAAATTGTTCGTGTTAATATCAATGTTATATGTTAGTATTAATATTTAATTTTAATACTAATGAATGTAAGAATATGTAGGTTATAATGCCTCGAGGTAGGGGAAATTCTCACATGTAGTGGCCCATGTCATATGGTGGGGGTCGAGGTTCAAATACGACAAGGAGGTTGGTAGCCGCCGGACAAAGGGGACTTCATTGACCGACATCAACATTAATGAGATTTTTAATAAAGTCGTTGGAGGAGGAGATAGTAAGAGAAAGAAGATGTACGTACTTAGGTCACATGCCTCTCACTATTACTCTAACCTAAGTACAACCTCTAGTTTGACAACTTCCGATTCCATATTGGTGATGAGGCAATTCGAAAGGAATTCGAGGATTGACATGTAACACATACAAAAGAGATCCGGGATCGACCGACATAGGGGACTTCATTTACCAACATCAACATTAATGAGATTTTTAAGAAGGTCGTTGGAGAATGAGATAGTAAGAGGAAGAGAATGTACGGACTTGGGTCACACGCCTCTTACTATTACTCGGACCTAAGTACGGCCTCTAATTCAAGCAACTACGGGGTTCATGTTGGTGATAAGGCAATCCAAAAGGAATTCGAGGATCGACATGCAACACAAACGAAAAAGATTCAAGATTTACGAGGTACTATGACATCATTTTTTGCTTCAACAAATGAGTTGAAGGAGTACACTCGAGAGTAATATGCGATGATGAGACAGACGCAACAAATGCTCGTCGCATATACAAGCAAGCCGGTTCATCCGTCGGGCCTAATATTGACAACGATTCCACCAACCTCTTAACGATTCCATCTAACATCCGAGTGACGACCCCGTCAATCTCTCCTAGCTTTAATGTTTTTTTGTAATAACAACAAATTTCTACTTTTTAATAATTAAATATTTATTAAATTTTAATAAATTTTATAATAAATATTATGAAATTTTAAAAAATTATGTTTTGAGTTTTTTTTTTTAGATTTTTAAATAGCAATTGGTTAATTTAAAATATTTAAAATGTGAGTAAAATTAAAAAATTAATTGAAAATAAATTCTTAGCGATCGTTTTTGGGCCGTCGCTAATTAGCGACGGTTTGGTTAGACCGTCACTAATTTTTGCAATCGTTTTTTTCGTCACTAATTTAGCGACGGCCCAAAAATCATCATGATTTTAGCGAGTAGCATTTTAAAGACGGTTTTAAGATCATCTCAAAACCGTCTCTAATGAAATTTAGCTACGGTTTTCACGAAATAGCGACGATCCTTTAATTCCGGTATTGTCCTCTAGGTTCACAAGCAAATGAGATTGCACCAACACTTTATATTAATTTTCCATGTGGAAACAACATTTAAGTCTTGAACATTATTTAAAACCAATTTGTTAAAAAGAAAAAAAAATCTGATTTTCTAGTTACATTTAAACTATAATTAATTATTTGAGAAACAAAATCAAATTGAGGAATTTTCTGTCCTAATTAAAAGTGGAATATTTTGTAGATTTTGGATCATGTCGATTCACCATTTCTTTGGGGAGATTGTATTGCGGTTTGCCTGCTGAATTTGATTTTGGGCTAAAAATCACATCTGGTCATTTTACATTTCCCATTTAGTCAAATCAAACTCTACATTTCGAATTTTATCAAATCAACCCATCTACTTCAGTAAAAGGCAGCTTAAGATTTTCCATTCAATATTCATGTCAAAACATGTGGCCTTTATCTTGCTTTTTAGATAGTAAGGAATTAGATAAAAGGACTGATTTAACAAAATTTGAAGTAGGAAGTTTGGGTTGATCAAATGTACAAAGTAGAGGGACTATCACATAAGAAATAGTGTGCAACCGACAATAACAACCCTCTTCTTTTAATTCATATATTTTTTTGTCCCTCATAGCTTGATTTCAAAAAGCACAGAAGAAAAAACAGCCGTTTGCATGTGGGCTATCTGCGTTGGCCTGTGATATTGACCATAACCCTTCTAGCTATCTAGCAAAAGAATAAGAAGAAAAGTGCAAAAAATAAAGCTAGCTAGCTAGCTAGTGACTTGGCTATATAACTTTGAGTTGGTGGAACTAGACCTACCACACTGGCAAAAATGGAGAATCCGATCGAGTCATGACCTAAAATGGGAACTCATCAAGACAATATGCAGAACCTCCAAACCGAGTTGACTCATCCCACCATGCTTGCATGCCCACCATGGCTTGCCTAGTTGGTCCCATATGAAGACTTTGATCAAAGGCAATAGAAGGGAAAATTGAGAGGCTCTCTCTTCTTTTCGGTTCAAGAGAAGAAGTTGCATGATGGGGACCTCTAAGTAAGTGAGATTACTAAGATCCCACTAGCTATAAGTGCTTTTGGAAATTAACAGTGATTTTTATTTTTTATTTTCATACAGTTTCTAGGAATTAATGTGATGAATTAATCAAAGAAATGAAATAAATGGGTGTATTGAGCATGAGAGGGAGACATAGTATGGCCTCTCATTCATCACAAATGAAGGGGTAATGTTCCACTTTTGATAGACATTCCTCGAAGAAAACGGTCCCAAAAAAACCCTAAAATACTTTAGCAAAACATCCTATATACGAAGATGATGATGGTGATGGTGATGCTCTCTTAGCAGCTCCTTGCACTATTGATGAACAATCCTCACGTGTGTCATCATGATTGTACGTGCATGGTAGACCAAATAATTTTATCAAATCCACGTGCATTTGGCCCAGGCCCATCTGCAACGTTCTCAATTTATTTGTTTTTCCAAGAGCAATTACAAGGGGTAAAGAAAAGAAAAAGGAGAGGGTAAACTCCAAATTTCCCAAATCCCTAAGAAAGTAAAAGTGGTTTGGGGGAAAAATCATGAAGCTAAAGTGTGGGGTAGAATTTGAATTGTTGGGGGTGAGTAGTGGAATATGCAATAGTTGATTTGATAGAATAACAATTTTATTTTTATTTTTTTAGAATGTTTCTTTTCTTTGCTAAAACTCACTATTTACTATTTACTCACTTTTGCATGAAAAAAGAGCTAGTAATTTAAAAACTTTTAAACTAGCTAAAGAAATGGGCCTGAGGACATATAATTAAGTTTTTTTTTTTTTTTTTCCCTAATAAGCCTTTCAATTCCTTAAAAGATGTAATTGCCTTAAAGCTATAGCAACTTCCTCATGCCTAGGGATAGCAATAGGCTGGGTAACAGGCACATTAAATCAATCCTATAACTCTACTTATTAAAAAATATTATACTTATTATTCTGCTCATTATCTACTAAAAATCATTTATCAATTTCTTTACCTAGCCTATATCGATTATATCATATCTTGTTTATACTTGTTTACTCAATAATTTTTTTCCTTAAATTGAAGATTTTTTTAATTTTGTTTTTTTGTTATAAATTTTTTTTGTCTGAACTCTTTTATATAATAAAATAATTGGTGACAACTTTTTCCTTTTTTGATAGGTTTTTAGAATGGTAAATGTTTTAAATATTAAAGACGTATAAGTAAAGTGGAGTCAGCATATTTTATTTGGTTTGTATTGGATAGAAACGGAGAGCAAAAATAAATTCGGTAGTTGGGCTAGTCTTAGCATTTTATAAGCGAACCCATCTTCAGTCTTCACAAATTAATAATTATCGATGAATATTACCAAAAAAAAAAAAAAGCGAAAAACATGAATTCAACAAATTTATAAATAATATATAGTTTCACATAGTTTAATAAATTTATATTTTTTTTCAATACTTATTTGGTACTCGTTAAAAATAAAATTGTTAATATGTTTTTATTTATGTTTTATGAACAGGAACAAAATAAATCGAACTCCCGCTCCTGAAACTACCCTTCTTCTCAAGCTTACCACTCTCCACATGTTATTGCAGAAAAGAATGCAAAATAAAAACGCATAGTGTAAAAAAAAAAAAAAAAATACAACCTGCACACACACATATACACACAATGTGTTTTTCATGCTCTTTCTTTTTTTTTTTTTTAAATTTTGTAGTTTAATATTTTTTTTATGTTAATAGGTAAAAGTTAGGTATCAATAAGGTAAAAAAAAAACTATCCATATTCATAGATAAACTATCCATTAATATAAATGAATAATACTATTTTACTTGTATTTAACCCATTACTCATTAGAGTATTTTAAAAAAATAATTAATTGATGGACTGAACAGGGTACCTATCCATGATTGAAATCATTATATGTTCCCCTGTGTTTTGGAATTTTGAATAAAATATCCTTTTTTTCATGTGTTTTTAGTCAACTCATAGCTCTTTGCTTTTGATACTACATTAATTGACAAGAATTTTGTTCATTTTTCAAGCTTCAATCTCTCCTTTTTAAGGGGAAAAAAAACTATTGAGAAACATTAAATATTGAGTGTCATACCCTAAAATTTTACCTTTTGTGTATTATTTTTGTGTTCTTTATTTTATTTTCATTATTTAAATTTAGGCTTGCTTTGTATAAAATCAAGACAAAAAATACATACATACATACATATATATATATATATATATTTTTCTTTTATTTATTTATTTATAATTCAGAACCAAATTACAAAAAATAAAATAAAATACAAAAATACAAAACAAAACAAAAAAATTTTCAACTTGCAGTACCTAACTCCTCTCGAGTCAACAATTTCGGCACCCCTCACACTGCCGGCCACCCTACTGCTCGCATATTCCAACGAGTTGAATCACCATACAACCTCCACGGTGCTTCCAATGACCTCACTGCTTCGGCCACACAACTCCCACGAGTCCCTCCGGACAACTTCCCCCATATCTAGCAATCTCCGGGGCAATCCCCCAATTCCTGCAACCTCACCATGCTGCAAATTGCGACGAGCCGCACTACCTTCCCCTTACCGACCACCGCCATAGCCATCCCTTAGGACCAAAAAATGGTCGGACACGCCCACTCCGGAAAACCTGCGAGAAAATCCCCCACCATCATAGTGGGGGAACCAACCAAGCCACATTCAGTATATATATATACATACGAGGGCGACAGAAAAAAAGAAAAAGGAGGAAAAAGAAAAAAAGACGGGGGAGGGGGATTTTTTTCTTTAGTCCGATATCCAAGAAAATTAAGAGTGAAGCTCGCAAAATTAGGAGAGAGTTAGCGATAAAAAAAAAAAGAGAGGCAAATCGACGAGTAAAGGAAAAAAGAGAGAAAATCAAAAAAAAAAAAAAAAGGAAATTAAATTTACTCGAATCGAAGGCGATTCCTCATCCATTCCAACCAATTCTTTTAGGTAATCCCTCTAATTTCTCTTTAATTTCGTTTTTTTGTTTCAATTTAAGTCCGATTTAAATTTGGGATTTTTTCGAAATTGTAAAAATTTGAAGAATAGATTTGGGGGTTTTGATAAAATTGAGTCCTAAAGGGTCGAATTAACTTGATTTCACTCTAATCAAAGCAATATCGCATGAAAATTTGAAGAATTGAAAAATTAGGGTTCGATCGAATTGGAGAAAATTTTTAGAAATTGATTTGGGGGTTTTTGTTTGAGCGAGGGAAAGAAGGAAAGAAAGGGGAGAAGAAAGAAAGAAAAGGGAAAATCAAGTCGCCATGGACGAACGTCCACTGGTTCCTCCATGGCGAGCAGCAACATGTTACAAAAAAAAGAGAGACGGGAAAAGGAGAGAAAGGAGAAAGGGAAGGAAAAGAAAGAAGAGAGGGGTGCGAGAAAGGAGAAAGAGAAGAAAACGAAAAAAAAAAAAGGGGACGAACTCGGTTCGTCCATGGCGATCGGGTAGAGAGAAGGGAAGAAGAAGAAGAAAGAGAAACGGGAAAGAGAGAGGAGAAAAGGGAAATTGAAAAAAAAAAGAAAAAGGGGTTTTGTTTCGGATCGAAAAAAAGGGGTTTTTTTTTTTTGTTTTAAATGTTGTGGGTTAGGTGGCCCAACCCACGGGTTAATGGATCTGGACTGAAATTTCGAGTCCGATCCGCAAATAAAAGAAAAAGAAGAGAAATTCGGTCGGACAGCCAAAAAAAAAAAAAAAAAAGAAAGAAAAAAAAGTGAATTTTTTTGTTGGGATTTTGTTATTTCGTATTAAAATTAGCTATTGAATTGTTTTTATTATTTTAATTAATGTAATTTTTAATCCGGAATTTATTTTATGTATGCTCGTTACTAATTTAAATTTCGGTATTTGATTTCTTTTATTTAATTCATGTAGCTTTAATTTATTTGTTTATTAATTAGGTTCAGTAAGTAATAAGTAGAAGATTGTCAAGTCTCCTAAGTTTTAGGGATCGATGATAACCCTTCTTAAAAAGAAATAAATAAATAAAAAAATATATAATAATAAAATAAAAGAAAAAAATAACAAAAAAAATCATAAAACTTTTTAACAAAGTCTCTTATCCGATAGGGATCGTTGTTAGTCAAAAAAAAAAAAGGTTTTTTTTTTTCTAATAAACAAGTGTTCTCCGACACACCGGTTGTGTCGAGACTCAAAAAAGGTGGATCCGATGTTTGAACCGACGTGTCTCTCGATGAAAGGGGTCCGACGATCGTTTCAATACGATGCCACGCTCAAAAATAAAAAACTTAATTTGACTTGAAAAATAGGAGTCTCAAGAACTCGAAAAATAATTTGGCAAAAATAAAATACTTTAGGAGATAATTTAGGACTAAGCTACATGTGGTACCTTTCTTAGAAAAGGGCATTTTTGGGTGATTAATTATCTTCCCATAAGCGTAACCGACTCCTTACCATAGAATCTCCGAACCGATGCCAATTTTAGGTTCCTAGTTCCTTCAATACTAGGTGGCGACTCCAAACTCTACAAATAGTCTTAAAAATAAAATAAAGATCCGAAACTAGTGATATCACCCGATAGATTTTTTTTTTTTATGGGAGTCTCGTCCGACGTCGGGTAGCGACATTGAGTGAAGTAGGGAGATTTATAGTACGCATGAAGAAATCCATGAGAATTTATCTCAAAATCCCAAAATGTTCATCATCAATGAGGGATGGAATAGACATTAATGATATATATATATACACACACATATATCAAAAGAAAAAGAAGGAAAAAAGAGAGAGAGAGAGAGAGAGAGAGAGAGCAATCTTCTCCAACGTATGCACAAAATTATCGTAATCATTTACAAGCACCAATCTTTTCTCCTTGCATGAAAGGAGCAGATCTGGTAGCCCATCTTTTCATTGGCTTGAGTTGCACCTTGCAACCTACCCCACTTTCTCTTCATTACCAACCAAGTCTCGTCAAGTCAAAAGCAAATTGACACTTGTTGGACAGAAGTCTCTACACCGTATATAGCATCATCATAGGTTCACAGTAGGCCAATTTTATACCATCTTTTTTACCTTGACAAGAAGATTTGAATCCTTACAAAAGAAAACTCTTGGCATTCCAATCTCATTGACCCATCGACTAGCTGGGACAGGAACTACGAAGTGGTAAATAAAACACTAAATGTTAGATTGGGCTCGCAATGGAAATTGGCTCCCTTTGCCGTGTAAAATGTCCTGGGCTTCCAAGTGACATTTCACATAGAGAAAAGCTATTGCAGTTCAATGAATTCATTCACAGCCGATGAGCTAAACGGCAACAACTCTTGTGCCTAAGAAAGTCAGAAAGGAGAATGCTAAAAACGTTTCCACTCCTTACCATCCTTTCCCAAACAGTCATCAAGCAAGATAATTACATGTTTTATTCACTCAAATCACAGGAGATTAATGATATTTGCTACACTCTTATCGTCTTTCAGCATGATTTGGAACTCAAGTAAATGATAATTAAAGGAACTGATAGTATACAAGATGTAGCTTTCCATGTTCACACACTCATCACTACGTGGCTCATCACAATCCACAATAACATTCAGTTTTCAGTACATTAACCAACGCATCGATAGAAGAAAAGATGCGAAGCTGGTGTGAACAAATATATCAGATGCTACTGCAGAAATGATTTACATTCAATATGTTATAAGGCGAATCTCTTCTTCTTTTCCTTTTTTTTTTTTTTGGGAACTCAGCTTTGCCAGGTAAAAGGTATTGATACAGTCTATAAAAGGTAATGATAAAATTTTAAGTCAATGCAAGGAATTGGAGTGAATCAGTAAAAAATCCATCGCCTCAGAAACATGCCCACCTGAGAATTTGGATTCGACAAAACCCTAGTAAGTAAGATGCAAATTTCAACATCTCCAGCCGATTCATGAAAGCATTTGGTTTAAGAATTTGAAACACCCCATACATGGAACAAGTTCCTTGATGACAAAATTGCTCCGCCAGAACCAACTACCTAAGTATCTATCTTCTGAAAGCTATGCAGCAACGTTCTGGAGTCAACAAGCAAGATACATTTCAGAAAGCTTTCTGATCTCCCTACTTAAAGCTCATGGCAACGTCTCCGTTCATCTGGATGGATGAAGAATCATGTTATGCAGAAACACTAAAAAAGCTATGCTTGAAAATTAGAAAAGCATTCGAACTTACAGATCTTGCGAGTTCTTTAGCTTTATCATCATTAAAACCTAGAGTTTCCAATATCTGGCGACCTGCAGATTCTTTTTCTGACCAAATCCCCAGAAGTATATGAGTTGTGGTAATTTCTCCACTATCACCTGCAAATTCACAAAACAATAAGATGATTATGGTAACCACATATACATAGACAGTACCCATACCCACACACATATCAAGATGCATTGTTTATAAATGTCAAATTTGCTATTTACAGTTGCTAGCCATGCTTAGATTCAAGTCCAATCAGTAGGAAAAACAAATTTCAAATCTAAATTACCAAAGCAAAATTTTGTCTGATTGAATTTTGACATTTTTTTTACCAGATAAAAACCTTGTCAATTCGTCATTCAAAGGTATAGCATATAACATAGACTTCAGTCTCTCAATAAAACATAATGGTGATGAGCACATCCCATATACGGGAAACACGGCATTCATTGTATACTTCTGCATTTCATTTTTCCATGAGAAAGCTCCACTTTTGCTTTGTTGAAGCTCCTTTCAAAAATTAATGCACAGTATGCCAACAGACTCCTAAAATGCATCTCAAAATGATGAGTGACAATAGTGGATTACACAATGCATATGCTATTTGAGTCGCCATTAGTAACTCATGATAACTCTTTTACGGTTGAAAAGACAGAAAAGGGAGGATGGGATTATGAACACCAAAACAACATTAAAAAGAACATTCTCAAAACTAGACAAGAACAGAATACAAATAAAAGCTTCTACAGTAAATAATCAGGAGAATTCGCCATGCTAGACATTAGGTAAAAGGAAATGTTCAATGACTCTCTGACTCTTGGTGGGATTAAGAAGAAACTTGAGTGACACATTTGCACCCTTGAGAGACTGATACTTAATATAAAGCACGCATAAGCAGGCATTCCCCATCTCCTACTCTGTGGATCCCATGATACTTAATCTTATTTTCACTTACATCCAAGATGGGCTCACAGACTTGCAATCTTTTCCATACTGAATAAGGTCATACATAAAAATAGCACTGCCTTAATTGAAAATTGCCAAGCTCCAAAAGGTATCAAATAAAACATCAAGCCAAGCAGCATGAAAGAAATAACCAACATTCTCTTCCGTAAATGCTCAAAGTAACTTTGTACAACACTCATCTTTAAACTAACATTACCAAATTGCAGTTTCTGAATCACAATCACATTACGTGGGCCCCAGCAGATCATTAATTGAATTAACTTGCAAACACATTCACAAAGTAGAATAAGATATTCCAAGTGTCTGATTCAATAGATGTTAAAAATCACCTGACTTTAGTTTCTCCTCAATAGCCCAATCAAGTGCTCTTTGAGCCTGTTCAGTCAATGGAGGATGCTCGGGGCTGAAAAAATACATTTCAGATTTCCCAAGTAAATTCACAATTTCTTCTCTGACTTTGAAAAAAGTAATTCCATTAGCCCTCAAAAACTTTGCAGCTGGACTTGTCCCTGCAACCAAACACAAAACTTCAATAAACCCAAAAATAAATAAAGAGGCTTACGCACTGAATGCGTAAAAAAATAGCTGACCTTCGATCAAAATCCCCATTAAAAGTGCTTCGGTTCCTGTATTAGGATACTTCAGCTTCCTCGCCTCCAATTCTCCTAACCCAAATGACCTTATTGCTCTTGCTGACCATCTTAAACCACTCACATAAAAACAAGCATTTTCTTAATCAACTGTTAAAATCACATGAAATTCATATAGAAAGCAAAGAAGAATCTATTTTTCTCTCTGTTTCTCATCAAAATTAAAGAAAAGTGACTAACTTTGGTATCTTCTGAGATGTGTATTTCCTGCAAGAACCAACAAAACTAATCAAGACCCATTATTCAAAATCAAGAAATAAAAGGACCCAGATGAACAAAAAGCTTACTTGGTCGGTAGAGTAGATAAAACTGTCACAATCCTTGATGGATTATTGCACTTAAGAGCTAAAGTTCTCAACTTTGAGTGTGAAATCAATAGCTTGTTACCATAAAAGGAGCTTAAAGGGAATGATAATAGTGAAGAATTGTGGGGTTTGTCATTGCAAATTCGAGAGGTGGAGATCGAAATTGGGAGAAAAGAGAGAGTGTTAGAAGCCATTAAAGAGAACCCAGTTATGGGTTTTATGAATTGGCTTGATGTTTCTGGTTTCAAAAATGGAGGGTTGTCTGTTTAGTGCTTTTCGGGCCGAGAGAGAATGCTCTAGCAACGTTAAAAGCCAAAGACATACGCCATGTCGAACAATGACGTTGGGGTTTAAGAGGGATGGTTTGACGAGTCGTTGAGAAAATGATGAAATGAAAGGATTTTTATCCCTTCTCTTTTTAAGAATAAACGAGAAGTTTCTTAGATCAATTTTCACATGATAAGATTAACTCCGTGTCTCTAATTTGAAGAATGATAAATCGCTTATAAAGCTATTGTAAAAAATAAATAAAGCCACCTCTTGTTCACTCATATAATTTTGAGATAATTAAATATTTTGAAAAATCATTTTGCGGTGTACTGTATCTTTTAATTATCTTTTAAGTCGTTTAATATATCATTCGACCATTTTAAATATTAATGACTAAATTCTACTTGTCTTCTAAGCCCATCTTATATTTTTCATGTTTTACCTATTTATTAAATTTTAATTGTAGTATAAGTTTGATTTTTTTTTTTTTTTTGATAACGCAGTGTCCAGTGCCAACTTACGAGCACCTCAACTAATCCCACGAGCTTCGAAGTTAATGATCATGTAAATCGCTAGTGGCTACCAAGAAAAACAATCGGGACTCGAACGCAAGACCACGTGGGAGCAAACCCCTTAGTACTAAATTCTTGCCACTGCGTCACCCCTTGATGGTTTATAAATTTGAATTTTTTAACTATATGTCACGCGTTGTTGTTTTTAATAGTTTTTGAAGTCATACATGTAACTTTTGTTACGAGCATTAAGGTGTGTCTAAATGCCAAAATTTGTATAACTTGTGGTATTTCCTTGTTGCTTTATAGGTAGAAAAACAAGAAAAAAAAGCTCAATTTATTTTTGCGGAACAACTTAATATCTAATATGGTCTTAGGTTTATAATTATATTTATTATATCATTGATATTAATTTAGTCTTTAATCTATCATTTCAATCGATTTTTCAAGTCATAAACAAATTTTTTGATCGAAACACCTCAAATGAAAAAAAAAAAAAGATAAAAATAGGTTTTTTTTTAATTAAGTATATTTTGATCAAAAAATTTATCTACTGTGAGAAAAAATAATTAAAACAATAAATTGAAGATTCAATAATAGTTAAAAATATAATAAATCTAATTAGAAAATCTAATTAGAGACTTATGTTATTATATAATGATGAGTTGGCTTATGCATTTTTAATAAAAAAATTGAAAATTTTATTCCTCTTAGTTTTGGCAAATGCTAAGAATTTGAATGAGAACTATCCCCTTAATTATAAGATTAATCCCTCAAGACAAGTTTTGATGATTGAAATGGTGGATAAGGAGTTGTTAAAGAAGAAATGAAAAATTATTACATGAGCAAAGAATGTTGTCTGGTCTCAAATTTTCAACCAGCTATTCCCAAAGCCCAGTCAGATGGGCATGTTGGGGTGAACTACTAGGCCCATGGGCCCAAGAAAAAAACCATCCAACCCACTAAAAATCATACAAAACATTGGGTAAATTATAAACTACCTCTTTTAGTTTTGAGAAAAAAATTAAATAGTCCTTCTGTTTTAAAAATTAATTAATTATTTTTATTTATTCATTTTTTGTTATTTTATAATTATTTTAAAAATAAATAGATATTATAAAAATATTTATGAGCAAATAAGACACTTTTTTTAAGATAAAATAATATTAAATTAAATGTGATCAAGTTAAAAAATTAAATAATTAATTTTTAAAATAAGAGGAATTATTCGATTTATCGAAACTAAATGGACTAAATTATAATTTACTCACCAAACAGTCCCTCTGCAAGTAGGGAATTAAAAGGCCAAGTACTGTTATGATAGGCCATTGAAATTTCTTGGGCCAAGTTGATTCATAAAAATAGTCTGACTCCTTTTTCTCATTGGCCCATGCGATTGAATAGTCGTTTAGCTGCCGTGTGGGGCTTAAAACGACGCACCTTGGAAACCACGCTGCACGCTTTCATAGGGCCAGCTTGCACGGTTCCCCACCACAGCAGCCTCCATGAAGGATGTTTTTTCATTTTTTATTTTTTATTTTTTCCAATTCTTTTTCACTTTTGACCGTGAGGTAATTTTTGGATACAAAATCTAGGAGCATTGATGTCTGTTTTTTGCTGCTTGTTTTTTTTTTTTTTGAAGAAAAAAACCCTTCTTTTTATAGGGATAATTGACCTTCATACACGCATGTAACATCCTATTTCTCCATGATAAGATATGGATTTGAATTTAGAGATTAGAAAAAAGGGTTAAAAGCTTAATTTGTGTTTATATAACAAAATAATCATTTAATCTGTATTTATGTTTTTAATTAAATAAATTTTATTTTTAAATGGTTATTAATTATCTAATTTTTTATTATAGCAAGATTTTAAAATTAAAATATCGAGATTATTCATATAATTTGCTTATTTGACTGACTTGTAAAAATATTTTAAAGTAATAATTAGTCATATGTAAATTCTGTGAATAATTTTGATTATTTGACTTGAAAATTATGACAAAAAATACATTAAAAACTTAATGTATATTTAAAAATAAAATTAAATCAATTAAAAATATAAATACCTATTGTGAAAATTATGCAGATTTAACTATTAAAATTTAGAAGAAATAAAAATTAGGTGAAAAGCAAAAATACATTAAGAAAAATCCCCTAATCTTATCTAAATCGAAGAAAAAAGCATCCAACTTGGCAATAGTTAAAGTTGATGATGCATGGGGATGTCAAAGTTAGTAGTCTGTAAATTCAATTCAGCATCACTTATTAGGTCAAAATAGTCGGAATTGTGACTTCCACAAGTAAATACAAAGGGGAGAAGATTGCCATAAAAGTACAATTAATTAATTGAATCCAGATCACGTTATAGTTGTCATCTCCACCGCCTAAAAAGATAACCAACATTCATTTTCACATAGATTAGATTTACTTAAATCTATGTAACTTCTCATGCATTAACAACAAATCTACAATCATAAAGATTCAAATCAAATTCCATTATTTCACGTAAATAAATGAGTAAATAGTTTAATTTATCCGAGTTTACAATTTTTCTCTACATTTCTAATTATATAATATTTTCAACAAAGTTTTTTTATTATGAGTAAAATTTTTGATTGAAATTTT
This sequence comes from Dovyalis caffra, assembly GCA_963924115.1. Lineage (NCBI taxonomy): Eukaryota > Viridiplantae > Streptophyta > Magnoliopsida > Malpighiales > Salicaceae > Dovyalis > Dovyalis caffra. The sequence continues at coordinate 654,721 of CAWUPB010001010.1, read as the reverse complement.
TCGATATGAAATAACAATAATAATAATTTAAAGATTTAAGAAACGAACATATAAATCATATGACTTTAAATGATTTTTTTCATGGATTTTAGCTGAGAATATTTTGATAAAAAAAATACTCATAGTGAATAATTGATAGAGACTTAAACTTATTCAGAAATACAATAAAAAAAATTAAAAATGTAAAAATAAATTGAAACTCAAACCATTATATAAAGATTAAATAAACTATCTACTCTAAATAAATCTACAAGAATTTGGTTAAGTTTTTTTTCCCTCCAAAATGGTATGGAGCATGAAATTTAAGGAAGGGAGATTTTTGGATCTTAATAACTAAAATTAACATAAAGTACTAATTTTAATTAAAAAAAATAGCATTTTTAAAACTCCCATTTTATATTTTGGCATAAAAGAAAATGTTGCTATGAATTTTGAAATGCTACAATATTTTAGTGGTCATTTATGCTAACGAGATCCGTATTTAACATCTTAGGACTATAAAATAGCATCTACAAAACATTTAAAGAAAAAGGAAACAAAACGCTAAATCGAGTAATTAAATCAACTTAATTATCTTTTAAGCTCTAAATAAAGCATGTAATTTAATAACTATCCAACACAATAAAAATAAAAAATAAAAAAAATTACTAAATCGAGGGTCACTTCAGTAATTACACAATCCTTGCCATTTTTGTCTCTCTCACAACCGGAGAAAAATTAAAGACAACAGAGTTGTAAAACAACGTGGACTTGTTTTTCCGGATTTGCCGCACATAAATTCTTTCCTTCCTTCCTTCCTTCTTAAAATCAGAGTCCGTCGATAATTAAAACTCCCTTTTCTCCTGATCCAAGAATTATTAAATTTACTTTCTCTTAATACAGAGACAGATACAGAGAAAAAGTCTGTCCATATTCTGTTGCAATAAAATCTGAGAATTCTTGAACTCCAGGTCTGATTTAAATCCATTCAAGATCCATTGGATTTTTTAGGTTGTTTTGATTTGAAATGTGTTGTTTTGGATGTAAATTAAAGTACCCAGAAGTTGAATTTTGAAGGTTTTTCTTTCTTTATCTGGAATTTGAGAAAGCTTATTAAATGTGTTTGATTTCTATATATTGAATCAGGTTCTGTTTTTGTTAGTCATCAAGAATTTTTTTTTTAATTAAATGGATTAGTGGTTTGTTATTTGTTGGTTCATTAAATGCTGTGTTTATTTTTGGCTGTTTTGCAGGTTGGTAATTTGCTCAAGGTTGAAAGGGAGAGCAGTTTGTCTAAATTTGGTATCAAGATTCAAATTTTGGAAGGTTTTGGTTTGTGGGTTATTTTCATTGAGTAGATTTCAGCTGTGGAAATCCAAATTTTAGTTAGTTAGATTAAGATTTTACACTAAAATATTTCCACTTTAGAGTTTAAATTTTTATGAGTAGATTTCAATTATGGAAATCAGATTTTAGTTAGTTTATCTTGAGTTGCATGATCCACATAATTCGTTCTTGGTGAAAAGAGCTAGCTTTATGTGGAAAGCCATGAACTTGGCTTCTTCACCAAAAAGTGCTAAACCTGCAATGGCTGCGTTTCCTCGGTCACTTACTTCAATTGCAGCATCAATGGGAGGCCTTGCAGTGTTCTTGGTTATTGCTTCTTTGCTTTTGGTTTCATACCCTATAGGTTCCACGGTTCGTGGATACTTTTACGCGATAGATGGCTCTAGAAAAGTGGATTTACCCATTTTTGAAGGCAATCAAAGCTCCATTGATCAGCGCCATGATAATAATACAGATGTGGTTGATAAGGTTTCTTCATCTGGGTCTGATTTAGAACTGCCCATTAGTTTTGGTGGTGTTAATAATAACAGTGTAAATGTCGTTGATAGTCAATCTGGGTCTAATTTACAAGAATCCACTAATGGTACAAGAAAAGAAGACCAGACCATTTCCAAGGGCGGTTCAGTTACTTTAAGTGTCAAAGAGAATGGCGTACATAAAGGATCAGAAGAGAGTAGCTCAGATGCTGCTTCTGCAGATTCTAAATCAGGGATCAAGTCAGATATATCTGCTGTGCCCAGCAGCAATGCATCCAGAACTGGTTCCGATGATTCAGGTACCTTTTTTTTTTTTTTTTTTTTTGCTTATCTATGGCCGGCAATTGTATTTGTGTTTATCTTTGCATCCATGTTGGAGTTTCTGTTTGGTAACTTGCTTTTGTATTTGGGATTATTAACTGCCATGGGAAGTTTCCAGCTGTTAAATTATTGATTTTCCAATTGTTAACTCGTTGGTAGAATTGGCAAAGTGGTTTACCTTTGCTGAAAAAGGAAATTCTAGAGGATCCAGCTTACTTGCATTAGTTATTAAATAAAGGATAAAAAATGTTTAATTTTTGTAGGATGGGAGAAATGTGTAAGCTTTTGCTATAGATTCATTTGATGTTTTGAGATACTTAGCTATTATCTTCTGGTAGTTAACGTCAGGAAAGAAAAAAAGTAACTTCTGGTACTCATCCTCAGAAAAAAAAAGTTGCATCTTTTGCTACTTTGAAGAGTAGGAAACATGATCTTTCCATAATAGTTACATTTCAATGCCATGAACTGGAGGCTTAATTTTGTTGGACTCTTTGCGAGAAGCAAGGTGGTAACCAGTAGGTCAAGACCTGGCTTCAAAAGGGAGGGGGAGAGCCATTTCTGTTGTGCAGGCATGATCCTATATACAGAAAGGACAGTACCAGCTTCTTTGAGGAATAAAAAGAAGTTCTTTTTCTGCAGGCAATCTTCAAGGATGGATTTTACACATCTTTTTCTCTCTGATGTGTTCTCAAATATGTTTTGAACCATAACTATGCGATTGATATCAATCCTTGGTAGTCTGTCTAATTCATGTAAGGAACAAAACAGGACAAATTCATGGTTTGCTTTACATTTTTTCTGAACACCTTGTTAGTGTGCGCATAATGGATTTGGTTGCAAGGACTGTGGTTTCAATTGAATGGAAGGAATACTATAACTTTTTTTTTCCTCAAACTTGGAGAATGTTTGTATCAAAGAGTTTTCTGAAGTTTGTTAGTATAGAAATGTTTGATTTATGAATTCATTCTTTTGTTTCCTCCCTATCTCTTCATTTTTTGAGATTATAATTTCCTTTACATTCTCTAACATGCAGGATGTGATTTGTACCAAGGAAGTTGGTTTTACGATTCACTGGGACCATTATACACAAACAACACATGCCCTGTTCTGACACAGATGCAGAATTGCCAGGGAAACGGAAGGCCTGACAGGGAATATGAGAATTGGCGGTGGAAACCTTCTCAGTGTAACCTCCCTAGATTTGATGCCAAGAAGTTTCTGGAATTAATGAGAGGAAAAACAATAGCTTTTATTGGTGACTCTGTTGCCCGAAACCAGATGGAATCGATGTTGTGCCTTCTCTGGCAGGCAAGTATATCCACTCCATTATGAATACAATTCCATTCTGGCTTTGGCAATTTCCTCTTGACAGCTCATCATATCTTGATTTAGGGAAATTTATTTCTGCAAACTGATAGCATCTATCAAATATTCATTTTAGTTTTGACGACAGTCATGGGGCAAAAGTTGACAATTGGATCAATTTTGCTCTGATGATACTTGAAGCAAAATTTGTAGTGTAGAACATGATTTCCCAAGTGTCACCCTTCTCAAGCCCTTTTCATTTACTTACCTTGGTGTGATAAATTGACACCGTTCTTGAAATGTAGTGGTATCACATGCAATGAAATGTTTGGTTACACAATACTTGTGATTATTTAGTCGCACTGTTTTGGGAGATGTTCTTATGGAAGCAGTTTCTGATATATTTTCAGGCAGAAGCTCCCAAAAACCGAGGAAATAAAAAAATGCAACGATATTTCTTTAGGTCTACATCTACCATGGTTGTCCGGATATGGTCCTCTTGGCTTGTTCACCAAACATCACAACCTACTGACTTTGCTCCAGAGAGTGTTGTCAAACTTCACCTTGATGCCCCGGACGAGCATTTCATGGAATTCATCCCAAATTTTGATGTGATTGTTCTCTCTTCTGGACACTGGTTTGCCAAGCAGTCAGTCTATGTCCTAAACAATGAAGTTGTAGGAGGACAGTTGTGGTGGCCAGACAAGTCTCGTCCAATGAAGATTAACAATATTGAAGCATTTGGGATATCTGTTGAGACAATTCTCACATCTATTGCCACACATCCAAATTACACTGGGCTAACCATTCTCCGCTCGTATTCACCTGATCATTATGAGGGTGGGGCATGGAATACTGGTGGATCATGCACTGGGAAGGAAAAGCCTCTCGCACCAGGTGAATTAGTGGAAAATGGCTTTACTGAAATAATGCACAAGAAACAGATAGCAGGTTTTGATCGTGCAATTAAGAAGGTGACCAATAAATCGAAGTTGAGGTTGATGGACATCACCGAATCCTTTGGCTATCGCCACGATGGACATCCAGGTCCATACCGAAGCCCTGACCCTAATAAACTCACAAAACGCAGTCCAGATGGAAGGCCACCTCCGCAGGATTGCTTGCACTGGTGCATGCCTGGTCCAGTTGATACCTGGAACGAACTTGTGCTTGAAACCATTAGAAGAGAATTTGAGGCCAACCAAAGCTCTTCAGTATGAGGTTTGTTATGTTTTCATTTCCAAGCAGCCTACGGACAAGCACTTTGCCCAATTATCACCGCGAAGCCTACACAACTATACTTAGTAATTGATAAGGTAACTTAATTTATTGTAGAGCCAAGGTAGCCTAGTCCTTCAGTTTTCCCTCTTTTTTTGGGGTGAAAAATATATCATCCAGGTGTTATCTGTTGCTGGTACTACTGACAGAGGATTGGTTGGTAGCTGGTGTATTGTAAGCCTCCATTATTTTTTGTACAAGTAGCAAGAGTACATTAGTCTACTTGGTAGAGAAATCGAGACCTATTTGTTGAGCATTACCATGATAAATAAAATAAGTCAATTTTTTATTCTTAAGTTTCTCCATTTGCCGTTCCAACTTGTTTTACTAGCTGGATTTCGCAATCAGTTTATCATTGAATGTTATGCCTCACCTTTCCCTGAGTTCCTTTGTCCTGATCGAGTGCTGAGTTCAAATCTACCATTAGCTTTCATCTTTCTTTCTAATGGATGCAACTATTGGAAACTTCTAGCTGTGATATTTCTGTAGACAGTGGTCTCTGGGGGTTATCAAAAGCAGATGCAGTGCATTTTTCGAACTGAGTCCAGCTCCCTTCATCACACCCTGCCGAGGATAAGAATTATTCAAACGTTAGAAAGCAGAGGGCCGGGGTGCATTTGGATTGGACAAAAGGAGAGATCTAAATAGCCGTGTATTTTGTAGTGGACTGTCAAGACATTCACTCAAAAAGCTGTCTTCTCTGCTCCATTTTTAGGTTTTTGGTTGCGTTATATTATTGTGGAATTTTTTAAATTAATTAAAATTTAGCAAAACGGTCCAAAACTCTCATAAATTTCAGATTATTTGAAGAGTTTTCGGAATTTTAATTTCTGATTGAACCTTTTTCTG